>OY294020.1:11218010-11818010 GCA_958510785.1 Exephanes ischioxanthus | reverse complement strand
GCAAAGTGTCCCTTACGGAGTTCGTAAGCGTACTGTGGGCGTAAGCGCAACGGACGATCTATTTATGCATTTTCCGTCCCCACCGCCCATTGGTCAGAAATAAGGAAACGTTGCTAGTAGCTCCCTGATTGGTGCGTCAGAGATTCGTGTCGGAGAGGTTGACTTTTACTGGATATCATAAGTCTGCTAACTCAATCCCACTATTATAGAGATGAAATGATAGTTTACTTAATTTTTGGACCATTAATTAAAAACGTACTGATAAAAAAAATTATACGAGGAAATGGCAGCTTTTCGTATTCGAAATTCTACCAAAAGTCAACGACCATACCAAGCTGAAAGTACCAGTTCTCGTCCGATCACTGAAGTCAAGCAGCTTTGGGCGCGGTCAGTACTTGGATGGGTGACCGCTTGGGAACACCGCGTGCCGTTGGCATTCTTTTGCTTCCTCATAGAGGAAGCTTTGTTTTCGTAAAAAAAAAAAATTGCGATTTTAATGTCAGAATACTTAAAATAGTCTAAAACGTCGAGAAATATGATTTTTAGCTGGCGTCCGGATGTATGTGTTGTGTATGTGACAGAGTTGCATCGTTTAAAATGACTATATCTCGGAAATGGCTTGAGAAAGCGAGTTGAAATTTGGTACACTAGTAGAGCGATCACGTCGCTTCGTTCAGTGCTATTTTCGTGAACATTGAGGCCCAAATGGAGATTTTATGCGATTTTTAATTTTTTGGAAATTCTCTGTGGTAGCTCTAGCTTGCGTAAATTTGGAGCAATCGTCCTAAAACTACACATAAATATACTATTTTGATCAAAGACCTTTGGTATTGAACTTGGTCAAAATCCATCAAAGTGGTAAGATTATATGGGATTTTGAGTTTATTGAGTTTTTTGAAAAATGACTAACTATGATCTAATTTGAGTAAACTTGGAGGTATCGATCTTGAATTTGAAACGGGAATGGACTAATACTGTACAATGTTCGGTATTAAATTTGGCGAAAATTGCTCTAATCGTTTAAGTTTTATGAGATTTTGAATTTTTTTGTTTTTTTGACAAAGTTGTATTTTTTGTCCGACACGAGTTTATGTATCAAGTGTCACCCTAGGAGTAAAATAATTCGGAGACTCGTCATCGGTGGGGGAAAAATACATTAGACGTGTGGCCACAAAACGGTGAATATTGGATAATTGACTTAATAATAAAAAAAAATCTTTTTCCAAAACCCTGTATTTTCGTTAATTGAAGTAGGTGCACGGATCTAACAAAACGAAGACGTCGGTGTATTTTTTCGCGCTGAACCTGAATCGGCCAGTCGTTTTGCATAAAAGGCAAAGACGACGTTGACGTTAAAACAAGTTGAAAATTAAATTTTTCATATCGCTTCCTCATAAAAGTTGAAAATTGAAATTTTCATATGGCTTCCTCATAAAAGTGGAAAATTGAAATTTTCATATGGCTTCCTCATATAAGTTGCAAATTGAAATTTTCATGTGGCTTTCTCATAAAAGCTGGAAATAGAAATTTTCATGTGGCTTTCTCATAAAAGCTGGAAATAGAAATTTTCATGTGGCTTTCTCATAAAAGCTGCAAATTGAAATTTTCATATGGCCTTCTCATAATGTTCCTTTATTTGCGAAGCTTTTTTTGAAGGGCCTTAAGGCTCTAAACGAGTTTGTTCGCTCGCATAGAGACCCGGGCTGGCCGGTAGCATGCCGAGAAAATTCTGAAATAATTCATAGATACTACTTAAGGTATGTACTATGCAGTACCGAAGAGTTTTCCCCAAGGCTGACTCTTTAAATGTATTTGCAAGGAACATTTTGAGAAAACAATATCAAAATTTCAAATTTCAACTTTTATGAAGAAGCGATATTATAATTGTAATTTTCAACTTTTACGAAGAAGCGATATAAAAATTTCAATTTTCAACTTTTATGAGGAAGCCATACGAAAATTTCAATTTTCAACTTTTTTTGTTTTTTCTTTCTATTGTTCGTTCATTAATCAGCACCCAATTTCTCATATTATTCGATTCGCTCTGGGTACTTTCTGTTTCAGTAAATCGCCTCGATGAAAATATACGGAGATTCGTATGTTGTATACGAAAACTAGACTAGTCTAGTTGTCATAGACAATATATATATACGGATCTTCGTATATTTTCATCGTGTCAATTTACAGAAATAAACAGTACCGAGAGCGAATCGAATAATATGAGAAATTTTATACTCATTAATGTACGAGTAATGAAAAGAAAAAAAGTAATGCCAACGGCACGCGGTGTTCCCAAGCGGTCACCCATCCAAGTACTGACCGCGCCCAAAGCTGCTTGACTTCAGTGATCGGACGAGAACTGGTACTTTTTTTATTTTTTATTTATAACATCGTTTATTTGTCAAGATACATGGCTTGTAAATGTGTACATGAAAGCTCGGGCGAACGATGGGGAACCGAGGATATAGTTGCAAAAGATTAATAATATCTACCTGCCCTCAAATAAGGGGACGAGAACTGGTATGTTCAGCTTGGTATGGTCGTTGACTATTGGTAGGATTACGAATACGAAACCGTCCCATTTCCTTGTATCATTTTTTTATCAGTACGTTTTTAATTCATGGTCCAAAAATTAAGTAAACTATCGTTTCATCTCTATAATAGTGGGATTGAGTCAGCAGGCTTATGTTATCCAGTAAAAGTCAACCTCTCCGACACGAATCTCTGACGCACCAATCAGGGAGCTACTAGCAACATTTCCTCATTTCTGACCAATGGGCGGTGGGGACGGAAAATGCATAAATAGATCGTTCGTCGCGCTTACGCCCACAGTACGCTGAGGAACTCTGTAAGGGACACTTTGCCAAGTTAAAGAAGCTTCTAATATCTAAATAATTATGTCTGGCTGTGGCAAAGGCAAAGTCTCGTTCGAACAGAGCTGGACTTAAATTCCCAGTTCGCAGAATCCATCGTCTGCTTACGAAAGGAAATTACGCAGAGGGTCGGTGCAGGAGCACCAGTGTACCTTGGCGCGGTGATGGAATATCTTGCCGCTGAGGTACCAGAGATTGCTGGTAATGTCGCTCGAGATAATAAGAAATCGAGAATAATTCCGAGGCATCTCCAGCTCGCGGTCCGAAACGACGAGGAGCTCAAGAAGCTTCTTTCTGGCGTCACGATCGCACAAGGTGGTGTACTGCCGAACATACAGGCAGTCCGAAGAAGACGGATAAGAAAGCTTAAGTCAGCTTACTAACAAAACGGCCCTTGTCAGGGCCAACCAATAATTCAAACGAAGGAATAATTTTATCGTTAATATTCCATACATTTATTTGCTTCTCGTATTATAATGTATACAATGTTATGATTCAAGGAAGCTCGACAGAATTATTATGATACTTTGTATTGTTTTGATTACGCGTGCTCTAGGGTCGTCTTTGTTATTCTTGTGGTACAGACATTCTCCGTCGGGTCTAACCGACTTGCTTTCGTGACAATGAATTCGTAGCTGTTGACATTTAATATGGTAGGCTTGTCCCGTGTACCTAAATAGTAACGGATAATACCACGTAATTCGTCCGTCTGACGTGAAAGCTATTGTATTAAGCGAAATTATACCTATAATTATTATCCTGAATGACTACTCTAATTCTAAATGCAATATTCATGTATTAGAGACGTCGAAATAATATCAAATATTGGTATATCATCGTACGTTTTGTGTTGCTGATATGAAGAATGCGAAAAAAAATGTGCCCGACGAAAAAGCTATAGCCAAAGTCTATACCTGTATCATTATTATCACCCTTGATAATTACTCTAATTTTAAGTCTCACATTCATGTATTCCAGGTTTTGAAATGGTATCAAATATTACGAGTGCATTATCATCCTAAACCTTTCATTGACATGACCGAATTGGCTTGTGTCTCAGACGATTGAGTGATTGGCAAAGTTTGACATCAAAACTTTCTCTCTATAACAAATCAGATCGTCGAAGGATTAAAAAAATATTGGATCCCGAGATGATTGATTTACAGCGAGTAGATTGTTTTACGTTAAAATCATTTGTTGGCCCTGAAAAGGGCCGTTTAATGTTTGCTGTCGATCTACTCGATTACTTCTTCGCTGCTACTGTTTTCTTCGAGGCAGTAACTGCTTTCGGTGATTTAGCGCCAGCACCAACTTTCTTCGGCTTTGGTGCTTTAGGCTTGGTCGTCGGCGACCTCGCGAGTTTCTTCGCTTTCGGACTCTTCGGAACTACGCTCTTCGTCTTCGGACTCTTGGGAAGTGCGCTCTTCGCTGTCTTGGCGTTTTTAACAGTCGCCGATGATTCTTTTTTCGTCACCTACGGAGAATGAAGAAAAGATATTAATTATAAACAATGAAAAAAAGTTAGTTTTACCTGATAAGAAAAAAAAATAATCGCGTATTAACCTTGGAAGAAGCCAGCTTCTTCTTGGGTGAGGCCGGCTGTGCGGACTCGGTTTTCGATGTCTTCTTGACAGCCGCTTTTTTTGCAGTTACAATTTTTGCTGCTGCAGCTTCAGCTTCTACGAGTTTAGCCTCTTTGCGCTTAGCAGCCAGTGCCTTCGCGGATGGCAGCTTGAAAGAGCCCGAAGCACCTTTTCCCTTCGTCTGAACCAACTCTCCGGACGCGACAGCAGCCTTCACATACTTTTTAATCAATTTGGCATGTTTGTCGGTATCCAGCTTGTAGGTTGAACTGATGTACTTCTTAATTGCAATGAGCGATGATCCACCGCGTTCTTTGAGTTCCTTGACAGCCTCCATCACCATTTCCGATGTGCGAGGATGAGGCTTGACTTTTGGCTCCATCGTCTTGGTCGATGCAACTTTCGTCGGTGGGCTGGTAGACGCAGTCGAAGATGCTGTATCTTCCTCTGTAGACGATTGAGAGTTTTCGGCCATTTCTCAGCGATGTAGCGGTGAACGTACGTTTTCTTATTTTTTTTCTTCTTCGAAAGAATTTCTCTGGTCGAACTGATGCTCTGAGATGAGTCTTTCGAATTGTGAAATTCGTCTGTCAACGAGCGCGAGTAGTATGCAAAAGCGCGGACCACGAAGAGAGACTCGCTCCCGGCCAATCAGGTGCGAGGGATTTCTCTAGTCTCGAGATCGACTCGCACAAATTGAGAATTGAGAATTTGCGTATAACATTAATTCATCAAATATTGAGGCATGAAACCAAACGTAAGAAGATCATTAATAATTACGACAATTATACTAAAATCTATGGTACATCACAATCGCCGATAAATCGTTGAAAAGGTGTACTCTCATAAATGTTGAAAAAAATAATCTCGTATATATTTTGGAAAGGTATTTGTTTGTTTGTTTCTTTGTCCTAATTTTCAATACCGTGTGCAGTTGGCGCTGTTCTTTTTTTTCCTGCTTATTACTGTTTTACCGTTTACCAAAGCTGCTTGACTTCAGTGATCGGACGAGAACAGATATTTTCAGCTTGGTATGGCAGTTGACGAATATCAATCTTTCCATTCTAAACATCAAGAGACGCGCTCTCGTCTCGACGTCAACTGTATCATATTTCCTTCACTTATCTCTATAGGTACGAAATAATTGCGGTGCGGCAGTACATTCTAGGTATCACGCGAGTCACGGCTTCCCTATCAGTTGGTGGGGGCATTCGCGCAGTCAACATGTGGTCTCCTGAGCGCTCGCACGTGATTGGTGCGCCGGTTGTCCCGCAGAAGTCTTATAAGCGATGTTTTTCGGGCGACTCCTCACTCCGTCTTGAACTCCAGTCCAGGACTGTTACGAAGTGAGACTTCTATTGACGCTCATAGTGACTATCGAAGTTATTTCGTCAAGTGATCATCATGCCACCGAAAGCTAGTGGAAAGGCAATGAAGAAAGCCGGTAAGGCTCAGAAGAACATTGCTAAATCCGACAAGAAGAAGAAGCGCAAGAGGAAGGAGAGTTATGCGATCTACATATACAAGGTTCTGAAGCAAGTTCATCCTGACACCGGTGTATCCAGCAAAGCCATGAGTATCATGAATAGTTTCGTCAACGACATCTTCGAGAGAATCGCTGCGGAAGCATCGCGACTCGCCCATTACAACAAGCGCTCGACCATCACCTCGAGAGAAGTGCAAACCGCTGTCAGGCTTTTACTACCGGGAGAACTCGCTAAACACGCTGTTAGTGAGGGAACTAAGGCAGTCACCAAGTACACGAGCTCCAAGTGAACAGATACGCTGAATAAAGCACAACAAAACGGCCCTTTTCAGGGCCAACAAATATATTCAGAACGTTGAAACTCTCAATTCGCAATTATTTGGTTCTATCTTGTTCATGTTTTTTTTTACGACTAAAGATTGATATTTTTAAGATTCCACAATTTTCTGTCGTAATATGTATTTTTCATCGATTCGAATTTACATTTTTCGAGTCGGTGGATCTTTACAGTAATAACACAAGTGTCTGCGATAAAATTTGAAAATCAGGGAATTCGGAGTTGTCGAATTTGCTTTGGCCGCCCGTGGGGCAATCGGCGCTCGTGATTTATCCGCTGGTTGTTCTACGACAACCTCCGCATCGATCATCTGCAAGCGTGACAAAGTTATGTGCGATATTATTTAAATCGTCAAATTTGTTGCTTTTCGGGCAACGATTGCGATACGGCCGTAGCGTGTGCGACATCAGGCCGACACAGAACTTCGTGGCGTGGGTAGGCATTTCTACCATTTCAGGACTCGCCACGGAAGCATTGAGACTAGCGCATTACAACCAGCGTTCGACCATCACTGCGAGAAACGTGGAAATGCCGACTAGCTTCTACTATCCGAAGAACTCGTTAAACGTGCTGCTAGTGAGGTAACTAAAGCAGTCATCAAGTACACGAATTCTAAGTGAGGAGATGTGCTGAATTAATTAAAACAAACTGTCCTTTTCAGGGCCAATAAATATATTCAGGATGTTGACACTCGCAATTCGCAATTATTCTGTGTTCATTTTTGTTCTACGATTAAAGATCGAGCCTTCTAAGATTCCAAGATTTTTGCTCGTAATCTGCGGCAAACAAACCTTTCAAGACGGCAAACAAACTGTCTTCCAGTACATAAAATGACTAATCATCGACAACATCTGAAAACATCTGAAAAACGATCAATCTGAAGTAGTCATATTATTGCTTACAGACCTGAATGTGAATCTTTTTTTTTTGGGAGTGTTCGCAATTCGCAATTATTCTGTGATTTTATCTCATTCATTTATTTTTCTACTATTAAAGATTCTAAGATTCCAATATTTTCTCTCGTAATCTGTGGCAAATAATCCTATTTGTCTTACTGTACATGAAACGACACATCGCCAACGCCTGAACAATGATCAATCATTTGAGGTAGTGATATCATTGCCTACAGTCCTGAAATGTACTTTTTTTTTTGTGAGTTCGCGATAGGTGTCATTCGTGTGCGGAATGCTGGACCGGTAGGCTATCTATAATGAGTCTTCTCAAATTGATAAAATGTTTGAATCGCTCGAAAGTCAGAAGTGTCGATTCGTCTTTTCCACCGCGAAGCAATCGGCGCACACGATTAGTGCGCTGGTTGTTCCACAACAATTCCGCACCAATCACGTGCGAGCGTTGACGAAGCTACTTGCTATACTGTTCCATACGGTCAGTTGTGCACGCGACGTCGGGCTGGAGTAACCTCGTGGCGGGGGCGGGCGTCTTCACATTTGAAATTTCATGAAATGCGAAGAATGGAGAGATTACAGGTACATGACTACATTTTGTAAATCAACGGCTCTCGTCAATACGATTGAAATGCGTTTTTTAGGAAAAATGGTATAATCTAAATCAGGCTATCTTGGGTTTTAATTCCTCCTCACTGTTGCTTTTCGATTCGTGAGCGAGTATTCCGAATTATTTTCCTTTTTTATTCTGTACAACGAAAACTTAATGGATATTCGCTCGAGCTTATTCGTTCGTAATACACGGTATGATTCCTAAGGCTTCGGAAGGCGGTGCTCGATTTACAGACGGTTCAATAAACTCCGAATCGATCGCAGTCTGTTTATCAATTCGCAGCTGTTCGACTTGCTGAATAACATTGTGAGGCACTTTGAAATTGCGACTTGGCACGTGATTAGTCGCGAGATAGGTCAGGCTCACGTCGTTACCTTTTTATTATTTTTTAATTTCTTGATTCCTTGATAACTATACGAAACGACTCGTGGAGTCGTGAAATTGTTATAATGACGCATAAAGCTACTAAAATTTGAAAATCTCTCAAGCATCAGGGGTGACAGACAGGTGCCCGAATGGACATCAAGTCCTATTGCCACGACAGCCCTGCGCGAAAATCCCCAGCGCACTACAGCTCCCAATGCATTGGCTTCCAACAGGTTTAATGTCCGCCGAACTTGACTTTTAGTCTTTGAAATCCGCAAGCCGGCATATACCCTCGCGATTAAAGAAAAACATAATCCACTTTCTCGACGATAAGATATAATTCCGTCAAAGAAACGTTTCAATCCTTACTCCCAGTGACGCGTCCAAGCTGAATACTATACAAGTCGTTTAAAATATCCACCGCAAGCCAATTGGAAAAAATAAGTTTTTTTCACTTCACCTACGAACAGAACGACACAAACTACCGACCCTGGGAAATACGAACCGTCGGCCATGCAGATACCGGCTTTTTCCAAAGGTACACTTATTCGTCGCACGATGTCGCTGGATGCTAACGCGGTCACGAAATTGATGCAGTAACTACTGGGAATGAGTCGCTGGATGCTATACAATATGTTTCAAAACTCGATGCATACCCCATTCGAAGCGTTATTGTCTTTTCTTTCGAATTTGTACCGTAACATGAATAATGTTATTGATTTTAAGCAACTAATAATGTTCTTAATATTAATAATTTTATTAATGAATAACAATATATTTTTTTAAAGTCGTTCTAAAGTCTCCGAAAGATTCGACTTCGACGACACACCTCCAAATTTTAGTAAGTAGTTGTTGGTAGGTAAATATAATTTTGCTTAGATATTTTCGTATGTAAAATTTTTTATTACATCAACTATTTTTATTACATCATTTACAATAATTCCGAACATGTATTTTATAAAAATATTTTTTTATGAAGTTAAATGGTATAGGAAGACATTCGTTTTGTCATACTTACGAAACGATTTTTTAAAAAAGTCATCTTGTAATAAAAAAAATAACTTAACATCTTATACGTCTAACTTGTCTAAAATTTTTTAACGTACGCGTATGACGTACAAGTCACGTCATACGCGTAATTGCGTAATGGTATATTATATCATTCGGTGGGAAAATGGCGGTTTTACGCTCGCTTCACGTGCGAAGACCCCATTGTCACACCTTGTGGAATAAAATGTTGTACAATGCTCGTGCGAAAAACGTTTTGTGAACTCGTGTGATTGCAACACTCGCCTTCGGCTCGTGCTGCAAAGTCACGGTCGTCAGAAAAACTTTTTTCGTACTAGTATCGTAATGTACCAAAACCTTCTTGCACAGTTCCAGCTCACTGTGGAGCTTCACGTCAAGATGGTGGAGGTCCACGCCAAGCTGGAACTGTGCAAGCAGCTTTTGGTATAAAAATGCCGTGCCGTCACAATATCGTCACATGCGAACGTACTTGACGGCATTGTGCCGGCACGGCGTGACGAACGATGGCACGTTTTTCTATCTGGGATGCTGAAGGAACTAGCTGATATATGCCGGAGAGTTCGTTCTAAAGGACTACAAATGGTCTGCATCGCAAAAAACAAAAAAAAAAACAGCCCAACGAGGGGCATATGAAATGTTAAATTTTTTTAAAAAGTATGCAAAACGTGTTCAGTACTTTTATATAAAAACAAGAAAAAAAAGAATGCTAGAGTATAGTCGTAGTAGTAGTACATTACGATACTAGTGCGAAAAAAGTTTTTCTGACGACCGTGACTTTGCAGCATGAGCCGAAGGCGAGTGTTGCAATCACACGAGTTCACAAAACGTTTTTCGCACGAGCATTGTACAACATTTTATTCCACAAGGTGTGACAATGGGGTCTTCGCACGTGAAGCGAGCGTAAAACCGCCATTTTCCCACCGAATGATATAATATACCATTACGCAATTACGCGTATGACGTGTACTTGCACGTCATACGCGTACGTAAAAAAATTTTAGACAAGTTAGACGTATAAGATGTTAAGTTATTTTTTTTATTACATGATGACTTTTTTAAAAAATTGTTTCGTAAGTATGACAAAACGAATGTCTTCCTATACCATTTAACTTCATAAAAAAATATTTTTATAAAATACATGTTCGGAATTATTGTAAATGATGTAATAAAAATAGTTGATGTAATAAAAAATTTTACATACGAAAATATCTAAGCAAAATTATATTTACCTACCAACAACTACGTACTAAAATTTGGAGGCGTGTCGTCGAAGTCGAATCTTTCGGTGTCTTTAGAACGACTTTAAAAAAATATATTTTTATTCATTAATAAAATTATTAATATTAAGAACATTATTAGTTGCTTAAAATCAATAACATTATTCATGTTATGGTACAAATTCGTAAGAAAAGACAATAACGCTTCGAATGGGGTATGCATCGAGTTTTGAAACATACTGTAAAGCATCCAGCGACTCATTCCCAGTAGTTACTGCATCAATTTCGTGACCGAGTTAGCATCCAGCGACATCGTGCGACGAATAAGTGTACCTTTGGAAAAAGCCGGTATCTGCATGGCCGACGGTTCGTATTTCCCAGGGTCGGTCATTTGTTTCGTTCTGTTCGTAGGTGAAGTGAAAAAAACTTCTTTTTTCCAATTGGCTTGCGGTGGATATTTTAAACGATTTGTATAGTATTCAGCTTGGACGCGTCACTGGGAGTAAGGATTGAAACGTTTCTTTGACGAAATTATATCTTATCGTCGAGAAAGTGGATTATGTTTTTCTTTAATCGCGAGGGTATATGCCGGCTTGCGGATTTCAAAGACTAAAAGTCAAGTTAGGCGGACATTAAACCTGTTGGAAGCCAATGCATTGGGAGCTGCAGTGCGCTGGGGATTTTCGTGCAGGGCTGTCGTGGCAATAGGACTTGATGTCCATTCGGGCACCTGTCTGTCACCCAGCATCAGGGGTGTCGAATTCGCCTTCGCCACCCGCAGAGCGATCGGCGCACGTGATTGGTGCGCTGGTTGTTCTACGACAATCTCCGCTCCAATCATGTGCGAGCGTTGACGAAGCCGCATGCCATATCCCCGTATGCAAATTTATAGTGTTTAGCAAGCTAGATCTTTCGCGCGAGCTTCACTTAGGTTGTGAAGATGTCATGATACAGGCACGGCACTACTCGTAAAGTCGGGAAATTCTTATAATGTTGCATAATGGTCATCGTTAGATTTCGAAAGCATCTCAAACGTAAGGTATGTTGTTTTCACCACGCGCGAAGCAAGCGGCGCACGTGATTGGTGCGCTGGGTCTTCTATGCCAATTTCCGCTCCAATTACGTGAAAGCGTTGACTAAGCTGCGTGCAATACTATTCCATACAGTCAGTTGTGTACGCGTCGTCGGGTTGACGGAATCTCGTGGCGAGGGCGGACATCTTCACATTTGAAATTTCATGAAATACGAAGAATGGAGAGATTGCAGGTACATGACTAAATTTGATAAATAACGGTTCTCGTGAATACGATTGAAGTACGTTTATTTGAAAAAATGGTATAATATAAAACAGGCTATCTTAGTTTTTTTTTTTTTAATTCCTCCTAACTGTTGTTTCCGGATACGTGAGCGAATAGTCTTGCTGATTCTTTTTCTTTTATATTCTGTACAACGAAAACTAAATAGACATTCGCGTGAGCTCATTCATTCGTAATGCGCGGTACGACACGTATGGTCGCGGGAATCGGAGCTCGATTTACAGTCGGTTCAATAAACTCTGAATCGACCGCAGTCTGTTTATCAACTCGCCGCTATTCGGCTTGCTGAACAACGTCGTGAGGCACTTGGAAATTACGTCCTGGCACTTTGTTATTATTTTTCTTCTGCAACGAACAAAGAAATGAACAAATAATTAGATACGCACCGAAGCTGTTAGCGAAGAAGCTTAATTCAATCGCGTATATCGTAGTTTCGTACATACCTCGTGAAGTTATTAGTTATTTTCGTATTTGTCGTGAAGTAGTTTACTAAATTGGCAGTAGATTCGATCAGGTGGAACTCGTTGCCCTCGTTCAGCCAAGTACGATTGTTGCCGCCGATCATTCTGAAAATAACGGTCAAGTTAAATAACAATTTCCAAGTACCAGCATGTTTTTTTTTAATTACGACGAACCTATCGTAGTAGTCCAATAGATCTTCCATCGCGACACCGAGTTGGAGGAAGCCCGTTATTATATCCGTATTAGAGACTTGGAGCCTGCAAGCTCGAATCTCCAATTGCTTGATAAGAAAATCTGCAAGGAAAAAAATTAGTTGAATCTCTGTTAATATCAATGAACTCGGCCGACGCACTGTGTTATTAAAATATACAAAAATATTCACCTATCGGGAAGCAGTGCGGCGTTCCCGAATACTCTTGTCCAAGAAGTTTAATCTTGCTCATAACTATCGACATTTTGTCCTCCGCGGATGATTGGGCCGCGGTGGTTTTCAATTCTGAAAAAGTCGGTCATTGATTAGCAACTCAATGACGATATTTTATTAGCGCGTATATATATATATATATATATATATATATATATATATATATATATATATATATATATATATATATATATATATATATATATATATATATATATATATATATATATATATATATTTAATTTACCGTTTTCAATGATATTCGTCCATATTCCCTGAACGAGCATCGAGTCTTGATGTCCCGAGCAGTGAATTATTGCCAACTTGCATTCCCACAGTTGAAGCGGATCGGCGTACTCCTCGTATAGTTGGGTAATGTCGAGTAGCGAACAGTTCAGTCTCAGTTTTGCATCTCGCACCGTCAGCGTGTCGAACAGGTGTTGTTGGTTGCAAATCGTATCCAGAATCTAAAATATATATATATATATATATAACTCATAAATTCACTATCGTTGAGCTTTTGGTTTCCGGAAGCCCTACAAACTCATGATAATTGCATACCTGTTGCTGTATTCTCGCGACTTCTACTTTGTCCTCCAACTCGCGTAGAAACACCCCGAGATAAGGAGCGTAGCCAGCTTGATCGCTTCGCATACAGACGACGGCACGCGCCAAGTATTCAACGCGCTGAGACAATGATACATCCGAACTGAAAAAAAAGATACATACTTCATTAACCCTTCACGTACGGGTTCCTCGCTGGGCGAGGACCTAGCTATATCTCAAAAAATATTTATGATATCGAAATTTGGAAAAATTCTCTTTGAAGAGTAATGGTCACGATATTATATTTATGTAAAATAAACATTTTATTTCTAATATAGAGTCTGCTCTTGTAATTCGAAATTTATATTTACATCACGCTCGGCACCAGGCCTTCGTACGTGAAGGGTTAAGGATGCATAGCACATACATTCCCAACCAAAACTTTAATGCGAATAAAAATTACAGTCTTCGCGGTATGCCAAAAATCTAGACAAAATCATCTCTATTAATGATGCTGAAACCTTTGATTTTGCATAATAATAATACCAAATGCCGTTAAAATCCAGATAAAATGTATGTCTTTTCTAGAACATAAACGAATTCATTTGAAAAGAGAAAAAAAGGTTTACTGATTATTTGTCGAATATTTTTTTAGCAATTTTTTAATAACTTTTCGACATTATTATTATGCAAAATTAATGCTCTTGGCACCTTTAATACAGTTGATTTTTTTCAAATTTCTATATCATTAGTAATTGCTCAAATTCTCATTGATTCTCGCTTTCGGCTGCGAATGTACTCATCTTTGGTATTTTGGATTGTACTCATCATGATGTATCCTTAAACACGCTCCAACTGTCCACCACGACAATCGTACGATTATTAGATATCCCTTACCCAATTTTCGTAGCCAAGGCATCCAGGATCTTCGCGGCAGCCGCGTGATTCTTGTTTCTCTCGTAATATTGCCAGAGAAGCTCGGGAGCGTTTACGCGAATGAGATAGGCCTCGAGGGACGGCGCTGCCAGGGCGACGAGCTCTCCGTGAAGGCCGCGCTCTATCATCCAGCTGTAGACCGACGCGTGGAGTGTCTCGCAGGGAGCCTGTAGGGCGTCCTCAATAATTCCGTGCAACTAAAAAAAGAATTCCATTCGTTACAAGAAAAAAGAAAATGAAAATCTCGAAATTCTGATTTGATAAATCATGTTAATAAACTGACCACTTCCTTAGCCGGGGCGATGGTCGTTGGCGTCGTGTTGTAGATCGGCGGACCGGGTTTGCTCGGAATGGTGGGAGTGAGGGGATTCGAGATACTTTGATTGTAAAGATGATCGAGCATGGCAGTGAATTCCCGATAGATCTCCAGTCTCTTTATGTACGCGAGATTTCCCTCCTGATCCTCGGCGGGCTCGTTGTTCTTGTAGTAATGTAGGGCAGCGTTGTTGGGATCGAGTTTTTCCGCGCAGCAAAGACACACCTCGAGAACACCGGTGTAAAAGTGGCAAGCCACGAATTGCTGGCAAACAGCGGCGAGGTTCAGTCTGGGTGCGACTTCCTTGCAGAGCTTCAAAGCCGACTGCAGGTAAGCCTCCTTCTCCTCGGGATTGATGGAACTCTTGGCTTTGAGAATAATCTCGTTGGCCTTCGAGCACATGGCGTCCTCGCTTCTGTACAAATTCGGACATATATCGCGTAGCCTGGCGCTGACGGCGTCGACCGACGCGTTGTCGCCAAGATAACTGTCGATCAGATGAATTATCAGAAGCGAGGATATCTCGTGACCGATGAGAATGAGATCTCTGAATGTAGCGTTCGAGAATTGATTTATCTGATCCTTCGAGAGGCTGTTGACGATATTGTGGAGCTGATTCTCGCAGAGTATCTTCCAAAGCCCGAGAACCTCGCATGCGTGAGCGATGAAGATTTTAAGAACGTCCAGGGAGTTTCTCTCCTCGACGATGGGCTCCTGGTACTCCTGCGATCTGTAGTGAGAGGCCATTGTCTGCTCGAAACCGTCGGTCGTGTTTCTCGCGCCTCCGTGCTGCTTCGATATGTGAGTGTTCTTGTTGAGGAAGCATCTAAGCGCTTGAAGATGTCCGAGAATCCAGCCAATCTGGACAGCCGGCACGGTGCTCATTATGCTGACTTTGTTGTTCGAAGTCTCCTGCTTTATGCATCGCATCGTCCATATAGGTCGTAGAATCCTACCGACGTACAGATAAAGACCCGTGTGCTTGCCGGAGAATTGCTGAAGAGTTCCGTCCGCATTCCCGCCGATTTGCGAATGCGAACGGAACTGCAGAGATCGCGAATCAAAGTTTCCCTGGACCCGCGGTGTGGACGTTCGGTGATCATCCGCGAAGACGAAACCTCCGTGAATGTCTATGGACTGGGGAACCGAGGCGGCCCTGGTTCCCCCGTAGAGGAAGAAGGCTCTGGTCGCCCAGTCGGACAACTGGGCGTTCTGCGAGCTCTCGAGGGTTGCGAGTATCAAGCAAGTGGCGCAAGCTTGCTCGGGCGATTGACTCTCGAAGTAGGCGCGTACCGGCTCTGTGTCGGGACCGCGTTGCTCCAGAAGGAGCTGACGAAGTATGTCGACCGGGCGCACCTGAACGAGAATAATCGCACCCTGGGCGGTGAGGAAGATGAACTTTCTCGGGGGTTCCATGTGCTGCCGAACCAGCAGCGGCGGCTCGCCCTGAGTGCCGCTCGGTTTCTCTATGTGAATAGCCGACTCTCCGAGAATCTCGGCCATGGCCCAGGCAGGACTGTCCAGCGGTAGGATACTCTGGGTCTCCGCGAGATAGTTCGTAAACGGATAGGCGTCGTTGCTGAGACACCAGGCCGTTTCGGTGTCTCCGCCGCAGACCAGAATCAGCGTACCTGCGGATCGATCGTTGCTGCTATTTTTTTGACACGAAAAATATACGTTTTTATTTGTCTATTTATTTTCTTTTTCTACCTTTTCTGTAGTGCCCCATCTGGACTTTTCGAGGCCTCATGACCGGAGCGTTAGCCGCATAGCCCGGCGGCAATCTAACGTGAACCAGTTGAAGGCCCTGAGGACGGGCCGATGGGTTCGTGACGGAAGTGCAAGTGAAATAAAAACGAGTGCCAGTTGCCGCTACAGCAACGAGATTGAGATGAACGCATTCGGACTCGGATATTGTCGATATGCTGACCAGTGGACGAAAATTGTTGCTGTCCAGAGTCCTGCGAACGAGAGGGGAAACAAACGATCGGTGAGTGAATTTCATATTGGTCCGAAAATGTTTGATTTATTAATATAAATAATTACTTTACGACGTGAACGGTGTTCTGGACGAGAGACGATTGCGATAACGACGTGACCTTTGACGCTCCACCATTCTCGATGTCCCATACCATTATAGTACCCTTGTCGCCGAGGGTGTACAATATGTTTCTCGAATCGTCCACCGATATCTGAACTATAGCCTCCTCCTCCGAGAGGGCAACCGTTACGAACGAAGGAACGAGAAATGAGAGCGGTCCCTCGGAGTGATTAACTTTTTTGCAACGTTTTCCGAACCAAGTGCTCTCTGCTTGATAATGAATCTCGTACAGCGAGCCGTTTCTTCCACCCAAAAATATTCTACCGGTGCTCGTGTTCGCTATCGTCGTTATCGCAATACCGTCGGTCGTCACCGTGAATATCGGCTCCGGTACCAGCTGAATCTCTCCCAAGCTTCCTGCGAAAATTAATTTTTTAGGATATGAATTTTCGACATTTTCGAAGAACGTTCTTTTAATTCTAGTTTTTTTTTCTTATGGACCATTGAATTGAAAGAACAAATCGTTGCGAGGCATAATTATAATTAAGCTCTTTTAAAATTTCGCGTTTGCTAGAAAATTTCGATCGAACTGTGTTAGTAAAGAAAAAAAATAATGTTGGTCATGTGTAGAAGTTTCTTTTTTCATATTCGACGGGTAACATCCGAATTGTTAGAAACAAAGTTGATAAATCGTGGGAACTTACCGTCAGTCGTTTCGGACAGAGTCACGCCGAGAACGGTGATCTCCACTGTGGTCGTGAGGATCAGTAGATATTTAACGTAGCTCTGAAATATTCCCGGCTTCGGTTTCACCAGGCCAACGCTTATGATCGTTTCGTTGAGGCCGTCGAAGTACGCGACGTCGGATCTATAAAATAAAATGCGACAAACACGTGTCAGAGGGGTGGAAAATGTATTTAAAAAAAAATACATATATATATATATATTAATAAAATGTATAAATTACTCGTTTTCGTATGACCAAACATAAATATCGCTGTCAATGGTCAGCCAGGCTTTGGATATCTCGGTGAACAGTCCCATCATACAGTGGCATTGCATGTCTAGGATAAAAATTAAGGATTTTACCATTTACATAGCAGCTTAGCTTCGTCTATTCCAAAATAATTATCGGCATAAAAAAAGGATACGGCTGAAGTGTTCCATAACTTCCGAAGGCAGCGGTATCTTGCTATGCATTCTCATTTGATTGATACTAGTAAGGCTCAGTGAATTTCCATTCAAGTTGGGGTAATCATGATCATCCAAACCGCTGACCGTAGGTCCTCCTAAGCCAAAAGATTTATATCGTTATACAATTTCCCTTGAAATGCAGTTGGAAATCGTTGAACGTAAATAAATAATAATGAGTATAAAATTTAACCTTGAGCATTGTATCTCATTAGATTGATTAGGGAAGGGAAATTGCTGTCCGCTATGATGTGCTTGTCGACCATCTTCCCGGCCATCTCCAGAGCATCCAGGTGTATCTTAAGGGGCTCCATATCTGAAACAACGCACATTTTTCATGGAATCGATGAGCCGGGCTAGTTTCTCCGAGGTACCCTTAATTATTATAATAAATTCAATGAAATTTATGCAGATCGTTGCGAGTCCTAATAAATTGTATACAGTCGAGAGTAGGACCCGAAGCGACGGTAATATTTCCGTTAGAGGCTAAATTAATTGCCATCATTTCTTAAATGTTGATCAACGGACGTTACAGAACTGGAGAGAAGTTTAAATTATTCGATAGTTCAGAAAATCCAACGTTATTTTTCGAAGAATATTTGTAGGTTAGGTGAATGTATTTTAGGGTTATCCTTCGAGAGAGTCGTTCATGGTCGATTAAATTATATTTTCGCGGTTCGAATCATTGATGCGATTACACACGAGTGAGCGGCGACTATCGCTCGTACTTACTTTCATAAATAATTCACTTAATCACTTTGGAATTGACGGCTATTCGAGCCACGAGTGTGTGTACAGTTTCGCGCGCCGCGCATTTCACTGTGCAGTCTGCACCAACGTACGCTTCCCGAACTCTAGCGATAAATTCTCTACTACTCTCGTGGCGCAGGGCACTTTGGACGCAAACTCTTCGGAGGGGTGAAATAAGCGCGGGAAATCGTCCGATGATCGTTCGTAAAATAATTTATTATTATTTACAGCGTATAAATATATTAATATATCGTTGATTGATCATTCATTTCGCACTGTTGATTGTTCTGATTGTCTGGCTGACAAATCGACCGTTTCATCGTCAATTTACCTTGTCTTTAGTTATGATAACAAAAAAACCCTAACTGCGTTTTCCCTTCAGCAATATGTACTATCCGTACGTACGCGGCAGTTTTTTTTTCCCCACTTAAAATATTCCGATGCATTCGAGAAAGTCTATCAAACGTCGAGTCTGAGATAAGACGCTACGAATACTCGCAGTATTTTGTTCAGATTTTCCGTTGTGTCCATATCAACGATGCTACGATTGTCGCCGGACGTGTGCCAGAAAGACGGAAAGCGAAACGGTATCAGATGAACTATCGGAACGTCTGTAAAAAAAGAAAATAAGAAATTGATGAATTCATAGTATGCAATGGTACATAACATTTTTTAATCGTTTAAATTTAAAGTCATAAATCGATAGATTGTTTCATATACGAATGTGAGATAAAATGAATGCTTTGTGTATTGAAACTAGTTTTCCAGACGTGTTTGATATACTGAGAGATTAATTTTATCTCGATAGCGTATACTAAATTTAATTAATCGTCTTATGTGTAAAAATTATATAAATTTCATAGAATCAGAAATTCATAAATTCCTTGATTAAACTTAATTATTTCTCACTTTTTCGTAAAAATGGTATGTGATCATCCTCCACATGCGAATCTACCGAATACGGCTGGAAATATCTCTGCTGAGGATTGCCATAAGAGTATCCATCAAACTTTCTCAAACTGGCCAGCATCTGCTCTGCGAGCATGAGCTTCGAGTACCAGCGCTCTGTGTCACTGAAGTAGTTGTAGAATACTGGATCCGGCGCCCCCAGGAGATCTAATAGCATTAGCATGTCCTTGAAAAATAAATTTTAAATAAATAAAATAAAAAAAACTTTTAAACTGAACAGTAATATCGCCATAATCGTCATTATTATTCCCACAGAAATTTTACCAATCTATCCAAGTCGCTGATGTCATTTTCAGTTCCGTTAGTTTTTTTTGTCCTGTGCCATTTTTTAGCAAGATTCTTTGCCCCGTAAATAGAGTCGTTGGGACCCCAATTTTCAAAAGCCTCCTCTCCGTCAAAGAAAATTAGCATTAAGCTGACGTTGCTCTGAAACAGCAAGGCCCACGAAAAAAACAATATCATTTCCATCTTTGAAGTTTCTCGCGATATATATTGTAATTCAGAGATACCCACTGTCTTCGCAGACTTCAATTGTTCCTTCATAACGGTAGCCAGATTGAGAAGTTGGGCACAAGGAACCGCACTGTCGGTTGCCCCGACGAACGAGCCCTCCCTGAAGTACTTCGAGTCGTAGTGGCAGGCGAGCGCAAGGTATCTCCTGGCATTGGGATTCAATTTTGCAATAATATTCTCAAACTGCAGCGTCTCAAAGTTTGGTGGTTTGTCATCAAAGACATCGCTCTCAACGCTCCATCCCAAATTTTGCATTGAAGTCTTCAAATACTGTAATAAAAAAAATAAACATCCTTTTTTTTCGAAATTTACACACGCGTTTCAAATATTTACCGTTTTTGTTTATCGTGCGAAAATAGCTGGAGTGAAAAAGAGGCCACATGTGCGAAAGTACAACAGATAAGAAGCGCACATATGCGGGTAGTTATTATTATTATCGGCAAACGAGCTTGTACAAATTTAATCGACGTCGCGCGTGGATAAACTCCATCGTGATATTACGTACATCTTTGACTCTCTTGTGTCCGGGAGTTCCCACGACTCGCACGACACAGATGTTATCGAGAGCCTCGTTCATGTGAGTGACGTTTGACAAGGAAGCGAGCCTGGATACTTGTGCCTGGCTCAGTTCGCCCGCTACGTGTAGGGCCTTGAAATATAAATTAATAAAACACAATTATATTCGTCGAGGAAATAAATAAATAATAATAATAATAATAATAATAATAATCATGTACGAAGATTTAGGACGGATGGTCGATTAGAAAGTAAAAAAAAAAAAACTATCACGATAACCTGAACGACAACGTATAGTAGGGACGAACGAAGCGCGCGCGTGTTTTGCAATAACACACTTGTGTCGCTCTATAATGAGACTGTTAATTTATCTTAAGCAATTTTATTGTTGCGAACAAACGAACTTTTTCATTTCTGAACGAGACGTTGCCAGTCGCCTCCTGAGCGGTGACATACGGCACGAGAAAGGTGAGGCAGATATTTAGGAGAGAAGAGTACATGATGTCACTCGGACGAAAGCCGCGGCGATACTGCCAGTGCGTGACTCTCCTCCCGAGTACCGCGCCGACACGAGACTCTAATCTCATGCGCATCGCGAACATTTTCGATCAGAGATTGCTTCGACGAGAGTAACAATCCACGAAAGGATCAGGCAAGCGGATCGCATGGTTAAAGTTTTTGGTTTCGTCGCGAGTACATACTGTCCATCCGTTTTACTCTCGGGCACTGTCCGATGCGTTCCCAATTGCAAAAGTTATTAATAATCGGTGCAGCGGTCGGAATTTTTACCTGAAGGTGTCGTACGAGCCGTTGAAGAGTAATACGTGAATCGAGTTTGTATAAATTGAATCGTGAATTATTAAGCAACGATAGACATCGGCTCTCGATCGGCCTCTGGGCACTGACCTTGATAATAATAAATCGTAGTATTTATACATCGGAGACGCGATCGTGACGATAGATTCGAAAGTATCGTGCCTGGCGGTTTTCCGCGTTAAGCGGTTGCTTCCGCCAACCTCCCGATCATTCTTTCGGATTATTTTAGTTACTTTTTTAATTAATTCGAAAAAAAAAATTTTATAGTCACTTCAGTTATTTTAGTTATTATTTTAGGCAATTTTTTTTCGGTAGGACGTGGAGAACGCTGGTGACCTTGGAAGAGTTGGAAATGGATTCGATAGACAGTCGGACGTTGATTCGCCTTCAGTTTATTAACTGAGAAACAATAATATAGAAATTCACATAAACTATATTTCCTAGAGCGTTATACAAATCTTAAATAATTATTATAGCGGTGTGTGGGTATGTGTGTGAGAAAGTTTTCAGATCTTTTTTTTCTTTATTTTTTTTCTATTCTTTTTTTCTTCTTCCTCTTCTGTGTAATTTTCGATACGGTGAAAGGAGATGACGATGGACGATGATTAGCACGGTAGTTACAGTTATCATTTTTTCTCGATTAATGAAAAATATGAACGTATTACAAAAATGTATCGCGGACCGGGTAAACGAGGCGTACGCGATGACGCGCGCCCTCGAGCGCCTTCGACGATAAGATTTTGAGCAATAACGCCGCGCGTATACGTAAAAAAAAAAAATGAAAAAAAATAAAAAATAAAAATAATTATCTATCATTTTATCGATATATCCTCTCGGTCGTGTCCATTTCATTATACATACATAACTCATAGTCTCTCGCGATACTTTTCTTTTCTATTATGTTGCGGACGGCGTACGGAGCCAAAAATTAAATGCTGACTGTTAAATGCGATACTTTCTCTCGCATCATCCGGTGGACTCGTTCGTCGTCGCAGAAAGACGTACGTTAAAAGAAAAAAAAAGATGCAACTAAACGTACGCTATCGTTACAATTACAGACTTTATCGTATAATTTACGTAGCTAACTGCTCGACGGGTCCTCGGATATTGCAACTTTCTTAAATCTTCTCTACCAATTTTTTTTACCCATTGCGGAACGCAGTTCTCGTTCGCGTTCGTTTGTAGTATTTGCTTCGGAAAAAAAAAAAAAAACGCCGACGACCAAGCTCCGCATACTTGTCTTTTTTTTCTCTTCATTATTCAAATTCTCGTAAGGTTGCGGTACGCATTCCGAATTGCGGAATTCGTACGAACGCTGTACATTGTGCTGCAATTTGTTTCTTCTTATTATTTTTCATGTCCTCGCTGTGCAGCTCGGTGCCGAGATCGAAGCTCGGCGAGTACTTTTCTTCAATCCTCATTATCAAGTTGTTCCTCAGTCGTTCCTCGGCGGCTTCTCGAGTCACCGGAGGGGGTTTCAATAGTTGTAAGGCCCGTACTGAGAGCCGTGATAGTACGGTCCCGGATACGCTGCCGGTGTCGGATAACCGGCGTACGCGTACTGCTGCTTCTGCGGGTAAACTGAAAGCAAAAGACCAATCGTTAAACAGGCCGAACCTCGTTGACACAAAAAAAAAATATCAACAGACAATTTTTAGAGTCCATTGACTGGGAAAAAAAATAAAAATAAAAAATAAAAACCGCGCGTCTGCTATAGTTGTTTTTTTAAACCCACGCTCGCGATAAGAAACTGGACTAAAATTTTCTCACGTGGGAGTTGAAGATACAGCATTTTCGCGTTTTTCATCCGTCGCGCGTGGGCGTTCTTTCCAGCGGAACACCACCGCGTCCCGCATCAACCGAATTAGATCGGACGGCGGAAAAACTCATTTTCGCGTACGTGGGCGTCGTTCGATAGCGTATATAAAAAAAAAGAAAAAACCCAACGAGTTTCTCGTGAGTCCCGTATGCCGCGACGATTCGCTTTACACTCCCGAGTCCACACGAGTCCGGAATACGCGAATAGTAGGTTGCCGATAAAAAAAATTCCCATGCAAATTGCTTGCGTTAAAAAAAAAAACCGTTTGTTCGGAATCGTCGCCGATAGAGGGCGCGGAGAGTGCCCCGGGTGCGGGTATTCAGGCAAGTATGCCACTTTCTCACTGACCAACGTCTTGTATACAAAGTGTCCCGACGAATAATCGAGCGAAGGTGGCAGTTGACCGTGTCCGACAAAACCGGACCTCCGCCACCGAGCGCGGTTTAATAAAATCCCGTGTACAACGATTCTCCTCCCTCCGTTACGATAATGCACTTCTCGCGTTTCCTTTTCCTAACCCGTCGCTTCCCGGTGAAATCATATTACGAGACATCGATCGGTCCCGAACGATATAGAAAGTACCGACAATATAAGTAAATATAGAAGTAATATAAGTTATATATATATGGGCTATGTGCACACGAACGATACGGCTATAATAACGACAATATATAGTTGCAACAACGAGTACATAAGAATGTTCACAAACACAGAGTCAGAGCGTGACAAAATTACACTAATCCGCGAACCGAGCGAGTCAAACAGAGCGTGAGTCTCTCACGGGAGAGACTCTTTGGCAAATTGACATTAAAAAACAAATAAAAGTAAAAGTACATAAACATCGTTGGGATGAATATCGAACGAGGATGAGCAAATTCGAGATACAGTGAAACTCGACTCGATGACTAAAGACAAAAAAAAAAAGAGTTGCATTTTTTTTCTTCACGGGTTACGCATGAATTACTCTACGTGACACGTTGTTATTATGATTTTTTTTACGTATACGTTACTTTCTATGTACACGAAAATGGAGTTAACGTTAAACTGGGGAATTAAAACCCTCCACGTAGCAATTTTTTTTTTTTTTTTTTTTTGTAAAGCAAGCTGGTTAATTCATCATTCACTTCCGGTTTCTATGGATTTCCACCTTTTTCCGGTTTTCACAGTTATTAACAAATGATGTGTCCTAGATAATGCAATGAGGGTAAATAACAGACGGGAGACATCGGGACGACGGAGTGCGGGACCGGAAGTGTCGACACGGAAACATTTCGCAGCAACGCCGCTATACTTAGGCCACAGGTTGTAACTGCAATAAAACGAAAGTTCTGTTGATTTTTTTTTCCTAGCATTTCATTTCACTTCCGGTCTCGACTCGGCGGTTCATCCTTCAGTTAACTCGCGTCGTTTTAAACGTGAAATTAGACAATGACACAATCGGCTCGTTGCTATCGCAGCGATAGCTTAGAAAAGAGCTTCCGATCGAACCCTCTTTTCTCAACTCTTAATGACGATTAAGAAAAATGAATGAATAGAAATAAAAAATAAATTAAATTTAAATAAAAATAAATGAAATAAAGTTAGTAGAAGCAAAAGTGTTACTGTATGTACCAGGCATGAGGTACTGCATGTTCATCGCCTCGTCGCGCATTCTCTCGCCCCTCAAGCATATCGCAGCAGCGCTAAACAATATTGCGCTGACGAGCGACCAACCGACGCCGACCCAAGCGACCACGTACGACCAGTCGTACGAGATTAGCGAGCTGTCCTTGAGGACCTAGGAGATGATCGACCCCGTGTGCCCGAGCGGCCGACATTGTCGACAGTAGTAGCAGTAGTACGTAGAAGAGTGCACGCAGATCGTCGTAGCGTCGTGTTTTTGCCGGCGATAAAACATATGAAAAAAAAAAAAAAAAACCAAGGGAAGCGCATATTAGTAAAATTTTTTGTTCGAGCTATTTTGTCACCTGGCATGATGTACTGAACGTTCTGAGCCTGCTCGCGCGCGCGCTCCCTTCGGAGGCAGGACGCGGCTATCAAGAAAAGAACCATCGTGGCTAGGCAAGTTGCCACGCCGAGCCAGGCCAGAAAAAACGACCAATCGTACCTCACAGCCGCGTTGTCCCTCAATACCTGCGAGCATTAAACTTCGTAATGTTACATTGGCTGCAGGAAAAAAAAAGAATAACAAATTGTCTCCCATTTTTACGGCCGCCTCGAACTACCTGTTAAATAAATTTTAGTGAAAAAAAGATGTTTATATCAGAAAGATCCCATTTGGAGAGCAGCGTACACTTTCATTTGCCTGGAAAGTTCCGAGGTCGTACCGTATCTGTACGAAATCGGAGACAATATAACAAACCCGCGGTACACAGTAAAAAATAATTTCGTGAAATTGGGGTTGAAGATTTATAAAAGTAACTTTGTTAAATGAGTGACAAACTAGGTTTTTCAGGTTTGAATATACAAAGCTGTCTTTTTATTTCCCGTGTCATTAACAATTTTAGTTTGTGCTTTTGTTCGTAAAACTAAAGCCGGATAGTGCGATCGGAAAATCAACAAAGAAAAAATTGTGGACGTTTGTGGACAACAACCCTGATAGACAAGCGCAACGAAAAGTAGCAATATTGGCGCGATATTGGCGATCTGTGCGGCACATGTCGCAATTATTGCGCCAACTGCTACTTTTTGTGCCTATCGGGGAAGTTCTTGTTGTAAAAAGTTCAAAGTTTTTTTTTACTGTGCATGCAGGGAGGACCAATGATAAACTTCGTCATCTTACATTAGCTGCAGAAAAGAACACACATTTTCTGTGATAAACTTTCGTGGAAAAATTGATGTTTATATGAGAAATATCCCATTTCGAGAGCAGCGTCAATTTTCATTTGCCTGGAAAGCGTCGAAGTCCTGTACCATATGTGTACGATATCGGAGAAAAGATACAGCCCCGCGGTATATAAGGAGGAGCAATGCATCGTGAGAATCCGAGGATTAAACTTCGAAATTATACATTGACAGCAGAAAAAAAAAAAAAATAACTTGTCTTCAAATTTTACGACCCTGTCTAAGCATCTGTTCGATAAATTTTCGTGAAACAATAGTACATCATGGTACACTGAGAGAAGGATCTACTAAAAATTACCGATCATCTAAGAAAAATTACCAGAGCACATATTAGTAGGGCGCCAGGGCTCCACCTATGGCTGAAAGTCTCAGATTACAAGAATTTTTACCATAATATCTAAGAAAAAATCTTATAAATCGGGTACTTCCTACCACAGGTGGGCGACCTAGCGCCCTACTACTATGTGCTATGTTAATATCTCTCAAGCGATATCGTCATTTTTACTAAATCCTTCTCTCGGTGTACAAGGGAGGGGACTGCGCGATTTTCGTCGAGTGTGAAGTTTGCAAAATCCGCTCTCTCCCGTGTAGCATACGAGACTTTTTTCCCCGACTTCTTATATCACGGTCGTGTATAACGAGGAGCAGTGAATCGTGAGAAATCCGAGCATTAAATTTCGTAATCTTAAATTGGCGGCAGAAAAAAAAAAAATTGTCTCGAAATTTGATGGCGCCCTCGAAGTACCTGTTCGATAAATTTTCGTGGAAAAAAATATAATTGTATCACAAAATCTCATTTGGAGAGCAGCGTAGATTTTCATTTGTCTGGAAAGTGCCGAGGTCGTGTATAAGGAGGAGCAATGAGTCGTGAGAAATCCCTCAATACCTGCGAGCATTAAACTTCGTAATCTTACATTGGCTGCAGAAAAAAAAAAAACTATCTCGAAATTGTATGGCCCCCTCGAAGTACCTGTTCGATAAATTTTCGTGGAAAAAAAGATGATTGTATCACATAAAATTCCATTTGGCGAGCTGCGTACATTTTCATTTGTCTCGAAAGTGCCGAGGTCGTGCACCGCATCTGTACGAAATCGGAGAAAATATACAGCCTCGCGGTGTACAAGGAGGCGCAATGAATCGTGAGAAATCCCGATAGTTGTTTACAGTCTCTCTGCATTGTGAAGCCTCGCAGCGGGCATTTCGCTCCGCTTCGTCGACTAGGCGTCGCTAGTTATACTCCGCCATGAAAAGATTTCCATCGACGATCTTTCCTCGCTCGTTGAATCGTTTACAGTCTTGCATTCTACGCGTGCATAATATTTTCTCCGACTTCGTTTTATTTTTTCATCCGCGAGAAAGCGTTGTTCGATGGACGTTACACCGATGTGAAAACTTAATAATTCGCTTCCCGCAAGTCGTAAATAATTCCACCAGGGTAATTTTTTCATTTTTTTTTGCTTTTTTTTTTTCGAGACTCACGTTGCTCCATTGCTGGTAATATTCCTCGCCGACGATCTTCTCCTTCTCGTAGTACTCGACGCCGTGCCAGAGTCCCATACCACCTGCGCTCAGTAAACCTATGGAAAAAAAAAAATATATAAATGTTGATATTTGCTTATTTTTCAAAATAGAATTTACAACTGCGAAAATAATTCGTGTCGGTATTTACAAGCGAACAGCATTAGTATAGCGGTAGCGGTGATGTTGCCCGGTGATCTCCGCCAGCATCCAACAACTCCGGTCCAGAATGCCGAGAAAATAGCTAGGAAGCCAACCATGAAGAGAGCTATCATCGATCGACCCATATCTGTAATGATAGATCGTGAAAAATCTTCGGTACACATTCTCGAGCGAAATTCACTCCCGTCAGTCTCAGAAAATAGCATATACTTACGAAGCCGGGCGGTGGCGTCGTCGGAAAATCCTCTCGTTTGATTGTCCTCATCGGGGATGAAGTAGTCGATGTTCATGCAGTGAGTCTCCACGGGGCTCAGATAGGTCTCGACTGTGGGGTAAAAAAATTGAAAAAAAATAAATAAAAATGAACGAGTCAAAGATAATTAATTAAATTAATCGAATCGACTTGATAAAGAATTTAATTCATTAATTATAAATTAAATGGACAATATTCGACGCGACGACAGATCGTCGGGCGAATTCCCCGGTGCGCAAACGCCGGGGTACGTCGTGATCGGGTGGAACTCTCTTCTCTCGTAGGAGGACGCGAGTTTTATTCATCATCGTACGCAGGAAAGCATGTCAAGCATGCGCACGCGCGCCTCGAGACTCTCTTCTTCATACTGATACGCTCGCGTCATTTCTACCTTTCGGAAAAAATCGCGGATACGGTATTCGTCATACCGTCGATATGTAAAAATGACTCGACTTGTCTGGGCAAAAAAAAAAATATATATATATATATAAGAAGAATAACAAATCGATAAGGTCGTCGCGGGTCAAAGGAGGCTACATCGGGAGAGCCAGTTTTCGTGCGGACTTGTGGTATGCACGACGAGCGTCTGTAAAACTCACGGGCTCGAAAAGAGCGTGACCCAGAATGCGATATGCGCTATTGCACGGGCTGTAACGCTGCACACTTATTATATACTCGATGTACGCAGTAAACTTATTATACCGCATAGCTCGTGAGTAACAAGTTACACGAGTACGAGCGCGAATCACTGCCGAGGAACTAGTAAAGTACGAGGGAATATTTCTAGTCTTGAGTTATTTATTTTTTAAATTTATAAATATGAGCATATAAGCGAGAGCCATGGGAAGATAAAAATCCTCGGGCGCGATGCTCAAGCTTTGTCATTCGTGTGGCAGCGATTCATAATAATTTAAGAAGAGTACCGTTCCCAACGTGTCCATAACCGGTCCGACAATGCAGGAACCTCGTTGGAATGTATATTTTACTTGCTACTTTTTTTAGTCCTTTGTTTCATTTTCATTGCTAAGTTTTATCATCTTTTCTTTCTTTTTAATTAATTTATCATTATAAGCATATAAGTGAGAGCCATGGGAAATTTTTCTGTGCGCGATGCTCAAGCTTTGTCATTCGTGTAGCAGCGACTTACAATAATTTATTAACAGTACCGTTCCCAACGTGTCCATAACCGGTCCGAAAACGCAAGAACCTCGTTGGGAAGTATACTTTAAATGCTATTTTTTTAATTAAAAAAAAATTTCGTTGCCAAGTTTTATCACGTTTTATTTTTTTTTAATTTTAGTTCATAAATATAAGCATAAAAGCGAGAACCGTAGGAAGATGAAATTTCTCTGGGGCGATGCTCAAGTTTTGTCATTTGTGTAGCAGCGATTTATAATAATTTAATAACAGTATCGTTCCCAACATGTCGAGAACCAGTTTGAAATGGTATTTATATTTTTTACTTTATTGCCAAGTTTTATCACGTTTTCCTTTTTTAATTTTAATTTATAAATATAAGCACAAAAGCGAGAACCATCGGAAGATAAAAATTCTCTGTCGCGACGCTCAAGCTTTGTCAATCATGTAGCAACGATTTATAGTAATTTAATAACAGTACCGTTCCCAACGTGTCCATAACCGGTCCGAGAATGCAGGAACCTCGTTGAGGACGTATATTTTATTTGCTATTTTTTTTTGTAATTTTCATTGCCAAGTTTTATCACGAACGAGTATACGGCAAGGTCCTAGGTATCTTCCACTTCCGGAAGATAATCGCGCGCGCTTTTTATACAGTATATAAATTTATAAGTTTACAACTGTCGGTATCATCGGGCGCAGCGCGCCTCGATCGTGAGCGAAGTTGGTCGTCTTCGTCGTCATCATCGCCGTGAGCCCCGCCGGGATATACAGTTATACGAAGCGAGTCAACGATCTTGCTATCTGGCAGAGAGAAGTAAGCAGAGAGGAGCCGGCCTCGAGGATTCTCTCGCAGGCTCTTGCACGAAGACGACTACGGCGGCGCCTCGTTTAGGCGAAACTGGATTCGAAGAAGGTCGATGGAGCACGTCTCGTCCACGCTGTCGTGATCAACCAATATATATATCTATTTTTTTTCTACCACAATAAACCCCTCCTGTAGAGTAGATTTCGAATCTGATGTACAAAGGGTCGAATTTTAAGACGGTAGTTTCAACTTAATATCGTTCTTGAGATCAAACTTAAGATCGAAGTTTGGCCCGATATTCATTGCGAGCTTAAGATCTATCTTAAGTTCGGACTTAAGATCGAAACCCAGTTCGAATCTGATTGCGTTGTTAAGTTCGATATTAAATTCGAACTTAAGTTTGATCTTAAATTCGAGCTTAAATTTGATCTTAAATTCGAACTTCAGATCAAACTTAAGCACGAAATCAAGTCCGAACTAAGATAGATAGAGCGATCTTAAGTTCAAACGAACGTCTTAAAATTCGACCCTAATAGCAATACGGCGGACGACTCGCTTTTTCACAATTGTTATAGATAATTTATTTTTTCTTTTTTAAATTAAGTTATATAATTCGTCCATTTAAGGCAACATTGGTGCGGGGGTTTTATTTTTTATAGCGGATCTCGATTACGTTCTATGAATAAGAAGCAATCGTTTTAGAAGCCGAGCGGAAGTGTGCGCGCGCACGTTATCCGTACGTCCGCGGAAGTACAGACGGAACGCCGAAACCGATAAGGAAGTCTCGGTCAGAGAACGGTATATCGAAAGGTGAGAAGCTATAAAGAGCTACTACCGTGCACTCGCCCGACCCTACTCTAGCGGCGTGTTATGCTGCCCGCTAACGTGTCCGCGCTGCTATATTGTATTATCATTCGCGAGGCATTCGCGAACGAGCTTGCAGCTAAGGCGTTCCGGCGGAGAACGATGAGAACCGCAATAAGTACACCGACTTCCTCTCACAGGATCCGCGGTGATTGTCTCGGGAATCGAAGTCTCACCGAGCGTGTGGAATCGATTCCGAGCGATATCCGTTCGCCCGAGATTCGTAGTCGAAAGAGACTTCGACCTCGATATCGCGATCGTTTATCTGTTTGTCATGCTCTCTCCCTTCTTGCTGCTGCATTCTGTGTCGAATATCTGTAACGTTTGAGAGACGAGACTGGAAGCATCGGTGCGACTAAAAATAATATTTTTTATCCCGACTTCGCTGAAATAAGCACATTGCTTAAGCGCAACACGGGCGCAAAATCGCCTATTATTGTTGGATGATCATTATTAGCCTGTGCGCATGCGCAGCACTGTTTCATTACTCCGTACACTGAGAGAAGGATCTGATAGAAATTACCATGCATCTGGTAAAAACGGACAGAACTTTCAGATATATGGGAACTACAGCGACATCCTGGCAAACATTCGCATTCAACTTAAGACATTCTACTAGAAAATATGGTAATTTTCGCTAACGCAGATATTATCCGAATATCCCGTAATTTTAGCTAGAAGATAAGTTCTTCTTACCAGAAAATATAGTCATCGGTGGCGTTGCGATCGCAGACCGCTTGTTTTAGGTTTGTAGGTTATACCGGCATATTATGTCGGTCAATTTTTTTTTGTGTATGCATTTATAAAAAAGATTTGATCGACGGAATTCTCAGTTGTAAGTTGTAAGCCTCCGATTAAGGCTTAAGCGTTCAGATTGAGTCTCCGAAGTTTCAAAAAGATCCTTATCGAAGGATGTTTTTTAAAAAAATTAAAATATCGGAGAATTAATGTCAAAAAAAAATTTCGACGTTTTCGACTTCGAAGTTTTTTTTTACATTAATTCTCCGATATTGTCATTTTTTCACAAAAAACTGTTATACCGACGGAGTACTCGACTCATCGCATTAGAGATTGTAATTGAATAGTAAAAGAGTGATGCGGGTTCGATGGAGTCGACGATCTCCGTAAACTTTCAGGATAACTCGAAAAATACCTGTTCCGACTATAGCGGCGTCCGATGGAATTTGAAACCTCCTGTTACACCGCATCTACTCAATTCCCATCTATCGTGCGGTCGCCCCACCGACGTTGCTCGTCTCGGAAGTTCGGGTGTCTATCGGAGAGCCAAGCTCTTTTTTTATTTTTGAGATTTAAATTTCCCTCGCACAATCTTTGCCCGGTATCCATTCTTTCCTACAATAATCGCCGTAATCACAACCGGAAGAACCGTCTTACATCGTCGGTAAAAGGGCGTTCCCGGTAAAATGATCTCGACGACCCGTTAGGCCAATTAAACAATTTACATTCGGGCGATAACGGTAACAATACATCCACACTCACCAACGGTAATCCTAACGTCGGACATTCCATTCTCCTGGAAGAGGATATTAATTCGGCAGTCTAATTAGGAAATTTTTCGTAATCCCTCTTGATCATTAATTAATTTGCTCGGTAAGCATAGTAACAGTTAATAGTCGATTAGCGTCCTTAAAAATTGAGGAGTAAGAAAATGAAAAATGGAAAAATTAAGCGAAACTCGCAATTAGTATTGTCGCGAGTGAGAAACAATGCGACGTGACTAAATGAAAGAGCCGCGTGTGTGCCATGTTAATTATGAATCGTCGTTAGAGGAAGCCGCCACAAGCAGGAGACTCTGGCGAGCTGGATGGAGCCTCTCGCCTACTTTTCCTGCTCGACGCATCGCCGGGCGTCTTTCTTCGCGAGATATTCGTCGTTTCGTGATAGTCCTCCAGCAGCGTTAGTGGTCGTTGTATCCACAAGGCATGTGGAGACTTAGCGGTCGGTTAAACTCTCAACCTATTACGTGGTCCCGTCGAATAACCCCCACGACATTACGGATTCTCCAGATAGAAAGTCTCGGTCGTACGCGCGTAGCGTGCTCAAGGGTCGTTGGTACGGAATTTGTATTATGCACTGTCGGTAATATATATTCCACGAAAAAAAATCTTATCGACGTCGAGAGTTCGGATTAATTTCTTGTACTACCGGGATGTCCACACATTCGTAAATATATGTTTAAAAAAATATGAATATAGATATAAATTCTACAATCATATTAAACATTTTTTATATATGTATATAGATATTGGGGTGTTTCACAAAAAGGACATTTTTTTAATTTTCCTCCCAACCTTTTAAAGTATAGATTCCGGTCTCAAATTGAAACTCACGAAAGGCGGTCCCTAGAAAAACATTCTAAGCGGTGCCGCATTCGAGGTTTGTACCCAAAAAAATGCGGCACCTTTTAAACGTAATTGTTCATTTTTGGGTAAAACGTTGACGGCACCTCTTAGGATTTTTTTCTAAGTACCACCTTTAGCCACATTTAATTTGTAATTGAAAGCTGTATTTTAAAATGGTGGGAGGAAAATAAAAAAATGCTTTTTTTGAAACACCCTAATATATATATATATATATATTTGAAAAAATCTTACCAGTTGGTGGTCGTTCTTTGGGATAACATATCCTGAACAGTCCCTGAGTCCTCGTGTAGTAGTAATACTTGGAGTTCATTTGCTCCACCAAATGGTTTTGTTCTGCATGCTTCGCCGCGTATTGCTGCAACAAAACGGAAAGGAAAATACATTAAAAAGCGACTTTAAGAACACGAGGCCGCGCCACGATTTCGTAGTGTGTATTCTTACGACCGGTTAATTCTCGCAACGGTAACGGGGCATTGTGTGCATGAATTTTATTATATTCCATTAAGTACGTACGTGAGTACTGCTATTGTAGTGAGGGCATCGTTAAAAAAAAAAAAATTATTCTCGGCCTTCCGAGCATAATCTTGATTCGCTTCTGCTCGATCCACTCTCCGATCGTTACTCGAGCCCGCCCGCCTATTCAACCGCAAACTTATTCCGATGCGTCGGAGCGTCGCAAACCCAAATCCCTTCGGAAGAAACACCGCGCTAAGTAATGAGTAAAATAACGGAATGGCGTTAAAAAAAAAAATTACTCGATAATGGCTTCTCCGTTCGCTTAGTCGCAAAGAAAGAGGCAGTTGTTTCGGCGGAGCGAGACAAGTGCCATGATATAACTATCGCTGATAAAACATCACAACTTTCCTTTTGTTATTTGGCTCTGAGAACGATCCTCTCGGCGGCTGCTCATCCGTTGCCAGTTATCCTGGCACGAGAACCATTTTACTCGTTTCGACACAGCGCTCAGACCTGTTTTCTTACTCTACCCCTATCTAACCTCGATCGATGCATTCCTCATGGTTTTCCGATTATAAATAAGAATTTTTTTTTTTATATAACGATTTTTTTTAATATACATTTTTGTAAATATGAAAATTGCTTTTTTTTAACAGTGCAATACTTCTCGAATCCCAGTCCAGAATACGGGGAATACTTCATCAATGCGTTACATTCATGGCGTTTAGATTCGTTATGAAGATTTCTTTTCTTTGACTGTGTAAATATTTCTTCACTCCCATTCCAGAATATACCTCGTTGGTTGATTTACATTAATAGTCTTCAGACCGGTTAAATAAATGCGAAGATAGTTTCTTTAACATTAAGATTTTTTTTTTATATGGAGATTTCTTTTCTTTTAACATTGTTAATATTTCTCGAGACCTAGTTCAGAATATGCTTCATTGATTGCTTTGCATTAATGGTGCTTAGACTCGTTATCCTCGAATCCGGCGGGCACGAGAAAGCGCGCGAGAACGTGGGCAGAGAAAATGTTAATGCACGAAGCGCATGCAGCATAGACGAAGGTATTGCGCATAGATACACCGATCTTCGAGCGTGTGTCTGAGGAATGCCGCGCGGGAGGCTCGGGTGTCCTTCAAGGTTAAGAGAGGATCTTGCATCACTTGGATCGAGCAGCGTACGTCACGCATCGTCGATAGATCGGTGAATCGCTCGAATCCCATCGAGAAGCTTACGTCTGCTGTTTCTGAAATATAACTGCCGACAGGAAAATTTTTCACTCGATCGAGGGCCGTACATTTTCGGAATATCAAATTTTATCACGGCACTTCCGGTGGCGCTGTCGAGATGACGTTTCGCGAAGGAATTTTTATGGACTCGGAGTTTCACCGAAAACCACCTGGCTCGATTGGAAACGTCCCGATCCCTCTAACGTGTGTCGCAATAATTAAAAAAATTCAACGAGTAATTTTATTATTATTAAAAAATATATACACGAGACTCTCATCCCATTTCAGTGTAAAGTGCACGCGAATCGGCGCTCAGTGGGCTTCTTACATACTTCCAGTATTCACCGCGTTCCTCGATATTATAATAACGACCGTTGCATCTACACTCTGTACTTTACGTTCCTCATTTTAATAAGCAATACGCTCTACTACTCGCGACTCTTGCACTGAAGAAAAAAAATGTATTACACGTCCTACCGCAAGAAAATTTATTTTCCAACTCGGAATGTGCTCGTCTCCTCCACGCTCGACATGTCGATATAATAATAAATATCGTCGGGACTAACGGAGAATTTACGTCGCATAGAGAGGGAGCGAAGTAAATATAACGAAAGTAACAACGAAGTTAAGGTGAAGCAAAATATCGCGGTCGGTAATGAAAACTGTAATGAACTTTTCTCGAGGGTGCTAATTTTTTTGAGGAAAAAGCAAATTCGAGTCGGATGCACACGATAATTTCGCATCCGGCCCGAATTCATTTTTTTTTTTCATCAAAAATTAGCACCATTGAATAAAGTTAATTTGAAAATTGCAACTATCTCTCTCGCACGCACAGCTGTTTCAGTTCTCCTTAAGGTAAATATGCGGCAGTTCGCGTTATCGCGCCGGTAATCCACGCGCAACTATATATTACACGCGTATAACTCTGACCGTACAGTTTTGCGTCTATAAAAGCACACATGTGCGCGCGAAGAATCGCCAGCCGTCCGCGTATGGAAGTGAGTGAGCTGTACCGAGAGCCCGTCCGGGAAAAATAGAGATGGATAGAAAAAAAAAAAAGAGAGTTTCATCGCGCTGCGCCTCCGAGAGATCGCTTTAACTGCTTTCACATCGTTGTTTCGCCACCGGTGCTCGCCCGCTGCTGCCGCCGACGGCGCTGCTGCTTCTTCCCGAAGCGGCCGGCTCTGCCGGGCGATGAGTCTGATGGCTCCGCGTACGCCACCTGCATGCGCTATGCGCCCGCCGACGATTACGCCGATTTCTTTGACATAGAAAGGAAAACTGCGAAGCACTCGCCCTTTACCAATCTCACCGGCACTCCGCCCCTTCGTCACGCCTACCTACCGATTATTTCAAACCCGTTCTTCATCGCGCACTCCCACGTGTGTGATTGCACAGAGACAATAGCTCTGATTAGCATATTATCTTCTTTTAGAGGGAAACAGAGAGGAAGAAACGAGAGAAATAACCGAGGATCTTGGTAAATTTTTTTTAGAGGTAAATATGTTTGGGCAACTTTCGAAGAAAAATATATATATCTGACGAAAAAAAGGGGGTTTTTATCTATCGAATATTTACTTTGCGCGATTGGGAAGCGAAAGAAATTTTTTTCTGACGATGTCGATAACTGAGGCTCGGTCGGTAATTCTCGCGCTGTTGCGACACCTCCGGATCAGCATTATTGTTTTAGTCAGAAAGAAATAAACATAAGTAAGAAAAAAAAGCTCAGTCCTCGATCGAAGCTGTTTTCCCGTGTAGAAATTCGATTCCCGGTATGCACGGAAGGTTTCACGCTCTGACTCCCCGCGCGCCTCGGGACTGTACGACGAACACGATTATCCATTTCCTCGTGAGGATGGTGTTTAGATAACATTATCTACCGTCCCGATGGAGCATGAAAAATTCCTCAGCGTGCATTCGTCTCGCCTTTCCGGCATATCTCTACGCACCACTCCGATTACAATGCGAGCCCAGAGAATGCCTTTTCCCAAACAGCTTTGAAAACGGTTCTGCGTCGAGTAAACCGGACATGACATCCTCACGATGCCAGTCTAAACTACTATGAATACCGAATTAGAGAACTCGTTTTTCCCCTACTTAGCGACGGCGGCTAATAATAATAATAATAATAATAATAATAATAATAATAATAATGATAATAATAATGATAAGTTTATAAATAAATAAATTAATGAATTAATTAAATAGACTATATCTTATACATTTTTTGTAAAAAGGTTATTCCCATTGAAACAAATTAGTAAATATATAAATAAATATTGTTGTACGTAAATATGATAATTTTATAGTGAAAACTCTAGCGTATGTTCGGTATTATGATTGAAATGCTACTTATATAAGTAAAAGAGCAATAAAAAAAAGTAATTAATAATATAATAATATTACATATTATTATTATTATTATTATACAATTATAACTATTGCGCTTGGGGCTGGTCCCGGATGTCGTCTGGCGAAATTTCCATACGGCCAGGTCGTTCCAAGATTCCATGATTGTACAGGACTAGCTCGTCGAGAGTCGACGGTGCGTAAACGCAAAATTCCATCGGGCAATAACCGAGCCATTTCGCCGGGCGAAATATAGTTCTTATTCCCCCTTGCACGATTTGCCCAGTTGCAGAGTCTGGGTGGTTTTTTCTCGGGGTATAGAAACCGCACCTGCGAAACGCTCACGCGCACCCGTCCGCCCGTGCACAATCGTACGTATTCTCTCGGCTACATAATTCGTTGTCGGTACACAGAGCAGCTCCACGTTATAAACGAGCTCGCTTCTCGCGGTGTGTACCCTCGCATGCAACACGTGTGTACACCGTACAAAGTCATCGCACGTAAGCGCGCAGCTGTGTGACCGACGCGCCGTGGTTGTGTCTGTACAAACGGGGCGTTATAATCACCAACACCGTCTCGCCGATCGGTGTTCGTATTATCCCGAGAAGTGTTGGTAAAAATAACTGTACGATGATCCCCCTCCCCGACCGACCACGCATGCCACGGCATCGCGCTTGTCTCGAATCTACTCTCGGAAACTCGCTTCTCAAGGGAACGTCGTACAAGAGCATTTCTACTTTTTTTTTTTTTATACCTCATTTCTATTAAGAATCACGCGATGCCTTCGACACTCTCGAACAAGCGATTTATTAAATTCGCAGCTTGTTAATACTTTGGGTGAGAAAATTATTATGAACCTCGTAGGTATCGTCGATTAAAAAAGATTTCTGCCGTTTTAATTGCGAGAACTCCACAGAGTTTTTATAGAAATAATATAAATATTAATGATGTAACAATAAGAGCGTCGAAGGGCTGAGAGTTAATTTAATTGATTGATTATTTTTTTTTCATTCGCGGGCAAATTAGATCCTCCGCGGATCTATCCCATTCATTCCACTGCGCTTCGATCCCCATTACACGCATCGTCCTCCGAGGATTTATACCGTTGCACTGGCCGGGAGCGCGCGATCGCCTCTGCTCGTTGTTGCTTCGCAGCCTTGCGTTTCTGTATCGCCCGCCTTGTACCTCGCCGCTGCCCGCACGTACACACGCCGATCTCCGGCTCGTGTCTCTCGAGCTGCAGCTACCGGGGGCTCGGGCCTCTGGGACACACTCTAAACTCGAAACTCGTTGAGTCAACGCGCTAAAATGGGCGCGGCGAGGAATGCCGATCGTTCGAATTGCTCGCTGAGTTTACACCTATGCCGATCAAGCACACCGTCCGGACGAGGCTTCGAATCCTGATCGATCAATCGATTTGCAGAAAAAGAAACAATTTAATCCTCTCGAGGTTCGAAAAAATAAAATAAAACTCGTCGGGCCAATCAATCGAGCAGACCTGATTTTAGCATCGGCATGATAAAATCCTATTTCCGCCGGACCGATAGAGCCGATGAATTTTCACAAATTTCCCCGATAACATTATTTCGCTGCGATAAACTTAACACTCGAGTCTTGCGCCGGATTACGAGCCCGGTAACGCAGGGTCGAATTAATCGAGCGAAAACTGCCCGGGGCAATTAAACGGCTGAGGAGTCGTTCCCGTTTCCACCGGGAGGTAATAAGGCCCGGGGTGCCCTCCTCCGCGCAGGGCGTTAACCCGGAGGGGGCGCAAGGACGACGGAAGCCCCTCGAGACGAGCTCACACCGGCCGCGAGCGAGTTTCCTCGCAGTCTTGCCGTACTCTATTTACAACCACTGTACTCGACACCACTACCATCGCGGAGCTTGTGATCTCTAAGCTGTACCACGTTTCGCATCTGCCTTGCCGGAGGAAGTCGGCAATTTCCACGGAAACCCTACGGGAGATGATTTTTTTTGTCATTTTTTTTTTTTACTCGAGCGCCACCATCCGGCGTCCGGGCTTCGGGAAGTTTGGTTAATTTGTCGAACGTTCTGCCTTCTTTTTTTATCTATTGCTTCCTCACGCTTTGCTTGGCGAAAAGATTTTTTTTCGAGATGAAAACGTGTTCGGAATGTTCTAAAACCCGTCATTTTTGCTTTCGTTTCGCTATATATATGAATGTAAAAAAATAAGCCAACGTGGTTCTCGATAGTGGGTTTTTAAGTTTTAACGTTCTCGGTGCTTATGAAGACTCGCGGGAAGTAGAATATGACGATGCACAGTACAACCACGTTAGGCATCTGCCTTCTTGAGGAAGTCGACAATTTTCACGGAAAGCCTCCGGGTGATTTATATGTTTATTTATTTATTTATTTATTTATTTCTTACTCGAGCGCCACCATCCGGCGTCCGGTCTTCGGCAAATTTATTTTATTTATCGAACGTTTTGCCTTCTTCTTTACCCATCATTTTTGCTTTCGTTTCGCTATATATATGAAAATAAATAAATTGAATAAGCCAACGCGGTTCACGATAGTGGGCTTTTAAATGTTAACTTTCTCGGTGCTTGGGAAGACTCGCGAAAATGAGATTACGACGTTACACGGTACAACCACGTTCGGCATCTGCCCTGTGGAGGAAGTCGACAATTTTCACGGAAACCCCTCGGCTGATTATATTTTTATATTTTTTATTGTATATGATTATATTTTTTTTTTTTCATTTTTTTTTTCTCGCGCGCAAACATCCGGCGTCCGGTCTTCGGGAAATTGGTTTATCTATCGAACGTTCTACCCTCCCGTTTTTCCTTTCATTTCGCTCTATATATGAAGATAAATAAATAAAATAAACCAACGCGGTTCTCGACAGTGGGTTTTTAAATTTTAACGTTCTCGGTTCTTACGAAGACTCGCGACAAGTAGATTACGACGGTGAACAGTACAAACCTGTATCTGCGCGCGCTTGACCTCCGTGTAGAGCCAATTGTCGGTCGAAAAGGCGATGGACAGCAGTGCCGTGGCGATGATACCGGTTATGGTGGCTAGGGACAGCGTGACCGCGGAGCAAGGCATCCTGTATTATATCCTGGGAGAATTATATCTCCGTCACCTTTTGTTATTTCTTGAAATTCGATTTAAGAAAGAAACTCAAACTTTCACGATCCTCTTTAAACCGCACGACAACGACGTCCACGAAGTGTAAGTCTCGCCAGTACGGAACATTCGTGACGACAAAAACGAAATATGAAAACCTCACGAGCGGTAGGATTTATCGTCAATATTTACCAGTAAATCTAACGCAAAAAACGGTTAAGGCGCAGAGCCGATTATTCACACTATCTATTATTATTATCGTTGTTATTATTATGATTATTATCGTATATTATAATAATTACTGTTATTGAATACGAAGAATTATTGATGATCGATTAATCGGTTTTTGAATTTAAAAAAAAATCTTTAAACGAGGTCGTTCTCGCTGTTTTGTTAATAAGCGAATAAAAGATCACGGAGTTGGCAACACGATTCGGAACGCAGCGTCGCGAACGGGCACATATTATACCATTCTCTCCTGAACGGTCTGACTATGTGTGTGTACAGGAGAGCGCGCGAGGCTCTGAATCTTCGACGGTCCGACAACACCACTCTCCTGGGGGTTTTAACACTGCGAGATACGTCGCAGAGCGCGGATAGCCGAGCAGCAGCGAGCAGCAGGGAACAGAACGGAACGACGACTACGCGAGCGGGCTCCGGGGCTCGAGGTGGAACTCGAGAGGAGAAAAGGCAGAAACCCGACTTGCTCCGTGCCCCCCCGAGCCTTGGAGAACCGCCGCCTTCTCCTTCTCGTCGTCGGCACCGAGCCTCGAGAGCGCTCAGGAGAAACAGGCGAAGGGGACGGAGAGAAAACTCAGGTGGGGATGGATAGCCCCTTGGGCAGGTATATTACCTGTGTTTTACCTTGCCAACAGGTTCTCAACCTGTCTCTCCGCATCTGTCTCCCTACCCCCTTCCCCCCCCCCCCCCCCCCTCGAGACGTTATTTTGTTAAACGGAAACAAACATTTTTCGGAATGCCAGCTTGCCGAATTAAATGTATTAATTAAAGATAAATTTTCAGGGTAGGAATTAATTATGTATTTTTTATGTATTATGTATTTTGTTTTCCTTGGAACTTGGTACTCTTTGCCTTACTGCTTTTGGGACAATAACTCTCTAGCCGGAACTCCGTTAGCTTTTGTTAAAGAGACCGGGGGCGCGAGGGGAAGGGGTTTTTTTTTTTCTTTCAATTTCGATCTGATGGAATTTTTTGGATTTTCTTTTTCATTTTCGATACGATGAAATTTCCATGATGGACGCGATAAAATCTTCATGAGAAATTATTTATTAAACCGAAATAGAAATTTCCAAGCTGTGAGCTTGGCAAATTCAGTCCTGAAAATATGAAATAAAAAAAAATTAAGTACACGAATTAATTATGAATTTAGCTATTTTAGCTAACGATATCCAAAAGTTGTTTTCCTTGGAACTTGGTTCTCTCTGCCTAACTGCTTTTTGCACGATAATTCTCCTAATTCGGAACTCCGTTAGTATTTATTATAGGAACCAGCGGAGCGAGGCGAAGGGGGGGGGGGGGGGGGGGGGTTATTTTGTATTATTTTTATGATTTCGAACACATGGAATTTCCATGTCGGACGAGATAAAATCTCGAGAAATTATTTATAAAACCGAAACAAAAGTTTCCCAGTGTGAGCTTGGTAAATTGAGTGCTGAAAATATGAATAAAAAAAAGTAGTACACGAATTAATTACGAATCTATCCATTTGACGTTATTCAAATGTTGTTGTCCTTGGAGTTTGGTACTTTCTGCCTTACTGCTTTTGGTAAAATAACTCGCGATCCGAAACTCCCTTAGCATTTATTAAACTAACCAGAGGAGCGAGGGGAAGGGTGTTTGATCTTTTGATTACAATTTTTGTTTCAATTTCCATCACACGGTATTTCCATTCTGGACGAGATGGAATCTTCTCGAGCAACGATTTTTATATAAATTCCTCGTGGATTGAGAACAGCGATCGTACCCGGCGCGTTACCTGCCTCCTGCTCGCCGCTGATGCCGTCCCGTCTGCTCCTCCTACCTTCTTCATTCCGCCTCGTCCCTCGTTCGGTGAGTGCCTGGCGAAGAGGCACTAGGCCCGATACACTCCTCTCCGCCCGACTCGTCGTCGTCGTTGCCGAGTCCCGCCACGTTCGGTATAACCGACTCGTGTAAGATTTCCTCACCCCCGCTCAACCTACCCGGTTATAATGTTTCTGGCTTCTCGTGGAAAAGCCTGTGAATTCCGCGCATTCTGAAGAGCCCCCTCGGCGATTCGACGACGAGTGGTGCGCGCACTCGACGCAACCTGGTTAGCCCGTAAGGCTGCGCGACCCGCCTAAAACTCGACGGGACAGAGAATGAGAGACCGGGAGAGCGGTGGACTCGTGAAATATTTTTTTCCAGGTCACGCCGGTTATACCGGTCAAGGCTCCGACCTTTCCTCGAAGGCTCGCGGCCAGAAAACCACCTGCGAACATCCGGTAGGCTTTTGCAACAAAAAAAGACCCCAAGAATTTGGAACCGCGACCTTTTACTGCATAAAGAACCGAAAAGCCGAGTAGCCGAAAATCCGGGCTCTAAAGAAAGTTTCCCACGCGAACTCGCTCACCTGTCGCGGGGCACCTCGTCGGAGAGCAAAAAAGGGACCGAGGCAAGTTTTGTTTGTTTTTTTTTTTGCCTCCTCACAGAGGAAGCTTTGTTATGGTGAAAAAAAAATTCGAGATTTTAATGAAAACGTGTTCAGAATGTTCCGAAAGATCGAAAAATGTTATTACAGACAATGCTTTCTCTTAGAAGAAGCTTCGCGGATAAAGAAAGATTATGAGGAAGCGATATGAAAAATTTCAATTTTAAACTTTTATGAGAAAACGATATAATAATTTCAATTTTCGACTTTTATGAGAAAACGATATAATAATTTTGATTTTCAACTTTTATGAGAAAACGATATCATAATTTCAATTTTCAACTTTTTTCTTTTTTTGCGCTTCGGTTTGCGAGCCACACACGCGGCGAAGGAGAACATTTTTGCCGGGATAGAGAAAAGCCATTTTGTCCGGGGCTCACTTACCGCCAGGGAAATTTCGTAATTGTACCTCGTTACGACGACTTCTCGATCGTCAAAGCTTTCTTTCCTTTCTAAACGCGTCCACTGGCACACCGTAGCACACATATCGACGGGCGGATACCAAAAGGGCGAAACTAGGATAGTTTGACGCGGCGATTTACGCCCTTTTGATTCTCGGACATCGATACAGAGATAACGCGGTGTCGCTGCCTTCCGCGTGTCCGCTGCATCGTCATCGATTCATTCGTATCCTTCTAAGGCCTTGGATATTGTAATTTCAAACAGACGGCACAAACGCCGTGGCTCATAATCGTTATTTATGATGTTTCACCGGAAGAATTCCGAACGAGGAATACACGATGAAATTGACGGTATTTTCGTCGATGAGTATCTTTTTTTTCCGATCGGTTGCAACGGCCACAGCTTTTATTTAACACTCCAATCTTCTTCAATATCGATGTAAAAAATGAAGAAAATACAAAATTGACGAACAGCAATTCGTCCCAAAAGATTGTTTCTTTTCTTTTTCAATATATTTTCATGGAGAGATATCGAGCAGTTGATAAAAATCTTCTTTTTTTTTTTAAGAGAAAAGCTTATTTTTTCCTATCGATTGCACCAGCCACAGCTTTTATTTAATCCTTCAATCTCCTTCAATATCGATGTAAAAAAATTATCAAACACAAAATTGACGAATAGCAATTCGTCCCAAAAGATTTTTTCATGGAGAGATATCGAACAGTCAAGAAAAATCTTTTTCTTCAGAGAAAGAGTCTCGGCACTAAAGGGGTTAGTCAGCATTTTTTTTACCTATTGAAGATCGAGCCAGGAGCGTCGGTTTTCGTAGGCCGGTTCAACGCTTCGGGCTCGAATTATTATTTTCCTCTCGACTCCTAACGGTCGACACGGCCGGCGAGTCGCATGCGCACGCCTCTTAGATATTTTCGTAGCCACAGCCAAGAGCGCATACGAAAAAATTAGAACGTTTAGACACTTTTTCGTCGTGTTAGTTTTGTAGGTTCGTACGACGATTAACGGTCGTTCGGAATCACGCGCTGCCCCGTAAGCGGGTACACGCTTGCATTATATCTCTGACGCGACATTCGCTTTCCATTCCGAGTCAGCACGCACTTTGCAGTCTCATACGGGCTCGCACGGGTTTTCACACGAGTCGTACTACATACACAGCCGTTTAAGTTTATATTCTCGTTATTAATTATCCAATATTGGCGCGCAGTTTCGATAACGATCGACGACGGAAGTCGCACCGTTACTTTCGCGAAATCGACTCGAACGGAGATCCGGCTCTCCATTAAAATCAAAATCTTAATACCACTTCGTTATATCGTACGTTTGTATTTATCGTTCATGTTTCCGAGTGACTGAACACCGCTGCGAGTCGCGGGGCAGTGATTTTTCACTCGGTCAGCGCATGTTCAGGGCTTTTGTTCGATAATTTTTCGTCGATGATTCCACATCAACTCGCCGATCTTCATCTGCTCGGTTTCGCCCAACTCGGAGAGCTCCCTGGAGCAATCGATCCTGCTCAACTCGATCTTGGGCTCGCCGATTATCAGAGACTCCCACCATCTCTCTTTGACCTTCTCCAGGTGAATCTGGTGCGAAAGTTGAAAAAGTATGAAAAAAAAAAAAAATTAATCATTTGTTTTATTTTATTTTTTTAACGCTTCGATCGATTTTTTTTGTTGGTATTTACGTTTACGCTCTCTCCGGGCGCGAGACTCCACACGGACTCGTTCTTTTTAGTCGGAAAGGTAAATTCACCTTCGAGAATAGTAGTCCATTCGTCCGGATCTCCGGCGGCCTTCGGATAGTTGGCTTTTTGTGGTGCAACGCTTTCAGGAGAATCGTGCGATTGCAGAAGAACGCTGCGGCGAGCCTCGACCTTGATTCCCTTGGCCGAGACGTCGACCCTGAGGTCATCGGGGTTCTTCAGACGGGCGGGAACTTTAACGAGAACGTCAAGGTCGCCTATGCTCTGCGACCAGCTAAAATTTTCGTGCGCGGAACCGTTGTAACTGTCCGCGGGTTGAACCGGACAAGCGTATCCTTCCGGTTCCATCACTGCGATGAAGTCGCCCGATAAACTGGTCGCCCTCAATTTTTTTTTTCAATTCCCTGGCGTATTTCGTACCGGTCGCATATTTTTTTCTTCGCACAATATCGGGCAATTGTTTCGGTAATAATCGGGGTGTTCACGTTCTGTCAACAAATTTGTTATATTTGACAATATATCGATACATTCAACAACCACTTCCAATAGGGATTTTCGAGTAATGTAAATATTATGTACAGGTACGAGTCGGAGGACTAAAATAAATATTGAAAAAAATACGCTAGTAGTTAGTTTCGTGATGTGACGTGGATTTAAAAAAAAGACAATGATGATCAACGGCTATTAGAAAAAAACGGAATCACCGCGAAAAATGTAATTATCGAACTAGAGGCTAGTTATCGGCTAGTGTAAAAGTGTAGCGGATAGTGTATAGCTAAAGATAAATCTTTCCCATTTATGACTTAATAATAATATAGATTAACGAGATTTCGTCGATCAGTGCAGCAAAGTTGCGTCGAGTAGAGAATTATAAAAAGCGAGTGCACTAGAAGTCGCGATAGTTTAGAAATGCGTGCGAGCTTCTTCTTCTTATTTCTTTTTTCTTCTTCGTGCTATAGTGTAATCCCCCGAACATAATTGAACCTCTCGGAACAGGCGCTCGATCAACCGTAGACTCGAGCGTCTCGAAGGTATACAATTACGATATCACATTATCAATATTAACTTTGTTGTTGGGACGCAAGTGACACTTATTAATTCTACAGTTAGTTTCGTTACGATAGATTGTTACGATTATTCGAAGATGGAACTTTTTAAGTTGCTCAATTCATAGTGAGCCTGCCGATTCTAATACTCGATTTAGTTTATAAATTTTACCCGTATTCACCTCGCGATAAACAGAAAACAAAATGAACAAACTATGTTTTTAGTTCCGATCTTCGCTCTATTAATTCGCCAATTTAGCGGACTAATGTCGATAGTGTAGAAAACTGTTTTTATTTAATTTTTTTTTACTATTTTTAAGAAATCATTGACTGAACGATAATATCGATAATTTAATGCTCGGTTTTTTGCCCGGTCGCAATGCACACATGGCGATAAGCAAGCTCCTAGGCGTAGTAAAAAAAAATCGTTTATCCTGTCGCGTTGCTACAATACACCTTATCTCTGATGTTAATATTGAAATAAAAGTTGCATAAAAATAAAACGTTTAAAGCACCCTGCGTGTCTCTAAAGACAATATATATATGTATATTGCGAATAGTCAATGAATAAAATAATCGAGGCAAGATAGAGAATGCTTAACGTACTCGTATGGACCGTGATGTGATCTGGACGTATCTTTGTCATATTGTTTTGTTTCTCTTGTATCATTTTCATTTGGTCATAAAACTGCTCGTTTTTCTTTTCTTCTTCTTTTTATATAACTATTAAGTGTAAATCGTCTGCACCGTAAAGCACTCCTGTTACCGTTCCAACAAATAAATGCAAACGAAACGATAATCGATAGCCCTCTGTGAAAATCGCGTACGAAGCGTTTTACGTGTATCTGGAAGCCAATTGCCACTTTTTTTTTTCTTTCCCTCGTTACGAAGCTAAATCTCTCCCTTTATATTGCTTAGACTGCGAACACACAAAGTTTACCCTCGAAAAGATCCCCGATAGCTCCGCAAACTAATTAAGCCGCCGACCAGTGCTCCGATCTCCAGAGCAGCGTGTACATATTGTGTCTCAGATCCTCCGCGACCAGACAATCCACCGGATAATCCGTGTATCTCGATATCAAGCTGCGATAACCCTGTCCAACGGTGGCCAGAGCGAGTTTCTTCTTTTCCGTCGACTTGAACGCTATTATCTGGCAGACTTTGCCCTCGAACGGTCTGAAGATGGTAATTGGCCTCAGAGAATTGCACTCGGCAACGGCGATGCATCCCCACGTTGTGCCGATGTAAATGTGATTGAAGCAAGCCTCCAGAGCGGTCACCTGGCATCTCTCAGTAGTCAAATTTTCCTCGATCGATATGGACTTTAGACTCTCCGAGCACGGTACCAATTTCGACATGTCCAACTTGTTTATTATCTGCCTGGTATCGACGTCCCACTGGTACACGATGCATCCCGGATAGGTGTAGGTGAGCACCGTTCCCTCGGCGCTGAGGAGATAAGTGGCGAACAGATTCTTGCTCGCCGTCTCGCCGGTAACGTGAGCCAACTCAACGGTGTCGATAAGATTCCCATCTTTGAGAACGTATATCGAAATCCTGCCGAAACTCTGTCCGGCCCAGAGTTCCAGAATCCTGCGCTTCCGATGAACGGCCGCCAGCGAGTAGGTCTTCACGTTCTCGCTGACGCTGGTCTCGATCTCGGTCTTCTTCATCTGCGTGAAGGTGTTCGAGAGGAGATAAATCTTGCCGCTGTGAAGAGCAACGGCGAACTGCTTGAGTTGCTCGAGATGTATGAGACCGACGACCTTGGACTCCTTGCTCGGATCTGGCTCGAGATTGTAACTGCCGACGCAGCCGAAGTTACTTCCCAGATAAACGTGTATCTGCCCGGCGTTGTCGCCTATCCAAACGTAACCGTCCAGCCCGCACATTGCGTAGGGTATTATGGGGGTCTCGATTCTCACGTGCTGGAGCCATCCCTTCTGGGTACCCAGGAGCATGTCGACCTCGCCGTTGTTGTGCCCGAGCCATATCTCGTCACCGTTAAGATTATCGTCCAGCGGTCTCGTTGTCGTCGTTATAGCTGTTACGTGGGTTCTCTCGGTGAGCAGTGTTACGTCGACCAGATGGGTGAATTCCGGGGCCGAGGCTATGGAGACGATCTGACTCGCCGTTGGGCGATCCTTGGGATTTTGTGCCCAGCATATGACCATGAGGTCGAGAACGTAGCACGGATAGAGGGTCTCCCTGTAGGTCAAGGAGGGTCTCCCACCCTCCAGTATGCACTCCTTGACGGCCTCGTGGCCCTCGAAGGGTTGTCTCAGGGTGACGAGCTCGTAGACGAACATACCGAAGGAGAACGAGTCAACCTTCTCCGTATACTCCTCCTCGCCGTTGTACTTGATTATCTCAGGCGCCATGAAGCCTTCGGTGCCGCCGAATCCCTTGGCGCCGGAGGGCAGTGTCTGCCTGGATATTCCGTAATCCGCGACCTTGACGTGAACCGGATGGTCCGGATGATCCTGGAACGGCTGGGGCATCTGCCATACCAGCACGTTCTCGGACTTCAGGTCCCTGTAGATAACGTGCTGCTGATGGAGATACTCGACGGCTTTGGCGACCTGTAGAACAACAGCCTGGAGGGTGTAGGAATCGAGCTTGGCTCCGGAGCGTCGATAGTTCTTGAGGGCGTTGTCCAGGGCGCCCTCCGGAGCAAGGTCGAGGACCAAAGCCAAGGGGCTTATGACGATACCAACCAGAGGCACGATGTTGGCGTGCCTCAATGTCAGCAGTATGTTCAATTCCTGCCGTGCCGTGCAGTAAGCCTTGCACGCGTACTGAAGTGGATCCCTGTCCCATTTGCTCTGCGCGGCTTTGTAAGCCAGTACGGCCGATTGCTTGGAATTCGGACCCGGTGGAACGGGCTGAAGCATCTTCATCGCGACGTCGACCCTCGAGTAGGTTCCCGGCAGTCTGCAGGTTCCCTTGAAGACGAAACCGAAGGCGCCGCGTCCAAGCATCTTTCCTCGTTTAATGTCATCAGGTTTTATCAGGTGTTTCGCACCGAGGTCCATGAATATAATGTCGGGGGCAACGTGGGACAGCGGGATGTCCGAGTGCTTCGGGCAGGCTATGGTCTTGTTGCTGTAAGCCGACAGTATGCACTCCTCGACCATCCACGAGTAAGCGAGAATCTCCTCCGGACTTGAGTACTGCTTCAAGAAGTCCGGATGACCTTCCAGCGAGGGCATCCTGCTGGAGGTCGAACTGTCGTAGCCGACACCGCTGTCCCCGTCGGATTTGTAGCTGTCCTGACTCTGTCTCTCGTGGTTCATGTAGTACTTGCTTATCTCCTCGGTCGCGTGTTGCTCCTGGTCGTTGGCGTCAGCCTCGTGCTCAGCGTTGTTCAACAGGCATCGCGGACAGGGTATGAGCCTGGTGACCAGCAGCTTGCCCTCCGAGGTGTGAACGAAGCGAGTTCCCAGAGTGGGATACCAGTCCTCGAGGAGGATGTCTATGTGGTCGACGATGAGGGCGAGCAGCTGGGGCATGCTCTCCGATCTGGGCTCGACCACTATGGCCTGATAGCCCATTGGCTCGTCGTCGGCGCAGTCCGACAATATCGGCTGTTTTATAACCAGAGTGTCGACCGGAAACCATATCTCCAGTATAGCCGAACTCTTGAGATCAACGGTGCACCATATACCGTCCTGCTTCAGTTTGAATTTAAATTGACGATAGTCGTAGGGCGAGTTCTTTAGATTGCAATTGACCTCCTTCAGTCTCAGCAGCGTTATCCCAGCGTAGCGAAGCTCGATACCTGTCTGCCAGAGAACCCACTCGGCGTGTGTGTCGAGCAGACTCGCGAATATATTGTCGTCAACGAAGTCTTTGAAGGGCGCCAGGAAGGACATGACTATCTCGACGATGGCGTCGTCGGCGAGGATTCGGGTGATGAGACGCGACCAGAAGCCACTGGGAAAGTAGGACATTAGGAGGAGTCTAGTTACGGAACAATCCGGTTGGGGTCTGGACGTGAGAACGCACTCGGTCTTGACCCTGTCCCCGGTGCCAGTCGGATACGAGAACATCGGTGACGTTATCTTCTTTGACCTGACGTGCCAGCCGCGGGTCTTGACAGGGATCTTGATGAGCTGGTTGCTGCGCAGCATGTCCTCCTCGGTAGGCAGGAGGCAGGGTATGAGCAGCGTGCGGTAGTCCCAGGTCAGTGCGACCTCGAATTTGTTGAGAAGACTGACTATGTAACCCTGGGTGTCTATCGTCGAAATCGTCGAGGACTTGAAGACGTGCTGTATGTCATCCAGCTTCATTATCCCAGACCTGGCGAATGGATTGATCTCTCTTATGGTGACGACGTGAGCCAGCATGTCGCATAGCCACTGGGGATCCAGGAAGTAGAGGTCCTTCAGGGTAGCGTCGTCGTAGTGAAGGATTATACCGTTCTCATGAAGAAACAAGGTCGCCTGATGGAGCTCGGCTGGATCGCGGAAGGAACGGTGCAGCTTATGAAGCTCGTTGTTGACCGCCGCGTAGTACTGGGAGGCTTTGAGAACGGGATCGCAACCGGTTAGTTTGCGATCGTGAGCAAGCTGCACGACGACGTCCTCGAGAGCGAGGTAACTGGCTGGTACACGCTGCTCAAGCAGCAGCTCCTTGCTTCCCGGTGAACGGAGGCTGAAGACAACGTCGTATATGAGGTTGCAGAGCATCTTTATGTTGTGCCGGGTCTTGCAGCTGACCTCTATTGTCTCCATGACCTTCGGCAGACCGCACTTCTCGGCGTCGACGACGTTGATGAACTTGTCCCTTATGCACTGCTGCAGCAACTCGCTCCGGTCGTTGGAGACGTCGTAGTGAGTCCCGACGATTATCACCGGGGAATTCGGCGCCCGACTCTGAATGTTGACGAGCCACTGGAATATTTCCGTGACGCCCTTGAAACCGTCCGTTATCCGCCACACCACGAGATAGAGACTCCTCTTGGACAGAAAGTACTGATGAGTAGCGTAGTACTCCCTCTGTCCGCCGAAGTCCCAGGTTCTGAAGTAGACCGAGCCGTGGGACGATTGGCCGCGTACCTTCTTCTCGTAGAGCCAATCGCCAATGTCGACGCCGACCGTCGATATCGTCGTGCCACGAGCTGTCTTAGCGTTTATATTCTTGTTTCCCATTCTCTTGGCCCAATGCTCCGAGGCTTTCTTCTTGTTGGGAACCTCGCCCTCCTGGCGCAGCTGCTCAAGGAGGCTCGTCTTGCCGATACCCTGTATGCCGACTATCATGAGCTTCATTCTGGCGTACGGCTTGGCGTCCTCGAGTATGGACTTGAGATAACCGACGACGTCCATGGTCTTGTACTTCTTGGATTCTATCATCGACTTGAGTGGTTCCTGAAGCCTGCAGCCTTGGGTGTTGAGGTTCCAGAGACGCGAGAGCAATCCCATCTGCGGTGGCAACTCAGTTATGTCGCTGTTTCCGCTTATGTTCAGCACCGAGAGATTCGAGAGCTCGTAGATGTTCTGTGGGATCTCCTTGAGCTGATTGCTGCTCACGTCGAGCATGCTGACGTTGGGAAAGAGAAGATAGAGCTTGGAGCCCGAATACGTTATCTTGGTGTCCCGATCGACGCTCTCCTCCTCGAAATTGGGAGCTTCGCCGTCGTCGACCGAGGTCAGTTGAATTCTCGTCAGCATGTTGTTCGCCAGGACGAGGGTTCTGAGGTTCTCGAGTCTGAGATGTCGACGATGAGTGCAGACACTCATGAGCACGACGTCTCTGAGGGAGGTCGCAGTTTGCCGGTTGTTCGGAACTATCTGCGACTGGACGTTGGTAGCCGGACAGTAGCAAGCCGTGGAGGCCTGCTCCATGGAGTCTGCTCCGTCCACCTGGGGCAGACTCGGCCAGCAGGATATCTGATTGTTGGACAGATCGAGCTGCTTCAGACTCGCCGGATAGGAAGTTATGTGGCTCATCGACCTCAGAGAGTTGTAAGCCATGTTGAGCCTCATGAGGCTGACCGCCAGGCAAGGAAGAGCCACAGGCACGCTGTTGAAGAGGTTGTGAGCGAGATTGAGCGAGGCTAGAACCGAGCGGGCTCCGGGCTCGCCGTCGTCCGAGTGTTTCTCAGAGACTTGAACCGAACCGGTCCACACGTGAGGACGCTCCATCTCGATGACCTGAGCGTTGGCGAGTTTCGTGAACGAGTCGAACTCCGCGGAGTCATCGCGGGGCAGGGTTATCTGCGAGGCGAGACTTCGGCTGCTGGGACTGTTGCTGAGTGAATCCTCGCGCTGGGACTTTCTCGTTATGTTCTGGGACACCTGGCTCGGCAGATCGCGGAGGAGATTGAAGGAGGCGTTAAGCTCCTTGAGCTTCGGCGCTCGCCATATGTTCTCCGGCAAGCACTGAAGCTTGTTGTTCGACACGTCCATTATCTCGAGAGCCGGTAGATTCATCAGGAATTCGGGAAGCTGCTCGAGACGATTATCCTGGAGATACATCTCCTCGAGAACCGGGCATAGCTTGTCCCTGGGAGTTTTAGCCTCGGCCGTAAGTGTGTCGATCTTGTTCTGCGCCATGTTCAAGTATCTCAGACTCTGAAGATAGAATATCATCGAGGGCACGGACGTTATAGAGTTGTGCGATATATCTATCCTAGTTATAGCGTAGAGAGCCAGATCGTTGTTCTTTGCGCTCAATTTTTTGTTAACGTGAAGAACCGCGTCTATCAGCCACTGCGATCTGATCTGCGAGAGTCTGCACTGCTGGTCGTGCCAGTTTATCATCGTCGGTGTGTTGGGAAAGAGCGACGGATAAGTCACGTTGCCGAAGCTCGAGAGAGCCGAGAAATGGGAAGTTTGGGTCGATTCCGTCATGGCCTTCTTGTTGATCTTGTACTCCGAGTCCGGATGAGCCTTGATGGAGAGGAGCTTGGCGGTCAGAGCCTCGTCGCGATTCTGAGCGGCGATCTTCAGGGCCTTGCACTCGTTGTCGACGGCTCCGTGTCTAAGCAGAAGGTCCGCTATTTTAACGTCCCGATTGTGGCAGGCTATCGTCAGCACGGTTGACTGAGATATTTCCTGGTCGTTATGCTCGCTGGACATTCTGACCGGCAAATTTGGATTCGCACCGGCCTGGAGGAGCGCCGCAACCACCTCGGTGTGTCCGGCCTTGACAGTGGCGTGGAGCGCCGTTTCCGTGTTGTTGCAACAGAACAGATCCAGGAACAGTGGGCTTATAGTATTGTCGTCTTTCTTCTCGAAGGATTTACTCCGAAAATTCAAACTCGACATGAGCCTCTGAATTCCACTGGATATCCGTCTCTTGGAGGTTGTCAGTGGCTGAGCGCTGCCGTTTGCCGTATCCTCCTCCTTGATCTTCCTCGACTTGACCCTGTGATTCAACAGAGTCTCGACGACCCTCAGATTTCCCAGCATACTGGCGATGTAGAGTACACTCTGACCCGTCACGTCCTGGGTGTTTAGGTCGAAAGGCATCTCGTACTCGAACTCGCCGCTCGGGTCTTTGTATCTCTGACATATGTGCTGAGGATACTCGAATTTCAGAAGAAACTCGACGACAGCCTGATGACCGTTTATCGTGGCGGCGTGTATGGGCAGCCACTTCTCGACCGTGAGGGACTGGATCTGCTTGGGAAAGTGGCGGAGCAGCAGCTCAACGATCTCGAGCTTTCCATTGTAGCAGGCTATGTAGAGGGGACAGTACTTCGTCACGGGATGAAGACGACAATCGGCACCGTGGTCCAGGAGGAGCCTGACGATGTCCCGATGGCCCATCTCGCACGCCACGAAGAGGAGGCTGTTCGCTCCGTTGGGTGCCATGTTGACGATGCACTCCAGATGATCCGAACAGCCCTGAACGATGTTCCGGGCCGCGACAATGTCTCCCTGCAGGCAAGCAGCTCTCAGCGAAGCGTGAGTCGCCATTCTGGCCAGCTCGTATTTTTCTGCTGCGTTCATCAGCATCCCCGAGCACGTCTGGTCGTCGCCCTTTTTCGCTATGTCCAACGGGGTCAATCCGTTGCTGTCGCGGATCGTCAGGTCGACGTTGTACTCGAGGAGCTTGGCGATGTTACCGGCGTGACCGTGCTCCGTGCAGACGTGCAGGGGCGTTCTGTAGTGGCCGCGCGGACCGCACGGTACGTTCGGATTCGCTCCCGCTGATAACAGGACTCCGAGGCATCGGGAATTCTCGGTTATCGCGGCCGCGTGCAGGGGAGTCCTTCCCCAGGAATCCTGACTGTTCGTGTACTGGGAGTGATCGCCTCGGAGAAGGTCCTCCAGCAACTCGGCGTTGTCCCACAGTGCCGCCTGGTGCAAAAGACGTCCCGGGAAATCCTCGTCCACCGGCGTGTAATCCTCCATCCTTGACAAACTGAAAGAGAGGACATTGAGATGATAATAATTGTACAGGGTTAATCGAGCGGTCAACGAACAGTCAATCAAAGCATTTTTTATAAAAATTGTATGGAACCAATTTTTTTTATGATGAATCACCTTTGCTGTTAAAACCTCATTAGGTTTCAGCAACAAAGCTGATTCATCATAAAAAAAATTGATAAATATTTGTAAATATTTGTAAATATTTATAAATATTCGTAAATATTAGCATGATATGCTTAATATGTCAATATTTGCATATTTACAAAAATTAATTTTCGTTCAGATTTTTTTTTACGTCCTTGTATTTTAAGAGAAATATATGATATTGTGAATTCACTGGCTCGTTCATCCTACTCCACGAAATAAAAATTATGCGTGATTTTTTTTTCTGGGACTCACGGTCGTCGATCGATTCAAATGCTCATCAGGGTCTTCTAGTCATTTTTTTTCCTTCATATCATTCCTTTTAATCTCTAGTTCTCTATTGCTCAAAAGTTGCCGGAAATTTTCCGTCTAGTTTCCATCGAGTCACGGAATATCCTCGAGCCTCGTAGCTCTGCACTTCACTCCTGTATCGCCTTGGATTTATTAGAAAATCGCATCGTTCACCTTGAACTTGATTGTTCCCAATCATTTTTGCTCCGAAAATGTGTATACCTCGTCAAACAATCGGCAAGACTACATTTTTTTTCTCTTCGGGAGAATGAGCGCTTCTTTTTGTTTCTTTAGCTGCCAGGCCAATGTGCTCTTCGTGGTGTCGATTAAATTTTGTAAAGAAAAAAAAAATAAATAAAAGAGAAAAAATTATTCACTGCCTCGAACAATAACAAATCCATCCGCAAAGTCGCAAACACGAACTGTCAAACTATTGTTTACTCTACATTCATGTCAAACCGTAAGCGATGCTTCTGACCCGTCGCATGCATTTTAAAAGCCCGCACGACAGTCAACACCATCGTTGATTTATTTTTTTGGCAAAGCTTTTTGTTTTATCGTCAGAAGAATTGATTAAAATTACACAGCGAGAGCTCGACTCCGCGCTGCACACTCCGCGGACTCCATTTTGGGAGTGCAAGAATTCACTGAATTATCGGCGAGGTAGCGTAGGCTGCACAGCTGTGGCGCGCACGCGTCCCGTGCACGTACTACCTCCGCGCCGTTATACGCAAGAACGCACCGAATCAATCGGGGCATTCAACGAGAAATCAATTGAATTACGTAATTCAATTTCTCACCGATTGGCGGAGGATGGAGACGAGGTTGACGAACGCATCGTATGCCCGTTACTGACGTCCTGTTGAGCGCAGCAATTTGGCTTTATAACAAAACGCTTTCAAGGCGTTCCGAGGAGCGGATGAAACCGAATAATGTTTGCGGGCCTTGACTCGAATATCGAATTGTAACAGTCTGTAAACCGAACGATCCGAGTGCGTTTTCGAGCTACGGTGATTGCGAAACGATCGGCTCTATCGAATTACATGCGATTCGTCGAGGCGGATGAGCCTGCAATGACTAATTCGCGATGACGCGCGATTGCTAAAGGATAATATCATTTTTGCATTTTTTTTCCATGCGTAGGCTCAGAAGATTGTCTGTAAACGTTTATTAAAGAATGTAAGAACGACGGTACGAAATTCGCATCTTTCGAGCGTACTCCAGGAACTGGAGAAGCGTCCCTGGGAAGCGTCCCGATTAATTTAATGCTTTGTAGGCAAAAGGATTGTTCAATGATCTCCTTGGCAGCCTTCGATGTTGAGAGCCCGAGCGAGATTTCGCGCCACAGCGAGCCTGAATATCTCGATCTTCTCGTTAAACTTTGGATCGTCACCGTGATCCTCGACGCAACGCATCAGCTCGAAGCTATCCTCGGACGACAGGATAACGTCCTCGGCTTCGAGAAGCGGAATAGCGTCGGTCAGGAGAATGGACCAGAAGCTGAAACAAAATAAAATAATCGTCGGATTCGGCCCTCGTCGATAGATGCAAAAATTTAAGCCGACGAAAATATTTGCACTCACTATTTCGGCGTCAAGTTCGAGACCAGAAGAGAGACCAGCAAGCTCGCGGCTTCCTTGAATTCTCCTATTCCGTACATCTGATGAAATTCGCAGTACTTTCCGAGAAAAGTTAGTCTGTCGCTCGTCAGCATACAAGGTCCGAGATTCTCGAGGAGATCGCGACAGTCCAACTCACCCACGTCGGCGTAACGCTTGAGAAACTGATCGGCGATGTACGTGGCGAAATCGCCGTCCTGAGCCTTGAGAGCCCACGCGAGAGCGTTGCCGAGCCTGTCGCGGCGAATACATTTTATTCCCTGGATCTTGCAGATACTCGTCACTGAAAATAATTTCGCATTCATCGGTATAAGTGGAACTGATGATATTCCTGTTGTTCCTTTGGAAACCTAAGTCGACTCACCGACGTGGTTCATGTTGTTTTTACGCGCTACATTTATTATCTTGTTTATTCTCGCTTCGGTGCCCATCGGTATCGATTCAAGCAAAGTTTCCAATCTCGCTGCGCCCTGGATCGAGCACTGCTCCAGATAACTCGCCCCGCATTGCCAGAGCGATGGATGACTCATGAGAGTGCTTCCGTAGTCGAGGATCAGAGATTCGTGCAGTTGGCCCGTTACGCTGATAGAGAAAGGATTTAAATAATAATAATAATAATAATAATTCTTTTATCGATTCGAGCTCGAGAGTTTGGGTATCGAAGATAATCGCGTTACTCACTTCGTCTGATGTTTGTCTATGATATTGAGCTTCTCGCAATTGTAGAGGAGATCCGTGAGATGTGCGGCGAACCAACCGTTGTCGCTCATGTACTGTATCTCTTTGATTACTTGATGAAGATCGCTCTCCATGAGAGCGAGTATAACGTGATCGAGATTTCTACCGGCTTGCCACTTCTCAGCAATATTGTTCGCGTGACGAGCGAGCTCCGGTTGCTTGCAGCAGGGAGCCGAGTAGAATAACTTTGCGGCTAACAGTTCGTACCAAGCTTCGGTGTACTTTGAGAATTCCCAGAGCATAGACTCCTCGCCGACGACCAGCTGCGATAAATTTTGAGAAACGAACAATTAATTAGCCGTCGCGGTCGTTCTGCATTTTTTTCGTTTTTTTTTTTCATGAGACTTCGATTTAAACGTATTTCTCTTACTTTCATCAACGATTCCAAATTATCGTCGACGGAAAACGTCTTGCATCCGACGTTCGACGAAAGATCGAGCTGCCAGTGCTTCCAGCGCATAGTGAATTCGTTTACGGAGTAACCACCGTACACGTTATAAACCGGCATGGTTTTCAAAGTATTGTCGGCAGTTATGAACGCAGGATGATCGGCTTTGCTGTGAAGGGCGAGGAGAGCCCTGACGACCTCGAGTTTCCCGTGCAAAGCACAGCCCATAACGGCCTCCCAGTAATTCATGTTTTCCAGCTCGGCCCCAATCGACTTTTTCGCCAGTATCTTCACGGCTACGAGTTCCCTCGACGGGAAGTGGAAACGAATCCATTCCAATAGTTGAGGAAGCACGACGTCGCCTAGAATTTAATCGATGAAATGAGAAAGTTTAAAAGAAATTTTGTAAATTTGTAAATTCATAAATTTATGAATTTCGTAAATTTCGTAAATTTATACCCGGAATAGCATCGATGTAGAGAATCTCTGTGAGATGCCAGACGCACTCGACGTTGTAGAATATAGTGAGAAAATTCTCCAGCAGAGACCTCTTCTCGGAATCACATTTCTCTGCAGTGTCTTGCAAGCTTTCCACGCAAGCTCGCAGGATGGATCTGTACTGTTTGCTGTGCTTTACCAATTCAGGCCTGAGTTCTCCTCCCCCCTGCGACTTTAATTTCTTTATCGACAGGAATACTCCGTTGCTCTCGTTTACAAGCTTCCGCAGTGTTGGGTCAAACAGTATGACCTCTTGTCTGAGGAGGTGGACCTTAGCTTCGCAGGGAGCGAGGTTGCTGGGCTTATCTGTGAGGGAAGTTTGTTAATGCCATTGTCACGATACTTATGAAGAGAACATTAATAAACAGAACACTTGGCTTACCTTCGGAATGAACATCCACATGTTTGTATGCGTGGACTCCAATTTTGTTGCCGCCGCTCCAGGTAGCTGCGATGCCCCTTCTGCAGACATCGTCTGGAATAGCCTGACCGAATGATCGAAAAATCAATATAACGAAACAACGATATTCCACATTGTGAATTATTAAGAAGAGGGCCTCAAATTAACGAATACTTTGAGACATTGATTTCGGCGAATTTTTAGAAACGTGGAACGGGATAGGTTAGTTTTCTTTTTTCGAAGGCCGGTTCGATGGAATGCATTACCGATACTTACAATTATTTGAGCGTTGTCGACTTCACCCATTGTTCGTCGACGCTAGTTTTGCGGATAATTCAATTTGTTTGCTATCGTTCTGTCAACAATTAACGAAACACGAGGAGACATTCGGACCCGCTCTTTTTTGACGTTACGCGCGCAATCGCAGCTGCGACGATTCCAATTCCGTAGCTATGGTAACGGCCGTGTCCCCTTAAGGGGAGGCTAAACTCCTCTCCCTTGCTCACACAGAATCGCCATGGCGCTATCTCTCTCACACCCAAGCAGCCGCTGTGTGGGTTTAGACTTCTCTTAAGGGGAAGTGAAATATCGCGGTCGGTAATGAAAACTGTAATGAACTTTTCTCAAAGCTGCTAATTTTTTTGAGGAAAAAGAAAATTCGGGCCGGCTGCGCACGGTAACTTCGCATACGGCCCGAATTAATTTTTTTCTCATAAAAGTTAGCACCATTGTATAAAGTTAATTTGAAAATTGCAACAATCTCTCTCACACGCACAGCTGTTTCACTTCTTCTTAAGAGCAAAGAGAAAAGTTTAGTACCTTTACAAGCAAATAGATTGCAGTTTTCGTTACCGACCGAGTCCGTTTCACATCGCCTTAAGAAAAAAAAAAAAAAAAAATTCTGTTCCCATACTTGTTATGCGATGGGAAAGTGAAAAGTTGCATCCACTTAACGCTTTCGGAGTATCTGCAATCGAAAGAGGATCTTCAAGGGTTTTTTTAGGAAGGAAATATATTCATTATTGGCAAAATGTCGGCAATTTATTAGGAACGACAGAACTTTAATATATTCATCTTTCAAAACCTGCAAGAGCCATTAGAATTAAGTCGCGTTTGCCGTCGGGTGATGTTTGTGTGTTGTATTATTATTCGTTTGTTTTTTTTCATTCTTATCTTGTTTCTCATCACGTGTGTGCATTTAAATATTTATGTACAAACGGTTAATTACTCGTTAAATCGTATTACATTAATAGTTCTGCTCGTTTGTTTGTATTCATTATTATTATTATTTTTTCCCTTCTTTCGTCTGTATATTTGTCAGTCTTAGATTGCTTTTTGCCAAAGAAAAAAAAAGTCGTTTTTATTATCCCTGTACAAGACGAAACAATGTATAGGGGTAATTTGTCGAGAGATCGCACGGCGAAAGGATATGGAAATACTGAGAAAATTCTTTGCCAATCGTTCGTTTCTACGTTAACCGGATCTAAAACTCGAACGATTCTTCATGAATGCGTTTTTACAATCGATTTCCGCAAAAACGCCCGATTGCCGATAATTTTACTCCTCGGTTTATGGTTTCTTCAATTACAACGTTAATTTTCCGTTTAAAAACACCGATCCTAGACTAAGAGGGAACCCCGTTGGCAGATTTGATCGCGCAAACGCTTTATTCTCCTCCCGAGCGCTATAGAAAACGCACTATAAACTGTGTCACTGCACGATTTTTCCATTAAAAAATTCATCGTACAACGTACTTTTAAAAAATGCATTATCTCTGTCCTCGGTAAAATAAAATTGATATGATAGATTTGTCATTGATTACCAAAGGCTCACTGTTGATTGATTGTTATTCTTTTCTTTTTGTTTTCGTTTGAATCTCTATATAATCGGGTTCCCTCGAATTTACAATCGGTCCACTGTCAATAATATACGTATCTTTCGATCGAGCTCTATTGTAAAATAGACGCGGTGCATCCAGTGCGTATATATTATTGCGTTCTCCCGTGTATTCAGTTTGAATTTCAATTTCGAATCTTTTTTTCTTATTTTTCTTTCATAAAACACTGATATCTCGACAACGAAGTGGGGGAGAACGTGGCGAAATTACAACGTCCGTGAGTTCACAAGAGCCATAGGTAATTGAAAAAAATATGAGCGTTAATTGAGATAGTCTATCGATTGATTTTCTGATCTTTCTTTTTTATCGCGCCCATAAAACTTCATCACTCGAGCAAAATGTTTGTCGTATACGTTTACGTGCAACGCGAGAAGGATCGATAAGGTGCCGATCCCTTTCGCTCAGAAAAATATATATATGTATATATATATGTATATATAAGTATTCGTGGACTATCCTTTCCCCGCCGGCCAACTCTCTCTCTTTCACCGTATACGCACTAACTATCTACACACATCTATTGTTGTCCTGTTGTAGCTGTGTTTTCATTTTTTTTTGTTTGTTCTTTATCTAAGTGACGCCAAAAATTGTTTATGTAAAACTTGTAAGTCTAGATAAAAAATCTATCCTGTTCACGCTTTGATTTTCCGTTTGAATTCAGACTGTTACCGGTTATGATTAGTCACTGATAGAAAAAAAAAAAAAGATATGGAATTGAAAAACAAGAAGAAATCGTAAGACCGTTTGAATTCTCGTGTTGCCGACCGACTAATCTCGTTTACTCGCACCGAAGATCGAAGCGAGAAGAGACAAAAGTTTTAAAACGGCGGTGACGATAGAGTAATTGCTACTTGTAATAATAACGCCAAGAAAATATCCCAGCGATATAATAATTAAAATAATAAAAATAATATAATAATAATAATAATAATAATAATAATAATAATAATAATAATAATAATAATACACCTTAAACAGTATATTTACAATTCACCGACTCACGTTGTGGAATAATATCCATTTGACGCGTTGTTTTTTGTTTTTCATTTTTTTCTTCATTATCCTTCTTTCGTTAAGATAAGTTTTACAGTTAAAAACGATGAATAAATCATTCTTTTTTTTGTTCTTTAAATAGCTTCCTTTTTACAAAATTACATTACAAACTTGCAGATTCGAAACATCTGAAGGGTGGCTGTTTTAGACACTGTTTTTTTTCTTTTTTTTCTCGTCATGCCACAAATTCTATCTAACCACATTTACATCATCTAAAAATTACAGTTACACGATGGCTCCATATTTACGCGCTTCTAGTCTATTGGAAAGTGTACATCTTTGTGTATATAAATAATTATTGCCATTGTGAAACGGAAAGAGAGAAGAAAAAAAAAGGAAAAAAAATACTAAAAAAAAAAAATTGATAAAATCATTGTTATCGACGAAACATCGTGCGAAGAATCGTGTAGCCGGACGCGCTTTTTCGCGTCTTCCGTATGTGTAGATTCTGCATAGCTCTCACTCTCTCCCGCCGTTCTCGCGTACAATCACGAGAATGAAACGACGACGACGACGAACGAATGGGAGAGGCTCTTCCAGATCAGCCCAGTCGTTCGTCGTCGTCGCCGTCGTCGGGCTGGCTTCGATTCGTTTTATCGAAAAATCGACGATTGTTCACATCGTCGAATTCGTATCGCACCGGGTGAGGGGGGGTTGTGTTGGGGAGGGGGGGTTGAAACGAGCGATCGGCGATAACCGGGGTAACCCACGGTTCCGATTGGTCACTCAAACGATTAACATACTTTATTGAAGGAGGGTCACGAGCCCAAAATGCTACGGACCGCCTGATCGAGCACCGTGTCCTTCGATTCACTGGTTTGTTGGGGAGGAGGATTGCCGCTGGTGCTGCCAGCCGGGGCAGCGGTCGACGGCCTCTTCTTCAGATTGAGAATGCTGTCGATCGCCGACTGCACCTGGGCGTTGATGTCGTCGTGGTCGTTGACGCTCACGGGTTCGTTGCTACCAAGATTGATCGTCGACGGGCACTGGGTCTGCAGGGCCAGACCGTCCAGGCTGTCGGCATCCTCGAGAAGGTCGCGCTCGAGATCGGTGGCGCTGCTCCAACGTCTCTCCGCGTCCAAGCTCGTCGAGTCCTGCTCGTAAGTGTTTTTTTGAACGTTCGCGCTCGCCACACTGGACGCACTCGACGCCGCGGCTGCGACGACCGCCGCCGCAGCCGCTGCGGCCGCACCGCCCAAACGACACTCGCCGTTCGCTCGCGTTCTTTCGGCCTTCGAGGATGACCTCGAAGACGACCCGGACACACTACCGGCGACACTCCCACTTCCACTGACCGCTGCCACACCGATGTTCCTACTCTTCGACGAATCACTACCGACGCTCGGATAAACACCGAGCTCTTTCTGAATCTCGAGCCACTCGTCGTAGTCGCCGCTCGTGCAACTGGAGGGCTTGAGCAGGAGCTTGGAGTCCGTTTCTATGCTCGGAAAATCATCCTCGAGCTCGCGCTTAACCGAGACACTGGCGAGCGTCGAGGGTGGCTTCTCATCGTCCTCCGTCAGATCGGCCTCAACTTTTACGAGAGGTTTGTCCTCCCTCTTGAACTCCTCTGTCGAAGATAGAACATGTCGTTCAGTCATGTTGGGAGATACTTGCGATTTTATATATTTTATTTTTGATTTTTATACGTACCGCTGACTTTGGCTTCTTGCTCGCGCAATCTCGTCAGCATGCTCTCCTCCTCGGCGACGAAAGTTCTGTCTATCATCATCAACTCCGATGTCCTGACCTCGCGCTGTAATTTTTTTTTTTTTTCATACAACAATTAATATCCCGATTTCGTACATGGATGAATGTAAATGCTCGAAACGAATGGAATAAACTGTTCCTCACCATGCTCTCCATCAGCAGAAGATACGTGTACTTGTTCATCATCGAGTTGAATTTGCCTAGTAGATGTTTAGCCGTTTCTTCAAATATCTCGTCCGCCTTGGCGAGATCTTTGGCACTTAGGACCTGCTCGTTGAAGCAATGGTATCTGACGAGCCTCTTGCAGGCGTCGCGTTTACCCGCGAAAGGTGTATTCACATCCGGATTCGTTGCACCATTTTGATCGATTTTGAGCTGTTGCTCCAAGCTGAAATATTTTAAATGCAACACGATAGTATCGTAACGGACATCGTCAGATCGTTTCATCGTATTGAATTGTCGCGACGATACTTACAGATCACCGCGATTGATCTGCCGACAAATCGGTGACGTAGCGGGCCTCTTGACGCCCTGTCTCGGGCTGACCATCGGTCCCGCACCGCTCACCGGGCTGACCAGTTGTTTAGCACCGGGACTGACAGCGATGTTTACCGGACTCTGTATCCTCTGCGCCTTGCCGGCTACTCTCGGCGAGGCCACCTGACCTGCGGGTGAGCCAGTCTGCACTTGGAGCTGTATAGGCGAGGGCAATTCCTGTTTTATCGGACTCAGCAACTGAATGTTCGGCTTGATGTCCGGTGGATCAGTCTGGCACTGCGTAGACTGCTGGGTACTCGTTGTCGTTTGCTGAATCGGGGGCGGGGGTGGCGGCTGCGTCGTCTGCTGGGCGGTTGTGCATTGCAGAGGCGGCGTCTTTACGCTCGAGGGCGGAAAGTTGGTCGGCGCGCTCGACGAGGACGGACTTAGGAGCTGACTGCCGTGAGGCTGATAGAACTTTTGCGGCTGTTGAGGCTGCGGCTGTTGCTGCTGCTTCGTTTGGATCGGGTGAAGACTCGGCGAAGAAATGTTAGGCATGCTCTGTGGTACCTGCTGCATCGAATAACCAAAACGATTCAGATTGATTACGTATTTTTTTTTTATGCTTCAAGGTAAAAGAACCAATAGCCGGACACCTAAGGCAGCATTCCCGGTCCCCGGACATGCATGAAAAATCGCATTTCCATCTCTCTTGCACGCTCGCTTTATCCGGCCATTAGGACGTTTACCTTAAATTTTTTTATCGCTCCAGCACAACCGGAAGTACTTAATTAAAGCGTAAGACATACCGGGATATTGCTAATAACCGGAGGCACGACGTTACTCGAGAGTTCCTGTCCGCTCGGGCTGGAACACTGGGCGTTTCTCGTCGCAGCCGCGGTGGGAGTTTGCGTTTGCGTTTGTACCGTGGACGTTTGATTCTTGCAGGTGCTCTGAGCCTGAGGACTCGGTGGTACGACGACCGCTGGTGCGACGACACTCGGTGTTTCCGTAACCTGTCGAAGAAAATAAAAATTACAAATGGATTGTCACACAGACGACATCCTCGGTTCCTCGAATCGGCACTGGGGAAGTTCGATCGACTTACGCTGCTGACTGGATGATTAGCACCGCTGACGACCTTCCCGGTCGAGACTATCCTCGCGTGTTCCTGATAAAGTTTCTTCAGCATCGCCTGTTCAGTCTGAGTGTTGGTCTTTCGCGTAACGATCGCCTGTATCTGAGCCTGTATGTTCTTCAGCATCTGTTGCTTCTGTGCAGGTAGTTGAATGTAGCGCGTCGTTCTCTGTGCCATATGTCCGTTAGCGGGTGCGGAGACTTGTGCGGCGGCGGGCGATGTCGTTACCGCGGGTCTTCCGTTTCCCACCGTGCCGGGCTCGACCTTTATCGTCGCCGTGGCCTGGGGCGTGAAGTTAGTCGTGACCTTGCTACCGCTCTCGGTCTTCACGGTCGTCGTCGTCGAGGTCGTGACCATGGCCGGACGGGACGCCAGAGCCTTCGCTCCTTGCGCGTTCGCGATGTTCTGCGCCGAGCTAACGGCCAATTTCGCCCTCTTCGAGACCTTCGCTTTCTTCGCTGTCGTCGTAGTCGTCGTAGGCGCGGCTTGCTGCTGCGGTTGTAGCTGCTGCTGCGGCTGCTGTTGCTGTTGATTGTTCGACAAATTTCTTATCTGCTGCTGATTCAGATTGTCAATGAATTGACTCGGAAAACCGGAATTTTGTATCTGTATCTGGTGAGGCATCTGCGACGGTGCCGCCTGCACGACGATGTTCTGTATGTTGTTCTGAATCGTCGGTGCGCCGCCCGAGCTGTTGACGATTATCTGACTGTTCGGTGTGTTTATCTGAACACCCTGAAGATTCTGGGAGCTCGCGTCGGCTTCACCAATGACGATTTTCTGGGTTTGATTCTGATTCATCGGTGGTCTCGTTGCGTTCAGCTGTCCGGTCAACAGTTGCTGCAACAACTGCTGGCTTATCACTTGCATCTGTCCGTGAGCATTCGCGATCAACAGCTGATCGTTGGGATTTAGATTGCTCAGGGCGTTCAGTATCTCGGGCGTTATCTTCGGAGCGTTGTTGAGAATATTCGTCGCTGCCGAGTTGAGCATATCGGCGTTCTGCTGTTCCTGCTGTTTCTGCTGCTGCTGCTGTTGCTGCTGGTGCTGCTGCTGTTGTTCGTTGCTGGGACACGGAGCGTTCGAGAATATTATGTTCTGTTGCTGCATCGTCTGCTGGACGTGACCTACTTGCTGGGAATTCATAAGAGGCTTGTCGCATCGCTGCTGAATACTCGTCGAGCAAGAAGCGTTCGCCGTCGTTCCCTTGTGCTGCTGATTATGCTGCTGCTGCTGCTGCTGCTGCTGCTGCTGCTGTTGCTGCAGAGCCTGCTGAACGTTCAAATTCTGCTGTATAGCCTGAGCCGTTTGTTGAGGAATCGCGCCGCTGGTGTCCTGATGCTGAACTCGATGAGTGTCGTGCGACACGTGCTGGTGACTTCGCTCGATACCGGTCATACAATTTTGATGGATTATCTGATGGTGAACGCCGTCGCTCGTTTGTACAAATTGCATAGTCGTCTGTTGATTGCCGTTAGCCGAATTTTGGTGCTGCTGTTGCTGCAGAAGATTAAGCGAATTCGTCTGAACACCCGATACAGTTATCTTGTGGAGATTCTGTTGAGCGTTCAATCCCTGCATTGTCTGCGTGGATATTTGATGAAGATTTTGTTGCTGTTGCTGTTGCTGCTGCTGTTCTTCCTGATGAAGTCTCTGTTGCGCATTCTGAACGTTCTTCGCTATAGCCACGTTCCGATGCGCAGTTCCGGTACCCTGAAGATTCTTCTGGGTCTGTGCAGCCTGCTGAGCCTTGGTCAACCCGTGCCTCATCGTGCCCCCCGCGTTACCGCTCGATGCTTGGCCTCCCTTCTTGCCTTGCTGACCGGTCCCCGATTGATTCGTCACGATCTTCGGTGTCTGCACCTCGTTGAACTTCGGACAATTCGTCTTGGGCGACTGAGGACTCATCGCTATCTGCACACCAGTGCTACTCAGTTGCATTCCGGCGTTAAGAGTTTGTACGTTCTTAGTTTGTGCGTTTACTTGCATCGTCTGCTGCTGCTGTTGTATGTTCACGATGTTTCGTTGTCCAGTTACGTTTCTACATTGACTCGAAGTTTCTTGGGTGTAATTCAATTTCGTACAGATCTGAACTTGCTGGGGACTAGCTGAGGACGTTATGGGCTGGTGAGAGGCAGCTCCAGTTACGATTTGACTGAATGCTTGATTCTGTTGTTGCTGTTGCTGTTGTTGTTGTTGTTGCTGCTGAAGTTGTTTCGCTGACTTGGCACGATTGTTAGCGTTGTTTTGAACATTCTGCGATATCGTCTGAGCGTGACCGAGAAGCTGGGAGATTATCTGCGAGTTCGCACCGCCACCTTGCGTTAACGAGCGTATGAGGGCCTGAGCCGTAGCTTGGTCGATCTCCGGTTGATTTGGCTCCGGTGTGTGATGTAAAACTACCCTACCGTCCTCGCCGACGGCTAATCGCAGTTGCCCGGATATCGCGTTCTGTATTGGCATCTGCAATTGAGAAACCAGCGGACTGCCGTAATTATCGGAAGTCGCGACGGCTTGTTGATTTTGCTGCTGCTGCTGTTGTTGTTGTTGTTGCAGTGCTTGTTGATGCTGCTGTTGTTGTTGTTGTTGTTGTTGTTGTTGCTGCTGCTGTTGTTGCTGTTGCTGCTGTTGTTGTTGCTGCTGCTGCTGTTGTTGTTGTTGTTGTTGTTGTTGCTGTTGCTGGCGTTGCTGGGCATTCGTTGTATTCGTAGTCGTAACCTGAATGACGCTTTGAGCTTGACTACTCGAGACCGAACCCTGGGCCGTCATTTGATTGAGATGCTGCACTTGATTATGCTGCTCGATGTGAAGCTGCTGCTGCTGATGCTGCGGCGTCTCGCACTCGGGACCAAGATCGGTGTCGAATATATCGTCGTCGTCACCGATACCCGATATCTTCATTATACTAGCGAGATCGAGCTTCGGCGGATCGTCGTCTTTCTTCTTCGCTCTCTTTTTCTTCTTCGCTTTTTTCTTCGGCGGTGGTAGCAAACTCTGATCGACCACCGGCTGGTTCGTCGTTACATTTCCACCGGTCGTCGACGAACTGACTTGAGCTATCTGCGACTGGGGACTCTGCACCATCGCGTTCTGTATCACTATGGGATTGTTGTTGCCGGTATTTGCTGTAGGTTTGATAAACATTCATTAATTCTATTTGAACGATCGTAGGGGAGAGAATTTTTTCTTCTGATCCGTCGACGACAGTGAGATCTAATTGGGGGGAGTTTTTGTTTTTTACTTACAGGGTGCAGGACTCGTGGGCGTGTGCCTTATCACAGGTTGAGCGGCCGAAGGAAATCCGTTCGGGACAGCGAAAAACGTCGGCGTGAGACCCTGAAGTTGCATACCCTGGGCCGTCACGACTCTGACCAACTGCTGCTGTGTCAACTGTAAAGGTAAGTTCGATCGAAAATTTTAGATGAACAGATTGAAAAAAAATAATTCTTTTCTCTTTAATCTTACTCTCGTAATCTCTCTCTCTCTCTGAATCTGTAACCAAAGCGTACACGCATTTGAAAAAATGGCATGCAAGTTGGATCTAACGCGTGCGTCCCGCGAATCGATTGTGTTAACGATCGACGAAAAAACGCAGAGATGGACGAGAAAAAAAAAACGAAATAGGGTTTATAGGCGTGACAGAAAGCGCGATTCGTAGGCGACAATCCTGAAATATCGATTTTTAGTAATATAACATAAATTATACAAAACACACTTTGACAAAAGCGATGACAATTGGAATGATGAAAAGTGTGATAAATGATATGGAAATGAAACCATCACCTGTGCGGTATGCGTTTGTTGCTGAGCGTTCGTCGGCGCCCGGAGTATAAGCTGAACGCCGCCAGGTTGTTGCTGGACGATAACCGGCCCGGATGACGGCAGGACCTACGTACCACAAACCCAATTGATAGAAACACCGTTTACAGGCAGCAACGGCAGCGAATCTTGTCGATGATTCGACGATCGACGACAAAGCAGCTCGGACGAGCGGGTTAGAGACAAACATGCGCGCATGCAGATATAGTGAGTGAACGTCGGAGGGGTGCGATCCGATACTTCGCAGATCTTCGCGACGATACCGGTACTAACAGCATTATTCGTACAGCGGATGTGTGAGAATGAATGACGATGACGGATGGATGCGATAGACGCGACGTTGATATATGTCGGCTCGAAGAATTGCATAATTCGTTTCTCCTAAATTTTTTTCATACGTCCAAATATCGACGACGACGTTCGGAATTCCGTTCGATCGAAAACGGTTGTATACCTGATTGAGCAGAAGACCCTGCGCCGTCGGTATCATCGTCGCGGTGGTCTGGTTCTGCTGAGGGCTGGCAAGCACGAGCTGCGGCTGCGTCTGCTGGGTAACTTGACTCGTTATAGTCGTTGTGACCCTCTGCTTCTGCTGCGACGTGACGCCCTGCTGATTCGGCGGTTTCGGCAGAATCTGCGGTGGTTGCTTGGCGGGTTTCGCCGTTGCTATCTGAATCTGTTGGTTGCCGAAGAGATGAGCGCGGGTCACTAATTGGGACGAGGCCTGCTGGTAACCCTGAGGTGCTCCGTGAATTATCTGCAGCACCTGCATTCCTTGCTGCAGAATCGGTGTGTTGGGTCTCACCTGAAATTGAAAAGAAGATACACTCTCTACAACGGAACGAAATATTCCAGAGGTGAATGGAGCTTCGAATCGCGCGAGGACGTCGATCCACGGATCGGAATTATCGACGACTCGTCATCGATATACTTACGACCGGTGGTCCCGGACTTCCACCTGGAGCGGGACTCCTGTTGTTGAGGGTGTTTGCACCGCCGAGATGATGAGGACTCTTTGCCGGTGGATAGGGACTCGGTGCGGGACTCTGTATCTGCCCGACGCTCAGCGGACTCTGCATCGGACTCTGTAGCTGCATACTGAAGTTGCTTGTGGAGTTGGCGACCGGGCTCGGACTGTTTCGGCTCGACTGTATGGAATTCGAAGCAGGCGATCTAAGCAGCAATCTGTTGGGACTCGGACTCGGCGTCGGTGGCGCTATGTTGGACGCTGGACTCTTGAGAGGAATAGAGAATGGACTTCCGGGTGAGCTGACGTTCTGACTCTGTATGTTTTGCACCGATTTAACTGTGTTCGTCGTTTGATTTGATCCGCCGAGGTTCAGCGACGTGTTCAGTCCCGTGTTCGAAACCTGAGCGAATTGTCTCTGCTGCTGCTGCTGTTGAAAGTTCCCCGGATGACTCGAGCTCAGTGTCGACACGTGACTCAGCGTCGCCGTTGGGTCGTTCGCCGCCGACATGTGGGGAACGTTCGCCGCCGATGCGTTCGGTAGATTCGTGTGCATTGTACCGAGATGAACGCTCTGATTGTGACCAACATTAGTCGGATGATTGGCACTCGCGCTTGTCGACAGTATCGGCGTGTTCGATGTGCTAGTGAAGACGCTCGAGCTCATAGCGAGATTGGCACTGTGCGATATCGAGGATGCGCTGGATATCGGATGCTGCGATATCGCAGAGTTCGGCACGTGGGCGATGTTCGATCCGACTATGTGCGGAGCCAGGCTTTGTATACTCTGAATCGTTTGAAACGGAAAACTCGCGCTGCAGGAGTTCAAGCTGCTGACCGGCGTCAGACCCGTGGCGAGAACGTTAAGCGATCTGTTGAATGTCTGATTGAGACCCGAGTTTATACTCGACGGCGTTAGATTGGAGTTTAGGGTGTTGAGACTCGTCACGCCGGTACTCGTCTCGTTTATGTTGGCGTTTATGGTTGCGTAATTTTGATTTATCGTCGAGCTCAGACTCGTCAGGGTCGGATTAACGTTGTTTATGCCGGAATTAATGCCGGACAGGCCGGAACTTATGCTCGTCGAGTTTAGGGTATTCAGACGACTTATTCCCGTGTTAATGCCGTTCAGATCTTGACCGAGGCCCGTTAGACCGTTGCTAATACTGTTCGAGGGTAGATTCGAGTTGAGCGCGTTTAGAGTATTGAGGCCCGGATTCACTGCTGTCAGACCGGCGGGATTGAGACCGAGATTGAGCAACGGGTTCGAGGTCGTTATCACGTTCGAGGTGAGCGATGTGAGACTTGTGTTTAGTAGCGATAGAGGCAGTCCCATATTAAGGCCCACCCCGAAAGTGGGGGTGGCCGGGGGTAAGCCCATACCAGTCCCCGAGGGATTTATTGTACTCTGATTCAGTTGGCTCAACTGATTCAAGTATACTATGTGGTTACCGGTCGCCGATCCATTGCCCTGATCTTGTGGCTGCGAAATTTAAAATGTCTTTAGATGGAAAAGCTTCACTGAATAATGGAATGAAAAAAAATTATATACAGAAAAGATACTCACGTTGTTCGACGACTGTTGCAAGGCAAATGTAAGCGGTTGTCCGGACGAGTTTTGAGCTTGAAGTTGTTGTAGCTGTTGTAACTGGTGAAGAAAACGAAAGGGAGGCTCGTTAGATCACAGGTCCGTTTATCGATGGGTATCGAAAATATTCTTTGTCTCGTATGGTATACGATTGATTTACCTGTTGATGAGTGAGCACAGCAACCGAATTCGTTCGACGTGCGTTCGGGGAAGTTGTAGAGGATACAGAGTCCCCGAGGAGCGGGCGTGTCTGAGGCTGCTGCATGCCCACGCAGCACCTCGTAATCCTAGGCAGCGTACAGCCACCTTTTCGGCCACGTCTCTTTCCCTCCTCGTATATTTTATACCTAACTCGACAAACGAGAAATAGAAACGTTAAGAAAAAATCGGAAAGGGTAAGAGAAAATAGCGAAACGGCAAAGAAATGTTTGTTTTGGGCCAAAAATTGGAAAGAGTCTCACCTTGAAAAATTGGACGGGGGATCTATCGCAGATATCGACGAAGGATGTTTGCGCTACGGCGCCACTCAACGCGTCTGCGACCCACGTCGCCGGTTCCTGACATTCATGTAACTTAGTTTTTCACCCGCTCGCTCATAACAAATAGTCGTGTCTCGATTCTATTTTAAATCGGCTCCGCTCGGCAGGCTCGCAAATGACAAAGCGTCGTTTCTACGCGTCACCCGTCCTGAGGCTAACAACATTTGTATGACACAAATGTCGATTTTCTGAACATCTTCCGCCATCAAGCGTCTGTCCATCGAAAAACTATCGCCGGATCGAAATTTTTCGTTACTTTTCTTTTTACGGGTAATTCACGTTCCGTTTTTTTTTCTTCTTCCTTTCTCTACGAGCACGACGGTCCTTTAACGATTACAAAACTTTTGATATATCCCTCTAACTCCGAATAATATGCGCAAAGGCCATCGGAGCCTATCCTAAATCTAACAGCGAGAAGTAATTCGCTGACATTGTTTGATTTTTCAGACGACCCGCTGAGCTTTGTACATGTTGAATCGAATTTTTTCTGTGGTTGTCCAACTTCCGCCGATCTCTCTCCGTCCGTGAATTTCGTGGTTTATCGAAGCGAGCTTATCGCACCGAATCTTCCATGGTTGGACAGATTTATCTACAACAAAAAAATTTCATTCGTTAAAACATTGTCATTCGTCGAATCGCCGATTCCTCGTAACTCCAATCCATATTAAACCAGCCCGTTACAATTGCCCCAATGGAATAATTTTTTCAGCCAATTTTTTCTACCAAACTAAAAAGTTTTCAAGCCTATCAAGGTCACCCTGACATACATTTTTCATAATAATAAAGATTAATAAAAAAAAAAAATCAGTATTTTTAGAGAATATCTAATATATGATTCCACACGAATTGAGAGATCCCAGTTCGGACTATCTCACTCGTGGGTGCCCGAAGCCCACGATGCTCGCGCAAGGATCTCAGCCGTTGATCCTCGTGCTCCAAATACACATTTTGTCCCAGGTAGAACAAGATCTTTTATTTGGCTCAAACAACAAACTTCAGCGTACCAACGACACCTGGGACAGTAAATACATTCCCGCAAAGTGAAATGCGACCTCTGAAGTGAAATAATCGAGCAGCGAGGGATGAATTTTCAAATGGGAGAACGGCATAGATTTTTTTTTCGTGTGTTCTTCGTGCGTGATTTTTTTCCCGCTCACGAGCGTCAGTCATCGAAGCTGGCGTATTAATCGACGTATACAGTTTACATCCAGAGGATAATCGACATCTGGAATGGAGCTTTGAGGTTATAAGCTCGGCGTACAGGAGCGTGTGTGTGTGCGCGTTCGGGTGTGTGTGTGTGTGTCGAGAGTAAGCGTACGTGCCTTCACGAGCGAGACACACAGCTATGCACGATGTAAACCAACACAAGCTACCGCGACGGACTCTCTCACATACTCGCCTCGGAGCGGCGCGCGGTTGCACACAACAAAAGCCCAAGTGACAAGGCGTAAACAAAAGAAAATCGCGGTACTGGCGTGTTTTCAGCAGCGTTGATTGACGAAATAAATGAAAATCCTATGGTAAACACACGTTTGCGATTCTCCAAACGTAAAATATGTCGATAGCGTCTCGATGGAAAAATCGTCAATATTACCTCTCCGCGAACGCGGTTTAGCCACCCGTGTTTTCACCTTCCTCGGGATACTTCCTAGCTCTCGCGGTCGGAAAGGTGCAAACACTTTGATTAACACAGGTCGCTCGTCGTTTGACACTGCACGATCGAGCGGTACACGATAAACCGATATATCACCGATTCGGAAAAACAGTCGAGTTTTACGGGATAATCGCGACAGTTCCGTATACGCGTTTCACTGTACGGTGGCAACGGCCATCATGTATTTGTCACTGCTGACAACAAACCGTTTGAAAAAACCCTGGGAAAAAAAGCGCGGCTCGAATATCCCTAGATCGACGGCCGTCGAGAGACGAAAGGTCTAGGGACCCGGAGGATGTGTTACATCGCTCATGCTCCGCAAGTTTCGAATGCAGATTTTGCGCGCAACTATCTTTTTTTTGTTTCTTCTTGCACACATCGCCGCGATATCTTGTTATTGTTGTTATTATTTTTTAATCCGCAGATTGACTTTAACTACGTACTCCGAGGAGTCGCGGAGTGACGGATTTTCTAGTTCTAATTGATTCTCAAGGTGTGCGAAAAAAAAAAAATGCTAAAGTTCACTCCATTTTTTTTTTCCCCCAAGGTCATTCGACGAAATGACGCGTATTCGCCAGACAGTAACCATGACTACCGGTAAGCCGACAAATAGTCAATTACGTCACGCATAATCACCGCGCGTTAAAGAAATAGCAATTGTGACCCAATTATGAGCGAAGATACAACGGATAGCGGTCGCGATAATTTGCCTCTGGAAATTATCGAATCGCTGAGAAACATCGACGGCGAGGCTGATGGCAGCGACAGCCCGATCGAATCTGTTTCCAATATTGACTGTCGAAGTGCGGCTAAGTTTTAGCGATTTGCATTTAAAATGAAACGGCAATTAATTTTTTTCTGTCACTCGCGAAACGCTTATTATTATCGTCAACTATCATCGACATTTGCATTTATGTAAATGTAAACATACCTCTGTCTAATTATCGTCGTATACTGTTTTTCATTTCAAATGCACTAAAGTTCATACTATTTAATTTTTTTTTTAACGAAGGTCATTCGATAAAAGACTCTTGTCAAGATAAACCATCGAAGTACGAAGTGTTAACAACTTGCATTACAAAAAAAAAAAAAACGCCTGCCATTAATTTTCTATAATTCGTCAAGAATCGCTTGGACACAACGAGGACATTGGATTATCGAAGCTCGACGCGATACGCAGTACCATTAACTCGTTGGAGTGCAGCTTAAAATTATCTCGAGGCCTCGAAGCCGAGCAGTGGATGCGTTATTCTACGCTAAAAACTAAAACAACGAGTTTGTCGGACGAGCTCAAGGAGGCCGATAAGCGCAACAAGAATATGCTCAGTACGTTCATTTTTCGTAACGATAAACAGAGATATTTCCTAAGAACTTCCGGTACATGGAGTTCGTACATACGTTGCAGATCTATTCAGACGGAACGTAACCGATTTCGGTTACGGTGTCGCCGATGACCTTCCGCAGAACTTGATGATAGAGGTTCAGCGTACCTGGCACCGGAAGTAATTATACAAACACCTGCCACCGCGTAACACTTATTATTATCATTATTATTACTATTATTATTGTAACACGCGTTCACACAGCGTTACGAAAGAGATATAATTATTCAATAAGGTACGACGCATTGTTAAAACTGAACGAGCAACTCAAGAGCGAACTATCTCTGAAGGATATGATACTCGAGGAGAAGAGCAAGCAGGTTTATGCGCGCTTAAAAATGATTCATTTCCATTTCGAGATCGAGGGGCGTTTCTGTTCAAAAATGAAAGGCAATTTTTTTTGTTGCTTTTTTTTCATTCATTCAGACTGAAGTCCTGGAGCAGAGACTCCTGAATCTCGCCGAGAATCTCGTGCAGCGCGAGGAGACCGTTGAGAATATTTGCACCAAGTATCTGACCTTGAAGAGGCGCAAGGACGAGCAGGAGATTTTGCTGCGCGGTTCCATCGAGACTCTTCAAGTAAATAAGCCGAACGGAAGTTACGAGAGGAGAGTGAATCGTGTTATGATTTGTTGTTGCGTGCCTCTCAGGACGCCCTACAAAAGGCGAGCACAAATTTTAATCCCGTTAGCTCGAGGATGACCTTGATACCGAGCAAAGACGCTCTCCTCGCCCGGGAGACGAGAAGGAGCGATCGATTGGCTCGGGAGAATAATCTTCTTCGAGGACTTCTTCAGGAAGCCAGACACGAGTGCAGGTGCACTAGGAGCCCCCGTAGCAGCAGCCCTGATCTCACTCAACTATGAGAGTTAAACGTGTATCCAAAAACAGCCGGTTAAATGAAAAAAATAAAAATAGCTGCAAAGTATTTTGCACATGGCTTTATGATTTCTTACAATTTTCACCATAGCTTTCTCTATGAGAAAGTTCATTGATCGTAGAGGAAGCCATGGGCGAAATTGTAAGAAATGAGGAACCTATGTGCAAATTACTTTGCAGCTTTTTTTGTAGCATTAAAAAAAATTCAGATCTCATAAAATTGAAACGGGTAAAGATTATCATAAAATTTATTGGAGAAAATCGCTGACTGAAATTGGCACAATTCGTCATTGTGAGGCCATGTCTTATGGATGTTTCCACACTGATGACGAATCTTTAACTTATTTTACTCCTAGAACGACATTTGATGCATAAGCAACTCGTGTCGGATGTGAAATACAAATTTTCCAAAAAATGCGAAAACTTATGCAATTTAAATGGTTAGATCCGTTTTCGCCAAATCTCAAACCGTTTCCGAACTACAGCCGTTTTAATCGATGCGATTCTGTCACATACGCTGTAAAAAAAAATCATATAAAATTTAATGTACCGGGCTGAAAGTTTTAATGCAAAAACTGGTATATTAAATTGCATGTACAATTGCGATGAAAAATGAATGTTCAGTGTATTTAAAACATTGCGAATACTTTATTTTTCAATAATTTACTTTGAAAGTACTTTAATTTTTATAATTTACTTTAATTTGAATGAAAAAGTATATACATTTTTTATTAGAATTGTAGATTAAATGTAATGTACTAACTTTATTATTTAATCTCAATTTTTTTTTTCACGAAAACATTGTTTCCTCCTTGAGGGAGCAAAATTATTTATTCAATTTATTTTATTTTATTTACCGGTTCGATTACGCGAGTCTGTGAAGATCCATTGCCATAGCTATGAATACGAATTAAATTAGCCCAACGCAGCGTAAAGTTTGCATAGAGAAAACGAGACGTAACAATTATGTCAGTAATCCGCAGCGCGATAAATGGGATCTAAGTTGGATGGTATAACAGGATTTGCATGAGTTCGAAAGCAGCTCGAGCTTCCCCGTATAAAAGCCCCGATACACGCGGGGAACATCTCAGTCGGTGCTTCGCACTAATTCGACTATTTTTTCTGCCATTTCCGAGGCCGGTGGGTAGTAAAGAAAAAAAATGTGAGTAGACACGTGCGACTCCGAGTGATCGATGACTTCGAGAAGAAAACAAAAAAAAAATTGATAATAATTTATAATTGAAGATGGAGGTGTCAGAGAGTGGATCATCGAGCGAGGTTTGGAACTTTGTTTGGCAAACGTTCGCCAACGCCTCGATGACCTACGACCTCGTGTCCTCCCAAAACGTCACCAAGGGAAACGTCGAGGACAATGGGTTGCTCGATAATCCAGCGAAACTCGGAATACTCACCGGTTTCCTGATCGCTTGTCTAGCCGATTTCAGAATCGCCACTCCCAAGGTTCTACACTGATAAAAAATGCAGTTGAATCAACTAAAGATTCGGGCAGGGACGTTCAAACAAATATTTAGTTGGTCGGACAAAATATTTTAAAGGCTCAAAAATATTTTAGTGAAATCGTAAAAAAAATGGTTAAAGTAACCGATCTTTTAGCTGCGCCAACAAAATACTTACCTAAACGTCCCTCCTCGAATCTTTTATTAACGAATTTATATTCGTTAAAAAATTGTGTTTTTAACGATCGATTATGTGAATTCCCCCGATCAGTTTCAACTGGACGTTGAGCTGGACTCGAAACTGAAAACCATGGCGCTCATTCTCGTCAACGTCGTCAGTTTTCTTCTCCTCGCTCCATTGATATGCGGAGCCCTCTCCGTTCTCTACGTGTACAGAAAAATCGTCGAGTTGACACTGAAGATACAATTGGGCGACGAGTTCGCCGGCCTATTGACGGGAACGGATTGCGTATGGGCCTTGGAAGAGTCCACGGCACTGTCGGTCATCAACGCGCTGGCCGTCCTGGAGATAAAAGCCTCGACGAGCAACGAACATTTTTTACACGACTTCAGGAAATTGATGTACGACAGTTTGATCTCATCGAGGTTCGACAAGCTCAACTGGCTCAGAGAGAAGAAATATGGATATTACTATTGGCGAAGAAGCGACGAAGCGATGCCGGTCGAGGAGAGAGTCCGATGGCTCGAAGTTGAGGACGATGAGGATGGCAAGAAAATTGGTGAAATTTTCGATTGCGCGAACGGAAATTTTTTGAGGACAAGTTTCGCGAGAGTGACGAACAGGCCTCTTCCGAGGGACCATTCGGCCTGCTGGGAGATACTCGTGGGCAGAACTTCCTCGGGATCGGCTTACGAGCGTTTTGAAGAAACGAAGGAGGATCGCTCGGGTCTCGACTGTGAGAGCACCGGACGGAAGCGAACCATTTCGGTTCTCTTCAGAGTGCATCACTGCCTCGGCGACGGGGTGGCTCTTCTGCGGTTGCTGCTAGAATCTATCGCCGATTCGGAAAGTATCAAAATCGAGGATAATTCATGCGGAATTTACGCGGAGGCCGAAGAGACTGCGACTTTGACGAAGAGTTATCCGGCGATTCGAGTACCTCTTTTGCAGGCGAGTTCCACCATCCGAGGAAAGCTCCGAGACGAGAATGAAATTTTATACTACGCGAACGACTTGTTGAGCGCTTCGATGCCATTCACAACGACAATTCCGCTTCGTTCGATGGTTAAATCAATTATCGGCTACATCGACGATAAACGCAAGATCCTCAAGAATCTGAAGATCGATGACGTTAAGGGAGAGATGAAACATCGGCTCGTAAAATCTTGGACTGTTTTCAGGGTCAAATATGTCGGCAGTGTTCAGAAGAAAGTTAATACAATTGTGAAGACAGTTGCAGTTTTATTTTCGATACCGAGCTGTCTGGTTCAGCAAGCTCTCAGAAGCATGGACAACAGTGCTCTTCACGGTCCCACTCTCACAGGCAGCAAACTTGTTTCCTGCTGGATGGAGAGTGAATCGACGAATCTTCGGGATTTCACTCTTCTCTCGAAGATCAGAGACATCAAAAATGCAACTGGCACGCGATTCGGTGACGTTGTTCTCACCGCATTGTCAGCCAGTCTGCATCGTTACTTCTACAAGGTAGGACTTCGTCTCTTTGATAATTCAATAATGTATTAAATACTTCAATAATACGGTAATTTATTGAATGCTTAAATAATTCAATAATTTATTCCATGCTTAAATAATTCCATAATTTATTGAATGCTTAAATAATTCAGTAACTTATTGAATGCTTCAATAATACAATGATGTATTCAATGCTTCAATATTTCAAATATTTCAATAATTTGCATCTGCCGATATTACGCCGATGACGAATTGCAGATCGGCGAAGCAGCGCCGAAGAGCATGACCGTCGTTATCCCAGCGAGAATGACCTTACCGACACAGAAGCTGAATCTGCAAAATGGATTTTCCGTCGGTCTTCTGTCACTCTGCGTTTCGGAGGTAAACGGCGAATCGGTGGAGTACGATTGCCCGGAGGATTCCCGGCTGCTGGAGCGTCTCGGCGATGTCTCGAGATGCTCCGAAACACTGCGGAAGGATCCCGATTTTCTGATAAATTTTTGGGTCATGAATTGGCTATCGGCGGCTCTTCCCGAATCTATCCTCAGGCCCGTTCTCGAGAGCCACAGTACACTGGTGTTCAGCAATCTGCCCGGACCGCAGGAAGTCACGATTATCGGACATCAATTGAAAAACGTCGCTTTCTGGATTCCCAACAGGGGTAAAACTGGTATCGGCTGTTCGTTCCTGAGTTACGGAGGAAAAGTTCACGTTTCGCTGGTAGCCGACAGCGCTGTCGTAAGAAGTCAACGATTGCTCGACGAGATCCTCCGAGACACTGTCGAGAATATCGCGAAACTCCATGAAACTATTACCATGTCCTGTTTCGCGATGAATCTGAGGGACAGATCGGATGCACCCACGGAGAGAGGCAAGTTCCAAAAAAGACACTCAGCAGAGCTAACCGATTGATTTTTTTTTCTTTTTTTTTTCAGGACTCGGCGTGCTCTGATCCAACTTCCGTGTACAATCACGGACCCTCCGATCGACAGACTGAAGTCCACACGTTAATCCAAAAAATTGTGCATCGCACTATGCAGACACAAAATCGACAATATTTCGCCCACGAGATTTTGTACAGTAAATCGTAAGGAACAAATATACAATATATATATATATTTTTCAATCATGAGGTATCTATGGTCCGAAGTCACTCTTTCCGCTGTCGTTGAAAAATGGTCCCAGTGTATATTTATCTCGAGCGTAAAAACGTGTACATATTGCGAAAAACAAATTAGAAAGCGCCCATGGCACATTAGAATAAAGAGCGACGTTTTCGAGGCTGCTCTAGCGATCCGGCCTCAGGAAGAGGAATGGCCAGAAGACGATGTCGAAGAGGGTGTTGAAGAAGGAGAACCTCAGACGCGCTCTCGGCCTGGCTCTCGGAGCAGGACCAGCTATGGCACTCGGCTTCGCGAAAGGCGCTACCGGGCTCGGTATGTCGCAACGATTTTGGCTGCTCCTCGTCTTCTTCCGCTTGCTCGTCTCGCAAACGCTGAAGTCCGTTGTCGGCTCGGTGTCCGATTCGTCCGTGCTGTCGCTCGGATATCCCCGATTCTTCGCGATGTCGCCGAGCCTTCTAGTTCTGTTGGAGCAAAAAACAAAAAAAAAACATGGGGTGAGAATCGATCGAGAAATCGTATTGAATGAGGATATACTTTGGCCGTCCATTTCGGCCTGACGACGAATATCTTCCCACTTCCGGTGAACTTCTAGAGTCCGTCCAGATATCCGAAATCACTCGGTGTCCCGATACTTGGAGGCTACGATCGTTGCAGGAATGACAAGCGCAGCTCAATTTCGAACCTCGGAGAACAGCCGCTACCGAAGGATCTCCGGTGCTGATTTTTCTTCCCGGAGAATCCTCGGCTGACGTCGTAAACTCTTGATCGGCATCGAGTTCGACGTCAGCTTCGACTCCAGAGCATTTTTCTTCGGATAGTACGCTTCTGCGAAGAAGCAATTATTTTTAATAATAATAATAATAATTAATAATAATCAATATTTAATAATATGGTTCTTGAGGCTGTGACCGATGAGTAAATATTTTCTTCGCTGCGCTGCGTAAAAAGGCGTTTCTTCAATAAAAATCGGAGGAAGAGAAAACTCAGGATTAGACCGTTCCACAACCGCAGCACAGCGAAGAATATCATAATTAATAATAATTAGTGTTAATTTATTAATTATTATTAATTAATAAATTAATTATTATTATTATGACTATCACGATGGTGATTTGTCCTTGAAATTTCTTTGCGAAATCTTACTTGGAAGCTACCGACTCGACGACCGAAATGTTGTGATTCGCCGATCTTTGATCCTCGATCTCTTCGTCCCGCGTCTGCGTCGGCTCGGGAGGTTTTAGCGCTTGCGGAGCTTCGCCGACGCTGAACAGAAAATTCTATTAGCCTCGTCGCTGTTCCGTAATTGCATTAAGGATGAACTAACATTCCACATCTCGACTTAGCCGACGACAGCTTCGTCATCGACGATTTCTTCCCTCGGCACCGCAGCGGTAATCTCGACAGCGCTGTGAACCTTGCCCGTGGAATTCTGCTCGTTTTCGGACACTTGACGGTCACGGCGAGCTTTCTGCTCGATTTCTTCTCGACGGGTTCGCTCTTGGGAATCGAAGACTGTCGACTTTCCACCCTCTCTTCAGTAGTCTTCACAGTTCCCGCAGGATCTTCCGGTACTTCCGAGACTTCCGGTTTCGTCTGTACGACTTCCGGAAGACATTGATTCCCCGATGCCGATTTACCCGCGGCATCGTCGACTTTGGAATTTATTTGATTGTCCTCCTTTTTGAAGAAACCAGTGAGATCCGGTTGACTGACGGCAGCTTCATAGTCGTAAGAGATCGTTTCCAGTAAATCGCTGGACCGCGTCTTCGCGGCTCTGCCGATCTTACTGCTCGCGCCCCTCGGAGTCTTGTGTATTCCACCGCGAGTCAGTCTCGTGCTCATCGCTTCTCCGGCATCGCGATTTCGGGCAATTTTTTTATCGCATGTGGACGGTGGATCGGCGATCGTCGTCACCCTGTTGAGGATCCTCAGCTTACCGAAGAGATTCAGTATCGTTCTCGATGTGCGTCCGAGACGCCGAAACTTGGTGCCGATCGCGCGATCCTCTCGGTTGTCCAGCCGGGCCGAGAGTATCGCTTCACTTCGGCATCGTCGATCGATTTTTCGCTTCCTCGCTGACGGCAACGCCGCCGTGGCTCTGTTGTTGTCCCTCTTCGCACCGAGATCGAGAGGCTGAAGGCGGGCAATCGTGATATCGTTTTCGATACGGGATTCACCGTCTCACGACGGATCCTGCCTTGTCCGGGTATGGGAGAACTCTCGCGCGGGTTCCTTCGGCTCATTTGGGCACCGGAAGATGTCTTCGAGCGGAGGATCGATACTTCCGGCGATCGTTCTTTGTCTCGACCGAATTGAGAAAGAAGATGAGCGTGGATGGCTAGGCATAGATTTTATTATTTCCTATATCGTGGAGAGTAGGGCAAAATGGACACAGGTCCATTTTGCCGTGTGTCCATTTAAATTTTTAATCCAGTTTAATCCAGATTTAATTTTAGATCCAGTTTTGGATCCAGTCTAGTCCGTGTATGGGCGAACCCTCGTTCGGCTTCCTTGGACTCTCATTTGGGTACCGGAAGATATCTTCAGGCGGTGGATCGATACTTCCGGCAATACTTCTTTTCTCTCGACCGATTTCGCACAAATAATAAGCGAGAATTGCGAGGCGTAGATTTTATTACTCCTAATAGTGGAGAACGGGGCAAAAAGGACGCAGGTCCATTTTGCCCCACTCTTCTCGTAGATCAGACGGATGCTGGTTGTTATTATTATTTAACAAACAAAAAAATGCATATGACACGAGAGAGGAAAGCCAAGATTCAGCCTATTTTTATTGAAAACATGAGAGACGCAGTTGTCGAATGTTAACGGTGATACTATTCGCGATTCAACGAAGTATCGGCCTGTGAAGCAATAATCGAAATACGAAACGGGATATCTTCTCGTAGGCGAGAAACATAAGAGCCGCTGTCAGCACGGTCTGTAGTAGTTTCGCCTCCATTCCTTTGTACAAACCGGCAGGTCCTTGTTTCCTGCGAATTAATTCAAATTTTTAAAAATTTGTATTAGTCGGGATAACTTTGTGAACCCGAAGATATCTGCACGAGACTAAATTTCGTTAAGTTATAACGGCTGTGTTTTGCATCGCGCAAACTTCGCCCGAGAAAGTTCACTTGGAGAATAAAATTTTACAAGCGAACAATTTTTTTTCTTCCCAAAGCCGTGCCAAAGACTCAATTTGCTGTCATGCAGATAGTTTCAGTGTCATATAATTTTCTCTTCGATCGATGGTCGGGGCAGGGAGATTCTTACTTCAATATGTACATGAGAATCTGCACTGTGCCAGCGTTCGGCGGAAGATTCGGATATTTGTGTCCGTGCTGCGAAAAAAAAATAACAATGCTTAGCTTTGGGTTCAGATTCGCCGCGTGTTGCAATCAGTCCCGGTCACCCCTGATTCAATTACCCTGAGCTTAGTTTGGACCAACTGCAAAGGATAGGTTAGAGTGGTGGCGATAGTCTTGGCTATCGCGCCGATAGTGAAGAATATCCAAGCCGGCGGCTGAGCACCGACCAGCGAGGTGTTGACCCTCCTCTTGATGCTCTCGTACGTCATGAATTGAATCGCCGGATTGGCGACGAGCATCAGACTCGGCAGAGTCCCGGCCCACAAGTTCTTCAGACCCTCGTACTTCCATATATGAATCAATCCGTCTGCGAACATGATGCAATTTTCCAAACGACCATTCACTTTTTTAGTAATTGCGAACTTTAAGATCTTTCGATTCAAGTATCGTTCGCGTCGCCGCATCATTTATCTATAAAAAGTGGCTACTTTCTGAGTCGCCACAGCAGCGCTCCTGAAACCGTCGAAGTTCTGGACTCACAAAAATCAGCAATGTTAATGGCAGTAAATGACGGCAATGAGTTTGCACGTGCAACTTGGAGAGCCACCGTTTCGTTTCGAATCGTAATTAGTCATCATCGCACTTTTTGCGTTCGAACTCGATCGTAGCAAAAAAAAAAGGGTCGCGAGAAAATTTTTTTCTGCTATTCAGTTATGCAATCCGCGAACAAAAGGTTTCTGTGTCGAGACCTCGACCCACCTATGAGGTTGTCATACTCGTTGTTGTTTCGTTCGGCGACACCTCCGATACCCTTCATCTTCAGTCTCGTGTTGACCACCCAGAGAGGAGTCGTCGTAAGAACGTTTATTATTCCTGCACAAAAAAAAAAAAAAATATCAATTTACATTCATCTCGCGATTTTCTTGGAAATTATTATCTAAAATTCCAAGTTCTCTTACCGGCTATCGATGCCACCAAGAGATCGTTGCCGGCCGTTTGATTTCGGGAGCTCCTCAGCAGCTTCAATCCGTGAAAGGTGTAGAAGTACACGAAATTACTGGCGCACAGACTCTGGAGTACCGGCACGATTCCTCTGTACAGTGTGTAACTGCAAAGCACGACCCGAAATAAAATTATTGGTCTAGTGATTTTATTTATTTATATATATATATATAAATTTTTGTTACGAATCTGTGTCATGAATAAATTTTTCGGTGGATAGAAATGGTTCAGAGGCAAAGCAATTCGTATCGACTCACGAGCCTTCCTTGGAGACGAGCTCCTTTATGGTTGCGAGAGTGTTCTTTGATTGTCGACCTTCCTCCACTGCAAACGAACATGAAAAAAAAAAAAAACAAAAAACATTCAGCACAGTAGCGTTGTAACATATTAATAGAGAGCGCCTGACTTAAATCCACAATGAATGAGAAAACGATTTTTTTCTATTTTTTTTTTTCATCCTCCTTTGCTTCGAAATTCCATTTACATTCGATGTTGATCTATGCGCTCACCGGCGTGAATATTAAGAGAAGCATAGCTTCGAAAAGTTGGTCTTTGGCAAAGGGGAGCGAGTTCGCAGTGGTAATCTAGCCCATTAGCATACACCATAGTTTACTTAGCGTAAACGAAGTAATACCCCTGTGGCCAAGTGAAACGTCATCGCTTCTTGTACCTCAATGAATAATGAGCCGAGGCTGGAAGCTAGAAGTGCCTGAATTCATGGTAGACTCTCTGAACAGACTAACTTTAAATCGAGTCAGAAATAATTCGATCTCGTGAATGAAAACGCAAATGCGTCGCAATTTTGTACAACGATATATACGAGTTTCAAGAAAATTGAAGAAACGAGGCTATATCGGTAGTTGCGCTAGGCACTATCGGTGACCTATTTTATTTCTTCAATCAACAAGGCATCCACTGTCGAGTTCGCAATGCAAAGAGGCCTTTGTGCTCAAGGTGCTGGTTTGCATAGATATTTACATTGAAGTCTGCTGCGTACTGTGTCCAGAGGGAAGAACGTTGCCATGGCGACGACGCTACCCTGCAAACGTCGAACCGCAATGAATTAAAAAAAAAACAAATTATAAAATTTCATTACACGATAAGTTTCATATAATAATCGATTTATCGATCGATGAAAAAAATATATAGACAAATGCATTAAAATAAAAAAAGTTTGTTTTTCTCACCGCTGCACCGGATATCGCGTGCACCAGGGTCTCGTATGTAAATATGCTTCCGTCATTGTGTCCGCCGGTCATCGTGAGTCAATCATTCACGAACCTTCGATCGCGTTGATCCTTATCAAGCTCCCCGCTCCTTCAGGATCTGAACATCACGATCGGTTTATTATTCAATAAAATTCCTTATTTTCTCACACTTACTTTTTATTATTTTTCTTTTTTTGTACACGGATAAATGATTGATGAATAATTCATTTTAAATTATTTATTTATAAATTTTTATATTTCTAGTTATAAATAATAGATAAATTATTCAACAAATTATTTCCCTCTTTGTTTATGACGATCGGAAAAACCATATTACTTTATAGGCTATACATTTATATATATATATTTACTTGTACGAAAAATACGCGATGATACGTAGCGAGCGTCCGATCAGCTTGGCAGTCATGCCAGGCACTGAAGAGATACGAGTTTTTCAACGGTCCTCGTCCGACAGTATAATAAGAGCCGCGATTATATAAGCTACCGAGGTGTCCCACTCGGGAGCATGTAGGCCCACGTGCGTGGCAATGTGTCGCGGCGGTGTGGAGAGAGAGACGCGACACGGCGGCCTTCTCGACGCTAGATCGCGAAAAGCATACACAGAGAAAGGCAGAGTTAGGAATACAAGACTCGGTCGGCACTTCACTTATTGGTATTACGCTGCATTCTTCGCTGAAGCTCTAAGGATACGTGCCGGCACGTATCCCACTATACAACGCATGAACTGTGGCCGGTTAACTCAGCGTGGGACGGAAGAAAAGCGATAGGCAAAGAACGAGTTCGAGAAATATGTAAACGACGATAGTTTCCATCGGACATCGTACCGATTCGTTTCTTAACTCCCGATTGCCGAAAGGGCAAAAGACGGGAGTTACGCGTTTCCCAGCGATCACGTGACTGCGTATTTTCTTGGTCTTGAGTGTTCACCGAATAGACAACAATTTCTTGACAAAATTTGGCGAGGAGTTTCTTTGAATTATGACCTGTGTGTCTTTTTAGAGGTTTTGTTTTCAACGATCCGAATTTGCCTCCTTTAACCCTTAGTGTGTACACCTCCGGAGTAAATCATTAAGTGCACTGCTTAAGTGAGTTGATCGAAATGTAAGCTCGCGCAGTCAGATTTCCAAAAAAAAAACCTTTTTTATACCCGTCGAAAAAGGTAATTAAAGTTGACGTTGGGTGAACGAACACGGAATTTGGGGTAAAAACAAAGCCTGATGCACACTTAACCCTTTATAAATCACACCTCTACCCGACTCTTAGGCGCTAACGTAGCAACGTGTGGCCCCACTCTGCGTCCCTCAGTCCCGTTTCGGTACGATTTTGGGCGTAGTGACTTAAAGAGTGTTCGGTAACAATTATTTACAATTATTTATAGATTTTTTAAAATGTACAGTCGATCGAAGATAGACCTCAATTTCGTGCGCGAAAAATGTAATTCGTTCATAAAAATTATCGGCACGAGAATTGCCGGAGTCAAAGTAAATGTGAAATATTTTGTCGAGACCCGGCAGATGCTCGAACATCTCCGTAACTGTGCACTTTTAGGAAAAAGATTGAGACACTTTTTGCAGTGAATTGATCAAACTTTAAGCTCGCGCAGTCCGATTTCCAAAAACATTTTTAACCTTCCAAAAACGTGCTTAAAGTCGACGTCAGGCAATAAAACCCGGGATAACGTTGGGGTCAAAATGACCCCTAATGCACACTAAGGACTAATTCGGTAACAATTATTTACAAGTGTTTATAGATTTTGTTTTTATCAAAGCTCAATCGAAGGTCGATCTGAAGGTCGTGCGGCCAAATGTGTCGTTAAAAAAAAATTATCGGGACGAGAATTGTCAGACCCAAAGTAAATGTGAAATATTTTTTCGAGACCCGGCAGATGTTCCGCATCCGCTCATATCGAATTGGCCGAGCCGAGAAAGCGAGAAGTGAGGTCGTAGAGAGCAGGTGTGACATAGACGAAAAGATGTCGCGGAGGCATAAGAAGATGCTAGGTTAAGGGCCGGCCCGGTAACATTTTCGTAAGCGTGTCGACAAACAAGACAGTGGCTACGTAGGATCGTCTGTGAAAGCGGCGACTTATCCAGCGCAGCATCCGAGCGGCGCAAGATCAAAGCAATTTACCGTCCGGTCTTTGCTAGTCTTTTACCGGATGATGTCAGCTCGTTGGTTTAATCTCGCCAAGAAAAAAAAAATGTATTCTCCCAGTGCAAAGTGCCATTCGACAGCAAATCTCTGCTCTTCGTACAGCCCGTAATTTATCATCGCAATCGCACATCGTCAGTAAACCCGTAGCGCGCAATTAATCAATCAGGCGTCCGCGGCGATAATTGGATCGAACAATAACAGTTAACTGGTCGGGCGTAAAAAAGTAACGGTGAAAAAAAAAAAATGTACAAATCCCCCTTGCACAGAAATCATTAATTCTTATCAGTTATCGTGTTAGCCATCGACGTACATGGGCGCAGCACTGCGGCAAAATGTTAGGTTCTTCGTTTTGATCAACGTGACGAGGGCTCGGGGTCAACGAACTTGAACGAAATTTCGCTGGGTAGGACGACGTCAGGAGGAGCAGCCGATCGGCTGTGAAAACGAATTACCGATTTTTGTTTCTTTCTATTTTCCCCCGAGACACACCGGTGACTGAGTGTACACCGTATCCGGGTTCTCGCAGTTGACGGAACCTGACGTTATCGCGACGCGGCTCTAAGTTCGTCGCGAGCGAGCGTCGATGACGGGAACTAACATGGCGGCGACGGCGACGGCAGCGTCGCGCAGGCTAGGTGTGTTTCGGCGCATGTGCACACCGGGCCATCCTCGTCCACCGTATATCGACTGCGGTCGCGCACGTTGCCTCTTCAGCCCCCTTGCGTAACGATGGTAAAGCTCTCGAGGTGCGTTTCGGGTACGCGTACGCGGTTCGTCGCCCATGCGCGCAAGAACGATGGAGAAGCACGTTTGACGAAAATCCCATCGACGGACACAATTTTGTCGCGCAGTGACCGCTGTTTCGTACTGTCTATAGAGGCGATTTGAAAATTAGCAGAAGCGATTCGCCAAGCACCAATCGATTCTGCGACTCTGATGCATTTACTTCCGGGCATAAAACCGTTCGATGGACGCGTATTTCCATTGCAGCGGTCCAGAGTATATTTCGCTGACGGAAACCAAATTTACGAGACGGCTACTTTGATAATTGGCAATTATCGGACATTTTGCAGCGACCTGGAGGACGCGCGACGGAGAGGGGCATTTAATCGGATTGTTTCACACGGGGGTCGGTAGGGATCAAATCGTTTCGGATTTTCATTAATAGACGCCACCGGGAGATGGGGAGGATCAATTAATCAGCGAGCGGTTCAAGTCTGCGGTAAATCTTTAGTCAAAGCTGTGTTTTTCTTCTTCTACTAAATAGGTTTGAAGAAAACTTATGTGGAGTTTGAACTGAGATACACGCACTGAGAAAAAAAAATCGATTGTGTCAACAAAACGAGCGCTCACGAGTGGCAAAACAAATTTTTGATTGATCGAACGAAGTAATTGTCGTAGTAAGTAGAGAAACATTTCGATTCGACGGCCTCTTAGTTTGATCAACGAACTTCTTTGTTGATGCAATTGATTTTTTTCTCTATGTAGGATATGAGTACTATAATGGATAGCGGGGCAAAGTGGACTATGAAACAATAATGAATAGCGGGGCAAAATGGACTATGTTTACCAATTTGTTCTTCTTTTTTATTTTGCGATGCATAAAAGATCTTTTGCTCTGGCCTCCCCTATCACGTCTATGTTTGCCGGCGAAACATGAGCAAATATTGAAGTTTCATCTTTAAGCGGAGGAAGAATCGATACTCTCAATTTCAGCTGCGGTTCGAGCGGCAGATGCGTTTTTCCCATTTGCCAGGGTTCCCTTACAGGTATATCGGGACAAGTCCCATGGGAATCACGGCTCTGACCATTCTCGGTAAAACGGATACTTTATACTGAACTCACCGCGGAATTCACCTCTTTCTTTATTTTTTTTTACTATTCACTCTCATACTATCTTGGCTTCTCGAATTTCCTTTCACGTTACATACACATCGGGGGTCTCTCGGGATCCGTGGTGACCTCGGATCAAAGAGAGGGGTTTTCCCCCATTGTCCGAGAGGCTCTTCTGATGTTAAGAACGCGCTAATGGCGACTTTCTTTTTGTTTCTTTCTTATTTCCAACCGAGAGTGCAAAGGGACGGTGTGCAGAAAGCCGAGGGAATTACAGTCGCGGCTTTCGGCAAGGTTCACGTTAACCCCTCGAGTCCGAAGCCGCTTTCCTGTTGCAGAAAAGTTATTCTTAACCTCCCACAAAAATGTAAATTAAAAAAATGTATTTTCTTCAAATCTTTTCTGTTAACCATTTAAAAAAAGATCCTCGAGGCAAAAGGTCATAAAATTTTAAACGGCAAATAGAGAGGATGAACGTGGCACAGATTAAAATTGAGATGCGGCGGGGTTGAAAGCTGGACCGCATAGAATTTCCCGATTCTCCTGGACCGCGGGCGAGCTGCCGGTCGAGTTTATAATTAAACATTCCTCGGACCCCCGAGAACCGAAATTTACCGACTTTTGTGGGCGATATAGCAAGAGAGCTTGTGTGCCAGTGCTCGCAGCGAGAATCCTTTGGCGAATGAGATGAGTGCCGGTTGCGAACAGTGCACCGTTCTTCGGGCGAAGTGCTCGACTTTGAGGAAAACGCAACTGCTGCTCGTTGAAACTTCCCCAGACGATCTCCGCGTAGCTCCGTTCTCCCCCCGACCCGTCCCGCCCAGGGACAAACAGATTAACACCCGGACAGTGCAGCCTGCAGCTTCCGGTAGCGCGCGGTGAGGCGAAGCCCGCGAATGAGAAAGACGTTATATACTGGAGACAATCCGGCCGTGCGGTCGGTACAGGCACACACATACACACACTGTTGCGCGTACAAAGTCCCGACAATTCAGTTCGCCAAGTTACGAGCCTCCGTCGAGCAAACTGGGGAGCCTCGGTAAATTCAACCCTTCGTTATCAAGCTGCGCAATTATTTATCCGCGTCCTTAACGCCTTCCGTCTTGCCGAACTCTCACGCTCGAAAAATCAAAGACTTCGATAACGAAAACGGGGCAAAATGGACCGATGTCCTCCTTCTGAGATAAGACTTTCTTTATTGATTAAAAAAATAAAGAATTGATAAAAATAACCCGTTTTTCCCCACTCTCCCCTAAACAGGCGATTCGTAGTTCCGGTCTCGTCCGAACGGCCTTTGTTCCCGGATACTCCGTTTTGCCCCCCTTCTACTCCATTGTCCTCCATACGGCAAATAAAGCCCGCGTATTGCACAGGCCTCTATCTTCCATTCTCAAAGCGTATATGCATACTACATATCATTCTCCTTTCCTTTCGTTCTCGAACTTCATTTTCCCCTCTGCACTCAACCTCCACTCGTCGTATTCCTCGTGCATACCCTTGTGCCGGCGAAACGATATGACGTGCACGCTCGGGGCTCTATCGTGGAAAAGCGAGTACGCCCGCGCACCTGCTGCCAAATGCAGTACCTAGGCACATAGCTGTTGTGACAAGAACTGCGCACCACGCAACACCGTGTCGCACTGCATAACACCGGTCATCCAATCGAAAATTTATGAGATTTTATGTGCCTCCCCTCCCGATCGTAAATTCCCTCATGAAAGACCTCGAAAGGCGATCGGAAACCACTGTGCGTTTCTCAGAGTGCTCATAGCTTCATGAAAAATATTATTAATAATATTTATAATAATAATAATATTATTATTAATAATATTTATAATTATAATAATAATACCATTTTTATGGTATTATTCGCTCCGACAGCGTACTCCATTCATCGTTGAGAAATTCAATTTTCAGGCCAAAATGCATAAGTTGGAATAAAGTTATCTTTGAGGTGCGCTATAAATGGATTGAATGAATTGTCCGAAAACAACTTTTTAGACTTAGTATGCGAAAAGGGTAGAGGCGATTATGGAAAACCGCAAAATCGTCTTGTCGATGTGGGAACTATATATGTGCTATATAGTTCCCACAATTATATTTGTATATATACGTATGCACATATATTGTATAGCTCGGTGAACACGTAAAGTGCGAAAGCGTGGAATCGATTTAAATAAATTTCAATTGAAATCGTACGGACGCCGTTCGATGGTGCAGCCCGAGGTGAAAACGACTTAGCGGCACACTGGGCGACGGATTGAATTGTCGTGAGAGAATTTCTTCCTGCGTTTCGTTCTCTGTGTGTGCGCGCCCGCGCTTTGAACCGAGAAAGATAGAGAATGGACGGGCGAACGAATAAATCGTACGCTCTCGGGTGAAGCAATAAAAATGGATGGAATATCCCTATACCACGACGTTTCTCGCGTTCAATCGAGGGAATTAGAGACTCAAATTGATAGAATCCACCGACCGATCGCGATTGAATACACTTCTATATTTTTTCATTTTTTTTTTTTGGCTCTTTTCGTCGCCGAACGGATTAATTATCATCGGAGCCGATTTTTATTCGAATCTACTCGAGTGGTCAGACGCTCCGAGATCGTAAAAGTTAATTAACGAGCCAATCAACTAATTAGTTCATCGTACGGTCGAGGATACCGGAGAGTGGCAAGAATTTTGCATCGATCTCCGCTTAATTAGCACCGCTGGGAGAGATCGACTTTGGAGTAATGGGAATTTGAAATCTCATCCACCCACGTAGCACTCCATGCCACGAGGTTGAGAAAAAACAACCCGACTAACGGCGCACCGTATCGAAGGACCCTTTCATTTTATCAGTGATTCGTTGAAGGTTCCTTATAATTCTGTTAAAGAAAGGGTAGAAGCAATATAAAAAATGAAAAAATGAAAAAAAAAATACCTGTTGATCTAGCGATACTTTTAATACTAACGGAGGAATATCGAATCGGTAAACGCTGAGCGATTGATAATTAATCGCTGCTTCTACTCGATTGAAAATCTTGACGAAAAAATTAAAAATTATTCGCTTATCCAAACGATTGTTAATGTAAAACGAACTTAATTTACAGGCCACATGCTTCGCAAGATACACGCCTAATGGAGGAGAGGATAGATAGATACACCATTTTTTTTTCTTTTTACTCTTGCGACATAATGGAAAAAATTTTAATATCGTTATTTATTGCTCGAGGTTCATTAAGAAATTGTCTCATAACTGCTGAATGGCGCCGAGCCTGGTTGTGCGTTACTAATTCTATTTTCCATGGGTTGTTTTCTTTTTATTTTATAATGATCATTGTTAACTAATTGTGGCACGTTTACGGGCACTCTATGAAGTTCCGTGCGTGTTCCTTTATTTTTTTTTTTTTACTTCTCGCAAACATCGCGAGAAGAATAAGAATATCTTCGGTTCGTTCTTCGTGTCGCTCGTTTGTTCTGTTATTATTTTCTTCATTTCATCATTTTTTTTTATCTACATTCGTAATTATTATTTACACGTACAGGGTAATTGGTTCAATCGCGTCGGCGACGACGACGACCGCTCGCGAGAAGACTTCTGTGACCGAAATGAATCTTCCCGATGCCCGCGAAATTCATAAGGCTGTCGTTAAATTTTTTTTCAAAAACAAATAAAAAAAAGTAAAGATACGACCCCGGAATTAAAAGTTGAGTTCTCCTCTTAACCCAATTACAGCGACGTCACGTTTTTTTATTCGTTCTTTTTACCCTCTGCTTAATTATAATAAAGCGGACGTGTTTGCCGACACTCGAGGTCAGCGTGGAATCTTTCTCAAACGATATTTACCCCCGGGCGGGCCAGCGAATATTAATCACATCTTTTTCCACAAATTTCTTTTCTTTTTCATCTCTCCACTTGGGCCATTCTTGGGACTACACTCAAGCCCACGATTTTTTTTTATTCGCGCGCGATCGAGAAGACGGACATCCACATCGCTCCCTATATTTTCTTTTCAAACAATCCTCACAATTTTTTTTTCATTCATCTTACTCATATTTATATATCTGTATGTGTGTTTTTGTTTTGGTTTAATTTGTATCACTGAATCGAGCACGATTTTCCGGGCTCGGATGATCGTAGCGTTATTCTCGAGCCCGGCGTGTTGTTCTCGTTCCCAGCTGCCAGGGAACACGTCTTGGTCCTCATGATCATCAGGTCGGTCCTTATACTGGGACGACGAACGTTCGGCGCCACGACCCCGCAAGCGTCGCTCAAACGACGCTTTATGCTCAGCGTGGCTTTGTGCTTTGGCTGAAAATAAAAAGGGGGGAAAAAAAATTAAAATTGAAAATTCGTCGACCCGAAGTTAACGCGATCGTACATCGGTGAGCGGGGCAAAATGGCCCGTTTAAACAAATTTTTCGCTGGAGAAAAACCATCGGGGTCAAGAGTGTTCCGTTTTGCCCCCCCTCCCCCCTATTGGATGTTTTCGCGGTTTTCGTTCTCACCTGCGAGGGCGGAAGCATCGTCGGCGAGCCGAAGGTCAATGGAACTTTCCGATGGTGATTCGGTGCCATTTCCAGCGGCAAACCGGCGACGACGAAGAGCTGATAGAAGAGCTCGTCGACGTGATAGTTTCGCTTCGCCGAGACCTCGACGAAGACGCAGCAGTCGTCCTGGGTCGAGCAGTACTGCTGGGCCTCCTCCACCGTCACCGACCTGCTTGTTGTTCGAGTAAAAAAAATATTATCATAAAAACTCGTCGGACTACAATTTTTTATGGAAATATTATTTTGTTTATAAAAAGAAACAATAATAATAATGGGAGGTTCGAGGCGTCAACGCACTTTGTTTCACGATCGCACTTGTTTCCCACGATAACCATCGGCACCTTGAGACTGTGATGACTCTTGCGACCCTTGGCTCCCTGGGTAGCGCTGACCTTAGACTCGAGAATCGCTTCCCTCAGCCTGATCGCCTCCTCGAAGGACTCTCGGCAGTCCATGCTGAATACCAGCACGAACAAATCTCCTGAGAATAATAATAATATAATTAATTAACAATATACTCAATATTTTTTAAATATATATATATATATATATATATATATACATATATTGAGGTGTGAAGTTGAGGCTGCGGACGATGAGAAACATTTATTTGATGCGCTGTGAAGCGGTCCACTTTGGGCATTCTATTCTTCTGATTTTCATTGAAGAGCCTCCATTTAATGGTTTGTCCCTGGCCGGGGTCAAATAATTTTTAATTGATACCGGTGATAATTGATCACCGGCACGAGACGAGAGGTGGTCGAGTGCAGAGGGGAAAATGACATTCAGGAACGAAAGGAAATGAGAATTATATGTTATCACTGAAAAAAAAGATCAATGATCCAAGTAAAATTTGCTTATGGACTGCCAATGAAAACAAAAATGTTGTTCCAATTCTATTTTTAATTTGTACAATTTCATACCGGTTTGAAACGATAACATGTCACCTCGACAGTCTTGACTTCGTTGTTTCAATATCATATGGAATTGTAAGAATTGAAAGGAGAATTGAAACAAACATTTTTTTTCATCGGCAGCCCGCAAGTGAATTTTTTTTTCAGGGTATACACATACACTGCAAAAAAAAAACCGGCTTGGACATTTTTGTGCAAAAACTGGTACATTAAATTTAATGTACAATTGTGATGAGAAATTAATATCTTTTTTTCATTGGAATTACAGTAAATTATTAAAAATAAAGTATTTCCAATGTTTTTAATACACTGAACATTCATTTTTATTTTTCATCATAATTGTATATGAAATTTAATATACCAGTTTTTGCATAAAAACTTCCAGTCCGGTACATTAAATTTCATACGATTTTTTGTACAGTGTACACTTTTGGAATGGAAGGCTGAGGTCAGTGCAATACGCGGGCTTTATTCGTCGTACGGAGGGAAATAGAGTTGTAGGGGGTAAAACGGAGTCGCCGAGTCCACAGGCCGTTCGAACGAATCCGGAACTACGAATGGACTGTTTGGGGGAAAGTGGGGCAAAACGGCCAATTTGATTATATTACGGAAAGTTGTTTATATGATCCGTTTATTTTCTTAGTTATTCTTGCGTGCTCGTGCTGTTCGCTTTAAAACGGCTGTTATTTGTTTATCATCGTCCGCGACGAGTTCCGTTATGATCGATCTTAAGAAAACAAGGACATAAAATAAACAATTTTGATAAAATGAATAAACTACTTGAAGAGATTCAACACTGTAAAAAAAATTCGTATGAAATTTAATGTACCACACTGGATGTTTTTACGAAAAAAACTGCCATATCAAATTTCATGTACAATTATGATGAAAATTTTATGTTCAGAGTATTAAAAACATTGAAAATACTTTGTTTTTAATCATTTACTTTAATTTTACTACAGAAGTCCTTCAATTTTAATAATTTAATTTGATTTCGTTGAAAAAATACATTCATTTTTTGCATAAAAACTTTCAGTTCGGTACATTAAATGTACATTTTTTTTACAGTGAATGAAACTCAGAAGTAGAGAATACCAGAAGCAGACCTTTAAACGGCCGCAGCGCATCAAAGAAAAAAATATATATCATCTGCATTATATTAATTTTTTATAAGCCCCTACTTAATTTCTAATCCTTTGACACATCCCTACGATTTATCTCTTTCTCATAATCTTAATTATAATATTATACAATTTTTAAATATTTTTTATGAACGTAATGCATTTTTACCGTGTTAATTTTTCAAGCCTCCGCTTCGATTACGGTAGTCCCGGTGCGTGGCTACGATCTAAGCTCGCCTCCGTGGTTCTTTCCCCTTCGCGATACCCAACCCGGTTCGATAACTTTACATCGGCAATTATAATTTTATAATTTGCCGGCATCGCTCCGTCGTCTATTTGTCTTAAAATCGCGTGACTGCCTGGAAAGTGGAGTGCGCGGGGATAGGCGAGAGTGGATGCTTTATCGCTATCGGCTCGCTCTCCATTCGCTCAAGTCCTTATCACACGCGCGTTGTGTGCGGTACACGACGACGGGAGCAGCGCTCTTCCGCGCACGCTGCTCGCGGGAAACTCAACGCGAGGGGATTTTCGTGCATTTTCTCGCACGCGAGACTACAAAGCACACCCGGCTAAAATAGCAATCACCCCGCCCCCTCCCCTCACCTCTCAACCCTTCCCGCTCGCATCAACTTCCCGGCATGAATATTTATTCGAGTGCGGATTTACTTCCGGCTTGCAAGCGTTTGCGAACGAGGCGTAATAACAGTTCCCGTCCCCTTTCATATATGCGTGGAAATATAACCCCACCGCGCAGCAGATATCAACGAAATAAATTATTACCCTCCGCCAACCCCTCGACAATGTTTGAAACCCTTGATGAATTATTCGTCGTCCGGCTGTTCGCGTGCTCGCGACGCAATGAAACATATTAACCCTTTCATGTCTTTTATGTTTTTAAATATATATATATATATATATATTAAATATTATTTTAAAGCTTAACAATTATGGAAATATTTGACGGATAGTGACGAAACGTTTTCGAACGTAACTGTTTTATAACGACGTTCTTTTTATTCGTATATGAAAATTGAAAATGTAAACTTTTTGTAGTCCTCGGAGAGTGGAGAATTAATATCGCCTCTACTATGTTCCAAACTTGTCCATCCCGGAAACACAGTGTTCGAATATATGCGTGCCATCAACCGAGTGTACACAGGGCCGATGGGGTATGTTCAATAACTGCTTGAACGCAAAGTCCATTAACAAAATACGATATTAATGTTTATGAACGAATTTTTTTTCAACGGGAAGTGTTGAATGACAACGTTTTCATAGAATACCTGGGAAACCCTTTCATGCGCGATGTATCGATTTGCTGCGCCGGTGAAACAGCAGTTCAAAAATAATTTTTGTTAATGTTATTCTGTACTTTAACAATTATGGACATCTTTGACGAACAGTAACGATACTTTCTTGTAATAACATTTTTTTTTCGCGTGTAAAAATTGAAAACGTACACTTTTTATAGTCAACGGTGAATGGAGAATTAATGTCGCCCTTCGATCTACTATGTCGCCCCTTTAATCCAAGCTTGTCCGTGCCGGAAACACGGCGTTCGCACATGCGTACCATCAGCCGAGTCCACTCAGGGACGATCAGGTATGTTTAATAACCACCCGAACGGAAAGTCCATTAACGGAATACGATATTAATTTCTACGAACGAAATGTTTTTTTATTTCTTTTTTAAGGAAAGTGTTTAATTCCCTTTCAGTATGCGAGGAATGACAACGATCACATAGAGTACGTGGAAAAAATACCCTTTCATGCCCGATGTATCGTACTTGCCCCGTGGGTGAAACAGTTGTGTTTCAATTTTTTTTTTTTATATTGTTTGTAGCTTAAGAATTATTGAAATATTTGGCGAATAGTAACAAAACTTTTTCGAACGTAACCTTTTTATAACAACTTTTTTTCTATTTCGAGTGTAAACATTGAAGATGTAATTTTTTAATAGTCAACGGGGAATGTAGAATTAATATTTCCCTTTAATGTACTATGTTCCAGACTTCTCCGTGCCGGAAACACAGTGTTCGAACATATGCGTGCCATCAAAAAGTATACACAGAGACGATGAGGTATGTTCAATAACTGCCCGAACGCAAAGTCCATTAACGGAATACGATATTAATATTTATGAACGAAATTTGTTTTATTTCTTTTTAAGGTAAGTGTTTACGTCCATTTTAGTGTATAAGGAGTAACAACGATCACACAGTTTACCTGGAAAACAATAACTGTCACATCCACTTGGAACGAATTCCCATCTAGTTACTCAACTCTATTAAATCAACTCGTGTGACTGACTCGAGCAGGATGGGGGGGGTGGGGGTGGGGGGGGGGGGGGGGGGGGGGGGGGGCTGTACACTGCTCGTTATAGAAAATTTAATGGAAAAAAAGTGACCGGAGGAGTTACTCTACGAACGATCGTTTATCGTGTATCCATATTTAGCCGAGTCCCCATTTAGCCGTACTGAGCGCTCCATTTGCCGATAATTATTTTTCAGATGGACGATAAATTATTGTCACGTTCGCCCGTGCGTTTCGCAAGCCCGATAATTTATCGATCGCACACAATCGTTGTCATGTCACTGAAAGATCGTTGTCGTGCGGCAAAAGAGTTAAAACATTGAACACGAATTGTTAAATATTGATTAGACATTATCGATAAGTGCTGGATACAACAACTAACCGAGGCTATTCTAGGGAAATTTCAACCATATTCCAGTACCCAATTGTAACCTTGTACCAAGGATAACTGCTGCATACAAAGTCGGATATAGAACTTGTATGCAGCGGTTATTCTTCCATCGCGGAAAATATCTCGGTCATGGTGCTGCGGAACTAGAGTTTCGCGCATCGAAGGAAAGCGTCGCTTTGGTGGCTTCTCATTGTCTTCGAATCGGGGTCAGCAGAAAACGCACAACAACTAGACTCCAGTCAAAAGCTGACGGAGAACTCTCGCTGTCGTGTGCTTATAATAAAATCGCGAACCCTATCGTCGTCCCATTTAACCCCCCCCCCCCCGTATCGTCTTGAATATATGCAATTCTCCTGCCACGTCTTGAGAAAACAATGCGGCTTTAACAGCTAAAGTTAATCGAGCCAAGAAGGGAAGCGGGAAAATAAGTCGTTAATCATAACGCTCGATTTCGTGTAAATTGAGTGGTAGTTTCGACATCGTTCGCGACGGCTGCTGGAAATGGAATAATAAAAAAAATATATGCTTCGATGAACACAAGCGCAACTTATATTCTCGACAGCCGAAGGCGTTTCGAAATGAAACCTCATCTCCCTCAGGGTGCGAGAACAATAATTCTTGCTCCTTCCATTTTTTTTTCATGGCCACCCTTTCCTCATTTCCGCCGGCGTTTTGGCCTTGGCTCGCCGTTGGATATAAAGTCAAAACGACCAACTCGCTTGCAAAATTTTTTTTTCGGCTTTTTTTTCATCTTCTTTCCCTCCGACAGGTCGGACACGGTTCACGATTTCGTATTTTCCTCGATGATCCGGCGAGCTACCCTTATATTTTATATCCCGACCGACCGAACCCTCCGGGGACGAAGTCGAGCGTGCACGAATCTCTCTTTCCAATAAGGGCTCGATAAAAGATTTATCTGTTGCTGGATTTCTGAAATATTTCCTACAAATCATGAAGATACGAGTTTTCTCGATGTCGTGCGGTATTGAGATTAAGTTATTACACGCGGTTCAATGAAAAAATAAAATACAAGGGGGTAGCGCGGGCCAAAATGGCATCCACAATCTGAGGTGACACTTTGTTTTTTATGTTACGTAAAAAAAAAAAAGTTTGATCATTTTTTCCCGTGTCCCTTTTTACATCGTCCTCCCATATTAACATTTCGAGTATCTGTTGTATTGAATACAAACACAGAAACATAAATTAATATAATATTAATTATAAATTTTCCCCGGTAACTCAACGAATGCATCTCGCGAGTCGCCACTTATGAAATCATCTTCGTCTTTCACTCGGCTCTAATTTCATTAGCCTTCTTGACTCTCGCAAAAACTCGTGTTTTGTCGCAATGCAATTAGTGTTTCAAATACAATAATTTTATTTGTCTCGGCGGAATGTGCCGTAACGTGAGTTAGCGAAGTTCCACCAGTTTCGCTCGCCGGCAAGACGACGATGTGCTTCGAACGAGAGTTATATCAACGGAGCAGCGAATACATTTCATTAAAATAGAGTACGAGAAACACGATTCGGTATTTCTGCGCGACCCTCGTAGGACTTTTTTTCCGAGCGTTCGCGAAATATCGAAATCCGACCCAGAAAGAAAGTCGCAGGCGAGGAGATAAATCGAGAATGGGTTATCCGAGCGAGGGATGTCTGTCAACCCCGACGGAGCCGTGGGGGATGCTCGCGTCGAACAGCCGAAACCTCCATCCACCTCGAATCACTTCGCAAAGCTCGAATAACCTTCCCTCCCCCCCCCCCCCCTCCCTCCCTCCCTCCCTCACGGCAGGCCACTCGATAACTCTCGTTCCTACTTGTTGAGTATCTCCGACTGGCTCCGGAGTTTATTCTACTATCTGGCCTTCCGTCAGAGCAGCGAATAAGTCAGCCGTGAATTCCGCTCGTTCCCCCCCCCCCCCCCCGAGCCGCCGTGGAAGCGAAGATAACCGTAACGGCTGCGAAGCTCTTTACGCCCCGGCGTTATAATGAATAAATCATAAACTGATCGAGATACATAAACGGCGGGAAAAATAATAATTTGGACGATGAATTATCCAAGAGACTGCATTCGGCTCCACTGCCAAATAACTCGCTAAAATGTCATTTTTTTCGCTCACCAGTTTGCGAACGGCAAAGATCGGAAACAATATTTCTTCTCGTGTTCCTCATATCAAACAAAAATTCACATCAATTAAGAACATTTGAGTTTTTACAACAACAAAAAAAAAAAAATATATATATATATATAAGTAAAAGTAGACTGACTTTTAGTAATTTTCGATAAAAATAAGTTTCTCCTGGAGTCGATAAACTTTGTTTCTTTATCCGCTCTAAAGTACAATTTATTCGTCGAGGAAACATTTTTAAGGAATTGTTTATTTTCATTATCGAATCGAATGAAGCGAGATGGGAGGAGCAAAGCGGTCGGCGCGTGAGGATATATCGAAAATGAGTTACCGAAGGTTCTCTCAACACCCTCTGTACATGCCACATGTACATAAAGTCTCGCTCCGTCTACGCTTAAACCGTCACTCACGGCCCCGCTCACTCAACTTCCCCTACCACTTGCAATGTCTTCTCCGTCGAACTCACGCAGTTCTCTACTTGTTGAGTATCTCTCGCGCCCCCGAGGCTCAACTATCCGCCAACTAAAACTTAAGTTTCACCGGAGTTTGGCCTGGCGCACCAGGCTCGAGGCTAGATGCGGGCCAGTACCGGAAGGAGACGCGGCCAAGCCTCTCTCCCCCGTTGTTGCCCGGGAATACACGCCGGGAATGGACCGAGCGAACCGAATCCACAGATAGAGATATATGAAATGCCTTCGAAATAGTATTTCCGAGGGGGAAATATCTCTCTCGCGGTGAGAGCCGCCCGGGAGGAAAAACCCGTAGAAACTCCTATCCGCTTCTGCACGAGAAAATCCATTCGCGTCTCACCTCTGACCGTCGCGAGAACAGCATAATATCTCCTTGCGTCGCTTTAGATATCTTCTTTTTTTATTCTCCTTCTTTTTTTTCTTTCTATTTTTCTGCAACGTTGCGGAGCAACGCGACAGAACTCATATCCGAGGTCTCGACGCGAATAAGAGCTTCCCCTCGTATTTTATCCGACTTGTCAACCAGAGCACTCTTATGTAACGTGTCTGCTGATATGACATCGCGAGGAGAAAATCGTCGGTCAGGGCCGATTGGTAAGTGAATAAAATAATTGTTATCGTTTTCAATGATTATTCAGTCACCTGCTGTTAATTGCATTAACAAAATTGTCATTAAAAAAAAAAAAACAAACAGCGCTCGTCGTGTATACATTTCAAATAACAATAATAATGTAATGAATACTCACCGGTGAGAAATGAGAGGCGCCTCATAGCGGGAAATGGATGATTTCCACTCGTGTCCAACAGATCGAGCTGGTGCACCTCGCCCCGAATCCTGTACAATTTACGATGAAAGTCCTCGATCGTCGGTGTGTAACTCTCCTCGAATTTGTTCGATAAAAATCTGCAATTGAACGCACACGCGATTGAACGACAGTCATGTACAATACGGGGATTTATGTTTTTTTTTTTAAGCTCCCTCTCTCTCCTCCTCACCCGTGCCGTTCTTTTTTTCAAAAAGGATTTATAACGAGTTTTGCGGTTCTACCGTGCGCCGAGCGTGCGGTCAAAAGGGATGCAAAAATAAAAACTTGAAAGAAAGAAAAAAAAAAAGGAAAAAAAAATAGAAAAGAATGTGCCGGTCATAAATTGCGTTCGTGCCACGCGAACGGTGTTGCGTGGCGTGGGTGTGTTTTTCGCATATACGACAGCACCAATACAGATTTGATGGGAATTAGTAAACTCGACGCTGAAAACGGCCCGCTACCCATGATGCTCGTCACGAGAGCCCTGCTGAGCTCGTCGGCGTAACGTCCTTTCCGGAAAACAGTTTTCACTACCGGAAGCATAGAGCAGCCGCGGTACCCGAATCTGGAGCGACTCGAGTTTGCCCGGAGCTGCGACAACGACTAGGGTACGACCCGTCCGCTACCACATCCCTTCCGCACGGCGGTCCCGACTACCGACTCGCGTCGTTTCCAGCCCGGAAACGTTTTGTCGCCTCCGGAAATGCTTTTTCACGGTTTTTTTTTGTTTTCCTCTTTTTCGTTTCCTTCTTTTTTTCTCTTTCGTCGAGTTTTTCCAACTATGCGCAATCCCAGCCGAAAGGCCGTGCTACGGTATCTCGCGTTCGTGCTTCTCAGGCCTCCGCGTCCTCGGGGCGACAGGTATCGAGAAACTTTTTCCAAACTATAAAGTACAAAGCGTCACCGGTCTCGGTCCAGATGTTTCAAATATTTTTCAATTTCAACCGCTCCTCAAGCTTTCGGATGGCAATCGGGAAAAACAAGCTGTGCATAAAATATCGAGTTTCGGAGTAAAATATGCGCCGGGTGTATCCTCGAAAAAAAAAAAGCACATCGGATGTAGCCTCGAAAAATAGGAAATTTCTTTTTCCCATGCCACATATTTCCATACGTTTTTCGAGCGAAAAACAAACCCGTTGCAATTTTTTTGTGAAACATCAAGCGAAACATTGATAATCCCTCCCCCCCCCCCCCCCCCCCTCCCCAAAAAAACACGTTCTTGTTAAAAGCTTCTCGCTTCGATCTCGCGCAACAGCCAAAAATAACTTTTTCGGTAATTGGCCGAGCCAATTACGGGAAATGGTATTTTTTTTTCAATATCTCTTCCACGGAACACAGTACCGCCGCGATGATCAATAACGACCACTGCGGACGAACCTTCGTGGCGCATCATTTACACATTACCCCTGGTCGAACGGTTAATTAATGATTCGTTGGGTCAACGAAATAAAAATTTCAGATAGCCCGTATACGAACCCGACAACGGAACGCCGGAGGAGCGGGGTCATAATATTGTAATGATTTTCCATGCGAATAACGAGAAGTAGGTAGCAGCAGATACATCGGAGAACCGAACCGCAGCGGTGAACCGTGAATTTACCACCAGCATGAATCGAACTAACCGAAATCCGATGAGCAAGCAACCAAGCAACGACCCCCGTTCACTTCGCCACGTGCAATACGGCACAGTTTCCATGATATTTTTGTTTGTCTGTGTGTGTGTGGGTGTAATACTATGTCCCATGACATAGCTATACATAGTGAAGTGGATGGTTCGTTGGTTCTTTGACATCGCTTCGTGCTGTATGCTACCATGTTTCGTACACGATATATGTATGAATATATATATATATATACTATATATGTGGAAATATGGAAGTATGTCTATAGTCGATGGGTGTAGTAGTGGGATTGGGTACGTAGAGCTCTGGTCTCGGTAACCGAGAGATACCAGAGCCAAAGCATCGAGCAACAATGACGTCAAGAGGAAACAAACGAAGTTACAGGTCGGTGGACAAGGAACGTTTTGCCGTCCACCGAACAGCCTCTGTGCTCTCCGTTCGGACAATCGATAGTCGATACACGTACCTTACTAAAAAGGACAGAACAAAACGCTATTTACATAAGAAAATACCACTGACGTTTATTAGATCGAAAAATAAATTCCCTTGGGCCAAACAAAAAATTATTATTATCATTGTCTGTTTATCATATGTTCCCGGAACGAGTCCCCCGAACACCATCCGCACTCTTCGTCCGCCCAATCGATAGTCGATACACGTACATTACGAAAAAAAAAAAAAATAACAAAACGCTATTGACAAAAGAAAATACCCATTGACGTTCATAACCTCGAAAAAAAATTCCTTGTGTCAGAAAATATTTATTATTATCATTATGTTTATCAATTGTTCCCGGAACGAGTCCCCAGTGAACGTGTCGAATGAACGATTTTTTTGTTTCATTTTTTTCTGTTTTTTTTTTTTTTTCGCAATGTTGTATTATACAGCACGTAAAATCGTGGTCGGTTTTTGTAAGAACGGAGGGGCATCGAACAATGGGCTTTTCCGTTTCGTCGGTAACGAGTCCCTCGGGGAGAGGGAGAGGAGCGCGTATTTTTTGTTGTTGTTTATTTTTATTTTCATTTTCATAATAGACGAGCTTTCGATAGAACAGTGAACAACCCAGAGGGAGGGGGGGAGTTGAAAGAGCATTTCGCATAGGTATTCTGGGCTGCGTGGTTCATCGACCCGTGGCATACACGACTCCCGGTGAGAATTTCAAATAACAGAGAATCCGAGCGAACGGAAGAGTCGGAAGAGGGAGGGAGAGCCGCCGGGTGTAGGAGGAGCGCAACAGGACGACTGAGGGTTGCGAGAGACAACGCACACAGTGGCAGTAGCCGCGGGAATAGTCGTGTAGCTCCATCGCGATGCCCGAGGGTGTGTTACGAGAGAGGGCGAGTGCACCATCGCCGGCAATACGAGACGACTGCGAGCCCGGTGTAACGAACAGATAAGGCTCTCCCAGTTAGAGAGAACCACTGCACGTTCGACTGCTCCACGAACGTGTAGCACACTCGTGAAACACGAAATAGCGGTTCAACAAATTTTGCAGTGGAATCTCGCCGCAGTCGATCCGCGGAATGTTTCCCCCGATGCCAAGGGCTGTACATGAATTTCGCATTACATGACAAATATTGCTCTCGAAAAATCGCGAGGGCATAAAAAAATTTATTGGAGGTGAAGAAAATAAAAATATCCTTTGACGATCGTTTTTGCGACTGTCGAGTATGAGAGTGGTTGACCTTAGATGTATCGGGGCGGAGCAATGAGACCGGGATGTAGGGCAGAGCGAGGCAAAATGGGTCGGTGGGGCAAAACGCAAATTTCCAATAATTTTTGGACGTCCCATTTTGCCCCATCGATACATCCGGACCTTCTGTCCCGTTTTGCCCCACTACCCCATAAAAAAATATTGGGAAATTGCGTTTTGCCCCACTAGCCGATAAAAAATATTGGGAAATTGCGTTTTGCCCCACTGACCTATGTTGCCCCGCTTTTCCCTTGTATAGAATGAATGTTACATGGGACGGCTCACATTCGTCACATTTGGCCTGTTTTTTGTTTGTATTTATTTGAGTTCATTTGATTTTATTTTTATCGTTGAGTTGTATAACTTACCGTGCTACAATGGCTGTTTTACCGACCCGGGCAGTGCCGAGTACGACGAGTCGGTAACAATTGCGAGGGGGTGGTTTGCAAGAGTCCTCCTGCGACGAGGTCGATGCCGGGCTCTGACTGACCGGGACCGGCAGGATGCCATCCTCGGGGTCTGTAGGACCCTCGAGATCTTGGGCACCCCGCCTACCCCGACTCTGGCGGGGCTCTGTTCCCTCCTCGATCGTACTGCTTCCACTGCCGCAGAGCCGCTGAACGCAACTAAACAGTCGGCCGCACGCCTCCAGCTGCAATCAGAAATTTACCACATAAATTCGTATACATTTAAAAAAATTTATTTGATTGATTTATTTATTTATTTTATTTACGGGACATGGCCTTTTACATAAGAAATTCAGATAATATAATAACAGCATGAGATCAAGTTAAAATTATTTTTGGTTTTTAATTTTGTACACTGACAAAAATGTTGTTTCAATTCTACTCTCAATTCGAACAATTCCATACCGGATTGAAACGATAAGATGTCACCTTGACAGCCTTGCCGTCGTTGTTTCAATATCATATGGAATTGTAAGAATTGAAAGTAGAATTGAAACAAACATTTTTTTCTTCGGCAGCCTGGAAGCGAATTTTTTTTTTTCACTGTACAGTCTATTCGAAGTAGTCTTCACGAATAATTTTTATCGTGGTATAGCTCGTGTGTCACTCGTAGAGGATAACTCGTGCAGAGAGGGCTCTCGAATACGTCGTAATTGGCCCCCGAATATGCACAATAAAGTGTATAAAACTAAAATAAAAAAGCTTTATTAACCGTGGTGCAACGCACGTGGGTCCGGCCTTGCGGAATTGTGACCTTGTCAGAGCCGAGGGGAGAGTAAAATTAACGAGAGTGTATAAGAGGGGGTTAGAGTTTTCCAGCAAGATAGCGTATATTCCCGGAAGGGAATTGCACTTGGAGTGGATGAGAGAAAGAGGGCGCGATGCCTCCGCGATTTATCATTCAGAATTCCTATCGAGCAGCTGCCACTCGGCCACTTCGAGAACTCGGATTACCTCGCGGTCTGCCCTCCCAACCCGCCGGTATGAATACACTCAGAAAAGAAGAAAGAAGTTGAACGAGGAAAAGGAAAAAAAATCATGAAAAGAAAAAAAATTGCCACCTCACAGCCAGAATAGTTCCCGGGCGTTCGAGCGGAATTAAACGAAAGGCAAAAAGCTCCCGCCTCGACGATGATTCGCGAACTCTATCGTTCGGCTATTCGGCAGTATCCTGCACAGCCACCGCGGGCACGGAATTTGACTCGGTTTTAGCATTACCTACACGTTCGACAGGGCGAACAGAATCTCGAGTGATTATCGCTTTATTGGAAGATTCGTGACATCTCGACGGGATCGTCTTGCGCTTATCAATGGAGAACCGGGAACAAAAGCTTGAAAACTCTTATTTAAGTTAAAAGAAGAAAAAAAAAGAATGAAAAAAGAATAGCCGGTTTCGAGGCAGAGAAAATATATATTTTATAGCTATTATCCAGAGAAAGTCCCGAAGCTTCTTTTCTCTACGAGAGAAGTAAAGTAACGTGAGGCCGAGTTCGTCTCAAAGGGAGGAAGCAATTGCCGTTAATAAAAAGAAAGTAGAAAGTGAGCGGGGTGAGGGAGATTTGTACGGACATCTTGGGAAGTAAATTGAACGAGCGGAGTCGACGGGGTGGAAAGTACAAAGTGCTGGAAATTAAGATTCTTTTTTCTATCTTTTTTTTTTTTAGCCGTCCTTCATTCTCAATTTCTCCAACCGGGCCCTTTCTCTTTCTCGAAAAGCTTTCCTCGTCACCATTAAATAACATCGTTAAAGGCGCCGTAATTTTGATCCTAGCGAGCTTGCTGCAAAACACGGCAAATAAAGTGGAAGTTCCGGGGGGGAAGAGGAAGGTTGACATCCATTTAGCGAAGTACACAAGAAGCATGCAGCCCGGGCAACCCCCATTCCCCACCTTTATATACACCCTTTTCTCTCTACCCGGGCAATTCCTCCCTCGTCGCGGCACACGTTACACAAGGTTTTCTTTTCTCTTCTCCTTCTTCTTTTTCCTCGAGCCACTTTCCCGGTGATTCCCGTATAGTACGCTGCAGCTGGCAAAAGCTTCTGGGCAACATGTGCCACTAACGTTAGTGGCAAGAATTTTATCTCGCTTCCACGCAAGCTTCTTTCCTTATTTTTATATATATATTTTTTTTATTCCGTTCCACCGGCTCAGTCTCCTGGTTTGTCTCGTTTCTCTCCTCGCCTAATATAGTACGGTATACAGTGAAATCTCCCACATGTCGACTAGGGTGGTCCTTAAATTGATGTTTAGTACTTACAACATTTTGTAAGTACTAGCTATAACTGTTGAATACTTTGTTTTCTTAACCTTCGATTTCGCAGAGTTTTTTCTTATTCGTTATACTTTAGAAGTGCTGGGTGGCTCCAAGGAAATCTCGAATATTTCATTATTACTTTAAATTTAAATTTCCCGAAGTGTTTAATTTTTTAAATAGCCGGTAGCGACCTCTAAAAATGCATTATTTTCGGAGATCCTTCGCACATCGTTTTTTATTTTATACCTCACGATAATACGGGGTGGCCCCCAGAAAATTCAAAAATATTCAATTTAAAGACCGCCCTAGATGTTCACTGCATATGTGATAGGTGATTTTAAGGTATTTTTACAGTGAAAAAAATAATCAGATTACCAGTTTGGTAAAAAATGCCCCTCACTATCTACATTGTTATTTAACCTTTCCGAAAAAAAATACAAATTCTTACCGGTAGTTCTGGCATACAAAAATGACGAGAAAAATTATGACGTCCAAATACAGTGAAGATAAGCTACTGTTAGACATTTTATTGCCAACGAGACAGAAATTGTTCTGCCGTGTAAATTTGGCATGCAATTTTATGGGAGATTCCACTGTACCGTTACTGCACTCCGCATCATCCGTAAATGTGATCCATGCGCCTATCCGGATAAAAATTCTTTTACGAGGAGGTTGGGCGGAGAAATAATGGTAGATGTGTTTTATCCGACACAGAGCCGAGAAGAATAAAAAAGCCTCCTCCCCCCGTTTGCGTACAATACGACCGGCAGTCATCCGTTACTGTACCCAGCTAGACGTCGTCTCGCGCCGTTTCGTTTGACAAGACTCTTGAATAATTCATAAATCCGGTAATGCATCGATAGCGAAACCATACAGTGATGTCGCACGCATGCACGCGTATTGTGCGCGTCGAACATCGATATGCAAATTGAGAAACCATCGAACCCTCTTTTCCGTTCCAATAACAAATGATCGATCTCGTCGCTGATTAAATTATTCGACACAACAGAACACTCTCCCTCCGATAGAACAGCGACAGCTCAAAATCCCTCTGAGAACTTCCGCTCGATAAATTTTTATCGAATCCTCATAATTTCAGGATTTTATTTCAGAAAATTGATAAAATAATAATAATTATCATTATTATAAATAAATGCTCACCATCCCGCGAAGCTTTGTTATCACCCTTTATTATCACCGTTCGGATAAATTACGGTTCTCCGTGACGTCAGAGATGATAGCACAGCGCGGTCGTGTCTCTTGCACCGACCACACGGTATTTTATCGCTACGCTAACTCGAGCCGTTTTGTTTGTAATTAATGCACGCGATGGTTCGCGAGCCGCTGCGCGGCGCTCGGTAATGAGTCTGCGTACAGGTAATGAGAAAAATAAAGTTTCCGCCCTTTTTTTTTTTCAAGTGGGACCTTCCCTCGTCACTTCCCTCGTGCACTTCGTACTGAAATAACGTATAGATATAAAAGCGGTCAATATGGCCCAGTCGGATTAGCACTTAAAACGCTGATGCACCAAACCGGTCCATATTAACCACCCTTATCAACTTACGAGGCAACACTCTGTCGTGACTGTATGGAAAGCTCGTGCATTGCACGGCAAATGTTTAATAACAAATGCCCTCCCAGCGGTACGGCGAGCAACTGGGGAGAGGCACGGGCGGCTTCTGGGCACGGTTCTCTCCGGCGTTCTCTAATTAAAAAATAATCGGGACGAATGAGCTCAATGAGTCGGGTTATTTGCGAGAGTGCGAACTTAAACGCTCTCCTCGCTTGTTGTACCCTCGTCGGGAATTTGAAAATATATGGTCCGTTCCGTACTCTCCGTATCTCGCTTGTACAGTTATAATTAAAAATATTTCCGTGCCGAGTACAAACGCCGTTAATTTGGGGAGAAAAAAAAGTGGTCTCGCGCAACGATAATACGTTCGGAGAATATATATTGCTGTAATGAGAACGCCCCGATGGAACCCCTCTCGTCAGTCAGCGTTTAACCGCAGGGCACACAAAGGTGTCTGGCGCGGTCTGACCGACACAGGCGTAATCTACTGACGGCGCTCTTTCTCCCTCGCCTCGGCCTCGTTATTGCTCTGTAAACGAACACCCACCGGACCGGACATTTACAACTGGGATGGCTTCGGTGATGGAGTTAGCGATACTATCGTTGGCCCGCCGACGCATGTCGGCGATTGCTCACGGAGAAAAAACAAAATGACATTTTTGACGGGAAAGCAAGAATTGCATTAATTTTTTGTTGCTGCAACACATTTATTTATTTATTTATTTATTTAGTTTAAGGGATAAACCCTTTTACTTACATACAATAATACAAAATAAATCAGTAAATAGTGGAAGTATTTCTAACAATTAGAATAATATCACCGGATCGCATCTTAATATAAAGCTAGATAAATATATTTCATAATTTCATTGAAACATTCTTAATCAATACACCGATTGTTTGCCTTTGGTAGCCAGATTATAGCCAGGGATAGAAGTCATTCAAGGACAAGAATTCGCCGCCCAACAACTAGGCGGCGAATTCTTTAATTGATCTGATTAATGGAGGAACAACCTGCAATGTTGCTGCAGCAGCACATTTTTTGCTGGCACCGATAACGCTGAAGAAAAAAGATCTGATTTTATTAATATCGTATCTGAAAGAGCGAGGAAGTTAAAAATTGTTGGTAACAGCGTTCGGATGCTGAGCATACAGCGGAGGTCTCGGTCGATCGAGATAAAAAAAAAATGTTACGTTCATTCATAATTCAAAAGTTCGTTAAATCGAGGGACTTTGGTTGATACGCTCATGATAACAGGCCACCACATCCCTGCTTGTGCCAACCCTGTGGTCGGCGTTGCGAGGGCCTGCCTCGAGAGCCCCATCCTGTTCGTAAAAGCCCGCAGAGATTGCCCGGTTGTGTCACTTTCCGACAGCGTCCAGCTGCTCCCACCTTCCCTATCTCTACTACACCCCCGAGCCACATATGTACTCTATTCTCGCTACGACCGCACGAAACAGCGTGAGAGAAATTGCGTTTTCTCCCCTTTCCACCAGAGCCCTCCTTCCGTTATCGCTTTCACGTAGCCGGAGTGTATAGTCTGACTAGTGGTTCCTAAATAAATTTGTTCTTTCCTTTCCTCCCATTTTTTTTCTTGAGATTCTTTGCCAAGCCGTTTCCTCGGGCTTTGCTCTATATCTGCGTGCCGTTTCGTGTCCACACCGTAACTACTTTTACCTCTATAACGCATCTCTAAACCGCCTCTCTTTCACTTCTATCCTTGCCAGTCTTCTTCTTCTTCTTCTTCTTCGCCACTGCAATCCCGGGGCCTCCTGGGCGTTTTCCGTCTCTCCCTCCCCATCGACTCGATCGCGTTTTCTTGCCTCTTCACTCTTTTTCTTATATCATCGCGTGTTTTCATCAATCCTCCTTGCTCGGCGAGAGTTTCCTGCCATCCCTCGTATCGCCTCGAACCTCCTCGGCAGAAGCGATTCCGATCCGGCTGTGCCGGGCTTTTCTCTCCTCAAACGCATCGAATTCAATAAAAATCACCTCGATGCTTCACGGCGATAGGAAACGCCGTGTCTCCGACAGATAACTATCGGAGCGATGGGATCTCTTGCCGGTTCGTGGGAACTTACTTCTTAGAATCAGTCCGTATTCGATTCGAGCGGTGAAGAAAATAAGGTACACTTGTCAAACATTTCTTCTATTTTTTGTCTTGTTGATTTAACATTTTTTGTAAAGTAGCATCTAATAAGAAAATGTATGAAATTCGAATTTATTCAAAAATCACGGCCGTATCACCCCTACTTATGCATCTAATCGCAAAGTACAAATAAAACGGAACAGAAGCGTGATCATCACCCTTTTCCGACAAGCAACCATGCTAAATCTCTCGACTGTTGCATTTATTTGTTTAACGTAAATAGCCGGTAACCTTGCTTGGATTTTTGCAGACGTGATTCTCTATGCATTGTTTGCAACATATAAAAATAAAAATAATAATAAAATAATTTAATCAAATTCGTGCTCGTACTACCTTAAGCACGTGTCACTCCGGATTTCGCGTATGCAGAGATTCGGCTTTTCGGCGATACCGCGATACTATTATAACAACAAAAAACAATTTTCCAAGTTATCAATCAAGCACGCGTAAGTCCGGATCTCGTGTACTCAGACTTTCGGCGCTTCGGCGGTACCGAGATGCTATTATAATACCATATATTCATCGCGCCACGTTAGCGACGCGGTTTCCGGTAGATTGTACGGTGGGAGATTTCAGTGCCGAGAGAAAACTGAGAGCGGGACTTCCCGCGGCCGACTCTCGGTAGCTTATATGCAAATCCGCAACGAGGAGAGAATGTGCTCTCCTGTCCCCGAGTCGGTCTGGCCCATACAGCCCTATCCACTGCTCCGGCGAACACAAACGCTCGGACCGTTTTTGGATGATGTCGCAAACGCCCCGGTGAAACGGACGTTATCTCGTATCTCGGGGTTTGCTCTCGACTTTTACTCCATACCGGGGGCGAAAGCGCGAACAAAGTCCACCTGACCTGGCGGGCGAACGCCTGCCACGGCGGAGCACGGACCGGCCACCGACGATATTTGTATCGTTACGTGACGCCGAGCGGGTTTTCCGTGGAAGGCGGAAGCTCTGCGTATTCTTCCCTCCTCGATCTCGTGGAAGACACCGGGACCTTCGTCGTCTAACCGGTCCCGGGGTAATCTCGACGGCGTCCCCGTCGCTCCTCACGGTCCACGAGACTGTCCAGGATTTGCTGACTACGTGACCGAACCCTCGAGGGCTTCGGCGCGTGGCTCTTTGGCGAGCTTCGTCGTGCGGAAAACTGTCGGAATTGGTGATTTCGGCCTCTTGTCGTTTTTTACCGTGAATCCTCCTCTTATGTCTCTGTGAATCCTCATCGGAATGAGCTGATTCCGAAGCACAAAGTTATCCCATAAAGATATATTTTCCTATCAGCAAACAAAATTGGGTATTCCCTGCCATACCGATATTTTTCATTTGCCCGGGAAACAAACTTTTTTACACGTGCTTGCCGATGGCGCCTCTAGGGACATTACGGTGGAAAACAGGGGTTAGCGGGGCAAAAGGGAGTTTCCGTTTCGAATGAGACTTTCTGTACTTTATTTCGAAAAAAAATAAATGGCCAAAATAACGGTCCGTTTGGCCCCGTGGTTCCATTTTACCCCGCTCTTCCCTGCGGAGACAGGGACTTTTGTCGAGGATTTCTGTACGGTCTCGCGACGTCGGAAAATCCTCTTTCGACACGTGACGAAGGGTCGGCCATTGTCTCCGTGATCCCGAGGGTCCAGCAGGGTGAAAAGTTTCGAACTAGAATCTCGAAGAGTTTAAACGATTTTCGTCCTTTTCTGCGAGACGCACAACAGCATCGCGCACTGTTCGAATGTACACGGAGGAAAATCGATGAAGCATCTTGGTATCTCTCGCTATCTTTCTCAAATCACCTAATGGAGTTAGAGGAGCCTCCTCTGTGCGAGGGATGAGAGCGATATAGCGAACGGGGTGACGCAGGCGAGAGTCTCCCGGGCGTTGGTACACCTCATTCTATTGACTGACTCGAGAGAAGATGGAAAGAGCGTGGGGGTGTTGATACGCCTCGGCGGATTGAATGGCTTCGCTACTTATTCCGATATCTGATGCCTCAGTTACGACGAGAACTGGGCGAACGAGCGGGAAATCTGTTATCGTACATATATATATATATATATATATATATATATATATATATATATATATATGTAATATATTATATATGTATATATATATGAGATAAAGAGCCACCGGTGGAACGTACCGAAAGGGCGAGATACTTTTTCCGATGTAAATTCCGGTCGAGAGAAAATAAACGAAAACCGTTTGGAGGACAATAATAGTCGAGACTACGAATAGTGGTGAGAGGGGCAAAATGGACCATTGTTACGAATATTTTTTCAAGGGACATAAAGAAAGTCCGTTTTGTCCCGCTCTTGGCTGTACAGGGTGTATACGTTGCGAAGAAACTTTCCGTTTTTATGAAAAGGCCGGGAGGCGCAGAGCGCAGTTGTAGCTTGGTCAAATGTCACGGCACAATTGTGTCGAGGCTCCCGTATTGCACGGGGAGTAGTGGAAACCACTTTGAGGAAGGCTGAGAGGAATAATCGACTCTCTCGTCTATTCGTCGAACCGGGGTGATACGGCATATACGTACGGTAGAGGAGTCGACACTTTAACGGAGAAAAATGTTCTTTTATACTCCGCTCTATTGTTCGCGTGATGGTAGCCGTACAGCGAGGAGAGATAGAGCTTCGATTGAAATTGAAAACGTACTGATGGAAGCAATAGCGAGATAAAGGAGAATGAGGGTACACGGCAAGAAAGGTTTGTACGTTTTACAAACATTTCGTGACCACGAACGACAAAAAATGTTTCTATAATTCAACAGTCATGCTTTATCAGTGTACCATATTTTTAACACGAAATGATTGTAAGATGGACAAGAAGAAGATAATGTGTGGACGAGAATCTTTTGTTAACGTTACGGACCATTCTTACCGTGGAATAAAAAATTAAACTAAAATAAAATTAAAAAGTTGCTTATATTTGTCGTGAAGCCGAAGCTCAGTGGAACATCAATTATTGAGAGGATGACGGAGCCGCGATACAGAAGAGGGAAAACATGGAAGAGACGAAACGTGCCGACACAGCGAACGATTTCTTGACCACGAACGACCAAAAATGTTTCTTTTTATTCTTGACAATTCAACAGTCATGCTTTATCAGCGGGCCATATTTTTTACATGGAGTCATTGTAAGAATGACGAGACGAAAATCGTTTGTGGACAAGAAACTTGTGTTAAATGTACGAACCATTTTTACGGTGGTAATAAAAACAAAATTAACATAAAAATAAATAAATAAGTGGCTTATATTGGTCGCTGATGGAAGCTCAGTCGAACAACAATTATTGAGAGGATGACGGAGTCGCGGATACAGCAGAGGGAAGAAATGGAAGAGACGAAACGTGCCGACACTGCGAACGAAACTCAATTAAACGAGATAACGTTACGGGGCTTTAACGTTTGAAGAGCAAGAGCCAGAAAGAGAAAAACGTTTGGTCGAACGAGGTTGAGCATCCCTCATCGCGCGTTCACGATCGCCCATCCATCCATCCGCATGTCGAATACGAAATTACTGAAGGGTCGCCGTCGTCGTCACTGAGAGAAATGTATACGGGGAGGACAAACAGCCCCGACGATCTTTCGCTCTGTCCAACACGCACTTTACTAGCGGTTACGTGATCCGACTGCGACATTTTTCTTTCTCCCTTATTTGTACTATTTATTATTATTATTATTATTTGCATTTTTATACTCCCTTTTCCAACTATACACGTACCGTTTGAAAAGGGTCTTTCATTGTTTTCCAATTCTGGTCTCTCCACAGGTGCGAAGTTTGAAATAACATTTTCAAAGATCGAGAGGCTGGGACAAAACGGCCCACATTTGAGAGATTCTCTATAAACCGAGCCATTTTTCTTCGACCCTCTCGGATCTATCGCATAATTTGCCATAATTTAGTATCACGTGAACGTACCCTTTGAGAAATTTTTCAGTTTTTTTAATCCATTCATATAGAAGATGCGTTTTTGTCAAACCGCAACGAAGATTTTTCTGCCGAGCGGCGGATCGACAAACTCGTCCGTCGAAAGAGTTACATTTTTTCGAAGAACCGTACGAAAACATTTAACGAAAACTGCACGATCGGTTATTCTCTCCAGAGCTACACTAGGAATGGACCGAGAATTTCATTTCCTCCCGCTCATTTTTTATCCTACCCCGCGACCTCTGCGTACGGGTTATACTGACGCGCGGTTTTAACCCCCTCGAGGCACAATAAACGACCCCTCAGTCGCCGCGAGTATATTCTCGTTATACTTTCCTCCCGGCTGTATAATATCCGCTCGTCGCTGAGCCTCGGGGCCCTTCTTCGACTAGCGTTTATTATCCAGTCGTTTCTCGGATATACGCACAAGTTTATATTACAGCAGGCACGTCTACCGCTTATCCCCGAAGCTGCGCGATGAAAACCGGAAAATAAAGAGAAAATCCGTGCAATCTGGAAGGCACGGATGTAATAAAGTGCACCGCTATTATATATATATGTATATATATATACACACATACATATATATTTTATCATCGGATTTGTTAAATCCTATCATGTCCGTCCGGCTGTTATTATTTTTTTTATCTCTGTACAATCGAGACGCGTGTCTCCCCCTCCTTTCGTCCGGTTTTACGTGACCGATGAGCCTTTTGTTGCACAATCATCGGTATAGACGGTACACACGGTAGGATGAGAACTCGTCGATTGGGCAGTCGGAGGTAGAAACGGTAGAAACTACGGATTACAGAACAAATCCGCTTAGCGTGATTAAACTCGATGCAGGGTGAAGTGGAGTGGGGGTTGTACCGGCCAGTGGTAATGGTGTAATGCAGGCCAGACGTGGAGTGACGAAAGGAATGGAACCTCGATGACAGATAAAGCTACTCGGCGTAATATCAATTGCGGTATAAATTCGAAATCGCTGACAGACTTCGGATACCGCACCAACGAAATACCGCACGGGGACAGACAGGTATCCCGATTGATTGATCAATTAATCATTTATCGAGCAATCCACTGTACGCAACACGAACCATTGCACGAATGACGATTGCGTCGGGTCACGATGCGATGTGAGAACTAAAAATAAAAAATAATAATATACAGGGTAGGGGCGGTGAATATGGACCACCGGCTCGAATGAGCACGCGAAACGGTGATACGTGGGATCGGACCATATTCGCCCTCCTTTAACCCTATTAGTCGTTGGAAAAAAAGGAAAAAAAAAATTGTATAACGACCCGTAGATGTAACGAGGTAGATACGGCACTCGAGAGTTTCCAGTTTCACGATAAAGTGGCGTGTGTCACGTAACCGAATGTACATTCGTATTGCCCAGTTTTAACGAGCTTTCGGAGCTTATGAAAGGGCCGAAGGGCAGACAGGGACGTTATAAGGAACGAGGGAATGGTAGCGAAACGGGGAAACAGAAAAAATCACGGATAACGATCGCTGAAAAATGGGTGGATAGCGACGGGAGGGGTGATTTGAGAAGGCGTGTTAGAATTGTTGTAATTTCCGGTCGAACGGTTGTTAAACCAATGCTGCAAGAGCAACAGCAGCTTCCATCGACGAGGAGGTTGACGTCGTGTATGTAGCGAGTGTTCCGATGCACGCCGGATTGATTTTGCCGTTGGTCTACGGGATGTACTCGTGTGCTGCCGCTCTCTCGCTTCTACCGTTATGCTTCTGATATATACGAGAGCATGTGCGGGGGAGGGAGAGAGGTAGACAGAGGGGTCGAGGATGAGCGGGCAGAATACACGGAGAAGGCGTGTTAGTCGCAAGAGCGATTTTTATCGAATTTCCACGTGTCGACGGAGACGAAGTGAAAATCCGACGACGAAATTGCGGTGACGAGCTTTGTTCAGGCTCACACGGTAAAAAAAACAACGCGAGACTTGCACGTTCGACAAACATTTATCGTCCACGAAAATCCACAATTTGTTTTTCGTCAACGAACCGTACTTTTTGAATGAAAAAAATGCAAACTCACAGAGGGTGAAAACATTGTCGACGTTTCCGGGCAAGACATTTTTGTCGAATGTGCAAACCTTTTTTCTAACGTACTGCGCGATGTTTCGTCGACGTGCAATTGGATTAAACAATCCATCACGGTCACAGATGATAGTATACTATAGAGATAATTGTAGTAATAAATTATGAATAATAAAGTAATATAAATTAATATTTATATTTATTATATGAACTGTGTGAGACTTTTCCCATCGAAGATAATATATTGACATTTTGTACAGAAGTGCGAACTGCTCTGTAATGCGATCTCTTCCTATTGCCAATAGCATGTTGGGCCGACATATCAATATCGCCCTGTAAAAGCACCGTAAAAAAAATTGTAAATGTAATGCAACCGACTGAAAATTTTTATGCGAAAACTGTTACATTGAATGTTATATACAATTGTAACGAAAAATGGATATACTTTTTTTTTTTAATAACGTAAATGATTTAAAAAAAAAGTACTTCCAATGTTTTAGTACATTGAACATTTATTTTTCATCACAATTGAAATTTCATATGATTTTTTTTTTGCTGTGAATATACAAATAAATAAAGAAATTATACGATAAATTTTACTCAACAGATGTATCGTAAGCAAATTGCCGTCCGATACACCCGAAACCAGGAAATTTTCGCGGTACCAGCGTAAAATATAATCGGCCCGAGTATCTAAATTAGCAGTACCAGCGGCTACGCGCTTCACAAAGTAATCGCGCTTGGTATTTCTATCTGACTCGCGGTTAATTGCATGAGCCAAAGTAGGAAGGCCCTCGAGGCAAAGGATACCGAGAGAGGCCGGGTTTTCGAGGGAACGAACGGGGAGCCAGAGAGATCGAGAGTGAAGGAGTGGTATGCCAGAAGGGGGCTGAAAAGGTATTTCGCCTCCAGCAGCCCAATATCCAGAGGAGACCGATTCGCAAGATTAACTACGCGCGTTCCTCTCGACTTCTCCGTCCGACCTGTCAATCTTATTTCCACTAGCAATACCAGCGGTGCTGGTAGCCGCAGTCGTCCGTAACGCCGACAGTTGACCTCGAGATTCCCGTAGAAACCGACGTTTACGTCTGCGACCTACAAATTCACGTACGAAGTTAGTAAACCAAGCTTCGACGTTAAGTTCGCGCGAACGAGTATTTATATGCAATATATATTTTTATCTTCGAATTCCAGAGACATCCGGAAGAGAATCGGCCTGTGCTTGCCGAGGAAAATTGAGAAAAAGTTCCGAAAAACCGGCTCCCCTCTGTTTATCCGACATTCCCATTTCGCGTGTTATCTCCATCCGCACGGTGGTACCTGCGGTGATAGCGGGTCTGACGCGCCCAGCATTTACTACTCGTTGACCCGTTAACATTGTTCTAGCTTCTGCATTATATACCTTTGTACGTGTGTACACAATGTTCACTCGACCGCTTCCAATTTCACCAGTCAGAACGTTGCAGCGAATACAGTTCGCGGTCTTAGTCCTAGTCACTTTTGCTCTAATTGGCTTCACGGCTCTTGAATCACTGCACGAGTCGACGAATTACCTCACCATTTATGCAAACCGAATTATTAACTAGTCTAAGGAAATAATAGTAATAACAGTAATAATAGTTATAATAATAGTAATAATAGTAGGGGTGAGGGGGGCAAAATGGGATAATAGGACAGAACGCAATTTTCCAATAACTTTTCGATGGTGGCGGTGCTGGTAAGTGGGGCAAAACGATGTTGGAAAGCCGGATGTATCGTTGGGAGAAAATGGGGCATCAAAAAATTATTGGAAAACTGAGTTTTGCTTCCGGTGCCCCGTTTTGCCCCACTGTCCCATTTTGCCCCGCTCTCCCCTAATAATAGTAATAATAGTAATAATAGAAATATTAGGAATAATAGTAATAATAGTAATAATAGGAATAATAATAATGCTATCTCAAAACGTCACGATGCTCGTTCTCCGCGTAATACGGTCGGGATAACTGAGGGAGCGTGACGATTCACCAAATGCGAGAGTAATCTGTTAATAGACGCGAGGGTTGCCGGCCCACATAGGAAATAAAGCAACGGCAATGTGGACCGTCCACGGAGGGAATTACATTGTACGGGTGATATGGTAAGGGTTGGAACCGGGGAGTTCGACGCGCTTCACGAGAGCCACGCGATTAATCTTGCATGTGAAACGCCGCGAGGCCAACTAGTTGCTTTCCCCGAGCTGGCCAAGTAGCCTGTTCGAGTTCCCGACTGGACAACCGCAACGAGCGTGCCCGAGCATAAAACCGTACGGTGCATGTAGTCCGCGTCAACGTCCGTTCGCGTTTATCTTTATTTACTTTATACTCGCGGGCTGACTACACACGAACTTCGATCACTCGCCCGCTGAAACGACTTTGTTGGTTCGTCGACGTTGATTCTGTGTTCTCTCTCACCGTCATTCTCTCGTACGGATATTGATGGGAAAGCTAAAACGAAGAATAATTGGGAACCACCCATTTCTTTAATTTTTCATTCGGCAATAGTGTTTCGCTTTTAATTATACAAAGGGCAAAACTGACGAGTATAACTCCGTTCATATAATGATGTATGGAGGCCAAGTTCGCCACTTTTGACTACAGTGAGAGAAGGATCTAGTAAATACTACCGATCATCTAAGAAAAATTACCATAGCACATAGTAGTAGGGAACTAGAGCGTCACCTATGGCGGAAAGTCTCAGATTTTCCAAGAATTTTTATCATAATATCTACGGAAAATTCTTATAAATCCGGTACTTCCTACCATAGGTGGCGCCCTAATTTCCTACTACTATGCGCTATGGTAATATCTCTCAAGCGATATAGTCATATTTGCTACATCCTTCTCTCAGTGTATTTTAACAAGTCATTACTTATTATTATAAGTCTACGGATTCTTATTATCAGTAGTATTAAGATGATCATTATCATAATATTATTATTATTATTATTTCGAGAGAAGTTTTCATACTAACGAGTTCCTCGGAGAAATATTATGAGAAACTGCGATATGCTACCGTGCAGTTTGGAACTTGTCGTGTGAAATATATTTGCTCTCGCGTCGCTCGCGTAAATCCGGCAGATGCGTCGACACGTGATATTTTCATTACTTACGGTCGAGGTAATGCACGTCATGCGGAAAATAGTTAATTATAAAGGTTCGGTGAACATCGGTTGACAAACGGATGGCTTGTGACGCACGGCTAAACAAAACTCAACGCGTACTGGTACTTTATCCCATTAAGGGAGTAGGAAAACGTCGCTTATAGCGGCAGCCCTCCAGATTTTCCCTCCTTCCCCACCGTCGCTCTCGTACTGTGGAGAACACTCACAGATCTTTTTTTTCTTTTTTTTTGTCTATATCTCCATCGCTCTCGGTATCAGAACCGTGCGCCGCGGGGAAGAGCTCTCTCGTTTCTCCCGTTACTACTTAACTTCCCGCTAACTATTCGCCTCTCGCATTCACTGCTCTCGCCCTCCCGCCCCGCTTGCAGCCACCGCCTCGTGACGGTGAGTGCTTTTGCTTGCTACCCCTCCCGTGCCTAATCTGATTGGGCTCCGGCGCGGGCGAACCCCCGTCGTTCCACTCCGCGTTTTCGTTGCCCTCCCTCCCTCCCCCCCCCCCCCCCCCCCCTCCACCCTCGGGCGAAGTAAATTCCTCGAGCATGTCGAATGCCTCTCGCTCTGGATATTACGGGTTGATATTGCGAAGATAAGACGTTTTCGCGTTGTAACGGACATGAAAAGCACTCGCGAAGCGAGGCTTCGTTATCGTCCGGCTTTAATCGTCGAACCGTCGGATGAGGAAATTTTTGAGATCTTTCACTCAATCATCGGCGGCGATTAAAATTGGGCAGGTTGTCATCATAAGACTATGGCGAATGCGATACAGGGGGGAAGTCGGCTGCAGCCGCAAAAATAGAGGGACTGGCTCGGTGCGTAAATACGAATATAATTCTATGAATTGACGAAAAATTAGTAAAAGTAATTACGCATCAACCGAGCCGACCCGCTGTAAGGCATTAGCTCTGAGAGAAGCGGGGACAATACAGAACAACAACAAAAAATTGGGCAGGTTAACGACGGCGATCGCTGGAAAATCCGATTCCCCTCTTCGATAATGCAAGTATCGAGATTTCTATTATAGAATTAAATGATGACGTTCCCGAAAGTTAATGCCGCGATGGTAGTGTAAAATTAATATATTTTTTTTTAATTTAATGATTAAAAGAGAATTTAATGAAGCAGCAATCAAGCTTGTCCGATAATCGAAGAGGCGCGCAAATTCCGACGATAGGGACGCTTTCGCGATGCTCCCACTTCGACGATTCGCGGTGTACACGGTTGCTAATGACTCGATAATCGACTGCAATCAACGAGCCGGGCTTTCGTTCCCTTTCACCTCCTTGTCATTGTCAGTCCCCACCGGTTACAGTCCGGTCGTTGAACCTTCTGGGTGAATTCGTTGCCCTCTCGACTCCCCTGACCCAACGAAAGTACATTTCCTCTCCCTTTTTGATATTATTTTTGTCGTTGCTTACTATTACCTCATGGTATTATTCTCTATTATTTTCTAATAGTGTTACTGTTACATTGTTGTTAAGGGGCCAATGCCTCAGAGCACGAAAATAAACGAATCTATCTATCACCCGAAACGGAACCCCGAGGTCCATTTTGCCCCGATGGACCATTTTGCTCCACTTTCCATCCTAAAGAGGACACGTCGGGCGGCGACTGTTGGAGGCCGATAGTCGGACGAGGGATATACGCGGTTTGGCCGTCAGGATGATGAGCATATAAGTGAGATGGAGGGTCGGGGCTTATGATGCTCGCGATCAGGCTTAAAGCTTCCAGGGAGGCTTACTCTTGTCTTTCTCTCTCACTCCTACAGTCACGTCTTCGGGTCTTCGTAGTCCCGACAGTATACGTCCAGAGGCTCTGTGTAGGCCGTAGAACCCTTCCTGTGCGATAATAAATTTCCCAACGACTCGGTGTACCATTGTAAATATTGTAAAACCTCTTCCTCCATGTCGAGGGCGATAATGCCCGGACGGATGTAGCTGTAAGGAACAGCGTGCCATCAACCGTTTCGCGCAGACGGACCCCCGGGCACAATACCGTCCGGGAGGGTGTTGTTACACGACGACGTGAACGCAGAGACGAGGAGTGAAGGGATCACGAAATTTCCCTAAAGTCCGCTGACACGCCAGGGACATTCCGTAGCTAAAACAGAAACCCACGTGCTCGAAACGCCCTTCTCGGCCCTCCTTTCCGGAAGTCCCCGTGGCTGGTGGAAGATAGTAATCTGGGCTTAACCGCTTCCCGCTCACCCGCGCACGTTCTCCCAGAGACCATAAAATTATTCCGATACACACCGTCGCGGTGTCCCCCGGTAAAAAAAAGTCCTAATACGTTTTCATCACGTTCTCTTTATTACCCTGCACGATCGATCACGCCATCACGCTTGATATACTTGTAACGCTCGTTCTGTCGGTAAACACGATGCTAGCGGCAGGGCCATCAGGCTGAGCCGCTCTCCAATGTATTGTCGACGAAGAAATTTACATAAATGAAAATTTAAAAAAGATACGCGGTGAAAAATAATTAGTTGCGGCGAGCGAGTGAGTGATAATAAACTTGTCGACTTAACTAAACGCCCGGGGAGTATCTAACAAGGCAGTTTGTTCGGGCGACTTTTTTACTTTTCTCATAGTATGAAGTTATAGAACGGAAATACATTCCGGCCAAGTCCAAGTGGCATAAACGTTGTGAAAAGTGACTGGGAATGCAATGGTCGTTTCAGCTGTACATCCGCGCCCGCTCGATGTGCAGCACTCCGTCTGGTGCAACAAGTCGGGCAACAGCTGTTGCGGGGCGAAACGCTTTTACTACGTACGTATAAATGTATAGACACAGACAAAGAGCCGGCAGAAGGTCTGGCTTGGCCGGAGTCCAAGACTCTTCGGGGCTGCAGGCAATCCCAGTTATCCGAGCGATCTAAAGGCGTGCTTAAGGTATAGCTGTGTACAATATCAGCGGAGCCGCTATCAACGCAACAAGCTGCCGGTCTACACCTTCGGCGATAAGACCGTGTAACGCACGATCGAAAGATCGCAATAGCATAACCTTTTAACTGTAGACGCGATATGGTGTCAAGTTTCACTTCCGTGTGCACTACAGTTAAAGCCCCGGAAAGGGATATCGATCCTAATAAGGAAGGCCGGGGCAAAATGGACTATTCCTACAATTTTTTTTGCTTTTAGTAAAAAAAAAACCTTATCCCAAGGGGAGAGATTGGGAGCAATTTAGCGCCGCTCTCCTCCCCACAAGAGCATCCGGCAGGAAGTCCCAGCCTGGAAGACTACGAGAGTGAAACCTCGTCGCGTTTACGTGTAATAGAGACTGATAGTAGAACGACGTGCATTAGAGTCGAGAATCCAACTACGCGCATCGGCAAATGAGAATCAAAAGGGCGTTACATATGAGGCCCCTGTTAACTTGGAGCGGGGCAAAACGGACCATTGCCGTACCACACACAGGAAAAAGTTTATTCCAATCAAAGAAGATTTATTAGGGACGAAGAAAAATGTTTATTTGGTTCATAACCTGATAGAGCATTTATTAAATTATAATATATTTATTTGTTTGATAGTATTATTCTTTTTATTGACGTGTTCACGACTCGATAATGCCCGTTGCCGGATAATAGCCGGGTTTTGTCTTGGTGCCAAATATATAATTTCTTTGGCGCGAATAAATATCTATTCAAAATCGTATTTTCAATGATTCGATTTCTTTGTGTCGAATAAACATTTATTTTAAAGTACAAATCAATAAATAGTCACTTCGATTAAATTTTTTTACTGAAAGTAAAGAAAGGCGGTTATTTGAATCTAATAAAGATTTTGTTAAGGCAACGAAACATTTCTTTTATCTTAATAAGCGTCATTTGAAGATCGAAATTTATTTGATTTGATTAAATCTTTTTTCTGGGTGCACCCTTTCGCTGGACGTAGAAAAAAATTTCTCGTCTTAAATGGAGTGGTCCATCTTGCCCCACCATCCATCATACGGATTTCTCCCTTTTGATTTCTGACTGTCGATATATTAATGGACAAGACGGAGGCGCTTCGTCCTACGATATCGATCCGAATAAGGAAAAGCGGGGCAAAATGGACTTTTCCTACAAATTTGTTTGCCTTTAGTAAAAAAAAAAGCCTTATCCCAAAAGGAGAAATTGGGAGCAATTTAGCCCCACTCTCCTCCCCACAAGAGCATCTGGCAGGAAGTTCCAGCCTCGAAGACTACGAGAGTGAAACCTCATCGCGTTTACGTGTAATCGAGACTGATAGCAGAACGACGGTAATTGGAATCAAGTATCCAACTACGCGCATCGGCAGCTGAGAATCAAAAGGGCGTGATGTATGATGCCCCCGTCAATTGTGCAGCGGGGCAAAATGGACCATTTCCGTACCACCCATTCGCTGGACGTAGAAAAAAATGTCTAATCTCAAATGCAGTGGTCCATCTTGCCCTATCCCTCATACGGATTTCGCCCTTTTAATTTCTGGCTGTCGATATATAGCCGGACAAGACGGAGGCGCTCGTCGCGTTCACATGTAATCGAGACTGATAGCAGAACGACGGTAATTGGAATCGAGTATCCAACTACGCGCATCGGCAGCTGAGAATCAAAAGGGCGTTACGTATGAGGCCCCTGTTAACTGTGGACCGGGGCAAAACGGACCGTTTCCGTAACACCCTTTCGCTGAACGTAGAAAGAATTTCTCGTCTCAAATGGAGTGGTCCATCTTGCCCCATTCCTCATATCGATTTCGCCCTTTTGATTTCTGGCGCTTCGTCCTATCTATATTGGTGAGCTTCGAAGGTTGACTGCTCAAGAGCAATCTATAGCGATCCGGCCAACACTGCGTCCCGCCATCCCGGTCCGGTTACCCTAACCAGGCACAGCTGTCGAGTAGCCACAGCCCGTGTATAGTCGGACCGTCCGGACAGCCGCAATATCACCTTCGTGCCATGGATCTCTCTCCGTACTGTACCAGTTAGCCTACCGCGAAGCCCCAGCATCCTCCTGGTGTATAATCGGGGCTACGCTTTGCATCGAGATCGCCTAACCATGTATATTCGCTTTCGGCAGCTATAACGTAATTGATCGACTCTGCTATGCTCTGCCGTGGTGTTGCCAGTGGGACAGCGAGAGAACGGCGGGAACAGCCAGAGCTCTCCACACCTCCTTCGTACACATCGACACACATCTCGCTCCCTTCGGCTCCTCGGGAGAGCGTCTCGAATTTAATTAGGGTAACTTGGAGCGCGACCGCCTTTCCGCTCTTTGCTCTCTCTCTCTGTCCTCCCCCTCCCTGCCGCTCGCTTCAACAATTTTTCCACGGTTTTCCGAACTATAGAATATCTTATCGAGATAAGGAAGTTCGGAAATTTCAATTAAGTTTCTTAAGCAAAGAATTCTGTAGAAACGATTTTTTTTTTAGAGGGTGGCTTAAATTAAGCGGTTGTATCTCGTTGAAAAAAATCTATATACTCTCGACTCGACACTTTTCTTTATCAATATATATATATTTTTAAATGGCACTGGGAGAATTTAGTTTAAAAAATATTTTACACCCGATTAAAGAAACTTTTTAACGAAAATAATTATGATTAAATAAACTGTCATTCGGATTGTCTGTATAAATCCCGAAGAAAGTTTTTTGAAAATCAAATATAATGGAGTACGAAGGGTTAAATTAAAATAGGAACTTTTGCAGAACAATTTTTTCCCGACGTATCGGATGAATTTAATGAATTTGGGAGCATGAGGATGTTTCCGGGAATGGACTCGTTCGTTCGAAAAGCGGGTCACTAGGTTCCGTGTTGCATACGCAAGATTCGTGCTCCTTCCGTCGAGAATTAAAAAAAAATATATATATATATATATTTTATTCAACTCACCTCAGGAACGTTGGCGAAGCGTTGCAGGGCGAAAGTCTGGAGTTCAGGGGTTGAGACATACACCGACCTGATTTATAAGGACCCGACAGGTCCTTATTTTTTGTGGTTTTATCTTCTACGTTTATCCGCCCCTCCTCTCCCCTTTTCGCCACGTCCGCGGACCACCCGAAAATCACCTTTCTATATATATATGTGTGTAATATTAAAATAATGAGATACTACAACTATGTTCAATGATTAACGATGCGGAGCTCCGTGGACCACCATTAGTAAATCACACTTCTTCCCACTCGCGATACGTGTAACGGATAAGATCTTTTACCAAAAAAAAAAAAAAATAATAATAATAATAATTTTTAAAAACTATCTCCAGGGAAACCAAAGACCAGTCGTAGATCGCGTGTGTGAAACGAAAAACCGTCAAACAGACGCTAAAGAAAAATCAAGTTTTTTACTTTTTCCCCCTTTTCCGTTCACCCCTAATCTCTCCCGAGATTCGACCGGGACGATTCCTTACTCCTCGCTGATCCTCTCAATTTTCCCTGTGCGCTTTGACTCGAACCCTCCTTTATCACCCCACACGCGTACTCTATATGAATATTCTCTCCTTTGCTTCTCAGGTTCCCTTTGTCGCTCCTCGGGATTCCGCTTACGGATATTAAACTTTATACGGAAAAAGCGTGAAAGCTGGAAGTTCGGTGGATGGCGCTTTCAACTGCAGGCACCAGGTAAGTTTAACACGCTCGCTAGAGGCTCGATAGCTTCAATCCATCTTCTCCATTCTTATTTTTGCCCCTAAGCTCTTTCCTCGGCAACTCTATATTTTATTTATTATTATCACTGGAGCTCGTAATTTTATTATTTTGTTTTTTTTTTAACCCCGCGATAAAGAACGTTTTATAATTGTACGGTTGAAAAACGCACGATGATACATAGAAGTTAAAGCGTGGAGCGGGAGCTGCGCCGACACGAGGATGCGAGCCGCCGGTGCGAACCGTTGACTGAACCACTGGGTAAAGGCGACGACCAGCGGGTCGGGCACGCAAGCCGGAGCTTTTACGCTACGTGCTCCACAGTCTGCCGCGCGTAAACCGCCCAGCTCTACCAAAGAGCCTCCGCAAACAGCGCCCGATGCCGTCTAGCTTCTAGCTGCCGAGGCTGGCGCTCGCGTTATGCGCGCTGAGAAAGAAGCCGAGACATCGCGGGGACAGGGAGAGCGAGGAAGAGTTTCCTACCAGGAGTAGAACGGCGATCCTACGATCCTGCGCTCTGCTCGCCGCAATCCCCCCATAACAGTTCCGCGACAACTATCCCACCCTTTAGGCCACCCTCGCGTCGAGGCTTACTTCGGTATACAATAAAAAAATACTCTTCGGTATGCAATAAAAAATACTCTCCGGTATACAATTAAAAAAATACTCCGCGCGGACTTGAAACAGTCGAGTCACAGTTCAATTGTCCATTCACTCGATAATTGAAGGAACAAAAAATTTCAGTCCCCATTTATAATTTTTTAATGTTTCACCGACCGAGGCTTACTTCGGTATAAAATAAAAAATACTCCGCGCGGACGTGAAATAGTCGAGTCACAGTTAAATTGTCCAGTCACTCGATAATTCAAAGAACAAACAATTTCAGCCGCGATTTATAAGAAATTTTTATAAAACCGCGTAAGGCTTACTTCGGTATACAATAAAAAATACTCCGCGCGGACGTGAAATAGTCGAGTCACAGTTAAATTGTCCAGTCACTCGATAATTCAAGGAACAAACAATTTCAGCAGCGATTTATAAGAAAATGTTCATAAAACCGCCCGAGGCTTACTTCGGTATACACCCACTTGAACCACCCACTGAAGAGTTTGTAATTCATGAAAAATGTAGATAATTTTAGACTGATGAAAAAATCTCATCGTTTGATGTAAATATCGAAAGTAAATCTGGACTGAATTTTGATAACTGTATATATATACATATATTTATTTATATAGTGGGAGAAAGAGCATAGAAACTCGTTTTACGAATATTTTATTCGTCCGTAGATTCGGGGAAGTTTGATCATGAGGAAAGGGTGGATACAAAATTTCCCGAGTCGAGCCACTCAGTCGCTCCAATTTCGCGAGTCGAATGGGCGGTATACGCTGGGAGTTTTGTTGAAAAAAACCTCGAATAGATGATTGAGTATAGAGTTTAGCGTACGCCGGAGTAGAGAGAGAACTGGGTCAGGCTCTTCGAGCCACGTATGAAGACACACGCAAACGTGGGTGGGAGACAGGAAGGTAAAAAATTCGGTGAAGCGTCGAATCCAATCGAATTTTACACGAGTCGCCGCTGGGTAAGTCGAAAGGTAAAAGTTTCTCTCCGCCGGAGCTATAAACCCGGGAACGGTATCCGAGACTCGGAGCGGAGCAAGCATATCGCGAAAACGTGAGGGTGCTTCATTCCTCGAAGGACCTAATCGTCGTTGAACACGTTTTCCCATTGTCCTCCCTCCTTCAACCCGTGTCAGGTCTTTCTCGAACTTCGGCACGATCTTGGGGGGGGGGGGGGGGGGGGGGAAGTTTCTGGACGATGGCGGAGCAATTCTGGAAGCTGTTATCGAGAGAACAATCTCGCGAAGACTTTTCATCCAGACATTAAAATTAGTCAATAATGAGTCCCGAAACAAAAAAGAAAAAAAATTAAAAGATTGCTACAGCAATCCATCAATTTACGTGACATCGATTGTTACCGGTTCGGTCGGGCTCTCGGTAAATAAAATTTGATATATATCGTAGTTGGTCACAGTTTTCGTCCCCGAGAACGTTCAATCATTCTCGCGCGCGATTGCCCGTCGAACGACCTCGAACGACGCAGTTATACGTTTATGACGTCTGAGACTTTTCATAAACTGCTTTACGACGCTGAGTCCGTTCGCGACGCGCGTTACACACGTTTATGGCATTAAAAGTATAAAAGCTCGTCTCGACCAGCCAGGAAGATGGAGTTTGCTCAAGGAGTAAGCACGTGAGAGAAAAAAGAAAAAAAAAATACGAGGAACGATTGTCGGACGTCGAGGCTGCCGGAACGGTTAGGGTGCAGGGGAGGGGGAAGGCTCTCGAAGCGCCAATGAGGGAGAAGCGACAGGAGTGCCATAACCAAACCATAACCACAGGATCGCCGCTCCGGGCTTGCACTCACCAGCAAGGCTTCGCTCCCTCCACATCTCCGCGCGTGCTTTAAAAATTGTAACTTATAACCGAGAGTATCGTTTATACGAGATACCGTACATACGAAAATCACTATCGAACATTGATCGATCATTTTGTTTCGCGTGAAATATCGTATTCTCCGTTTTTTCATTCTCGAAACAATGGCGAGTCGAAGCCTGAAAAGATCGAAGACGCGCGGGGGTTCCAAGGTTACGAGTAATGTTCCGCTACTTAGTCGGCCAACAATTGAGGCGTAAGCATTGAATACACGGAAATCGATTAGATAACGCGCGAGAATACACGAGAAGTGTCCGTACTTCTTTCTGCTCACTACCATAGTCCCGCGCGACTTGTCGCATCCAGCGTCGAGAAACATAACCCCTATCGCGTTTCTGACGAGCGTCCCTCGGCGCACCGGGCACGGAGGGGCATCGATGATACAACTTTTATTTTCGCCGAGTTTTCTTGTACCCACGGTCCTCGACTATATTTCTCGGGTTTACGATGACCTATAAATTCAATACCTTGCCGTCGTAGCTTTTTTCCCCCTTTTTTCGCGTGTACGTAACGGGTGTCGGTCCATCTGCGAAAGTTTCATACACGAACTATCAAACTCCCAACATCCTTGATACAACATCGCGATAGCTATCTCATCCTCATATCACTCTTCGTCACGGTATACCATTATTATACGTCAATTTTTATCGACAAAGTTTCGCGATACTCGTGATTTCGCACGGTCCGTCAAACTTGTTATTGACGAATCGGTATAAAAATTTTGAGGAACGGTAACTACCGGAGCACCCTTTTTTTAACGGTCCAATATTTCTCCATTGCTATTACTTGTCGACATTTTGTCGTTATTTTTTTTTATCGTAAAGTTTTATCCGTGCAGCATTATCTATAAAGTGATCAAACAAATTTGAGAATCCATAACAATCCCCTCAACGTTCCATCTTTAATACGTCGTTGTTATTCGTGGCACTTTCTCATGAATAATATAACGAATAATAGTTGCAGTTGTTTTTGGACGATAACGTTATCATGTCAAAAGTGCACAACTCTCATAGTTTTCGGCTCGTGGAGATTGCAACAATTAGATTAGTTATTGGGTGTCGAGAACTTTATTTTGATAGGTTGGCAGGAACATCTTCGAAACATCGTTAAGTACTAATAGATTAGATTTATATCTGTCGTAGAAGAAATGCATGAGATTCGGTTGATAAAAACTTTTACTGGCCTTGCGCTGACGCAGAAATTAAAGACACATCAAAACTCTCTAAGAGTATGAAAAGAGCTGCGATGAACTTGTCTTTAGGAATTCAGGTTTTCGAGATGTTAGGCCAGTATACGAGTTAAATGTATCAAGAATGCTCAGTTTTCATCCCAGAATGTCGGATAGACGAACTCGTTTCTGACTAGCTTCTCGTCAGAAATTTTTATTATTATGCGAGGATTCAGGCCCATAACATGATGACTGGCACAAACTAAAGTATAAAGTAACTATATGTTTTGGCTGGGATGAGCTTGTCCTTAGAAATTTAGGTTTTCGCTATACTTGGAGGGTATTTATACAGGTAAAGCATCGAGTAGTTCCAGAATGATCGAGCTGTGCCGCTCCTTTTTTTCTTTTTCTTTCGAGGACCTTCAGTAGACGAGTAATTTGCTCGCTGGAGATTCTGGAGATTGACCTGGATTCTGGAGACCAAACAACGATCTCCAATCGGTGTTTGGCCGATTGTAGCTAATAGGTTTAACAAAATGTCTTCAATATTAATTTTCCATCCAACCCACTGTCGAACGGTATCTGCACAATTTACTTGAATTCCGTATGCACAGTTACACCGCATTTAATTATAGATTACATCGGTTATTCCATGGGTCAAAGGCAAACAGTGTTTGTAATGCATGAAACCTTTTTTTCTGCTCAAAGAGCGACCCCTTCTTCATGGCTCGGCCACAACAGCTCGACGTCCACGCGGGTTCTTCGACCTCATTAAAAATATCTTCTCGCACATTTTGCCGGTCAATTTGCACCATCGGGTGAGCTTTAAAAGGGCGGTGTATCGTGTGCCAGTATCGATTTTCTATCGGCTCAACGAGCCGCGAAACGAGCTTCGTTAGAGCATCTGCTGAACCCTCCCCTTTCCCTACCTGCCTCGGATGGTAAGTGGATTAGAGAAAATAATTCTCACACGTATTACACGATGATAAAAGCCACAATCCCCCGGTTTTCATCACACCTGAAATAATTAATATTAATCTATACGTAGGAGGATTTATCTCGAACAGAATTAGCCATGCAGAACAGACCTTCTGTGTACCACCTCGAAATTACAAAAGCAAACATCTATTCGGGCGTTACCTTTGCGAGAGCTTTGTTCGACAACTCTGTGAGATAATGACAAAGTTTGGAATACAAGGTATCCGGATGAAATAGGTTTTAACATTGGTATTGTGTTTCTCGAATCCGTACCGTAGCGGGGCTATATAAATTATTTGTTGTGTAAAAGACGAGGAGGCAACACGGTCAAAGCGCAGGAGAACTTTTGCGATATCGTGTGTATATGCTTTCGAGAGTTTCTGTCGTGCGCATCCGATGTCCCAGTTCTTATGTAGAGGGGGAAAAAACCATCCCGGTCGCCCATTCCTTTTCCGTTCGATTATTTCATTCGACGGTATTTCAGCATATGGAGGAAGAGAACTTGTTTGTTCGTGTAGTTTGGTGTTATCTGTCGACGATGTGTTCCGGCTTCTGCAGGAGATGATGCTTCTGAAGTCGATAATCGCGAACGCTCCAACCGCCCCGCAATTGCCTAACTTTTGTCGAGTAGGGTGCACAAAAACACATGAAAAAAGTAGATTCATTAAAACGGATAGATTTTACTGTTTTACTGCACGGTGAAGTACATTTTCATTGCTCGTATCAATCACCGGGTACCGTATTTGCCACAACTATTGTTTATTTTCTTTTTTATTACTTAATTGAATTCATTTTCTTTACAACCAAACTAGCCGAAATTTACGTTCAAGAAAAGATGCCCACTTTATCGATGTATGAATAGTTGTTGATTCTCGCGATTCTCGGATCACCAGGTCGAACGACTGAAATGTAAAGCATATAGATAAATTCCAAGCGTTAGAAGTCTCGAGCAATATTTGCAGTTATTATTTCTAAATTTTTATTTTTTTATAGTAACAAAAATTAGCGAGCTCGAATTTATCGGCGGGAGGTAAGAGGTTTCGTGTAGGCGCGACGGCCAACACTACAGAGCGATGGCGCTTCACTCGAGCCCCAGCGTTACGAGTAGGGTGACAAAAATTTGCATAACCTCGAACAATTCGATCGGCACTTGTTACGAAAGAAAAAAGAACAAAAAAAACTGTCGTCACTTGATTCATTTTCGTACCTGTATATTTGTAACGGTATCTCTCAACCGGCATTTCGGGTCTTCCGAAGAATAGCCTCTGTCCAACAAAGTAAAGGAGGAAGGGAGTCGTTAAGCAGTGGGATGCCATGATCACGGGTATCGTTTCCCATCCCTTTCGCCACATACGTGCGATCCACATGCCTGAAATTTATTTCACTTTTAACACCTCACCGTTAGATAATAGTCGTTCTAATTACCTTGCTTCGCTGCGGCTCCGGCGGCTGCCATGGTCTTAGAAGATAAACGAACAACCTCGGACGAAAACTTTTCTTCTGCACTCTCCGATGTATATAGAATGACGATGTTCGATAGTCGACTGCCCGGGACATTCGATTAATCGATATTCATATCGATATACTCGTTCTCGCGAACCATTCAACCCTTTATAAAAATTTAGTACTCATTACTTATAACAATAATAATCATCATACATCTTTACCATACTAAATTATAGTCGTGAAGATCGAACGTAACCGGATGCGTAGAAAAAAAATGCAAGTCCATTTTTGGCTTTACCCTCGTGTTTGACAGTTCTAAGATCGAAGCTATATTTTTCAGGTGAGAACAGCTGTTCCATTAGTTGCGTCACCGAACGATTAATATACATTTAATATACATTTAACGATTGGCGATGGCGCGCGCGAAAAGTTTGTGAAAAGTGGCATATATGAAATCCGAACAATCGCGGCTCCATGACAGGTGCAGCGCAAGTGCCGGGTGCGCATGCGCCGTCGGCCATACTGTCCGGCAGTATGGCCGCCGTCGCGAGAACTTTAATTAGTGACAAGTGATTGAACTCTGTGTGTTTGTCGTGTCCAGTGTCGTGTTTCGAGGTTTCGACGATTCTGGCAACTGTTCCGAAGCCCCTCGCGGGGCCCCTGCTGAAGGTGAGTCATCAAAACAATACAAATTTATACATAACCGATTTGATAATGTGCAATTCTGCGCGACTGACGAGCAGTGCACGAACCTCGCGCAGCTTTTCCGCACGGTACGTTCACGCCGCGGTTTCAACCTTTTCTCAATTGTTTTTTTTTTTCGTCTTCTACGATTGAATGATACTCGCTTCGACAGCGATATAAACGGAAGAGAAAAAATTATCGACGATCGGTGGAGCGACTTGGATTAGATAATGTTTTGCATCGTTCGTCGATTACTCCCGATCATTTTGCAATTCCGGGATATCGTGTCGAGGATATTCGTCGAAAAAAATCCAAAGTTACAGTGTTGCTTTAGGCCGTGACGCTTTACGTGGGAATGTGTTATGTTTACGAAGTCTCTCGAGAGGGTTAAGTTTCGACTCCCGCACAGAACTCCTACGGAGCATCGATAACATCGTATGTTTATCTCGCGGTTGCCACGAGCACCACAAGAGGTCGAGACTCGTGTCGTTTTGCACACTTCAGTTTTTATTTTTATTTTTAATTCGACATTGCATTCACTGTAAAAAAAACATCGTATGAAATTTAATGTACCGGTACTGGATATTTTTATGCATAAACTGACATGTTTTAAATTTCATGTACATTGTGATGAGAAATGAATGCTTTAGTTTTTATAATTTACTTTGATTTCAATGAAAAAGTATATTAAATTTTCATCACAATTGTATATTAAATTTAATGTATCAGTTTCTGCATACAAACTTCCGTTCCGGTACATTAAATTTACAATTTTCTTTTATATTGATTTGTTTGCCGTAGGCAATCTTATCATAGCTATCATAATGAATTATGAGTAATAATGGAAATTTTATTATTTTTTATTTTATTATTCTGATATTATTTTGAACAATCATTTTTTGTTTTTTACAAATGTGATATTTGTTTTTAACAAACATCTAAATTTATTTACATAAAGGAGCCGCTGTTAATGCACCTATAAATTATGCACGGCTGATAGAACCAGCGTTTAATTATTCCGGCTCTCACAGTTCGCCGGCAATTTATTGATTTGTCCGCCGGCAACGTCCCCGAATCAATAGCACTTAGGTTCGGATAAACGAAACGCCGAGGCACAAATCATTTTAACAACTCGTCTCGACGCGCCTCAGCTAAAATAATATCACACTAAAATATCTCGCCGGTTACGTCGGTTAATCCTATAACATCGACGCGCCGACGGGGAGTAGCGCGCGATAACGCGTGTTACTGCGCTCAGCTGAGCGACCCCGAGCGTTCCTCACCGCGCAGCGTTTACTGTAATGATATTTTTGCAGTCCCCGAAAACCGTGCCAAAAGTCATTCGGAGATTTATTGTCGCAACTTTTGTTACGCGATATTCGCATCATCGCGAAGGATACGATAAAACTCAGAATTCATTACACACCCCTAAAATTCTTTCGCGACGGATATTACGAAAAAAAAAAGTGAACGGAATCTCCTTGTTTTTTCCTTTGTCTCCAAATCCGCCGGGACGATTCGATGTCCATAGGCGCGTGTACACAGCGTTTAATAATTTTCCGTTCGTGCGCTCTCTGCGGCGCTACGGCGTTCAAGGACTTAACGGTCATCGGAGAAGGACGAAACATCTAAACAATCCGTCCGCCGAGAATAGGCCCTATAGAATTTTTTACGAGTTAACCCGAAGACTGCAGCCGGGCCGCTTAACAGCGGCGAGCGTTAATTTTGGTCAGTTCGGCCGCGTCGTGTGTACATGCGAATGTTAGTAAATTTATCGCTCGGTGCAGAATACGTCGAAGAGCTCGGGATTCATCCAAACGGTGCCCGGTGATCTATTTTCGATCGACCTTATGGATAGGTGTTGTTTTCGAGAATGTCGTTCTATTTTTCCTCCCACGGAGCACCGCCGTCCAACTTCGCGTATCGCGTGTCCCATCGAGCCAACGCATCAAACAAAAACAATTAAATTTATTATCCGATCATACCGAGACAATGAAGAGCCCTCTGCCGAGCAGCTCGTTCGCTCAAGCCATCGGGCATAAATTTTACACAATACTCGCGTCGAAAACTCGTGAAATTTTATCGTACCTCCTTACCGCGATGCGCACCGGTAGACAAACGACCCGGGCGACTTAATTCATCGATCAGTAAAACCGATCGCGAACGTTGAGCGCACTGCACACGCGGAATTAATAATCGACGGTGGCCGGGAGCGCGCCCGGCTGCCGGGAGACGTTCCAGTCGTCAGTCGACGGCGACGTTCCGTTTGCGATTAGCATCGCGAGACTCGCCGGGAATGCGAGGCGAAAAATACTCGGGAGTCCTCGGTGCAGTCTCTTCTCTCCTAAGTAGCGATACGGCAACGATCGTGAGAGACGGAGAGGGGGTTAGGGACAATGCCTGGTCAGTGGCGATAAAAATTTTTCAATTAATATATCATCGTCGACGATCTTATTTTTCCCGATCGTGTCGAGAGGTACTCGGACACGGCGCATCGGCCATCGATCTCTCGGCCATCGATTGTCCTCGCGCACGGAGAGGCTGGCTTATATAGAGACGAAAAATCGACGAGTAAAAAGTAAATGAAAAATAATACGGTTGGTGCGGCAAGGGGGGGGGGGGGGGGGGAGAGGGGAAGGGGCACAACACAGAAGTTTATCGAGGGATCGATGTCGCGAAAGTGGGAGGGAGGAGAAAAGAAATTATTTTATTATACGAGCAGCGGACAGGGGAGGGACGGTAGGTGAAGGCGAAGAATGAGAAGCGATCGAGGCGGAGAGATCGAGGACGCTGGAATGCCTCATCTCGTATTTCGGTTTGTCTCTCGGAGCCTCGAGAAAATTTTTCGTCTCCGTCGCTCTCGTTTCGGCGGCGTGTCTTGTCGAACAGGGGAAAGAGATTCGAACTGGAGGAACCACGTGTGTGGTCCCAATGCATGGAAGCACGTGTCGGCAATGCAGCTCGGCCTTTTTATCAGTTCACCGCGGTAGCTCTCTGGTGCTGAGGCTCAACTTCGAAACCTCCGAATCTCTTACCTCCCTTCCCCTCCCGCCCTCCCCCCCCCCCCCCCCCCCCCACCCCTCTCACCCTGCCCCTGTCTTCGGTGGCAGGGAATGGGCGATCGCATCGCCTTTTTGGCACCGAATTCCCAAATCCCCGGCGTCACCGCGAGAATGCCATGGGCGACGCATCTTTCACCGTCCCGTTCTCTCTCGCTTTTCTCAACTTGTGACTATCTCTCGCACCGCTCGTAGATTCCGTCCTCGGCTCGGGCATCGGCGTCCGAGAGAGCGATCAGACGAAAAGTTTGCTTCTTCGCCTTCGCGTATTATTATTTTAGATCGTGATTAATTTACGAATAATGTCATTATGAAGAAGGGTGAATATAGTTATAAAAAAAAAAAAAATATATATATATATATGTGTGCGTGTGTGCAGCATTCCACAAGCCTACGCTTGGAGGCTTTCAAATAATTTGTTGGTCCAACAAATGGGGTACTGTTCAATAATAATAACAATTATTATTATTATTATTATTATTATTATTATTATTATTATTATTATTATTATTATTATTATTATTATTATTATTATTATTATTATTATTATTATTATTATTATTATTATTATTATTATTATTATTATTATTATTATTATTATTATTATTATTATTATTATTATTATTATTATTATCGTAATTATAATTTGATTATGATTATGATTATAACAGTAATAATAATAATACAAACATGATGACGGAATTGTCACCGGCGGGAATAAAAAAAAAATTATTATATAGAGCCACTCTTCGATTCCATCCTTGTTTTGGGCATCGGCCTCCGAAAGAGAGATCAGACAATAAGTTTTTTTCCTCACCTTCGCGTATTATTATTTTGGATCGTGATCAATTTACGAATAATGTAATTATGAAGAAGGCTCAATATAGTTATAGAAAATATATACATATGTATGCCATATTCCGCAAGACTACGCCTGCAGCCTTTCAAATAATTTTTGATGCAACAAAAGGGCCCAATAATAATAATAATAATAATTGTTATCATTGGTAGTATCAGCATAATCATAATTTTATTATAATTAATGATAAAATCATGATTATGATGATAACAATAGTTACAATGATGATAATAATAACTCGATGATGGAATCATCACCGACGGCGCTAAAAGAAAAAAAAAAAAAAAACTTATATAGAGCACAAAGTCAACAGTGCGTCGATAGCGTCACGGTCAAATTGAGAGGAAAATACTTGGAGATTGAACTGCTGAGGGCGTTGCAGTTGTGATTTATTCGTTACGATGAGGCCTGCCTACGCGGCCTCGTTCGCACCTGCGTGCATTCTTCCCGTCAACGATTACGATCTACGTATCGCCTCGCGAACGACTTTGCGCCGGTGCTCTAGACTCCATTCAATTTCGAGCTGCGAATGAAGGAGGTGCGGGTCGGGGCAGGCGGAGGGTTGGGTGTCGGGGGTGTGCAAGAAGAGCGTGAAAGCAGTTCGTTCGCCTGCACTTCGCGGTTCGGCTCGTACACCGGAAGTCACTAAATATCCGTCCGCTCGTAAAGATTCTCTCGGCCGACTAAGCCCCGAGCCAAGCGGGGTCCCTCGATCTTTTTCTCCCGTCGGGCGACGCGCTAGTGCCTTTTTTCTTCTCACTTTCTTTTTCCTTTTTCCTTCACTCTCGAAACCTCGAATAAACATACATCGAGTTTCTCGGACTGCAGTTACTTACGCGATCTCCGGACTTGCCTCGTTACTTTGTGCAGACATATATATACACTATACATACACATAATGTACGTACATGTATTTGTGCAGCACGCGAAGAAGCCGTGAGTAGTCGAGGTAATCGTGATTTATGAAACGCGAAGTTTATAAATGCGGCGTTTAGCGTGTCCGCGGTAGAGGGAAATAAGCGGCTGAGGGGAGGCGCGAGGGGAAGCCTACAGCGAAAGCACGAAAACTAGTGGTGCGACTTGGCGATGTCGTGTGTGTTCGTGCAGTCGGCTTTACATCTTCGTCTTCGTTGTCGCGCGCTCGGGGAGAGCTCCGGGCGCCACCTCTCTCTCTCTCTCGTCCGAGGAGAGTCACACACTCCAACTCGGAAGAATTTATACGAAAGATATTCTCTCCCTCCCGCTCGGTCCAACAAAAGTCATCCCCCCCACCCCGCGAGAGACGGCGAGCGAGTGAGCGCGGGCGGAGATTTAACAAATCGTCGTTTCCTCGCTCTCTTGGCAGAGCCACCGCTCGTGGAGTTGCGGTACAATTTTATTTGTTTCCATCTCATATATTTATATATATCGTCCTCGCGTTATACCACTCATTGCGCAACGAGACAGCAGCGTCCGACTATAATACACGCGCAAATAAATGCGCTAGTGTGTAACAACGCTGACCCGCATTACCCCGATAGCCGTATAAAATCGTCGTACCGTCATTTTATTTATTTTACTTAGTTTATTTATCCAAATATTAAACATATTAAAAGATCAAATTGGCAGTACTCCTTGAGTATTTACGATTATGCATACACAGGTTATATTATTTATTTATCTATTTTTTTCAATTAACAATAATAAATTGTAGTCGTTAGTCAAATTGTACAACCTCATCGGGAATAACGAGGTTGAAGGACTTTGGTCAATGGCCTATTTCCCCCATCCTAAGTCATTGTATTAAAAAAATATATATATATATACATAAAAAACATAGAACACGCATTGTAAGTGAGATCGATAAATGTCTACTGTTCGTTTCGCACCTCTACATCTCTACCACTCACAACTCTACCGTATTAGTACTCTACCGAAATCTCTACGTGAAAGTAAAAAAAAAAAAAAAAAAAAAACTACCAGAATTAAAATAAAACTCTACTGGACTGAAACTAAAACTCTACCGGAATACAAGGCAACCGTCTAGCCTTGTATTCCGGTAGATTTTTATTTCAATTCCGGTACAGTTTTATTTTGATTCTGGTAGAGTTTTTTTTATTTTCTGGTAGAGATTTTGGTAGAGTTTCAATACGATAGAGTTGTCACATGGTAGAGATGTTTTCTGGTAGATTTGTGAGTGGTAGAGATGTAAATGTGCCGTTTATTTTATTTTATTTTATTTTATTTTATTTTATTTTATTTTATTTTATTTATTTTATTTATTTTATTTATTTTATTTATCTTATTTATTTTATTTATTTTATTTATTTTATTCATTTTATTTAGTTTATCGTTCCTCGATTCGCAATTTTCCATCGGTGTCACTGGGAGCATCGAGGTCTCGTTCGCTTGCACATTAGGGCGATTAGAATTTCTTGGCTCCGTGGCGCACAGTCACGCCAATTTGCATTGAGGAAGCCGCGACAACCGAAGAGTGTCCGAGCGGCGCGCGTCTCCTCGCCTCGGCCGGGCATGCACACTCGCACACGAGAGTTCGTCCGACGAGCAATAAAGCTGTCCCGTACCGATGACGCCGATTATTATCATCGTTATTACACGACGAATCCCAGGAAGTCGTTGACGAGATAGTCCCTCTCTCGAGAGCCTTCTCTCCTCGGGCTTTCTGCTGCAGATGCGGTACCTGCTGTCTCCGGTCACGTGTCTGTGCCAATACGTTCCTCGCTTATGTGCTTCGGTAGTTTTCATGCTATAACAGCGTTTCTTTTTTTAATTCCTACACCGACGATAGGTAACCTTAGTTTCAGCCGGGTTTTTACTACTAACCGATTCGCTGGCAGCCGTTAACCCCGCACAATTTTTTACCCATAGCCGTATATATTATACACATATAAATATATACATACTAATACATGTTTATATATTCCCTCGGATTTTCCGTAATTTTCGTCTGTTAAGGCAAACTTTCTTCTCCTTAACTTCCCCGATCTCAAGCGCCGTCCGCGGTTGTTTTTTATTTTTTGCCCGCCTAATAGCGAAATCGATTCACGATCGAGATTGCTCGAATGAAAAAAAAAATTAATGGATTGCCCACGAGCGTGACGCAACGGCGCTCAGTTAATAACGCTCCGAGTTTCATTGGGTTGAGTTCTCTCTTCCTTCCTTCCTTCCACCTCGCCGTTCGTTGCCGAAGTCGAACGAGTCTACGACTCTCCGTGACTGTTTAAAACGTATAAGAGACCTGTCCCGAGCACTTTGCGCGCTGCACCTGTCTGTCTTCGTCACGCTGGCCGACTTATTAGCAGCCCCGCGCGCGCGCACGGCCACCGCGGCTTCGCGCTCGTCCTTCGGTCGCACTCCGCGCGACACTTCTCGCGCGCATATCGCCGCACAGCCCGCGCGTTCTTTTACCTCGGGGCTCCGCGTATTCCCTCGTTAACATCGTCGCGCGCTCCTCGACGACACCTCGGCCACGTCGAGGAGCGAATCGCCCGCGTGCCGGGTGAAAATTGCCGTCACGTGGGATATTTCTTGGGGACACGTATCGTCGACCGAAGGGCTTCACGCCGACCGAGCGAAAGATCGTGGGACTCGCGAACCCGCGAAGGGCTCCATTTTTTTCTGCGGAATTTTTTACATCCCGCAAACAGACACTGGAAAACAGGGATAATAATAATAATAATAATAATAATAATAATAATAATAATAATAATAATAATAATAATAATAATAATAATAATAATAATAATAATAATAATAATAATAATAATAATAATAATAATAATAATAATAATAATAATAATAATAATAATAATAATATTTCTTAAATGATGAGTAATGTAAAAACGAGTAAAAATGGTGAATAATATTGTTACGTTCTCGTGGAATAAATAACCCGCGTATTAGGTTTTGGGGTGGATGTTATTAGTACAAGCGCAGCTAAACATCCCGAGCACGAACTGTCAATCGTCTGTTCTCTCTGAAAGTCCGATCAAGACTATTGTCATCTAGTCAATCGATAATCTGTCCGTTTGTCATTTGCCGTACCGAGCTATTCCAGTGATCTGTGCTACCAAACAATAACTCGAGTGAGTTGCAGCTGATTCGGGATTATTGTCGAAAGATCGATGGAGCCTCGGCATCGCGCGTATTCTTGCTCCGTGCGCGGAATCAGCGAAAACCGGATCACTGCACTTAACTCTCAAGCACTGTCGCGCGTTCGCGGCCTCTCTTGACTCTCAGTTAACTATCTCTCGCGGTGTGCGATATATCGCAACAGCTCTCCGGCGATGATCTTTCCTTCGCGTCGGACCGCGTTCTCCCTTTTCGTTGTCCCCGATCCGACGACTGTCCCGATTAGGAGTTGCACAACGGTCTAAAATCCCATGATAATAAAACATAGCCGCGGTAGACCGCGGAGCGATGATAAATTTATCTAATCATCGGCAGCTAAAAATTAATTATAGTCTGCCCTCGTTGTTTCGCCGGTGGATAATCGTCATTATCGTGATCGATCACAATTTATTTGCCGAAAAATATTTTATGCCAATTTTCAATGAAATCATTATTTCGGGTTCATTTGGTTTCGTGAAATTTTTTTCAGTAGTTTCCTTCGTTACCGACTCCGGAATGAAAGATGAGACGGAAAAAGTAACCGATGTGCAACAAACGGGGCGTGTAATCCGGATCGTCTCGATCTCTATAAATATCCGGTGCTTCGCAGGGATATTAAGTAAAACAGTACACGGCTGTTGGCTCGTGAGGCCGTAGGATATCAGCTCCTCCGTCTTTGCTCGCGAGAATCGTCGTCATTAAACCGGACTAACTCGCGGAGAGAACTCGCGGGGATAACTACTCAAAGCCGGATTAAGAAGTCGTGTATACAACGCGACCAGAAGTAATCCTTCCATTCATGAGGAATCCTCGGCAGCGACATTATGCTAGCTCCCCGCCGTCTCCTGTAGCCTTTCGAATCGCCGTTTGTGCGATCAACTCGACTCTCGCGTGATTCACGCGCAGAACACACAATCGTGCAACTTTGCAGGTCCATCGATCCAATATCTTTATTTTCTGACTTATATCTATACCCGCGAAATTACAATTTTTGCAACGCATGCATGAGAAGTGCCACTTTTCGTGCCTGTAAGGCGTGACAAAAGTGGCGAGGAAGGCGTACTATAACGCCCGATTTTACTTCTCGCACGCGAATTTGACTTCTCACACGCTAAGATTACTTCCCGCACTGGTACGAGAAACTCCGGCGCATGTGCGCGCCTTACAGGCACGAAAAGTGGCACATCTTCTAGTGCGTTATAACTAACATTATACGAAGACTGAGAAGTGGGTTGCACTCACCGCACTCGTACTGGTGCGGTTCGTGCGACCACTTCACAACCTGCGTATAATGTTCGTTTTACCACACTTAGATCGCAAAGTACTATCAACTGATGGTTATGTTAAATTCGTCTTCCGGGGGGAAAGGGTGGGGTTCATCATCGAGTTTATAGCTGTACACGTGTGTCCATTTCTCTAGTTATTTTTGCACAAAACTTCAGTGTTTAAACGAAGTTTACAAGCGGTTGTCCGGAGGGTATTCCGCGGTGAGATTTATCTTCGCTGGTCCGGGGATGTCAGCGGGTGGCATCGCCGATGACGCTGATTGTCACTGGCACGAAAATTATCGCTTCAATCATAAGTCATCGCGGGTTCTCGGGGAGGGACCTTCTTTAGCAAATGTGACAAAGTTTCAGTATTTCTTGGCGCGAGACACTTTATTGTGCTAGAGAAAAATTAATGTCTCATCGAGGATTATATTATTAGTCTGGTTGCGCAAACATAATTTCATATTGCAAATTTATTATTGTTATAACGCCTACTGCAGTCGCATTGAATCATCTCACTGGCGATAAACGGTTCGCATCCCCGCGTCCGTGCGGTTACAATGTAAACGGCACAAAACTCTAGTTGGCACTATCGCAAACAAACCGATAAAATTATCCCGTCGTAGCCGTGGGGCGTTTAGCGCCGCGCTCTCCGCACGGCAACGTCGAATCAAAACAAATTGCGCAGCCTTTACAGCACCCTGTAATTTCATCGTGCGTCATAGGTCGAAGACATTGAGAAATAAAAGCGACAAAAAAAAAAAAAAAAAAAAGAAGAAGAAAATAGCAAAATAAATAAGGAAGGCAAAGAAAGAAAGGTGGAACGAGAGATAGGAGAGCGATTACGATTCGAGTCCTGGACGCCTACCGGTCTAACTACCTGCTGCACGGTGCCGGTCCCTCGCGCTTATGCCGTGGCATTATATTATAGAGATATACAGAATCGGGCGTGGCGCTACACTGGCATTAAAATTCCGCGTATGGTGCCCGACGGGTTTATAATAATACAATAAACGATGTCGAGCTGCGCGAGTGTTACCGGGGCTGGCTCGTGTGTAGGGATTCTACACAATAGCGAGGGGCATTAAAAAAAAAGGCTTTGCGTGTGAGAAACGGCCGAGCGGAGAGAGGGCCCGCGAGTTGATCCAATAAAGCCGCGTTTACCGACGTCACGTTTGTGTCAACCGCGAAAGGGTTAACCGACTTGGACAGGGGATTCGTCTCTCCGGTAGGACTCGAGCACAAACTCTCGCACGGTTTCTCAATTATTTTCTTTACTCGACTCGCTCAATGATTTTTCTCTACCATCTCAAATTACTTTTGTCTCGGGGTTATCGGTGTGTCGCCTCTGTGGACGCACTTACGTGTGCGTGTGTTTCGTTCGAATCGCGATTATCCTCTCCATTCTTGTTGCGGTGGTTTTTTTGTTTTTTTTTTTTAATATTTTTCTTGCACTTTGCACACTGGCTTTCGGGCGGGAATGAATTACATTATTTATGACTGCGGAGGGTTAATCTCGTTACGAAACGTGTCGCTTGTCTCGTTCGAGGATGGTAGGACCCTATCGGGAGATACTTTTTTTTTATGTTCATAGACCGTTCTCGTGGAGAAACAAACGGGAAGATGCGTCTGCCCGAAGACACAATTCTTTGGCATACATGCGAATTTATGACCCATAAATGCTGCTGTCGCGGCGGGTTTACGAGATCGCGGCACTGACTTCATCGTTACCCGGTAGAGCAGGAGAGAGAGAGGGAGGTGACGAGGCTTCGAGCGCGATTGTGAATTTGCTCGTTGCGAAATATCCATCGTAGGCGTCTCAATGCGACCGTAAACCTGGGAAAACGATCTTTAATTCGTGTGCCTCGCCCCCGCGGGCAACTCAACTCGGTTCTAACTCTCACTGCCTCCCGCTTTCCTTTTTCTTTTCGATCGTCGCACCGAAATGGTTTCCCATAAGCAATTTTGGAATCGCTGGATCAGCAATTCGCTCCGTTGTTCGTGGAGCGTTCACTAGGAACCTCTTTCACGGCAAAAACTAAAGAAAAATATTTTTCGAATTTTTTAAAAGAAACAAGACATTTTTTTTATTAATGGACAACTTTTTTTTTTTACTTAATATACATAAATATATTTATAAATATTGGAAATTATTTACTATGCTAAAAAGCGGCTATATTTCTATGCCTGCACCGGGGATGGAAAGTGGCCGGTTCTTGACGAGCGGGAGGAAAAGTGAAACTCGTCAAGAATCGGCCACTTTCCATCCCCGTTGTAGGCATGAAATAGGACCTTTTTAGCGTAGTCAGGAAAAAACTTTTTCTCGGTACTCAATATATAAATATTGGAGTTATGCCATTTTAGTAATTCATACCGGTGAATTAATATACCTCTGTGGGCGATGAATTCGTGGTTTGCGTTTACGCCCCGAACGAATTTTGATACGGGGTCGCGATAGCGCGAGAGATACGCGAGTGCCGGAACTCGAAGAACTCGCGGGCTCGCGAGTGGAGTAAAGAGACTCAGTGGCGGCGTTGTCTGCGAACGGGGAGTTCTCGCAAATGCGTGGAGGGGAGGGGAAACTCGTAAAGAACGCGGAGGTGCACGACCGGCCGAATTAAACCTCGCGATCGCGAACCGCTCTCGTCGTCCAGAAAATGATGGGTATAAACCATTCGTAAACGCGGGGAGGGTTAAAGAGAGAAGACGAGCCCTCGCTCACTCACGTCATATCGCGCGGTATGATCTCGACGCTGAGACGACGTCCGAGAGAGCGCCGCGGCTCGAGGCGTGAAAAGATATACTCCGGAGTCTCATTTCCGAGCGGACGAGAAGAGTGTGAGAATAATCGCCCGGGAGATCCAATTAAAACAGTTGCCGCGGCTTACCGGCAAGACACGAGATTAATAACGAATTTCACATATCTTACACGACTCTCCGCATCAAAAATCTCCTCGGTAGTGAGCCGTTCCGTTCTCCACCATTGAATGAAGTTTCGTTTTTAGTTTTTTCCATTGGCAAACACTGATTATTGCTGGGTCAAACAAAATTTTGCTATTGCTATTGGTATCGCTGTCGCTACTGCTATTGGTATCGCTGTCGCTACTGCTATTGGTATCGCTGTCGCTACTGCTATTGGTATCGCTGTCGCTACTGCTATTGGTATCGCTGTCGCTACTGCTATTGGTATCGCTGTCGCTACTGCTATTGGTATCGCTGTCGTTACTGCTGTTAGTATCGCTGTCGCTACTGTTATTGGTATCGCTGTCGCTACTGCTATTGGTATCGCTGTCGTTACTGCTGTTAGTATCGCTGTCGCTACTGTTATTGGTATCGCTGTCGCTACTGCTATTGGTATCGCTGTCGCTACTGCTATTGGTATCGCTGTCGCTACTGCTATTGGTATCGCTGTCGCTACTGCTATTGGTATCGCTGTCGCTACTGCTATTGGTATCGCTGTCGCTATTGCTATTGGTATCGCTGTCGCTATTGCTATTCGTATCGCTGCCGCTGTCGCTGTTGGTATCGCTGTCGCTGTCGCTGTCGCTGTCCTCAGAATAACTGTGTTTGGAGCTGTTCGAGCTCGGGAATTTGGTATAGTTATGGCGACAGGGTCAGGCCGCGGTATTAAGTCTCGCGTGTTGGCATGTAGGCTGCACGATTCGGACATCTTCGTGTGCATAACACATTTTCTCCAAACAGAAGCACAGTTGCACTCTGCACAGTGGCCACATTCTCTCTTTCTCATCTATTCGCGGCTTTGTAGTTGCTGCCGCTGCCGAGTTGCTCGACGATAAGTAGTCAGGACCGCCGGTGATCAGACGGACTTCGCTTATACTGTGATATATCGTTATATACGTGCTTACTTGTTTCAATGCTCGGTGAGCTTGGCCCGACCAGAATCTCTCTCTCTCTCTCTATGCCGTTTCGGCCGAATTCTCCCGCCGGCCCGAGAGTTATGCGCTTCTCGAGGAACGACTCTGCGCGGCCTCAATAATAGCGTAACAAATGTTACCTCCGAGCTACATAGTGTACAATAACTTTTCGTATCCAAAACTTCTCTGCCAAAGTTTCTATATATTGCCGTAGCGATCTGTGAATTTGTCGCTCGACGCTTTAAAAATTTTAGCAAATTGCTCCCCTATATATCTTCTTATTTTTAATTTCGCGTCACGTCACTTTTATCAACGACAGCTGGTCCTACACCCTGGCCGGATAAGTGGATTAGGTTCATATGCGATCAGACGCGAATTAAAAAACGAATTCGCAAATATTTTCTTTTTTTAACAGCGATTAATCGAAATTTCGATGGTTCAAAATATATTTTACCGATCGAAGAACCTTGAAAATGTATGGATATCGGCATTTACGCGAGATCGGACTGTATCCGAAACAGTTGCTGGAAAGCTATGCGAGCATGTTTCTCCGACGTGCAGACGGAACACACGTATCGCTCTCGGGAAGCAAAGGTGCGGAGGACTGGGAAGAAGCAGATGAAGGGGCGGTGGTTCGGGGGAGTAGGTAGAAGCAGTTGACTCGTGCCAATTATACAATGGCAGTTGTGCGTTGTACTATAGTGACCCACGTGTCGGCGTGTTATGCGTGAACGCGGCTTGGCAGCCACGTGAGGCTTTTCACGCCGGGCGCCCGAGAAACACACCAACCCTCCTCGTCGTTGCGCTCAACGTAGTCGACGTAGTCTTCCGACTACGTCGACTGCGACTTCGGACGCGATGCAAATTGCTCATGCAACATGCCCGTCCGAGTCATGCGTCGACTCTTCTCGATCTGATCCCGATGATACAGATTTTATTCGGTCCATCCCAAGGACCCGATATAGATTCGTCATCCGATGTCCGCGATCGTAAACTCCGACGAGTTATAGCGCCCCGATATTTCAATGTCGAATCGGATGGCTAGATACCCTACTTTTGTTTCTTTATTTTTATTTTCTATTTCCATTCGTCAACGTATTTTATAAATGAAAATTGAAATAAATAAACGGATTCCCGAGCCCACGTATACGGATTTATAAAAAGAATTCGGACTGCCTAATTTTGAAGGTTCTTCTTTTATTTTTACTTTTTATTTTTTTCGATAACGGAGGTCGCACGTGGAGGCATGGAAATTTTCTATAATCGTTCTGCCCGCCCTACGCCAGTTTCCACGAGACAACATTAACGTGTTACTTTTTTTTTTTTTTTTTTTTCATCTTCTCTTCAAATGTCTGCCCTCCCGACGAGCTCTCGTTGACAAGAGTCTAATCTTAGTCACCGTGTCCTCGCCGTTAGTCGACTTATTTATTTTTATTTTTTCTTTGTTTTTTCGGGCTCTGCGCAGCTCCCTGCCCGGCGAACCGATCGTTGGATTCCGTGACGTTGCGTCCTCGGTCCCTTTAGCGAAAATTTTAGATCTTTACACAAAAATCATCACCAGTTGTCGTCGAGAGTTTTTCCTTTCGCGCGGTTCTGCGCCGCGAAAGGAAACTTCGCGATAGCTCTAGAGAGAGAATTAGTGCCAAATTAGCGTTGCGACGGAGCTTCAGAATCGTTGCTACGTAGTCCGCATGCGTACAATGAAACGGCTGATACAAAATTACGCAAGATTGGCGCAATCTGCCACGGGTAATATCGACACGAAACATTCGCCTCGGCTCTTGTCCCCTCCCGCCAGATATATAAGAATGGAAAATGACAACAGGCTATTAAAAAATAAAAAATAAAAAACTGTCGCGTTTGATGCAGATAAACAAATTTAACGTACTAATTGAATCATGGAGATTATGAGGGGCTAATCGATAAAGTAATTGGGCTCTCGATAGCGTCGCCTTGCTTCGAGTTCAGCAAACCGTATGTACTTTCGGTCCATACCTACCACTTGTTAATCCGCTGCGGTGGACCGGCTCTTCTCCCATCCCGCCAGATAATATGGCCGTAGGATGATAATAGGATATTAAAATTCTCTAAAAAAAAAAACAAAAAAACTATCGCGTTTAAATAATTATAAAAAATAAAAACATTTAGTGTCCTAATTGAATCACCGGGATGATGACGAGTTAATTTCGCGGTGCACGCAAGGTAATTGAGCTCTCGATAGCGTCACCTTGTTTTCAGTTCAGCAAACCGTATGTACTTTCGGTCCATACTCACCGCTCGTTTATCCGGTGCGGTGTACCGGCTCTTCTCCCCTCCCCTCATATATATACGTATGGAAAGTAATAATAGGCTATTAAAATTCTATAAAAAAAAATTTTAAAAAAAAACGATCGCCTTTAACGCAAATAAAAAAATTTAACGTGTTAATCGAATCATCGGGATGATGAGGGGTTAATCTCGAGGTACACGCGAGGTAATTGGGCTCTCGATAGCGTCACCTTGCTTTCAGCTGAGCAAACCGTATGTACTTTCGGTCCATACCCACCACTTCGTGTATCCAGTGCGATTTACCGGCTCGCCGGTGAGTCACGAACGATTGTCGGCTCGCTCGTTCTCTCGCCGGCCACAATCGTCTTGTCGATTGGCAGTTTCCCCGATGACGATGATACATCGACCGAGAGAAGATTCGCGTCCGGGGTAATATATAGCGTAGTCGTAATAACCCGTCCGACGAACGGACGAACGATCTATTACAGAATAGTAATTGTGTAATAGGGTGAACATAATGGTTGACTATACAATACGCACTCTCGCGGGCTCGGCGATGATTCGAGACCGGCGACCATTGCGTCCTCGACGATTATCCACTCCGACTCTCTCTGCGTCGCGGATCTCCTTCGCCTGCTCTCCTTCGCCGAAGAATCACGATCAACCTTGCCCCATTATCGCCCTGTCGTTCGACGAGTTACTACCCTCTCGTCGCTGGTTTTATCTTCGATAATAAAGCTTGTTAAAAAAAATAAAAAATTATTACGCACTTGTGGGTCAGTTGTGGGGACGAGAATCCTTCAGGTATTTTGAATTCGTCATCTTGGTCATCGTGATCGTTTTTTGGAATGGAAAATTTGAACCTTGTCCCAGTATCGACTTGTCGATTAACGAATATTAACCCTTTTTGATGCTGTTATCTCCGATAACAGAACTTGTTTTTTGTAAATGTTGAGAAAAAGAAAACATTCATTGCGCATTTGTGGGTCAACTTTGAGGACGAAAATCTTTTGGGTATTTCGAATTCGTCATCTTGGTCATCGAGATCTTTTTTTTTAGAATAGAAAATCATTTGTGCCTTGCCCCATTATCGGCTCTTCGATGAACGAATTTTAACGCTTTTTGCTGCTGTGGTTATTTCCGATAATAGAACTTGTTCTTTGTAAACGAATCTGTGAGTAAATTTTGGGGCGGAAAATCTTTAGGTTATTCTCAATAAGTCATCCAATTCCTCGAGATATTTTCCGGAAGATAAATTCATTGCACACAACCCTTTTGTCATTGTTTTTATTTATCTGCGATAATAAAAGCGGTTGTTCTTTTAAATAAAAAAAAAAAAAAATTGTGGGTAAATTTGAAGAACGACGCTCTTTTCGTTATTTCCAATTAGTCATCCGATTCCTGACTTTATTTTTCTGGAATCTAAACTCATTTGTGTTTCGGACAGTGACGACCGAACGGGCAACGATGGGAGCGAGCGAGGGAGGGACGGGGGCGGGGGGGAGTTTCCGCGGAACTGTGTTATCGAAGGTTTTGTTGTAGTTGCGAAAATCGTGCCACATAATACACATCGCCGCGGTTTGCGACGAGGAGATGAGAGAGAGAGAGGCCGAAAGAGTGACGTTCGAGATTTGTTGTGAATGTAGAGAAGGTTCGCGCGCGCGCGCTCGTTCGGAGCGTTGTATTTCTGGCGACTGCTGACTCATTCGCCAGCGCAAACTCCCACACGCATTATTTCTCATATATACACATCGAATGACATATCGCGCATACTACGGCGGCGGGACGCAACAGCTTACGGCAGCATCACGTACGTTACACGCTGAAGAGAACGCACCAGCCGTTACCTTTGCGTACGTCGTTTGTCGTCGTTTCTCCTCCTGTTCTCCTCGTCTTTCGCTGGGCCTCTTCGCCCTCGGGATTACGAATACTAACGAGCGGGGGAGTACAGCCCGGTCGGCTGTTGCGCAACCAGCTTAACTCTCATTGTACTCGCCGATACGGCGAACCAAAACTCCGCCAAAACTGTGCGCAATTATGGAATGGAACATTTTTGTTAATTTCAAACTAAATATCGGAGTTTGGCCGATGGGAGAGTTCTTGATTTTTACAATCCCACCAGGGCCTGATTCAAATTTAGGTAATTTTCAGGTAACATTTGTTAATTAATTTTTTTAATAATTCAAAAAAATAAAATACAAAATTCGTTCCGAATTTAACAAGCATTTATGTCCACAAGGTTTATTTTCTTGTTAATCTTACGATATTTTTCGGTTGAAAATACGGTTTGTTATTTTTATTTCTTTTTAATTGTGACATTATTTTTAAAAAATGGTGGCCCTTCGTGGACCATTTTGCTTCCTCATAGAGGAAGCTTTGTTTTTTTCGTTAAATGCACAAACCTTTTTTTACTGCCTGTGTCGACTTCTTCGTTAAATCATAAAAACTATATATCGTTCGAGTCTCGTTACACCCCCGCTTCTATACCCGTAAACTTTCTTCGCACTTTCACAACGCTTTTCCTTTTGTTTTTTAATTCATTTATTTAGTTTTATCCCGTTTCTTAACGGCTGCGGAGCATTGGGCTTCTCGTTCCGGCCTCCGGGGTCGCATTTGCGCGTACCCGAAAAACCTTCAATTCCTTGCGATCGTTTCGTCGCAATTAGTTTTCACAGCGCTGAACGCGGGATTTTCTCTCGCATCCGATCTAGGTAAATTTTTAAAACTTATAATTTTTTTAAGCTCTAAATTTAACGAGCATTTATGTCTACAAAGATCTATTATTTTCTTGTCAATCTTACAATCTTTTTCGATTAAAAATACGATTGGATAATCGTTCTTTTGAATCGCGAAATTATAACGAAAAAATTGTGGTCCTTCGCGTACGAATTTTTTTTTTGTCAAATGTACACAATTTTTTTTACCGTCCACCTCGACTGCTTCGTTAAACCATAAAAACTATATATCGTTCGACTCTCGTTACACCCCCGCTTCTATTCCCGTAAACGTTCTTCGCACTCTCGGAACGCTTTTTCATTTGTTTTTCAATTCATTTATTTAGTTTTATCCCGTTTCTTAACGGCTGCGGAGCATCGGGCTTCTCGTTCCGGCATCCGAGCTCGTGTTTGCGCGTACCCGAAAAACCTTTAATTCCTTGCGATCGTTTTGTCGCAATTAGTTTTCACAGCGCTAACCGCGGGATTTTCTCTCGCGTCCGATCATCTCGCGCGCGCGCGACGCAGCAGCACGAGCAGCAGCGGCATCTCTCTAAATCGGGCCGAGCGGTGCACCGATCGTAAATCCGCCCCGACACCGCAGCGCGGAATTCATTCCCGAAGGAGATTCGCGCAGCGACGAGAAAATTGGAGCGTAACGCTCGGTCCCCCGTACACGCGCCTTGCTACCCGCTGGGCAACAGCTGTACCGGGTGGTCTCGCGCGGGATAAGAAATCTCCTACTCTCACCCGGAGGCGAGCAGGAAGAAACCGCTACGATAGTTTTATTCTCAACACATCGCGACATTCTAATTTATAGTTAAAATTTTTTCGAGGGCTTCAACCTCGGGCCAAAAAAAAAAAAAAAAAAAAAAAAAAACTACCATGAAACGCCGAGAAGTCATCCAGTGTAATTATAGCGATTGACTCCGAATGCATTAACGCAACATTCACCTAATATTCTTTAATTAATAACGAAATAAAAAAATCAGTTCCAGTGAAAACTATCTGTGCAAATGGAAGTTATTGACTGGTGTCGGAAATACATTTACCCGAGACTAAACGCGCGAGGCTCGAATGCACACAAAGAGTGATGGTCATTGTTTCGGCTACACAGTAGCGTTCTCCCGGAATTGGCATCTACAAATTAATGCGTATAATATACCGTCTGAGTTTTCTCACTCAGTGCAACGGCTTGCGAGAGATTAATCACAAAATTATTCGCCCTGCTCGCGAGAGTGCTTGCATCGAGGGGGGAGGGGGGGGGGGGGGGGGTTTCTATGCCTCTGGCTCATCACGGGGGAGTGAGCGGAGGACATCGTCGCCGTCGTCGTTTCGCAGCGGGGCGTTTGCTTTAATTTTGGACACTTTTGGCCCGGCCCACCCGGTAGAGGATAGCCAACTATCGTGATTCGGTCCGCTGACTCGCGCTGGCTCGTTGTCCCCGCATTTGCGAACTCCCGACTCTCTCGTATATACCCCTCGTAAACTCGCCCGTTTATGTCGTTCCCGTGCGAGAGAGAAAGCGAGCAAACCGCTAGAGCATTTTGTCAATTTTTTATTTTGTTTTTTTTTTTTTTTAATTGATTTATTATATTTTTTTTATCCACCATTCCGTCGCGAAACTTATGTCAAATCTTGAATAATACTCACACCGCGTGACGTGAAGTAACCGAATGGCACAACCGTTGAATTCCGAAATCATGAGTAGTCCGATTTTGCAGACATTTATTTACTTTATTGTCGCGGTATTTTCCTTTTTTGTATTTTTTATTTTTGTTTATTTATGGAAAGGTCTATTCGTCAAGCGATTACGAGTTCCCGGAGGGTAAACAGGGTGCGAGAGACACGTATGGGCTCTCCGCTTTACTTGACAATTTCAGCCTGTCTCGCGCATCCCCTTATATTCCTTTCCTCGTACATTTTCTTTATTTTTTATATATTTTTTTTATTGATCCACCATTCCGTCGCGGAGCTTATTGTATTGCGGGCCAAATCTTGAGTAATCCTCATACCGCGTGAAGTGAAGTAACCGAATGGCATGAAATCGTTGAATTCCGAAATAATGAGTAGTCCGATTTTGTAGCAATTTATTTGCTTTATTGTCGAGGTATTTTTCTTTTTTTGTATTTTTTTTACGGAAAGGTCTATTCGTCAAGCGATTACGAGTTCGCGGAGGGTAAACAAGGTACGAGAGACACGTATGGGCTCTCCTCTTTACTTGTCAATTTCAGCCAGTCTCGCGCACTCCTTTTCCCCGTCCATTTAAAAATATTTTTTATATTTTTTTTTATTGATGCACCATTCCGTCTCGGAGCTTATTGTATTGCGGGCCAAATCTTGAGTAATCCTCATAGTGCGCGAGGTGAAGTGACCGAATAGCATGAAACCGTTGAATTCCGAAGTAATGAGTAGTCCGATTTTGCAGCAATTTATTTACTTTATCGTCGAGATATTTTCCCTTTTTTGTTGTTTTTTTATGGAAAGGTCTATTCGTCAAGCGATTACGAGTTTCCGGACGGTAAACAGGGTGCGAGAGACACGTATGGGCTCTGCTCTTTACTTGACAATTTCAGCCCGTCTCGCGTACCCCCTGAACTCTCTTTCCTCGTACAGTGTCTTCCCGACAGAAGACAGCGGCAAGCGGCGCGTAGTACGTGCTCCGTCGAGAGTCTTATTTTTGATTCACTGCTTCCTGCATCTCGCCTAACACCAGCTCACTCGCACGCCCCGCAAACCCATGGCGTTCCCTCCTCGTCGTATATTTTTGTCCGTATCACTATCCGTCGCGATGTTCCATGGCCTCTTCCACCCCTCGCGACTCTTTCTATTTCTCTGCGATTCTTCTCGTCGCGCTCTCTCGATGACACGAAAAATCTTGGGAAATAAAAAAATTGTAGCGGCTTCGTAAAAAAAAAAACATTTGTATTAGAGAGCGATGGGGGCCGAGTCCGTTTTTCGGTGGGCACGCGCTCGAACTCCGACGTTCAGACTTTTATCGCCTGCTCGTCACTTTCTCTTCTTTTCCTCGTTTCATTTTTGTTTCTTGCTTCGTCTCTTTTTTTTATCTCTCGACTCCCTCACTCGGGATCTCTCGACCGACTCTCCTCCCCGGTGATTTAATCTTTTAATTAATTGGGTTTGTCGGGTTAATCAACTCTCGGATGGCCCGGACCTCGTCGCGCAACACGGGGAACTTGTCACACTCACGGGGACCTTGTCACACTTCCGTCAGTGTTTTCACTCTTCGGATTATCGCGCTTTCAATTTTTTTGATACACGTACTTTGATTATTTCTTTGACGGATTTCTCATGTTACGATCAGTACACGATAAATCCTGATTACATAAATAAATGGACGGTATTGAAAGCTTTTTTTACATAAATTGTTTCTGAAATTTCGAACACTTGTGCGTGCCATTTTACCATATAATTTTTATTTACAATGACATTTTTTTGTAAATTTCAGACTAAAGATTTGGAATTTTAATATGTGGTATTTTTATTTTACAAAAATGTACATTAATGTTCAATTAATGTAATGTAAGCAAATTTCAAGCTCTAGTACATTAAATTTGCAACTTATTTTTACAGTGTAGATATTTGTTTGGCGGTTCCCAAAGTCAAGCAGTATCGCACGCGGTCAGGCGGGAGGCAATTTTCTCCGAGATTGGTGATTACCCGATAGGAACACTAATCTCTCGGAAAAGAACCGTCTGTGTATGGCCAGGTTTTCCGCAATCTCCCTGGGCCCTTGTGCGAATGGGTCACAGTAAGGGGGTAAGTCGGCTACAGGGAATATGGACTCCCGCAATTTCTGGGTGATATGGCCAGTAAAGACGTTTTCTTTTTAGTGTGGCATCTGAAACATTTGACGGAAATAATTATTGTCTTTCTGTAGTTTATGTAGTCAACATAATATATAGTAAGACATGTTTTGTGCTTTCCCTATGGCCCCATAACCTGTAGTGTTCGGATGATATGGCCGATCGCAAGTATTTATTTATAGAGCTGCAATTCTGAGTGAATTACTTCAGTTCGATGTTTCTAGAGAGTTGGTTACGACCAAAATTGTAAGGTTTTTTTTTTAGCGTTAACTCTCCAATTTTCATTGTTTAATAAATCACGGGCCATATCACCCCGATTTACCTTAAGTCACATGGCCGAAACCGTACCGAAACGGGACTAACGGACGTGGAGTGGGGAGCAACGCGTTGCTACTGTAGCGCCTAAGAGTGAAATAGAGGTGTGACTTATAAAGGGTTAATATAAAGCAACAGTTGCGCTTATTTGACAGCCAACTCTAACGAATGCCATCGGACAACGCTGTAAGATAAATAAATTCTAATTTTAGAGCTCCGAACAATAAATTATAATGGAGTTACAAATCACTTGAAGCTAAATAAAAATTAACCTTCCGGTATCTACAATAAGATTACAGCTATGACATGCACGATTAAAGTAACGCACAACTATGTGACAATATAAGAATTATTTATTTCAACGAGTAACATAAGATATATTTGCTCCATAAACAAAAATTCTTATCTTTATTAAACAATTTTTTTTAATTTTTTTAAACCGATTCCGCGCTCGCGAATAGATTAATGCAACAGTCACCCGTCTCAACAATATCTTTCGGGGCCAAAACCGCGACGTTCCACATTTCCCCGAATGTCTTCTCGCCCACTGGGGCCGGTGTGTGTGTGTGTGTACCAATCGCTCAGTCACTACAAAGGCCATCTGTGTTCCCTTTTCAGCTACTCTCCGTCATCCCTCCTTTATTCCCCGTACAGCCTCGCAGTCCTCGCTGTGGGCATGACGTCACCGTTGAGACAAACGTCTTTGGGGATAAACTACTACCGTTGAAAACTTTAGCGAACCGCCCACACATATGACTCCTGCTCTCATCTATTGCAGGTTCCTATCCTTTCTTTTTTTACACGTCGCTGTGACGAGACAGTCAAAAACATCTGTACGGAAATGTGTCTGTGACGAAACACTATCTATATATATGCGATAAATCAGCCATGTTTAGGATGACGTGAAAAACAAGTTGCAGGTGATGTCGCTTACGGCGCAATTAATACTGCAGCATCGCATTACGTCCAAATAAATAATAATACAAATATATAATATTAAAAAAATATGGTTATTATTATTATTATTATTATTATTATTATTATTATTATTATTATTATATTTTTTTCGGTGTAAAAGTGGTGAACAACAGTGGTCCATATTCACCGCTTCAGCCGCACGAAAAAGCATTCCTAAATTTGATCGCCAACTTATTGCGAATTAATATCTCAACCGCAAACTCATTGGTGAGAAATTTGTCGGTAATTTTTTCCGAAGCAAAGATACGTCTCGCGGTGTATCGAGTGCGTGACGCCGGTGCAACGATCGGTCGGTGGACGTGTGGTGCACCGTGAGCGACGAGATGCACTCTGGGGCTCCGTCGTCGCAGCACGTTGGACCGACTGTGCCGGCCGCCCGACGACGTTAAATCTCTCTTGCGGGCTGCGCGGCGATAGTCGCGCGTTGCCGCCGTCGACGCTCTTCGTGTTCGGCCCCCGTCGACGACGTCGGGCTGCAGTTGGCCCGACGCCAGCCGTCCCGACGCTAGCCGAGAGGGTGGAACCCCGAACGATAGTCGAGACCGAAGACGGCGTCCCGGCGTCGAGCGTCCGTCAGTGCGTGTGTGAGATGGCTGCAAGGCGCTCCCGCGACGAAGACGCCTCCTATCGCGCGACATGTAATCGGTGGTGACCCGCGCGCAGTACGTGCCTCCGCTGCTGCCTCCTCATCGCTTCTTCTTCTTCTTTTTTTTCATTTTTATTGATTTTTTTTTCGTAATTTTTTTTTTTTCATCCCCTCATCATCCCTCCGAAGAAAACAAAAAAAATCGCGCCCTCCTCCTCGCGGCGTTGCACTTGCGAACTCTTCCCGATAGTCACTCGAGTCTCGCGACTGCGGTGGATGACGGGGAGTTCATGAAGGGGTGCGAAAAGACAATCTCTCGGTGGTGGAGCGACGGAAACGAGGCGCTCCGGGCCCGCTCCGGCCCGAGGGCGGAAAGACGTTTTCGAGAGGATCTCTTAGGACATTCGAAAGATACTTCGCTTCGGCCTGGTGGAGGATAGAGCGACCGGTTGATGATGATTATCGACGATCGGACACCCCGTTAACTGCAGAGTTATGTTTAGTTGTTGAAGAGAATTAAGAAAAGGTGGAAGAAAGAAATTATGAAAATTTGAGGACAAGTGAAGAAGAAATGTGATTGAAGACAAGTGAAGTGTGTACGCGCGTGCGACAATGGCGACTGTGGACGGAAGACGATAGGTCGGTCGTTCGAGGCTTCGAATAAACGACGACCGCGATTGGAGAAGTAACAAATTAAGCAAAACGACGAAAAAAAAAAAAAATAACCGAAAGGAGGAAGAAAGAGACAAACGAGGAAAGGAGCGAAGAGACAATCGTTCGCGTTTGTCGAGAAGAGAGAAATAAATATTTTAAAAAAGAAGAATATAAAAAAAACATTATTAACGACGTATCATTCCCACAGTGAGTGAAGTTGCATTCCTTGGACGATCACGAGGAATCGATATACAAATACTACTACTACTACGATTATAAATGCTCAGTCGATCGTGGACCAGTTATCAAACCTAGTCGTATTATATTAAAGAAACATTTTTGAAAAAATTATTTAAAAAAATAAATAAAATAATCATTCGCCACACTCATCAATGCCACGCATCGTCGTCGTCGGCATCGAGAATCAGAACTGACGTAATAGTTTTAAATCTATCGGGATCATCGGCGACAAGAGACGACCGATTTCCGGCCTCATGTGAGACTCTAAACCGTAGTGATAAAAAATAAATAAAGTTATCCGACGATAATTCGCGGAACAAAATAGTGGCGAAGCCATGAATCGATGTTCCTAAAGAATTATTCTCGCGCATGAGGAGTATTATGTTGGAACGCGAGTTCGCGACGTGAAGTGTCTTGAACCAAGCGAGAAAGGGACGATATTCACAGCTGCGAAATAGACGAATACTAAAAAAATAAAATAATAAAAATATATATATATTTTAAGAGGAAGGGAACAAATAGCGAATCGGCTGGTGCGAACCGACGATGGAACATCGGTGAGGTCACGAGGTCACCGCAGAATGCCTGAGCCGAGGGCAAAGCGCTGTAAACACTGTGACGGTACGCCATCTTGGTACCAAGCAATCTCTCTATATCTCTTTGTCACCCCACGCCTGTCTTAAAAAATAAAAACAAAAAAAAAATCATTTAATAATAATCGACTGCTAAATGTATAAATAATAATAATAATTGAATTGTAAGCAACGAAGTGTGTTTTGTCGTATCGCGTTGTGTGTGTGTGTGTACGTGTGCTCTAAATTTCATTGACCCGATGATGTGAAACTCGTTGATGGAGCGCCATTTTGGTACCCACCACACCTCGAAGCTCAATTACTATCGAACTATCATAACAAATAATAATTTGTATTTATGTGTTTGTGTGTTTTCGTGTGTATTGACTAATTTTGCTCGTTGTATGTAAATTTAATTAATAATGTTTGACATAAATGAACTATACCTCGAACGGTCTTGTGAGATTTATTGATTATCGAACCTCCAGTGGCTCACCGCACTTCATCCCATTACGGATAAAATAAAATCTCAAAAATTAATTTTTACCGAAAAATCACAAACCAAAGAAAAAAATTTTCTCGTCGATCCACTGAAGGTTCTAAAACCCCGTTGCAATATTGGAAAAAACGAAATACGAAGTTAGAGAATGTGATGCAGTAGAACCCCGATTAACCGGGAAGCGGATTAACCGTGCGTCTTCCGAGGTTTTTTTTTATATGAGCGGAGCAAACTAAAGTCACTGAGAACTTAAAAAAAAGACTCGCTTACGTACTATCAATGGAAAAAAATATCCAAAGACTGTACATTCTAGTTCACACTATTTGACAATTAAGTGCAAGTTGTACCAAATGTCATCGTAACAAGTCAAAATAAAGTTGCATCATTAGCCACTATTGACTTATATAATTTCGCTTTCCGCATTAACCAGGATTTCGATTATCCGGGGACGCTTCGGTCGCGATCATCCCGGTCAATCGGGGTTCTACTGTATAATGAAAAAACGCTAAGTATTTTTTTTAACCAAATGAAATAAACCATGGAAGATAGTCGTGTCCCTCGAAGCTCGAGGAGGCGAAAGTGGGACGCGAGTTTCGGTGAAAAGTCATTCTTAATTAGAACCCCGGGGTAGGGTAGGGCGGTTTTATCTCTGGGTCATCCGTTAGCTCGCGGTCTCGAGGGTTCGAGAAGAGGCGAGTGATTCTCGTGCGTGGATGCGGGAGGGTGGAGTGCAAGATGAAGAGAGAGAGAGAGAGAGAAACGAGAGGCGGTCAGAGGCGCGAGCAGAGGGAACGAAATAGAGAAAGAGAGGGTTACAGTTGACGTCGGGAGGCGCGCGTCTCGCGCATTCCGATCGAGTGGCTAGCACGTCGACGGGGCTTCACTTCAACCGGCAAGGCTTGCAACCGGCCGTTGTATTTTTATCGACGGGTTATTCACCTGACTCGTTATCTGCGAATAGGATGTAGTGGGAAGAGGAGGTGTCTATTAGCGTTGGCTTCTCGATCGATCTCTCGAATCGATCGTATCAATGGATCGGCGATCCGCGCTTGTCACCGATTTATTATTGTAGGCCTCTGGCAATCGGTCCTGGCAAAAATATCCCACCTATCGCTATCAATAAACTCGTATTATTTTTATCCCCGATTCACCGTCCGCTCGATGCAGCCCTTTTCTTGCTCTCCGCGGACTCTTGTCGTAAAGTCCTTAAAAATAACCACTGCGATCTACTGTCATTCTCAAACGTATCGCATCCGATACGGAAGATAAAAATTACACAAGCATAATTCCACATGCCAACAGCTGTCCTCGAAGCGTTCGTCGTTATACTCATGAAACTCGCTGAATAGATACTAAAACTTAAAATATATACCGAAATTTATCTGGTCATTCGGAGTGGGTTTTATTTTTTTTTCAGCGATTTAAAAAATCGGCTGAAATCCGAGTGGGAGGAGGGGGGACTTGCGTAACTGCGGCATCGGCTATGTAACACTGGAAAAAGGAACGCGGTTTGTTGTCTTCTCTTTTTTTTATACTTTATTTTATTTTTGTTTTCATTCGCAACATTTATCGCTGTTTCTATGTTGGAACGATGGTGTCGTCTCGTCAAGGCCGCGGTCAAGATATAAATTCGATGCCGTGGGCGTCGACAATTAGACGTTGAACGCCGAGAAGGGAACCATTTGTCGCTCGAAATCCATAAATTTCGGTTTTAAAATCGTCGTGCAAGTTTAAACACACAGACGAGTCACTCGAACCCCCGCTACTCTTTGCATCCATTGCCTCGCGTCTACATCTACGGTATTCTCGCCTTCTTTAATTTTTGCAAAAAAAAAAAAAAAAAAAAAATCGAAATTAAGAAATCATAATCTGTTCGCCTCTTCGTCGGACCGATTAATTAGCGACGAGCCACGAGTTCGCTTTACCCGGCATTCGCAGGACGAACGGACATTTCTTTTCACTTCGAATGAGCAAAATAAAAAATTGGTCCGGCGATTCGAGGAAGAAAATTATAAGAGCGTGGAATTTGAAATTGAGTTTAGACGTCGAGGATTCGTTTGAAAATAGATTTTTCTTGAACGAAAACGATTTTTGGCTGTTACAACAAGCGCCGACGGGGATTTAGAATGCGAAGTATCGTCGTCACGTGCCGTCGGGTGTGAAGAGAGCTGTAACTAAATCGTCGGCATGGTGTGACAAGTAGAAACACACTTATACGCGTCTCGTGAAAATCTAATACCGAGCACGATGCTAATGTTTGTTGTGGCCGAGTAGACGATAAGTGAGTTCTCGTAACGGTAGAGAATGGCCGGGGCTAAAAAAAAGATTTGAAACATTGGGGCAAGATGGACCGGTGTCCTTGTTTCGGACGAGACATTTCTGTGTACAGCGAGAAATAGCCAGTCGATTTAGCCTCATGGTTTATGTTTCACGGTCAATTTTTCGAAAGAATTTTACAGACATTTTACAAAAAAAAAGTAAATACTACAACAAGTTGTAAAATAGTATATTATGCTACAAGGGAGGAAAGTGCGCGATTTTGGACGAGTGAAAAGTTTGCTACTCGACAGACATTTTTTTTCGCACTAATATCGTAATGTACTGTTATCACATTCGGTGCGAAAATGTTTTTTTCGCACGCTTCGCGTGCACAAACCTTCATTTTCATACTCGTCAAGTAAAATTTTGTACAATACTCGTGCGAGAAACTTTTTCCGAACCCGCGTGATTGCAACATTCACCTTCGGCTCGTGCTGTAAAGTCACACTCGTCAGAAAAAGTTTCATCGCACTAGTATCGTAAATTACTATTTTTTCCGGCTTCGGTAAAATAACCATTTGTCGCGTCGCACAATCGTCATATTCGCCAATAATCATTACTCCTCCGGAAATAATAAAGCTTGCAGAATAATGACCGTATTACTCGTTAGGGAGTAACGAAACTGTACTGCGCATGCGCACATGTTGATAATGATCATCGGTCAATAATAGGCGATTTTCAGCCCGGATTGCACGCAAGTAAGGTAGTTATTTTAGCGAAGTCGGAAAAAACATTATTTTTGGGTTAAATCCATCCGAGCGACTACATATTTAATTTTTTTTTAAATTATATTTATAAATTCACTATTTATTCATGGAGAAATTGTCGGAATTAATTTACCAGTTATTTATCGTGCTATTTAACTGTTTATTTACCGACTCGCATCACTGGCCCATCCATCGTTGTTCATTCGTTGTTGACTGCGTCCGGCGGTGCTCCCGTTGCGTGTTAGCGAGAGGCGAAAATCGTTGCGGAGTAAGCGGGGAATAAAGCTCATTTCGTATAGGTGCGTCGAATGGCTCGTAAACATAAAGCCCAACAGCTGTCGATGAAAAACAAAATCTAAATTTAGAGACGGAGAAGGCAAAGAGAGTAGCGAGAAGGAAACTCGGTTGGGAACGAGCGAAGGCGAAGGAGACCGCTTCGGCATACGAGCTGCGAACAAACGTGAATTCGGACTGTAGGCTCGACGCCTCGAGGATTCTGAGGTGACGGAAAAAAAACGAAGGAAAGACACTCGAGGCTGCCGTTCGAGGCCCGACAAAAATCTCGACCTCGACGGTATTACAAAAAATAGTGGTCCATTTTACCCCGCCTTCAGCCCCCCTTCCCTCGGTCGCATCTCTCCACTGTTCTGTCCAAGCCACCTACAACTATCGCGCTCGCATCGACAGAGTCCAACTTCTTCGGAAGCACGTACGGATTAACTTAAATCCCCTTAACGTTCCAATAAATTAATTCTTAAGCACCAATAAATTTTTAGCCACGTCAGAGTTAAGAAAAATTCGGATGAATTATCGTTGATTAGTCAAAATTATAGTTTTTTTTTTCGTCTGGACGTTCTCGTTATGAAAAAATTCAATCGCCCCAAAAAAATCGGAAAATCCACCGGAAATTTTGAGATCGGGGTTTTTCCGAAATCGTAGATACGCACGGAGCGATTTCCTCGCCGTGATACGAGCTAGCGAAGGAATTTTTCGTATAAATATTATGAGGTTTACGGGGCAGGGTTTCGGAAGTAGTTCGGATTATAGAATTCTATTCGCCCTTTTCTTATTCCCCTTGCGAGCTTTCTGTTTATCGGTTTTTACAACTACTCTGTAGACTTTTGGCCCGAGTAACAAGGTATATGTGTTTCGTACAACGGCGAAACATTTCTCCGTGAAATGTGGGTTAATGGATCTTGAACGGATACAAAATTCGACCTCGGGGAGATTCGCCTAGCCGCACTGTGTGTTGCATCATTTTGTAACTATCCGGAGTATCGAGCGATATCGATTTTTTATTTATTTTTTTGATTTCTCTCCAACGAACTCGAGAGCCAAGAACGTACGATGCATAGTTGATATATCGCGCCCGCATTTCCCAGTCAACACGATAATAAAGTGTTGACCGGCGTGACCAATTTTTCACTGCCAATCGTCTTACATTTTTAAATACTTCAGATTAGATTCAATTTTTTTTATTTCTCTTTCGCGTTCATTTTTCCATCGTGTTTACCGACTCAAGTGAATTTTGTGCGTTTAGCGTATTTTCACATAGGCTATAAATTCACGTAGCAGCCGAGATGGCTGCGTTACGAGATCAAAAGCGATAATCCGAAAGCTTCCTTCGTCGTGTAACGGGCGGAAATAAATTTCAACCGGTGACACAAGACTCAACGAGAAACCGGTTGTTTAATTTTTTATTATATCTTCTTTTTTTTGCAACCGACATAACATTTTTCACTTCCTATCTCGCAATTTTTTTTCACTCATTTCGCAATGCACTTTACGTAAGAGGAGTCAGGGTGAGAGACCGGGGCAGGACGGACCGTTTCTACCGACCTCTCGCGGGACATGAATAAAAAAATCTTCATCCGAAATGGGGGGGCCATTTTGCCCCACTCTCCCTATAATTGGCCCACACCTGTCTCTTATAAAAAATAATGGCACAAAAATCCATCGATAAGAAATAATTAAAAGGGGGTTCGGAAGGGACTCGGCGTGACTCAATGTGTCTCGAGAAAATGCTAGAGTAGACTCTCTTGTGCTGGCTCGCTGTTCGATTATTTATCGTAACGGTATGTGCATCGCGTGGGCGATATGGCCTGGTCTTCTCCCCCCCCCCCCTTCTCCTCCCTCGGATTGCTCACAGTCGTCGAGAGGTTTCTGGCTTAGTTCCAACACGGCGACACCTTACACCCACAAAATCCGACTGCGAGAAACGGATGCTCACCGATGTCCGAGCGAACACGGCTGTATTATGATGGTGCTCGTCTCTCCTCGCACCGTCAGCCTCTCCCTCTCGCGTATCCGGCGAAACGAGCAAACTTGTGTCTCGTCGATTCCTTGTGGACCGTTCTCCCCCAAAATCCCCCCCCCCCCCCCCCCCCCTCCCTTCGAGCCTCTTATCCCATCGTCTGCCGTGACGTTACGTGGCGGCGGCGAAACTCGCATCGTCTGGATACCCGCAAGCCTCCCCGTCTCTCTCCTCTCACTGGTCCTCCACGCAACTCTTCTTCACCAGACAGCCCGGCTTGAGGAGTTAGTTATAGTAAGAACGGTACAGCCACATTTCCTTGGCTCGAGAGACGTCAGCGGCAGGCTATCTCACCTCTTCAGAATTCGGGGAAAAAAAATGAGGAGGAAAAAAAAAAAAATGAAAAACGAAACCAAGGGAATCCGTCATTTTCTTTTGTCAGTCTGTTGACAGACTTGATTCTCGCAAGAATCGATTCCCGCTCTCCTGCGCTGGTCTGCTTCGGCTCTAATTTTTTGTTTCTTTTTCCTCCTTTTTTTTTTTTGTTTTCTTGCTCAACTTTTTCCTCTCTTTTTCGTCGGCGCTCCCTTTGAGACTCCCGCGGCTCCGCTTCTTCGAGATCGCGGACTGCTCGGGAAGAAGAGGAAGAAGAAGTAACATAAGTGTATCCCCTCGTCCGTCAATTCTTTCGCTACGTTCGTCAATTCTTTATCCTCCTTCACGGATCTGCTTACGCTTTATTTTCTCTTACTTCCTTGCGTTTCGTTTCACTTCGTTTTTTTTTTGTATATTCTTTTTCGTTGTTTTCTCGGTTCAGAGTCCCGCTCGAACCGACTTCCTCTGCCCCACTTCGTCGTCGATTTATCTTCGTCCCCGCTTCGCCTCTTTTCGGCTCCATTAGTAATTCCGCGGCTTTGAGTGTTATTTCGGTAATGCGCGCGAGGAAAGACGCCCGGGCCGATTTCCGTGCAGGTAGTCTTTGGCCGATGGCATCTTTCGGAAGATAGTGAATTTTCGATCTTGTAACTGTCTGCCGATCAGTCGCGCGTCCAATTAACCCAGGGTCGCGTAGATGCATCGATTCATCGTCACGGATCCGTTTCGGGAGCTCGCTTGATCCAGCGACTTCCGTTCCCGTGGTTCATCCCTATTCGGGATAAATCCAGCAGCGGAGAACTTGCAGAGTGTGCGGCGCTGTTACTCCCGGCTGGAAGTCCCCCGCTCCCGGTACGTTTCTATACCGAGAGGAAGGCCCGAGTCTCGTGAGCCGAGCAAAGATAAGCGGGCGCGCAAGGCGGCGCGTTAGCGCAGGGCTTTCTATTTGCGGCCTCCCTCGATTAGCCTTATTTACGGCTCGTGCGCGAGAGATAGGGAGAAACTCGCGATCGAGCAATAGAGAAAAGTGAGCGGAAAGAGCGAGGAGACAGAAACTTCCTTCGTCGCATTTTGGTCGCTCACCATTGGAGCTCAAGCTATCCATGTTTCCGTTTCCGGAAGCAAATGCCTTTGCGGGTCTCGGCGAAGACCGAGATTGAAAACTCTCCGACAGGCGTGCCGCGTCCATGGATGAATCTCGACTTACGATGACTCGACTTACTTCCGTTTTACGCAATAACACGAGCGTTGGAAAAAATTTGTAAAAATTGCTGTGGCTCAATTTTAAGGGAATACGTCACATGGTCGCCGTTTCTTGATGGTGGGGGGTGGTAGGGACACGTTGCTAGCAGTTGTTGAGGCCTAGATATCTACCCATTTGCAGGTTCGAAGCTCCTTCAACTCGTTATATCTTCGAAAATCTGTGGGCACGGCGCGATTTTATTATTTTTATATCTATCTAATAATGTTGTAATGTTAATTTAGAAAAGAAATTCTAATAAAGTAGTCTGGAAATATATATAAAAAAAAAGAATGTTGCTTTTCATGCAGCACCATTTGCAGCTCATGCTGAATGACACAACTTCAAGCTCTTGTATCTCGGAATCTATGTGGTGAAAAAATTATTAGAAATGCTTTAAAAAAGCCTCATTTAGTGTTTTATAACACTTGCGATTTTTACTTCCAAAAGTAGTAAAGTCGCTGTGTGACGTATTCCCTTAATATCATAAAAGGTCATTGTGGACGTAAAACTGTGCAGAAAATTCGCCGATTATGTGATACTTTATAATGTTTTCTGGTCCAGGTTTCATACTGAACAAAAGCGTGTCTCAAATCACTTCTGTTTCACACAATAACACGAACATTGGATAAAAATTGGAAAAATTTCAAAAATTGCAGATGCTTAATTTTAATATCATAAAAGGTCAATCAGTACGCAAAGGTGTGCAGGAGATTCGACGATAATTCGGGGATGCTTTATGATATTTTCTGGTCCAGGTGTTACACTGGACAAAAGTGCAAACACAAAAATGGAGCAACGTAGGAAAAGAAACATTTGTTTATCGAATCTTTACATTGCAACTAAAAATAGGGGTAAATAGGTATGTCCGATAGGGTGTTCATTGAAAAACTACGACACTTAGGTGGTCCCTTATGTGGCCAGCGTTGGCCCGTTCTCCGTCCCGAAGTTCCCAAAATCGCGCAGCCTTCGGAGGTGCGAAGCCCGTCATCGAGCCTAGCCCAGGGCCTCGTATATCACGCTCCCGTCTCGGCTAATCGAGCGTCGCGGACGTTTCGACATCTCGCGCCCGAAGGCGCTCCCGTCTCGAGGTTGTCTGACAGCCCCGTACCGAGGTAGCCGCTGAACAATACGGAAATCGATGAAAACCTGACAAAAACGCTCGAAAAAAAAAAAAAAAAATGCGTACATAGAGAGGTTCTATTTATTTGTCTTTCTTTATTCATTGAAAATCTTTCCATCAGGATCCTAAAAGGTGTGTTAAAACCTTGTTTTATTTCTCCGTCCACAATCCCAGCCAGCGCCGTTGCTCGATGGCAGCGCGGCTGGCTTCGGGTATATACGAAGTCGCGGGATTTTACGGTGTAACAGCTGTTGCGCCCGGTCGCACTTTGCCCGCGCAAAGCAGCGCTAATGGACCGACAATTTCGTGCTCGCCCTGTACCCGAGGCTGCCTTCTTCTTCTTCTTACTCCGCTCTCTTCTCGTCTGTCGCGTGCTAAGCTTTTCACCGGCAATATAAATATAGTCTCGCCCCCGTCGCCCGTTGCTCACTCACTCGCTCACTCTATCTCTTTGTCGACTACTTTCGTCGTACTACATAGTTGTAATGCCGTCACATCTTTCCACCTCGGAGATACATCACTCCTTACCGTGGAAGGTACGGCCGGAGGATGAAGACGAAGAACTCTTTCGCGGGCGAAAGCCATGAGGGATACGAACGCCCCGGATAATTAATAGGTGGAAAAAAGAAACGTTGCAAATTCGAGTCCCTCGGCGAAAGAATAATCTACTACGAGCGTAATTTATTGCCGAGGTGTTCCTCAGTGACCCTTCCCCCCCTCTCCCCCACCCTGCGCCCCTTCGTGACAGAAAATGTTTCACGAGCTTCGAACTTTCGTCGGTCTGAGATACGCGATAGCGGGACGAGAGGCGTTAGTGCGATATTTGGGAAAGCGCTAAATCGTATGGGCCTATGATAAATCTAAACATTCGAGAGGAAGCTGCTGCTGCTTCTTGCTTGCTGGTAATGCTACCGCCGAGAGAGAGCGCGTTCACCCTGGCATTGCCGTAAAAATAAACGGGTCCCAGCCGGAGAGACCTAGCGCGGGCGAGATCTTCTCCCGATAGCGGGGAATGGAAACGCGCCGGCCGGATTCCAAAGCTTACACTGTAATAGCTGTTATACAAATGTATAACATCGGACGCGCAAAGTATCTTCCGCGGGCAAGGCTCACTGACATCGGACTGCCTATCCACGTGGCAAAAAGTATATTTTGGAATATATTTTGGAATATATTTTGGAATATATTTTGGAATATATTTTGGAATATATTTTGGAATATATTTTGGAATATATTTTGGAATATATTTTGGAATATATTTTGGAATATATTTTGGAATATATTTTGGAATATATTTTGGAATATATTTTGGAATATATTTTGGAATATATTTTGGAATATATTTTGGAATATATTTTGGAATATATTTTGGAATATATTTTGGAATATATTTTGGAATATATTTTGGAATATATTTTGGAATATATTTTGGAATATATTTTGGAATACCTTTTCGAATATGTTTTGGAATATATTTTGGAGTATATTTTGGAATGCATGTAGCATTTTATATGTTTAATTTATTAATCATACAAAAACGCAAAATTGAATAAATTTCGAATTCCAAAAATATATTCCGCATATATTTAATTTCCGCGGTGGTGTCAAATATCGGGCGTTTCAGCTACGTTTATTCTCGCCCGATGTTTTTTTATTCGTCAATTACTCCATCTCTTTCGTTTCTCGGTCCGACACGAAAAACTCTTTAAGGTCTCCGGTTAATACAGTTCGTACCCTCTCCCACCTCTCTTTTTTTCATCATCCGCTCCACGCGATATTTTCATCCGAAACGAAGTCTTGCACGCGGCTTCTTTTTCATTTTCTATGTCACAATGCTCTCCGCACTCGCCCCCGCCGACTTCTGTTTTCTTCTTTCTTTTTTTTACAATTTTTTTTCCTCCCTCTCCGACGGATGAGAATAGTCCGAGCAAGCGAGGAATATGCCGTGCAGCCGGGACAAGTGAGGAGGTCGACGAGGCCTGAGGGGGAAGCAGAGCCGGGGGGGGGGGGGGGGGAGGAGAACGAGAGATATGACGACGAAGTCGCGCGGTGTCTTAGCTGCAAGTATTTGGCTTCTGGTCTAGGAAGCGCCGTCACCAAGCTCCCGCACCGTACCCGTTGTGTTGCCCTTAATGAGAGTTGGAGACTCGGCAGTGGAATATAGAAGAGCCCGTGTAGACCCGAAGCCCACTCTTCCTTTGCCCGCTCACTCCTAACGCAAACCGTAAATCTATATTTCAAACCCGGCGCTCGCCGGAGCTCTTCCCGGCTGACTGTCGCGGACACCGTGTGTTGATATTCCACACCCCGAAGCCATTGGCCCCCACACCGAGTTTGCACAGTGTGCAATAAACTCTCCTCCGCGCGCATGAAGATGACCTGGATAGGTACCAAAGTCACCAAGAAATAACCCGCTTTCCGGGTTCACCGTTTCATCCGTATCCCGTTTAATCCTTCGTCGAAAGTTTCGTCTCGGGGAAACGTCCGGTATCTTCCGTGATAGCGCGGAGGTTCGGAAATTGATTTTAATTCGATTTATCGCGTGACTGGAAGTGAAGCGAGGAGTCCCATGGGCGCGGATCCGCGAACAGCTCCAATGCCAATGTTAAAGCCCTCTAACCGAAGTACCGAATTGAACCGGGAATTTTGCCCTAGGCGCTCAGCAGCATCGCCCGGCGTGTCTCTAGCTCTAGGCATCGACGGGCGGACACGATGAGTTTTGCCAGAAGCTTTTAACGCACACGGTCACAGCATAACGGCGGTTTTGCACGGGCATGCAGCACCCCCGTCAATCGTCGATCGGCGAACAGCATCGTGCAAGAATGTTCTATTTTCGAAGCCGCTAATAATCATTACGTGAGCCCGAAAACTGCAACTCCATTTCGGACATCTGACAAACATCTCTTGTCCATGAAGTTCCAGCGTCATTGTTTTGTTTCTTCAATTTTACAATTTAAACAAAATTTTATTGTTGGAAATGAATTGTGAAATTAAGAAGGATACAAAATTTGGCGGACATTTGGACAATAAATGTTTGTCGATTGTGCAAACAAATATTAATCCGTGCGGTTTACTGGCAGTAATAAATAAACCTGCCAAGAGCCAAGGATAGAATGATCAGCCGTTGGTCGTAAATGTACGACATTCTCCCGACGATAACGGCGATAACTTTGCGTCCATTTATACGTCGGTGCATCAGCCCGAGTCCGAAAATCGTCGAAAATCACGTTCTAACGATTTCGTCTCGGGAGTCTCAGTCCGTCGTCGCCAAAAACGCACTTAGCCACGTGCATTGGGGATCCATCCCAGGATGCAATGGAATCCTATCCGCCCATCCATCCAATAGCTTCGATTTATCGCAACGATCTTATCGAACTTGGAACACCACCTTACTGTGTACCAAAAATTGTCACAGCAACGTCGACAGTTTGTTAATCGAAGAGCTTTCACGGCGTCTCGTTAAGTGTCTACTTTATTTACAAACCTTTCCGAACTCCCCAAAAGCCAATTTGCGATGGCTTCTCGCTGTTGCAAATCAGACGATATAGGATAAAGCCGGAGTGCCATTTTATAGATGCAGCGGTCCAAACACAGCTGATTCACTTATCTATACCATAAGCGTGATTCACTTATTTATGTTCACGTTTATCGGGTCATCCTTGGACGTCCCTCGGCGTCGTCACTCGCTGACTACGGCATCGCCGTCTGACTATAGCAGCGCCGAGGGCGAAAATTCTTGCCAAAATACATATTGAATATTATTTAAAGACACCGCGAAACTGCCAAACGTCTATTTTTATTAACGACATTCATTCGTCGGTGAGTTTGGAGACGCGTGGCTTGAGCGAAATATCTCAATGATGTGGTCATTGTAGTATGGTGTGTGTTATTCACCCTCCGCTGTTATCCGAAAATTCTTGGCCTTGGCATTACCTATCGAAATCTATCGGATGCTCGTGCAGACTCCGCTGTGGATCGAGCGAGCTCGGAGTTCAGCAGCTTCGAGATATCCAAGTTTTAGCTCTTTCTCGTACGGTAAGCTCGGTACAGCTCGAGGCCGCTTTGCAAACGAAGCTTTTCGCATTCACTACTAGGCAATTGCGTACGCCCGAGCCGTTAGAGAGTTTCGGCCCTCGTTCAAACGCAAGCGGTGAGCTCTAGCTAGCTTGTCCTTGCATTCGGGATATTTCTGTCCAGAGTTTTAGCCAGTAAAGTCTCTCGCCCGTTCCGCGCCGCCATTCCCGACATGGCCAGACGCCGGTCTAAGCTATGTAAAGCACCGGCGGTGTGTGCTTGAGCCCCCCCCCCCCCCCCCGCCCCCCTCCCCCGTGAAGCTCGCGTTCTCCATCTTTTTTGCCTTCTACAGCCAAGAGGAGAGGAGAGCAACATCGAGAAAGCGGCCATACCGCTCCACTGGAAGCTTCGGGCTCGACTCGGCCCTCGAGAGCTTCTATCGTCACCCGTGTGATCTTACATACGCAGGCGAGTGGGAGAGAACGGGGCAAGACGGAACTGTGGGGCAAAATGGACTATCTCTAGCAATTTTTTTTTTTTTGTGGAACATTAAAAACAAACCATTAAGCTCCGATCGAGTGGAGAGCGCAAGTCAGTTTTCGAGCGGGGTTCCATCTTGCCCCGCATTTCTCTAGCTTCCCGTTTGGTTTATACGGGGTTGAATTAACTTTTCTCGGTGCTGATGAAAGTTATTTATCGGGTAAGAGGCGAAGCAATGTAATGTGGATGACGCCTTGCGGATCATCGAGTAGACTTTCGTCGACTTGCTTTCACATTAGCGGATATGAGAGAACCGCGCAAAACGGAACCGTGGGGAAAAATTGACTATCTTCACCAATTTTTTTTGTGGAAAGTTGAAGACAAAAAAATTCTCCACTCGAGTGGAGAACGCAAGTGCGTTGTCGACCAGGGTTCCATTTTTCCCCGCATTTCTCTAGCAGAACGGACCGAAGTCCGCTTCCCGTTTCGTTTATAGCTCGTGTGGCGCTGAATTAATTTCGCTCGGTGCTGGCATAAGTTATTTATCGGGTAAGAGGCGAAGCAATGTAATGTGGAGTGCGCCTTGCGGACCATCGTGTATACTTTTGTCCACTTGATTCTTTGTTTTGTCCAACGACAGTTGAGACGTTAAAATTTTTATCGAGTCAAGGATAATTACATTTGGCTGCCCGTGGTCCGTGCGACTCAATAACGTGCCCGCTTATCCTCTCGAGCGGAGTGTCGAGAGCCCATTCAAGATCATCGGTGGAGGCTTTGGCTCCATGGATCAACTCCTTGCGGTGTACGCGCGGACAGCAAAAATGTCGTTCGCCGTCGTCGCACTTATTGTAAATAAAAATAATCGTTTTGGGGTTCCGTCCGGGCGACGGAGGAGAGTACCGGTAGAATATAATGAGTGCAGGGACCAGAGGGCATGCACACGGCATGCTCCCTCTCTCCATCGTGTGCTTAAAAATCAGCGAGAAAAGTTAACAAAAAATAGTGTTATATCCTCGCATGGATAGCGGTACTTAAAAATATTACAGTATAGGGTTAATTCACGGAGATAATGGCTGGTCGGACGATACGTACAATCTTTATATCGTCTCACGAGGCAAGAGCTAATCACCCGGCCGTTTCCAGAGTCTCGTGTTTACGAACCAGCGGTGAAATTCCAACCGGACCGGCACGATTTCCACGGCGAACAGCATTTCGTCGAGAAATCGCACGGTTAAAAAAAGGAAATTCATTTTTATTTTTTACGGAGGGTCATCGTACGCGGCAGAGTGGGGGTCGGCGGGGCAAAACGGACTTCCATTTGCGATAAGATTAAAAAAAAAAAAAAATTAAGCGGTCGAAAACTGTCCGTTTTGCCCGGCTGGGCCTCCAGCATGGAAAACGGCCTTGCAGAGTACTCCAATAATTCACCGTATGTGTATACTCTCGCCGACCACCGAAATCTTTATTTTCAACCTAAATACGAAACTGCGAATAAAAAAAGAATTAAAAAAGAAAAACACGAATACAACATAATTTTCGAGATGGAAGGGAGATGAGAGGGGAGTGAAAGATTAAAAATAAGAAACGTGGTACGCTCTCGTGGGAAAAACTCTCTGCCTCTCCTACTCTCCTTCCGCGCTCGTATCCGAGGAAAGACGATGCACTCTGCAAACCGGTAACGTAAATGCAGCAAAAGCACGAAAATATCGCGAGATAGTAGTACGTAACTATACAGCGAGTGTATTATAACAGCGTAAATAAATAAAAAGCGAACGAGCGGGGGCCGTTTTCTCGCGGTTAATGTTGTGCGCGCTCGAGGCGTGTGTGGTTCGAGGAGGTTCGAGTCGCCTCGGACATACACTCGCCGAAGTTACTTTCGAGAGAAGAGTTTGCTGCTGATAATCGCCAGTGAGCACCGAGGCAGTTAGCTCTTTTCTTATGTACCCTCGCGATCTTTCTCTCGCTCCCTTAAACTCTTTGGCACATTGTTTTTTTTCCCCCCGATTCTGGGAGGTGCAAACTGCGAACTGGCGTACGGTCCCGATGGTCGTCGTCGTTGAGACGGGGGCCGGGTGCTGCTCTTCCCGGTTGCACAAACGACCCGGCGTGCCGCGCGGACTCTCCACTTCTCTTCGGCAGCGAGCTCGCTTGCTTGTTCGGCTCTTCCTCCTCGAGAGTCTCTCGCGCACGGTTAAGACGTTAAGATTCCGAGTTTCGCGGTCAGACGGTCCCGGCAGCGAGAAACGAGGGAATGGAGCGAGACGAGTCCCCCGGGGACTGAAAGACTCGAGAGCCGGAGAAGAGCCTCCGGGCTCCAAGCGTCGCAGCATCCCTTCTCTCTGGACCTTCTTCCATTTTTTGTTTTGCTTATTTTTTTTGTTCAATCTTGCTCTGACGAGGACACTCGATTTCGTGACGGTAGCGACGATAGCGAGAGACCTTCGGGAAGGAATGAACCCGGTGAGAGTCGCATCGTGTGGAATTGCAGAAAATTACGGGGTTCCTTCGTCGCGCCACATTACATTACCCTGGAGAGGTGCTGCAGCCTCTGTCCCGCTCTGGAAATTGATGGGATCGTCGGGAATTATTTATCGCCCACTGATGGATCGTCTCATATTTCACGCGATTCTCAACGGTTTCATTTATATTTTTTAAAAAATCTCTTTTTCGTTACCGTTAACTTCCGAGCTGCATTTAAGGAGGATGCATCGTTGCCATCGCCGTTAGATTAGCATCTGAATTTTTTACATGCTGGCTATAGTGCATGCCGCGATATCTGTAAAAGTAGAGGGTCGCTTAACGGACATTTCGATGAAATAATAATTCTTGAAACGCGCGATTCTACGATTGAGTCGCGTCGTACGGGGCGTAGATTCCTTCATTGCAAATTGGTTGACTTTGGCGATTAGGTACATCACTGCGTATTAACGCAGTGCGCCCCGCAATTCGGTTTTCATTTTTCAGAATCGTTTCGGAAAAAAATGAATTCAAAATGTTTACTCTGTCTCTCTCGCACTCATACGTGTTTAGCCTCCCTTTAAGTAAGGAGCTTGGAGTGTTCTGCACTGGTAAAAAACAAAGTGCTAAATTTTTGAAAATCGTTTGCAGAAAATGTCCACAGATGGACTAAAGTGGACGGTGATTCGCATTGCATCGTGTGTCCTTAACCAAAAGGAACATTAATAGCAACAGATTTGCAACAATGTTAACTGCTTTGTGGCAGCATTTGAGAAGGTATATATACCTGTTCAATTTTTTTTTTTTTTTCATAGTCGGAATGATCCATAATTTTTCGCTCGATCTAAAAAACGTAGCATTCACTTCACCAGCGCTCCAGCCTCGCTAACGAAGGGAAAGCCTCTCCGGGTCATGTGCCCACATGGCGAAATGATCGAAGCCTTTTGCAACGTCACTCGCTGTACATAATTAAAACCCATCGTCTTGCCATTTTTATTTATAATAATAAAAATAAAAAAAATACCGCACTATGACTCGTTCATGATTTTTCAAATTTCTCTTTCATCCAAGCCCCTCTCGTTGCCCCGTCCCGTTCCGAAAGAGAAAAGATCCCCGAGAGTGAAGAGGCGATAAATTCCCGAGTTTACGGGTGCCTCGTCGCGACACTGCCGCGATCCTCGGCGGTCCCGCGAAAAGTGCGCGAGAGAGCGGGGAAGCACGATCGAGAGCTCCAGGAGCAAAAACAAGAGGCGATGATGTCAAGCGCCGCTCCGGTGTTTATATTTCGCGATTACGTTGGCGGCGGAGGAGCTGCGCGAGGGACAATGTGCGTGCGTCTGGAATTATGCAACCAGGAAAACCGCACGTGCGGCCTTACTCGCGAATATATATTCGTACGAGGGAAATTCAAAGAAAACCGTCGCTTCGTTCATACACGAAGCCGGTCCCCCGTTCGCGTCCGCGCCTTTCCTCCGCTTCCCTCTCTGCAGAAGCGCGAGTGCAACGAGAGAAGTGCAGTAGAAAACGCCTGGCAGGCCCGTTAGGCTAACTTGGGCGTGCTATTTGCGTCTTTGACTACTGAGACTTATCGTCACGCTCGCTCCTTCCTTACAGCAAACTCTCTCCATCCTCCTCCCCACCCCCCTCACTTTCGGTCTTCCACCTTCTCCTTTGCTCCTCTTCATTCTCCGCTCGTCTTTTGCTCTTCAACGGTAAGGCAAGTCGCGCCCAGAAAACCGCGACCCCTCACCGATACAGGCAACACTTTTATACTTTTAGAGCTTCGGACGAGTGTGTGTGTGTGTGTGTGTGTGTGTACATATGGCACATGCGCACACTTGTATACACACACATATATATACACATACTTCAGTGGTGAACATGCTTCGATGAAGTTTACCGCTTTAATCTGCCCGAAGGTATTCAGATTGTCCTCTTTTTATTCTTGGCTTCGTTACACTTCTGATGAATCTCGGATTGATGTAGCTCTGAGTCGGGCCATTTGCGAATTGAATCTCGCTCACTTACGCGAGAGGACGACGACGCTCTCGACGTTGTATGAAGTTAAATGGCCGGTGGCGTTGAACGATTCACGAACAAAAACCTGAGTTGTCCGGGTCATCTTGCCGACATGATGAGAGGCTCGAAATTCCCTTGTCCGTAATCAAAAGCCCCTCGGATGAGTCTGCAACTGTGAATTGACTGTTTACTAACAAACAAACAAAATTAAATTCTCGATAATTATTTCGATCCGAGCTAATTATGTTTTTTTTTTTTAGAAATGTACGTAGAAAAAAAAATATCGACAATTGACCACACATGCTGTGTGTGAAATTTCTGTTCAATCGGTCGAGTTATAGTGGTTTGGATTTTCGCGTCTGAGTCGCACACACATAAATACACAGACACATACATCCGGACTTTTTTTTTTTTAATGTGATTTTTGGATATATTTGAACATTCTGAACACGTTTTCATTAAAATCTCGATTTTTTTTTTCCACCGAAACTAAGCATCTTTTACGACGAAGCAAAATTGAAACTAGAAATGATTTCCTTCTCCGACTGATGGCTGATGCACGCGGCCGAGCTGCAAAGAGGCTCTCGCGAGGAAGGGAACAAGAGAATGGCAGGTGCCGTCTTCGCGAGTCCGGCCGGCTCTCTTTCTCCTCTCCCGATGCCCGCGGACATTGCCAGACAAGCTGTTATTATTTTAACGTGAAATACTTTGGCGATCCTCCCCAAGATAAATAACAATGGTTATGCAAGAGCGTGAGGCTGGGATTTCGGTGCGCGATGCCTGCGGTCCCTTGTCGTAGCCACGATACTACCTGACTGCTCAATATATACGTGTATATTCTGCCTCGTTGGTAGTGTCGAGAACGGGACGCGGCGTGGCGCTTCATAAATTCATCGTTTAGACACTGTGACGTATCCGCAGTCCGAAGTGCGTGCGGAAAAAAAAAAAATTGACTAAAAATGTTTCTGACTATTAGGAAGTTCCCGCTTGACCTCGCACCAAAATTTCTTTCGAATTGGTGTTTAGCGCTAAAAAATACATGGCTATATCGGCTTTGACCATTTTCAGGAAACTTCGATTTTATAAAAATAAAAAAATAAATTGCAGAGCTACGAAAAAAGATTTTTATTTGTGCTGATGCTACCAATTTTTAAATAATAATAGGTATATAAAATATAATAACCATAATCAGTTATTAATTGATAATAATAATACCTGATTATAATAATTATGAATTATTTTTCTTGTTACAGGTAAGGCTGCCATTTCTTTACATTCGTTCAATCGTTTGTTCACCGAAGGACACAATCGTACGGTGAGCTTCCGATAAATACACGTGATAACTAATTTTTTTTTAATTGTACGATATCCGGTTCGATAATATCCGTGACGACGTCGCAAGGGTAAGAGAATCGTGATTTCCCGCGTGGGTAGTTCCAGTTAGAAAGGCGAGACAGCGAGAGGGTCCTTGAACGCTCCGGCGAGCGGTTGCATGCATATTAGTATTAGTTATTACAGTGCATCTCGTGCAAAAACCACAAAACCAGCGAGAGAGCACGCCGGGGTCCCACACAGGAATTTCGCGCGATTATTGAGGCGATCCGACCGAAGGTCTTCGCGCTGTGTTCCATAGTCCTCGCCGAGTGGATAGATTAAGAAAAACCGCGACCCCCGTGCAAAGAACGGGCTGATGATGAACCTCGAGAAAGAAGGCTTCGCAATAAAGTTCGTTCCTCGTTGAAATATGAAATACCAAGTATCTACCTAAAAAAAAAAAAAAGCGAATAAAAAACACTACGATTATAAATAAATAACAATTCCGTGCTTCCTATTGGGCATTGGAAACTCGCCACTATCTCGACAGCAGTGTGAAGTATGCGGCATCGTTTGCGATCGTACGTAGAAGTGGGGGTCGCCGACAAGATTTTTCGATATGTCACCGCGAACTTTTAACCGGATTTCTCCAATTAGGGTTTATTGCCTTGAGTTAATACCTCCGCCCACAAATGTATTGTCACAAACATACACAGAGAAAAAAAAATCAATTGGGTCAACAAAATGTGCGCTTACGGGTGGCGAAACAAATGTTTGGTTGATCGAAAAGAATACCTTGTTGATTAAACTAACAGGCCGTTGAGGCGAGTGTTTCCTTACTTACGACAATTATTTCGTTCGAACAACCAAAAATTTGTTTAACCACCCGTAAGCGCTTTTTTTCTCAGTGTGGATCAGGCGATAAAGTTTTAGTATACCAAAATCTGTTAAGTAATTTTTTGCCGTTCCGACGTTTATCGGCACTTGCGAAAAGTCGCCGAGCCGGCGAACCGCAATGAAAAGCATAACTCCCGTCCTTTTGCCCTAGCGGGCAGTTGGGAGTAGAAAAATAATTTAAATAAAAAAAAAGAATGCCTGGACCTCGAAGAACCCACGGTATGACGGCAGCGCGAAGCAGTTGGTACATCAATGAAACAGTCGTTAGCATCGTGTGACCCATTTAGCGGTGAGACGTAAATAATCCCCGACGTGCCGAAAACACAATGCTATTCGTACCGAGGAGCGGCCTCCGCGTTCTCGCATCATTCGCGGCATCGCGCTTTCGGAGTAAAGAAAATTCGTGCGGATCGACGCATAACGGAAAGATATTGTTCTGCGAAATCCGAGGGCGACGAGTTTTCTAAATCGCGTGTCTCCTGGGCGCTTGTCCGACAGGCAGGTGTTTAGTTAGCATTTGCGATTCTCGTTCCTCATCCGACGCGGGACAGGCGATTAAACTTCGAGATAGTCGCATTTTGGACGTTACACACGCTCCTACTCGTCCATCCGAGATGACTGCCCTTCTGCAATTTGTTTCTCGCAACACTTCGAGATCTAGCAACCGGTAAGACGCCCACGCGCTTCTGTGCGCGAAAACACTGGACAGGTGCTGATACAAATTCACGCGGTTCTTGCGCAATAGACGGCGAAAAGGGGTTTGTACGTTCGACAAACAAGTATTGTTCGCGAGGGTCCTCAATTTATCTCTTGTCAATATAATTTTTTTTTTTGTGTATTTTTAGTACTCGCAATATAATTTTTTTTTAAATTCGATCATACGTTTCATTTTTTTTTTTTTTATTGAATAATCAACAAGAAAACTATTGTGAAAGTGGAGATGAAATTCCATGAGGTTCGAGAAAAGTGTCGTGTGCACTTTTAACAGCACTGATTTATAAGCGATTTATCGCCCGTGCGAAATTTCGAGCGACCCGGTAACGGCGATAAAAAAGTATGCTAAAAAAAATGTCGTTAAACATCTCTCTTGAAAAGTGATAATTTCTTATTTTTTCGCCCGGCACTTTCGCGGACCGCATTTCTTTCGCCCGCATCCACCACCTGACTTCGCGTACGAGTCTAGCAGGAGGAGGCGATAAAAAAATAAAATAAAAAAAATCAGGACGTCGGTGAAAAATATTTCGCTCGGGTAACGATAATCCATCGTGGATGTTTATTAAATATACAGAGTTAAATAAAAATACTGCAGGAGATAGAGAGAAAGAAATTGAATGGCCGTCGAATTCAGCCGGATTTCCAGATGTTCGCGGAACCGAGATGTGTGTAATTTCGGTTGAGTTATACCCCCGGCTGCACGGAGGACGACGATACCGTGTCTCGAACGGTCGAACTGTAGTCCTCGGCCGTGGCTCACGGAATTAGGGGACATTATCTATTTCGGTTGGCTCCAAGGAGCCAGGGACTATTTATCGACATCTCTAGAGCGCGCTTTCTTTTCTCTATTTAATTTCACTCCGGCGTTTTCGTCAAAGGAGGCCGGCAAAAGCAGCCGGAAGATCGTTCGCGTGGGTGGATCCTGGACTCCGTAAATTCGAGCGGTTTTTTTCCATCGGTCGTGGAGAGAGGCCGAAAGCGCGTTTATAAATAAATTAAAAAAAAAAAAAAATGCAGACTATTCTGGAAGGTACAGTGATATTTTATTAATAGAGAATCGAATCATTTCCCCGGTTATTCCTCGCCCCGCGAAGCAAAAATAATACACCGATAAAGACGGTCTTCGCCGCTCCGATTGGTAATAATTATGAAAGAAAATCATTACCATCATAAATTATTATAATTACTCGTGAAAATCGTTAACAATTTTTTATATATATAATATATTACCTACATTAAGCAGGTAAATTTGTCCCGTCGTCGAGAATTTTGTTGCCGCAGTAAAAAAAATCTCTTGCAGTCCCACAACATATTTTTATATCTCCGTGATATAAAATTGCAGAAATTTCGCGATAAAATTGAAATCCGTCGGGAGGATCGGAGCCGGAGGAAGAAGATGGTGGTGAATCAGTGTGCGAACAAGGGAGCGCAGTGCGCGCACAGTTGTTGAAGCCGATCGAGTTCGATCGGGTTCGATAAACAACTTAGCCGGCCCGGTGCCCCCGGGCACCTCCTTCTCCTCCTGTGCTACACTATAAAAGCCTCACCAATACGTGTCTATAAGAGACTTTTGGAGTATCCGCATATAGCATTGGCACAAACTCCTCTCACTCGCTTACTCTTCCTTCTATTCGCGTGGCGTCACCCGTTATGCAACCAATTCCCAACCGGGGATTGCACTACCAAACATCCGAAGCACGTTCTCACTGGGGCATTCCTTTCAACCCGGTAGACCATGGCTCTTTATCTCCGTCTCACCGTGCGCGCTCGCGGGCTCGTTCTTTTTACTCTCGGAGCTTCGTACTAGCGTCACGTATTTTCTAAATCGGCACCGCGATCCGACTTGCCGACACATTTTCAAATTTACTCCGACAACGATTTGTCCCTTAACTCAACAAAATTTCCTTAAAACAAAAACGATAAAAACACATCATTTTTTTCACTCCTTTAACCTTTGCATCGATAGTTCGCATCTCAGCTTTCACAATCGAAGGCTTCTCTCGATACCTCATCGTACATTTTTCCCGCCGATATATTTTCCAAATTCCTTTTTAAATTTTAATTGAATCGAATTAAATTTTTTTTTTTAAATATTTTATATTAATTCGTATCGGTGTTCCACCGAGCTAAATCCGAATATAAAGCAATGCGTCTTACCACGCGCGGTCTCCTCGTTGACGTTCCCGAGGCGCGAAGGAAAATCAAATTAGGGGTCCGGTGCGTGCCCGCGCAGCGGGAGGGGAGGGGACGTGAGAAACGTTGTATTAGCACGGCCCATATAATTCGTGGCAAATGCGCCTTCGGCGAAGATGTCTCTCGGGCGCGGAGTCGGCCGTAGTCCGAATAAACCGTAGTAGATGTTTCGGGGAGAGAGGGCAACTACCGAGGATAGGCGGTGCTGGCAGAAATGAGCTTATTAAGCTCGGGGCCACACCTGAGAGTTTTGGATCAAAGTGCGACGGTAAAAGCGGCGTCAGAGCCGCGGCTTCACGCGTGCGAGATTTAATAAGAACGGTATTAATACACGCTCGGCTTTGCCTTACTCCTCTCGGGCGCGAAATATCATCGCCGCTATACATTCCCGAACTCGCAAGACTCGCCGATGTACAATCGTAATAATTATTCCTCGATTATTAGTCAGCAAGTTTTTTTTATCTTTTTTTTTTTTCATACAGTGTACGGATGATAAGCGCGACATGCACAACCCTTTCACTCGAGCGATACACGACGGCGAGACCCGACTCATTAGCCACCTGCGAATATTAATTAACTCCGTACCGACCGCCTTATCACGCCGCTCCGTTGTTCGGGCGATCTCTTCCTCACGGACTCTCTCGCCGCTATCGCGCGATTGACACTATAATTCTCGGGACGATGATCGATCTACATGCCGGTGAAACATGCATTTCGACGAATGAATCAGGTAGCTTTCCTCCCGTAAAAAAAGTACCGTAGAACCCCGATTAACCGGGGTCGGATTAACGGTGCGTCTTCTGAGGTTTTTTTCTCGTTTGATGCGCGGAGCGCGGATAAATGAAACTCGTGATAGACGAAAATCGAAGGAAGTGCAAAAAGCAAACCAAAGTCACTGAGTACTTCCAAAGAAGACTGGTGTACGTACCATTAATGAAAAAAAAAATATCCAGGACTTTACACACGGAGAAAAAAAAATGGTTGGGACAACAAGAATTTTGTTACCATAACTAATTTACCTGCTTAGCATAGGGACAACAAAATATTTGGCTGTAGCAGCCAAACATTTTTGCTTCCCCAACAATAAATTATGAACGATCTACATTTTGTTAGAGAAACAGAACTATTTTTCTCCGTGCATTCTAGTTCACACTATTTAATAATGAAGTGCAAGTTGTACCGAATGTCATTGTAACTAGTCAAAATAAAGTTGCATCATTAGCCATTATTGACTTATATACTTTGGGTCTCTAGTTCGGATTAACTGGGATTTCGATTATCCGAGGACTCTTCGGTCCCGAGCATCCTGGTTAGTTGGTGTTCTGCTGTAAACAATTTTTTTAATGAAAATAAAACGTTGATTATCATTAAATCGAATTAATCGAAATACTCTCGTATATTTACTAATTGTACCGTCCGGTAATGCTGCAGCGTGGTTTCGTTACTGCTCCTGTGGTCGAGCAATATCTCCAGCCGGGTTATTGTTCCTCCCTCATTTATACCCGGACGATACAATATAACATCCGGTCTACGGTAACCGTACGATGCGCTGCGAGAGAGGTTGATTTATCGACGTCGGTGTATCGTACATACGTTTCCGAAGCAAGAAGCAATTAGCGGCCGTCGGGGCGGCGATATTCCCGGTGTGGACGAGCGAAGAGGTCGTCGCCGCTGAGTTCGGTGCGTCTCCTCGGTATTACGTTCGTTGGCCCGGGCCAACGGGCCGTATAACTCTCTTTTTATCCCGGTGACTCGCCAAGAAAAACAAGAGGGTACGGACGGACAGACGAACCCGGTAGAGACTGTGCACAGACGCCGCGAAATAAATTCCCAAAGGAGAAGAGAGAAATTCGCTAGGGTCGGGAACTATGCCGAGAGATCGAAAGGGTTGTTCGGAGGCTCACAGAGCAACGGTGAGGAAAGGGTGGGGGGAGGGAAAGAAAAGGAAAAGGGTACAGATGCGCGTTTCGGTCGGGTATTCACTGTTCCTCGCCCAGTTCGTTGGAACTCTCCAAAGGGCCTGAACGCATCGACTCCTTCGCTAAGTATTCCTCGTACAATTCGCAAATTCGTGCGGACTCTCCGAAGGAACTGAACGGATCGGTTCCTTCGCTCTTCCTCGTCCAATACGTTTGACCTCTTTGAAGAGCCTTAAGGGATCGACTCCTTCGCTCTTCCTCGTCCAATTCGTTCGAACTCTTCGAAGGGCCTCAACGGATCGACTCCTTCGATCTTCCTCGTGCAAAACGTTTTACTTCTTCGTATAGCCTCAAAGGATCGACTGCTTCGCTCTTCCTCGTCCAATTTGTTCGAACTCTTCGAAGGGGCTGAACGGATCGACTTCTTCCCTCCGCCTCGTCCAGTTGGTTCGAACTCTCCGAAGGGCCTGAACGGACCCCCGAGTAAAAATTGTCGAGCGTTACATCGGGTTCTGACGAGGTTCCGATAAAGCCTTGTCAGGCCTCCTACGGAACCTGTCAGGGTTCAATGTAACGCTCGAAAATTTCTACTCAGGTCGACTCCGTTGCTCTTCCTCGTTCAATTCGTTCGAACTCTTCGAAGGGCCTCAACGGATCCACTCCTTCGCTCTTTCGAGAGGAGACCCCCCTGCGGACCAGCCAGATTCTCGAGTAACAACAATGCGCCTAATGAAGCCGGGCCTGTCTTATTACCGCCGTTAATCTCTCTCCCCCCCCCCCCCCCCCCCCCCCTCCTCCCTCCCCCCTGGACCCACCGGATGCATAGCGGCTCTCTCGTCCCTCATTGTTCGATCTTCATCCCGAAGCGAACGAGCGCCCGAGACTGAACAGAGAACAGGTAGACAAAAGCCACGCGAATTCCGTTACGATCGTAAACTCACCGAAGAGCCACTTATCTCTGTACTCGATCTTATTTGTTTAATAAACCGGTAACGAGTATCGAAAAAATTTTGTCCACCGACAATCCGATGGATGATCCATGGATCGCGCATGGGACGAGGGGGCAAAACGGACTACCACGGAAATATGATAAAATTTTGAGCCTCGATCGCTCATCCCGCCCCTCCCCCATTCTCCCCAACCGTCCACAGTACGCTAAAGATCTAATAGAAATAAAGTACGGTATTGATGGAGCGCAAAAAGTGAAATAAAGAAATAAAAATAAAGAAAAAACAAGAAATTCCCTCGGGTCCAATCGAACGAGATCGCCGCATCTTGTTTCTTCTTGCGGCCCCTCCGGTTCCCGCGTCGTCGACTGTGAACTCTGGCGATAATCAGCGAAACGAAGGTGCTCGCGCAGTCCGGCGTGGGATATATCGGCGAGAGGCAAAGAGTTAACGAGCGCGAGCGAAGAGGACAGGACGGGTAGCTTCCAATGTTTTATATACACGTATATACATATACGTACATACATACATACATACACTATAAACAGAGAACAACACACCGGGACAGAGAATTCGCAAGATCGTTGAGCGAGTAGAATCGAGCAAGTAGCGTATACGTATACATATATATATATATATATATATATATATATAGCGGTACAGCGTCGACAGATGCGACGATTCTCGTCTACCGCGTTCGAGTCCGCGGCCTCGCTACGTGCCACCTCGCCTGGCCGAGCTCGCCCCCCCTTAATTAGCAATTAAACGGCCGAATTATTGTAATAAAGCGACGGGGCGCGCGCGAGCGTAACCGCGCCGGGGCTCTCCTCCGCTGCGTCGATCGAGGAACGAAAGACGAACGGTTCGGGCATAAAGCGTATACAGAGAGAAAGGATGGGGCCCGAGCGGCGAGAAGGCTCTCCTCTCGATTAAGGTTTTTCATCGACACCGCATAATTGGCGATTCAGTTCACGCGGAACGATCGATCTCCTTCTCGTCCTGGGCTCTCCGTACGGTCTCGGGTTATACAAAGCTGCCGATGCCGTATAACCATAATACCGTACCATTGAATATACAACTGTATGCATATGCATGTATATATATATTTTAGTTCATATCTACCCCGTTACATCTGTATCCCTTCGGATCGGAATTTGCTTTCACTCAACTGCCTCCGCCCGGGTTGCCCGGTTGCTGCTCGTGGCACGAACGCCGGGCACTCTTTCCGCGACCCCTTTATTCCCTCTCGCGAATTAATCTGCATCTCATTAAATTACCGGTGCAACGCCGATCTCATTGTTCCGTCGATTAATAATAATATTTATGCAAATGTAGGACTCTTGGGGTTGATGTGGCAAATCCGACGGTTTTTTTTTTTTTTTTACTGGGGACAGTATTTTTTCCGGAGCATCGTGACGCGAAACATTCGACGGGTCGAAGTACTCATGTTTTATTGAGTATTATACGCTGTGTTTGAGATGCTAGGGACGTTAAGTATTTTGAGCCTTGTATGAGACGCTAGCGACGCGAATGAATCTCGCCTTTATTCTGGAACTACTCATATGAGGGATGAATTTGTCACTGTTGGTCACGTTTTCGATCGAAATGTCTTTTTTTTTTTTTACTATCGCCTTTAGATATTTTTAATAGTAATTTTTTTAGATATAATATTGTGTGATATATTAACAATGTTTACATAGCTCATTGTCACCGATTTTCGACAACTTTGTATTGAACAGCGAACGGAGGATAATAATTAAGTCGCCCCAACCAACTGCGTGGTGTTTTGAAATATATTCCAGTTGTGACTATTAATCAATTTATTATTATTATTATAATCATCATCATCATCATCATCATCATTATTACCATTATGATTATTATTTATCAATATGATGACCCAAGCAAATTGATCCCTCGGCTTAAGCACGCACTTGGTCGCGCGGGCAACTAATTATGTTTCTCCGTGCAACGGGAAACAGCCTCTCCCTTGTAATTTTTCGAAATTGGACGATAACGCCCAATCCCGATGATGAGCGAGATCTCGAGTCGGTGGTGTTTTCCTCATCTCGCAATTATCCGCCCCGAAGAATTAGAATCCGCTGCAGCACGGTCCCGTTCGCGGACCGGTTGCCTTTGCGAGACGAGAAGAGGTTTGCACACACGGTGTTGTTACACTCAACGGAAAGCTGACGCTCGGAGAGTATCGCAGCGCCCGCGCGGGTATGTACGCCGAGCATTGCACGTAATTCACGAGCTCTCGGCTCGTTGATCGCCGGTGGGCTGCCGGTAAGAAATAACTGGGCGTGTGTGTAACTCTTCAGTTTCGTGTGTGCGTTACGGAGCACCGCGTTATATATTTCACGTTTCGAGACTCGGCCAGAGCAAAGCTGACTGCGACCTTACACTTACATCAGATCGACGAACGGCAGAGCGAGGGAGAGACTCGCAGAAATCGCGACTCGAGCGCGTTACGTCAGATACAGCGCGACCGTTCGCGAGAGCTCGCCGCGTGGGCGAGATTAATTCGTGCCTCGAGATAAAATACAATTCTTCGCGGTAATTCGCCAACCAACCCTGTCCCTCGTTCACCTCGGACTCCCTCGTCCTCACTCGCTTCGCAATACTTCACGACCGATTTATCGTTTTAACTCCCGGTGAGAAGAAAATAATGAAAAAAGGGAAATTATGAAAATTATTTAACTATTTTCCTTTTTGGATGATATTGTTTGGATATCTTGGAACGGAGCTCGTTGACCTCACGTTTTGCACTTTTGGGATCAACTCGCGCCTCGAGGTGAAATACCATTCATTGCATTCTTCATTGCATTTCTTTGCGGTAATTCGCCAACCGACCCTGTCCGTCGTTCATTTCGGACTGCCTCGTCCCCACTCGCTACGCGATACTTCTCGACCAATTTATCGTTTTACTCCCGGTGGAAAAAAAAAACTAAAAAAGAAAAATAAAAATAATTTAACTATTTTCCTTTTTGGACGTTATTGTTAGGATATCGTGGAACGGAGGGCGTTGACCTCACATTTTGCACGTTTTCGGGTGGAATCGAGCCTCGAGACAATAAAGAGTTTTTGTACTTCTGAGGTGTAGCACCCTAGCTACGGTAAACAATAATAATAATCATTCGCCGTAATGCACCAACCAATCCTGTCTGTTATTTATCTTGGACTGCCTCGTCCTCACTCGCTTCGCATACTTCACGACAGATTTATCGTTTTAACTCCCGGCGAAGGAAAGAAAAGAAAATGACGTAAATAATTTAACTATTTTCCTTTTTGGACGTTATTATTAAGCTATGGTGAAACGGAGTTCGTTGACCCTAAGTTTTGTCGGTAAAGACGGAATCGTCTTGATCTCGCGCGCGACGATAAAAAGGCATAAAATGCAAAATGCTTGTTAGATGAACGATTCGAGATAACCCGCACCGAGTGATGCGAGCTTTTCCGCAATGGGCGCATAAACGTAGGTACGACTCGCGACCGACGCGAAGTGAGAGGTCTTTGGGTCGTTCACGCGCAGCGGAGAGGCGAGATAGAGAGCGAAAATTATATTATCACAACCGAGAACGAACGGTGAGGATCGTGGGCGTGGAACGATCGTTTATCCCGGGATTCCCATAAAATTATATTATCAAAAAACAGCGAGAACCGTAAAAGATTCGAAGAACTATTGGCGTGTTATGGCTTGTTACCGATTGCAATTTTTTTTCTTTTTTTTTTATAATCGAAGACAACTGCGAATGCTCGAGATTTGATGACCGAGTGAGAGCCGAATCGAGCGAAGGGTTAATAGAATCCGAAAGCATTTGCTCTCGGATTCTATTAACCCTTCGAAGCATCCATTTTTCTGAATTCGGTCATTTTTTGCATTTCAATCCGCTATATTGGATCCACCATTTCGAATTTCTGAATTTTTAGCTCAGATTCAAGTTACATTGAAATACCTTGGTTGGTTATTAATGCATTTTTTTCTGAATTTAAAGAGGTGTATCACCTCTGATACACCGCGCTTCAAAGGGTTAAGCATTATAATCCTGTAGCAAGAAAAAAAAAATGAAATATTAAATATACTATTCGTAAAATTTTATTCGTTGGTGTGCGACGAAGTCATCTTGCCGTTTAGAGACAAAATTCGATTCGGTGAAACTCATTGGATGATCAAATTTCAACGTGGCGTTCCGCGACTGATGGAAATTGGCGTCAATGAGGCACAAATGATTATTTGCCTGAGTATTATTTATATTTATTACTGTTGACGAGTTAGCTATGAAACTTATGGCTCTTAAAGTTTTGTAACAAGATCAATTTTTGTTATTTTGCGCATATTATAAGACATCTTCTATTGCCATTATATAGCCCGTCAACATACCATATAAATAAACAAATAAAATTCATCGGACGGAAAGTCTTTCGTTTGTTCAACAAAAATTGAATGATGCCAATCTGGAAAGGGAGTGTAAAATTTTTGCGAATTTGCTAAAAAAAGAATCGCTCGGTCGCAGCTCACCGATTTATGTGTCGGATTGGGTCCGGGGTGGATGCGTCAGATGCACCACTCGCCGAAGATGTGCAGCGTGTATTCACTCGGTCGATTCTATCGAACAGCAGGAATTCATAAATCGCCCAGAACCTCGCCAGTGGCACGCCGTGACGGGCGACGACGCGCCCAGGCACCGTCGAGAATGAAATTCTTGAATGCCTACCAAACCGGAAACACCCTATTGCCAAGTACTATTGTCTAGACATTAAAAAAGAAAAGTAAAATTACTTTTTATTTATTCCGTAGAAATTTTTTTAGTACAGAAATTAATTGAAATAATTTATTTTAAATTTTCACCAAAAAATAAAACTAACTTCTCAATTTTATTCCTCATTTAACTAATCGCGGCTCGATAACATATAGCGTACAGCTGTAGCAAATGGAAAACTATGCCAGGAGGTGAGAAAGGTGGTGAAGAGCATTCGAACTGACAGAGTCGATGTATATAACATCGAAATAGTAATATCAGCGCTTAAGAATCAAAACGGCGCAACTTGGGTGGATTTAGCATTAAGGTTACGCCCTTTTGATTCTCACCCGTCGATACATAGCCGCGTAACAACACGTAAGCCTCGAGAATGTTTTACGTTTACGAGCGCAGCCGGATGTCAGTTTGGGGAATTATGCAAGCGAAAAGCCCCTCTGCTGTTGCTGCTGTTGCTCGGTGATGCAGAGTAGCCCTGTCGGAGGGTGCCAGCGTGCGTCGAGAGTGTCCGTCTCGGTCTCTCTGCCGTATAACTCGGTTCTCCCGTTATCCCTCTTCCTCTGTGCGCATTGGGAGAAGCGGCGCCTTAACGGCTCCTCGAGTTTTATTGGTCCGACGCCGAATTCATTACCACGCCTCGTTTGACCGAAATTTTGCAGACTCGGGGTTATAATTGGTCGGCAGCATTGTGTAAACAGAGGCGTTGGAGAAATGGCTGCTGATAATCACTCTGGAATAACCGGAATATTAAAAAAAGAAGAAAAAAAATTGTCAGCAATTTTTGCGCATCTTGCCGGAAGGGTCGATTTTTTCGAAAAGTAATGCACGGTCGAACCTCCTCATTTACTCAACCGGAATAGATATTTAATGTACCGTATTTTTTAAATGTAATGTTTAAATTAAATTTTTTAATAATTTAAAACAATTATAACTTGTTTGTATTAAAATCACAACATTTTTTAACATTGTATGTATATATTTTTTCCGTACGGGCATATCGAAAGATTGACTTGGCGTGGCGTATTTTCAGTTAAACGAATGTCGCTCAAATAAAAAAACAATTTTCGTTCCCTCGTAACGGTGAATTATTGCCGGAACGAAATAGGAAAGCCGACAATTCCTAGAGGATTATGGAATATCAATCACCCGGGCGTGTCGCCGGCGCGATACACGCGATAAGACGAGAGGGCGGAGGCGAAATTAGTTCGTTTCCCCCGGGCATCAAGCGCCGGCCCGGAGATAGCGTACCTCGTGTCTTTCCTCGTACAGAACTGCGACGCTATTTTAGAATTTTCGAAAGCGACACTGATTGACACTGAGGCTGCCACCGCCGACGCCGCCGCGCGTGACTCCCCGCGAGATACGAAACGAACGAGTGGCGAACTCCGAGACGAAGAAGGAAGAACGTGTCGCGCGCTCCGCCCGTCGCTTCGCATCCCGACGTCAGGCTAATGACGGAGCTAACCGAGAAAGAGAGCGAATGGAAGTCGAGAGGAAGAATCTCTCGGGAAATAATACATATACTCGGTAGTCGCGCGTGTCCGCGTTGCAGCGTGAATTCGAGGCTTCCGATCCGAAGAAGAAGAAGAAGAAGAAGAAGAAGAAGCCGATGAAATTTCGAGGCCGCGCAGCATCTTCCAAGGATCTTGCGATCTCGAGCCATGCGACGATTGAGAAGGTCGAATAAACGTCGAGACTTAAAACAACAGAAATATGTAGAAACCCTCAAAAATTTTCAAGATTCGTCTCCAAAGCCGGTAATAAAGAAAAACATTAAAATTTAAAAAACTAAAACTATCGTTCTAAAACTGCACACAAATATACTATTTTGATGAAAGATCTTTCGTATTGAATTTGGTAAAAATCTATCGCAGTCGACAGATCTTATGGCATTTTGAGGTTCTTTTGAGTATTTTGAAAAATTAAAATCTCGATTTTTTTTTATAGCTTCCTCCATGAGGAAGCAAAAAATGAAAAATCTTTAAAAATTGTCAAAATTTGTCTTCCGAAGCGGGAAATAATGAAAAACGTTGAAATTTAAAAACTAAAACTAACACCAAAAAATCTCAAATTTTTTTTTTCCCTCCATCACAAAACTTCTATGCGAAAGCAAAGAAAATGAAAAAGTACTGCAAAATGGTCAAGATTCGTCTCCAGAGTCGAAAAATCTGTTCTCACAGACGAGATGACGAGATATACGGGCTTCGCGGGTTTTATAGTCCGAAAGAAAAAAAAAGGTTTTTATTATCCACACAGAGAGACCTTCGGGTTTAACGCATAACCCGCATGTGGGTATAATGCTAAGTGTACCGGTGCACTTGCAGCGTTAACGCTGCACCGCCCCGTGCGCGGGTCTGGGTTTGGATTGCGTGCGCGCACCCGAGGATACAAGCCAGGCGGGCCTCGCTCGCGGTATTTTACCTCGCGGTTCTCTCCTCGCGGGCCCGAGATCGCAAAAGCCAAAGCCCGAGCGCGCGACCGAGAGAGGTACGCGAGAAAGCGTTTTACGATTATTCGCGAGCCCGCCCGCGTGCTCGCGCGAATATTCCACCCGAGAAACCAGGCGAGGGATACAACAGCCGAATTTCTCCTACTCTCTTCGGGACACGACCAAAGAAATTTCGCAAACCGCGCTTACCGGTGATATACAGCCCGGTCTCGTCTTCGTTGACAACTCGACTGTATATCATCCTTGAATGAATTTATTCGTTATTATTCCGGGCCGTAACATAAATTCTATGAATACGTTCCGAATAAAAATTATGAGCAAGTAGGAAATAGTCGGATGATATAGCGATGGTTTTTTTTTACAGTGGGGATGAGGAATACACGGAGAATAATCTTGTATATATTTTCGAAAACTGTGGATTTCATTGTTAGTTACTTGGATGTTTGTTTCACCCCCCTGTGGAAAACTTTCGATTTGTTTTTTCGTTTGGATGTTTGCCCCCCCCCCCCAGCTGAGGGAATTCTATTCGATATGCTATAATTTCAGAATTTCTGTTTAGATAGCATATAGAATAGATTTCCGCAATTCCATTCTATATTCCATAATTTCGAAATTTATGTTCCTATAATTTCTATAATTTTGGACCATCGGTTTTTACAGCGTATAAAATGGACTTCCGAAATTTCGTAATTTCATTCTACATGATATAATTTCGGAATCTCGGTTTTTATAGCATATACAATGAATTTCCGAAATTCCATTCCATACGTAATGGATTTCCACATGCTACGAACCGTGTGAACCACTAGCGACAATAAAATTTTTAATAATTTCACGAATTTCAATAATTTTATTCTTATTGCAACTGTCGTTATTGTTATTACAAAAATTGAATCGAGACAGGTTTCTCCGTGGATAAACAAAAATCTTTCTCGCGAATCGATATTGTTTTTTTACGAGTCGACGTCGTTGATTAATCAACGGGCGGGGTGGTAGGAGGCGTAACGCGGGCGCGTATTCGTTCCCGGGTGTGAATAAAGTTCGCGGCCGGGTGTCGTAAAGCACTCGGCGGGTCTCTCGCGTCGTCCGCAGGATTGTGTGTGTTTACTCCGGTAACGGGGAGAGACCACTCCCGAGATCACCTGGACACTACATCGATCTTCGCCGAAAAGCCGAGGCATGTCCGTGTACCGATTGCTCCGCGCGTACACTCTCGTGTTCTGGCACTTGCAATTTCTTTTTTTTTTCTCACACTACCGCGCGTTTCGAAGACAGGCCGGAGGATACGGGCCTACACGACCAAAGTTATCGCGTCGAATTAATTTCGTCCGCTAGTAGAATAGCGTACCGCGGCGATGAGCGAGGGAAAGGAAGAGTCTGCGCGGCGCTGGCACGTGCAGAATGCCGCGCGGCCGCTCCAAACGAGCCTTTACTACTTCGAAAAATTAGCTGCCTCACCAGCGTTGCGAAGGAGCCACATTATTTTGCTGAAACTACCACCGGCCGAATCATTTCATCCGAGTAGTCAAACTTCCGAAACTTTATTTTTCTGTATCGTGAACTGCCGAGTCGTCAAATTTCCGAAACTGTATTATTCCGAATCTTAATTTCAGCGAACGTTGCTCTTCGATAATAGTATTTAGTCGATCGACGAATCGTCATTTGACCGAACGTCATTTTTCCGCATACTAACTTCACCGAACTTCATTTCCCCGAATAGTCAAATTTTCAAACGTCAGGTCGTCGAAGCGTCATTTGACCGAATAGTATTTATCCGAAAGGTCATTTATCCAAATCGATTCGTACTGAATCTCTGGGATTCATACTCACTACACTGGTCTAGGCTAGACTACACTAGGCGCATTTTTTAGTGTCGTGATTCGGCTGATTGGCAATTCGGGCGAATAAACATTCGACGACTCGGTGTTTGGAAGTTTAGCAATTCTGACAAATGACGTTCGGGGAAATTATTATTCTGAGGAATGACGTTCGGTTAAATGGCGATTCTGAGGAATAACGTTCGGCCAATTACTATTTCTAAAGAGCATTTCGCTGAAGTGAAGATTAGGAATAATCAATTTTCAAAAATTTGACAATTCGGAAAAATGACGTTTCGGAAGTTTGACTATTCGGATGAAGTGCGTTCGGACCCATGAATTTAGGCCCTACGACGATTCGGCCAATTGTAGTTTCGGCAAAACGATGTGGCTCCGTTGTGAATACGGTAAATCGGTAATTAAAGGTTTAAACCAGCGGTCCATTGCCGAGATCCGATATTCGATGATACAAATCGATTCCAATCGATCCACTCTCTCGCGAATTCGCCAACTCGCGTACGTGCAAGAGAGTGATCGCGTGTGCTCGTGGAATTCGTTAATATTTAGAGCTCTCGCGATTCGTAACGGGTGGTCGAACGCGCGTGGGCGAGTCGACACGGCCCCGTCGCCGTCCGGAAGGGAGAGTAAACGCAAAAAAAAGGAATGGAGAAAAAAAAGAAAAAAGTTTGATAAAAAACGGGAGCGGTTTGAGATTCTCTCCTTGCCGCCTATGGAGATCGCGGTTCGATTATTTTTTCAAAGGATCGACGAGATCGCGAGGCCCCGGGGCGGACTCGATAGAACGAGGGAGAGATAAATAGAACAAATGATCGCCGGCACGGGGAACATCCGCGCGCGTAAAAGGCCATATTGCCTGCGAACTCGCCGAATGATCTATTTTTGATTAACGTGTACCAAGCTTTCTTTGCTATTTCAGCTTCCGATATTATTTTTTCACTCGTCCGCAATCTCACGCCTGCGCAATTCTGATTCAACAAATTCGACCCGAAGATTATTATTGGGTGTACGGTGTGCTGGTATCCCGTATCGGTGCGCACGGCGTGTACGTGTACGGTGGCGGGGATTCGGTGATTAATAAGGAGGATTAATCGACGTACTAAAAAGTAAATGCTGAATTATTATTATACGGGAGGCACGGAGAGCTCGATTTTCTCGATGCCCGACGGAAGATTCGCCAGGATATTTTGGACCGACACGATGCCGGCCCGTTATTAACTGATAAAGACTGCCGTCGGCTCGCCTCCCTACAGGCTCGTTCAGAAACCGTTTACTTTTCGCTTCACAGGCGAGGCAATGTTAAACCTGCGCGGTCGGTAACATAAATTATTTATTTTTTCTAGCAGACCCCGACAATTTGGTTTTCATCGGAAAAGTTTAGTTTGGGAAAAATAGATCACAGTTTTCGTTACCGACCGAGGAGGTTTCACATCGTCTTGAAACGAAATCTTTGGTCAATCTGTAAAAGTGTTTCTCTATAATTCGCCCATATGAAAAAATTATGGCTAAATAGATTTAATGGCATCGTCGAGACAACTAACAGCAAGATAATTTTTAGTGAGGTCGAGGAGAAAAATGGTCCTTAAAAGTAATCTTGAAAAATCTACTTCCGGTTAAAATTACACCGGTAAAAAAACGCTGTTAAATCGGGCAGGGACGTTCAAATAAATATTGTCGGTCGAACAAAATATTTTAATGCCTCAAAAATATTCTGGTGAAATCATCAAAAAAATTGTTGAATTAACCCATTTTTTAGCTGTACAAAAAAAAAATATTTATTTGAACGTCCCTGCCCGAATCTGTATTTGATTCAGCCGTGTTTTTTCAGTGCATAAAAAAAAAAAAAAAAAAAAAAATTGGGCGATTCTGAACGAGTCTGTAGCTTATGCATATACACGGGCTATTCCCGTGGAATATATATGCGAGCAAGAGCGGCGAGTTGGGCCCCGTCGGGGCTTCCGAGAGCCGGCCGAAAAGTTTCGCCTTGCGAAATAAAAAATTGCTCCGCTTTCCCCTATCTCCACCGACGCCTCGCTCGGTTCTCGTGCATAGCCTTCCTTGCGCTCTCTCGCCCCACTTGTTCACTTTTAATAACCATACTTTGCGATTCGTTAAGCTCGAACGTTCGCGCTCTCGTGAACTGCAGCTAACCAAAAGTGCACAACCAGCAGCAGCAGCAGCATCAGCGAGAGTATCGAGCGCGAGAATGGAAAAAATCGAGCGACGGATCGAGGGGTTAACGTGCGCGATCGGCAGAAGCTAGTTATTCTTATTATATCCATACACCGGTTGAATATTTTATTCGTCACGCTCTCACTGTCTGTCTCTGTCGATCGATCGCCGAAAGATCGATCATGCAAATTCACTTTTCTTTATCGGGACATATTCAGTAACAATTTTCGAAAGAACAACGCGTGTGGCCATCGATGGACCATTCAGAAATCCATGACCCAAAATGTCGAGAAAAAATCGTAACGTCGGATCTCACAATTAATATTCATCTCCGGTTTAATGATTCTGTCGCTGATCGCAAGTGTTTTTTTTAATATGAAATTGTTTAAAAATATATATTCATGAATTTATAAATTGGTCGGAGATGCCAAAAGGTTTCGGTCAATCTACCGAAAAAAAGTCTACACCCATGTACAACAAAATATTTTGCAAACATTTTAGAGACATTTTTAATCTTTCAAATCTTACGAAATATTTATGAAATATACGAAAATAATATTTTAAATATTCGAAGGAAAAGTTTCTTAAATATTTGGGAAACATACTTAATCTTTCAACACATCTGACATATTTCTGAAACATAGTGATAAAATATTTGGAAATATTTTTTATTTCATGATTCACCGAAATGTTTCTACGTATGTTTCCATGTTTATGCGGGTGTGTATATGCAAATCGGACGGGTGAATGCAATCTTTCATATTTCGCTGACATGTTTAAAAAACATTTCAGCGAAACATTTCTGAATCATTTCAATGTACGATTTATGAGCCGCCAATAAAATATTTTCAAAATGTTTTCAAAGCGTTTCACAAATATTTTTGAATATTGGTAAAATATTTTCAATATTAAACAAAATAAATATGCAAATCTTTCAAAAATATTTCCGTGCTATGTGGGTATAGAGCAGCAAAAATCGTCCAGCTTCTTTCACTCATCGTGAGTCTTAAAAAGTCGGATTTTGCATATTGCTGAGAGTTTCTTTTTTTCGCACCCATCGGGGCCCAGGGCGTAGGGAATCACGTTCGAGACTCTCGGAACAGAACCCGAAAGATATCGCGATCGTGTTGGTATATCTGCTCGGCCCGAGACGTGGCTCTCTTCGAAATCCCAGCGTCGTTTCTCCCTGTTGCACATGCAACGTAACGCCTTCTCCCGATGCAGTATCCTGAGAGCGTCGCGAGTCAGCGCGCACGGCCGCGCGATCGTGTGAGAAATGAGATTGAGTCGTTAAGGATTATCATTTTACATGGCTCGGCTTTTTATTGCTTCTGGACGTATTAATTTTATTTACGAGACTATCCCCACCGTATAATGGAGATAGAGGCGCGTTTCTCCGTCCGGTGGTTGCAGCCGTATCTGTTGCTGGCTACATTCGAGATGAATTTCAAATACATCTGAGACGTGTAACACACATTCTTTTACCCACATTCCTGTCTTATAGAGAATTATAAATATTCTCTGTAACGTTACTTTCGGTTTCAACATTTGCAGTTTTTAACCGGAAGTGACGTCAGACGGGAAAACATCACTTCTTTTTTTTTTTTAAATCTCAATTTTCAACCGGATGTGGAGTCATACCGGAAAAACGTCACTTCCGTTTAGAATATCTAATTTTTCGTAGTTCCGGTTGAAAACCAGAAGTGACGTCGAACTGGAGATACATAACTTCCGGTTAGATAATCTAATTTTTCGACCGGAGGTGACGTATTTCCGGTACAACGTCACTTCCGGTTGAAAAATGAGATTTTGAAACCGGAAGTGACCATAGAAGATGACTGTCCGCAGATATGCCCAATCGACTCTTAACGACGAGGTGCGTGTTTACAGCGGAGATTCGCTCGCGTACTTTTTCTCACCGCGCATGCGTACAGAGCTATTATTTTATTCCCATCGAACTGCGAGGCCCGACACACGGTGAAATGCGCTGTTGCCCGCGGGACTTCCCTGAGAAATACGAGACCGACGGAGAGAGACAAATATGATCTTACGAGAACGACGATGAAGAAGAGGAACGAGAAGAATAAGAAGAAGAAGCGGCCGCGTACAGCTTCTCTCGGCCGCGCAGCTTTTTGCTATATCTCGGGGGTTCCCCTCGAGAGAGAGCGCATAATTTGCGCGCACGCCCGGTTCATCTTGCGCGTTGCCGCGCATCGCCCGCGGTCTCTCTTCTCTTCTATCCGAGAGGCCGCCGCCGCGCGCGCAAGTTTCGCTCTCTTCAGCTTCCAACTTCGTTGAATTATTAAAAGCCGCTCGGATCGGTCTGCTCGCAAGCCTGTGAGATCCCGCGAGACGGAGGAAGAGAAAGAGATCGGTAACGCTGTAACCGCGAACCGGGAACGACGATTCTCGATCGACGATTCGAGACTTAACGATCGATCGGCGGTATAATACGTACACACAGAATATATATGTGGTGTATAAAACTACACACATGGTTTTGTGTGCGGAAGAGCGAGAAGTAGACGCACCGGTGTCTCTCTGTCGAGGGCCCGAGAGGGAAAACGATCTCGGAGATCGGCGAGGAGTCGCGACGACGAGGACGATCTATCACGAGGAAACATCGTCGGAGTCGATTCGTAATTGGATCGTTAATAAATTAGTGATTTATACGAGGTTTTTTTTTAGTTCTTTTCTTCTTCATTTTGTACGCATCTCGGAACCACCCTGGCGGCTCTCGATGCGCCGTCGGCGGTGCCATGGAAGTTCGAAGCTCAGCTCGCGTAATTCTTCTTTCCCCGATCGGCGGGAGGACGCGACACCTTTTTTTATTGTCGCAAAAACCGAGACGCAGTTGAAGGCGGACGAGCAAGATTTGGAGTCGGTCGCATCTTCCTTAAAAAAACAAAACTTAGAAAAAAATCGGTATGTCGCTTTTCGTATACTTTTTCATTTTCACGGTATCGAATTCGGTACCGCGCCTCGGGTAATTCCCTTTTTCGTAAACACCACACCTGAGGTGCTTTCTCACACGAGAAGCATCTCGCACAGCGAGAGATATTTATCGCGAATGTTTGCCCGGTGAGACGATCCAGCGAAGAACAGAGATCTCTTATTCTCTTTTTCTTTCGACCTCTTTTTTTTTTTTTTTCTTGCCGAAGCGAGAAAGAGCCATTGTATCTACCGGCGAGAGAGGAGTGATGTATGGCCCGCGAATCAGTAGGTATCGAAACTCGTTACCGTGGCCCCGCGAGTCGGCCAGCAGATAGGAGTAACTTCTCGCGATCCGCGGTGAGAGAAAGGGGAGGAATTATTCAAAGTACCCGTCGCGATACTTCGGACTGCGAATGTGTCCGGGAGATAAGGCGCCCGGCTATAGTGTCGCAGCTTCCGCGGCCCCGGGCATAACACCGCGCGAGGAAGTCTCTCACCGATGAGAAAGAAGAACAAAAAAACCCGCTTTATCGATCGTTCATCGATCGTCCTCTACTTCACTGCCGGTAGCATAAATTCGCCGGTTCGTTGGAGCTCCACATTTTGATAAGGCTTATTATTCTAAGCAATTTCTTTTTATTTAACGAGCAATGATAATCGCGTACCTTTATCTCGGACCGCGAGCGTTTTAGATCCCGCGGGAGAGAACGGGAGGAGAATGGGCTCTGACAATTTATTAAGACGATTCGCCGAGATAAGGCCTCCCATTGAATGGACCGGGAGATCCCGCGCAGATCTGCCTTCTCTTTCTCTTTATTGTTACTTTTTCCGAGGAGATCCCTCTTCTTTTCTCTTCCCTCGCCTCCCGACCGCAGCGACCGTTGCTATACGCGTTCGATTCCGAGGATTCGATAACGATCCCAGCGGCACGACGACGACGAGGAGATATCCTCGTTGCCGCGAGTTTCTCCGCACCACTGCCGGAGGAGCAATGCAATTTCGTACGGTCGCGCAAGAAGAAGACTAACCGGAGATCCGCGCACTTTGCGAAAACTACTCTTGAGGTAGTACACTGAGAAATAAAAGCTTCCTCTACGAGTGGTAACATTCGTTCAAACCTGCTGTTTGTTTGGTACAAATAAAGCATTGTTTTGTTAAACGATTATTTGCTTCGATTTATTCAAAATATGTCGATTGAAACAAACATTTCTGTTGTACCAAGCAAATACACCATTGAACGTCGCCGCGCATTAGCTTAATCCAACAATTTCTTTTTCTCAGTGTACGAAATCGGGTTTTTCGGAAATAATTTTTTGAAACTTGGACAACAAATTGTTCAACGCGTTGTCCAAACATCCGTGTAATTTAGATGGATAATCATCGTCCCTGAGCCGAGACACTTAAACTTGAAGATGGCGTGATTTGTATGCATCTTCTGTAACAAACACGCACTAACGAACAAACACGCGCTCGGGCTGCCGAAGAAAAAAAAAAATATATAAAAATCAATCTCGAATTATGTGTGGGCGTGTTGCGAGCGTGGGTTAATTTTGACCGCTCGGAGATCCTCCGGTTAGGCCGCTCAACCCCGCCGGGCTAACACGCACCGTGTCGATTCACAGGTTGCTCGGGAACGGCCCGGTTAATTAGTAATAATTAGTAATTATACGGCATCGGTCAGCGGTTGATTGGTGGTAGCAATTATCGCTACTCCGGCGAAGTCGTGCCCATTCAAGCTTCGATAGTCGGGACCCGTTCGTCGCTAGGAGGGAGGGTTCGGCTTAAGGGCGTGGTGCTAATTTCCCTGTTGACTAATTAAGCAGCCACGAGCCGTGTACAGTTTATTCCTACATGCGACTGACGATTTACAAAAAAAAAAAAAAAAAAAATGTTTACGAGTCGAATTCTTCGAAGTGAAAAAGTAATGAAATTTGATCTGCACCGGGAAATGGCCCGGCTTGGACGCGATTATTTCCGGTTGCCACGAAGTTACTTTTTCATCGATAATTTTTTATTCATCATCTCCGAACGCGGCTCTCCGCCTTCCGAGCATCGATTCGCCACGGAACGAATATTCATTAATAACGCACGAACTTTTGCGCTCGGGGCGTCTCTCTCGGTGTACGATCGCCCAGTGAGGGCCTCTCTCCGGTGAGGGCTCAAGACAAATTGCTCCCCGATCGTTGATCCTCCAGTCTCGATTAATCACAAAACTCGATCGTCTCACGAGCTCTCCGTCTCTCCCTCGCTACTCACTATCCGATGATCCACTACGGTCGAGTAACAAAAAAATATTGTGGGAGATCAGCCGGTCATTATTCACCGAATTTGATAGCGTCTGTGGAACGTGACACGCGGATATGTTTTCTTTAGTATTTCCTCACGGGCTCTCTCGCGCTGCCTCTCGACTTTGCATTATTATTTATCCTCGCGCGATGCACACGCAATATAACGCCCAATGTTCCACCTACGCGCGGGTTGCGTCACCGGGGAATGTTGTACATCGGCCGACCGAGTCAAACCTTTTCGTTTGACGAATCAATTATGCGCAGTGACGTTTTACTCCCTAAAACGAAAGACACCGGTCCCGCATGAAAAAAAATGTATATATGCCATATATTAAACAAAAATATATCTAATATATAAAACACTTTTTCGAATAATAATAATAATAATAATAATAATAATAATAATAATAATAATAATAATAATAATAATAATAATAATAATAATAATAATAATAATAATAATAATAATAATAATAATAATAATAATAATAATAATAATAATAATAATAATAATAATAATAATAATAATAATTTCCATGGGGAATTAGTGTATGTGATTCAAAGACTACACACTACATTGCGTGTTTCGGGGATGCGGATACTGTATTTTCCATTTCTCGTTGCGTGTATAATTCATCGGGACTTCGGAGCGTTGAAAACCGTACGGCGACCGTACGCAGTCTAGACGCTTATCGGGATAGTCGTTAGAGCCGAGATTGCTCGTACTTCTCTCGCGCGTATGGCAGTGAATAACACAGTATATTCGATATTATAATTTATAGGCCTCGGGGATACTTATCGCCGGTAGAATTTTTAATTCTTTCAATATCCTTTTTTAATATATTTTCTTTTTGTAACTCCGAATAGACGCCCGCAGCTCGTAGGCGTGTTCGCGCTGTACTCTCTCGCACCTTCCCTCCGCGAACCAGCGCGAAAGAAACTCGGGTATTCCATTCGACCATAACATTATTTACCAGACGTACGGTTTTATCGCGTACGATCTTTCGCTGCGTTGCGCGCAACTAAACAACGATCTTTACGCTTGTAAACTCCATTAAGCGCAACTCAATTATTTCCCCGCCGACGTAACTATACCCACACCGCTGTACGAGCGTGTGTCTGTGTGTGTTTACTCGCGATCTTTTCTTTACTTTTCTTCCGTTCTTTTTTTTTCGTCTCTTCCTTCCTTGCAGCGCGCTTTCTGCCTGTTCCTCTTCCTCTCTTGCTCTCGCCGTCCCGAGGCGGCCGGGCAGACGCGGCTCGACGATCGATCGCCGAACGAGATAATAATCGATCGAATATACCGATAACTACCCCAAGGTTCTTTGCCGAACCCCTCCGTTAACTATGTCTCTCTCGCGTTCCCTCCTGCCTGTGTGTTTGCTTAATGAATTTTCCGCTACACTTGATTAAAAAACTCCCACATAGAACGGCCACAGCCCGCATCGCGCGCCGATCAGCAGCCCCATATCTGTGTATCCACTTTATTCCTCTCATTTAACGTTTGTACTTAATTTATTATTATTGGTAATTTATATCGGTGATTTATTATCTGACGATGTTTTATCAATCTCGGGCCGATCCTTACGCAGCCTCGGCTGCTCCACATTTTCTTTGTAATTTTTTTCTTCCTCGCCAGAGTTTCTTTTAATTTTTTTTTTTTTTTTTCGTCTGTTTTATCCTCTCATATTCCTTTATTATCTCGTGCGAGAAGGATTTATGCGTTGCGTATCGTACCCGCTACCGCTACCCGCTCCTTCGCGCGCAAGGGTAAGGCTCTGTGGAGCAGAAAACTCTTTTTGTTTATTTATTTTTTTTTTTTTTATGCATTATTGTCGAGCCGTTTTTGGTGGGCGAGGCCTCACTTTCGCCGGTTATTAGTTCAATTTGGTCGATACAAACGGGCGCGAAGTGCACTCTCCGCAGTCGAATGCAAACACCGACGGGGTGACGCAACGCTATCGCCCTGTGCAATTAGTCGGGCGTGGCGATAAAACCTTCGAGGTGATAAAAAGAATCCCTGACCCGGCCGTGAGATGCGGAACGTGCTCGTAAAAATTATTTGCGAAATTGTCGAGGGAGGAGAGGGAGAAGGTGGTTTTTTTTTTTTTTTGAACTAAATGCGGCTCTATGATCACGTCTTATCTAGTCCCGCGGGCTCTGCAGGTCTCAAACGAGGAACTCGTTTCGCGCGACAGTGTGAGGCGGAGAAGGGAGAGAATAAAAAGGAAAAAAAAACGTGAACAAGAGATCGCGCACGCGCTGATACATCACGTGCGTGGGTAATGCGAGCGCGGGTACAGCACACACGCATGCCGTACAATTTACAAGATGTTTATCCGTGCCGGAAGATAAGCGGAAAGCCGCGGGCGCGAGGCGAGAAGGGGGAAAATATGTGCGAGGAAGATTGAGTGGGGGGAAAAGGAGCTAGGTAGGGAAGACCGGGGCGAGATGGGCCCCCTAAGCAAATAATGCGGCTACAACGCTGCCGAAAGCATAATTTATTGTTTGTCATCCGACAATGATATTTTCACAGTTTTATAGCGCGACCGAATAAAAAAATTGTCTGGGGCGAGACGGGCTACCCTTAAATTTTTGACTTTTTTAAACCCCTGCCTGCACTAGGGCTGGACAGATAGGCCGGCCTAGCCGGCTGAAATATCTTATCCGGCTAGTGGATTTTATAGTTTGGCCGGCTAAGCCGTCTTACCCGGCTAAACTATTTTAGCGGGGTAATCCGTTTTAGCCGACCAAGTGCATAAAATCGTGCATAAGATCGAGCCCCTTAATATAGCATTGTGTTTAGAGCAAAAGGGCTGGCGGATTCATGTTCAGCGGATGAAAAGACTTCGGAATACGTTGGAGGTAACAATAGAAAAAATGAAATAAAAATTCGTCAAAAAATTCGAAGACTGTATTAACTTAGCCGGCTAAAATAGTTTAGCCGGCTGAGACGGCTAAGCCGGCCAAACTATAAAATCCATTACTGGATCGTTTAATCCATCCTTAAACTCGTTCGAAATGCGGACGAGCTTAAGGCCGGGAGATTGCTAAAATATTATCGAATGTCAAGGGTCGTTAATTTTTTATTGAAATATTTTACGATCTCGAATAGAGAATGGAATTTCCGCGCTGCGCGCTTCGTCGACGATTCGCACCGATTTAGTATCAAAGATAACGGGGCCCCGTAGGAAGGACGAGGAAGGACGGCGGAGGGGAAAACGCTGGGAGACGAACGAGGCAGAGAGCCGGAGAGGGAGATACACCCGTGCAGATCGACTGGCAAAGGTGTCGAGGCTGGAATGCAGTATTACCATATCCAAACCTGACGTAACTTTCGTTGGGCAGTGACCTAGAGACGATCCTTTTGCGAGAGTGCTACTGCACCATCTCGTTCGACCAACGATCGACGATCGTTTTCCCTTCTCTTTTTTTCGTCTCGGTTCTCCACCCCGTCGCTCTCGTTGATTGCCTCTCAGTCGGGATTCTAAACTTTCATTTTTGTTTAGTTCAATAACTTTTCAATTATTTATCCATTTTTTTTCTGATTTTCCGTCCCATGTCGTCCTAGAAAGAAGAGCTACATTGATAATCAGGAAAAAACAGCGGCATAAATTTCACCGAAATTAACACTTAAAATACGAAAAAAAATGGCATCCTCATTAACACAACCGCGGATGCTGCTGTATCAACCTCTACCGTTTTAATCAAGCGAGGAGACGACTTGATGCGAATCTCCAGCGAGGCAATTTTAAATCGACGCAAGAAAGCGCCAAATGACTTTTCTTGCTGCAATTAAGTAGCGTTGATCGCACGCCAATTATCAAATGTTTATCCCTTTTTTTTTTTTTGTTACTTCCGCCAATTGATACAAACGGAAAAAAATAAGTAGTACCAGTTTTATTTTTTTTTAATTAGCTTTTTTTATGAAATCGCCCTGAATAAGAATCACCTAATTCGTACTAAACTAAAGAGGTACATTGTTAATCCGGAAAAAACCATAGCATACATTTCACAGGAAGTAATACTAAAAATACAAGAAAAAAATTATATCCTTATTAACATGACCGCGGATGCTGCTTTATCACCCTCCCCGGTTTTAATCAAGCGAGGAGACGTCTTGATGCCTCTCTCCAGCGAGGCAATTTTAAATCTGGCACAAGAAAGCGCCAGATGACTTTTCTTGCTGCAATAAAGTAGCGTTAATCGCGCGGCCGTCTCTCTTCTGTTTTTCTCTCGCCTCGTTCCGTCCTCCGAGCTTCCTCCTCTCTTTTCTCTCTTGTTTGTCACCATCGCGCATACACCTTTGCCACCCCCTATCGTAAATAACGAATTCGCGGGCGAAGTCTCTCGCCGTCTCCTCAGCCCCATCAGTTTATTTTCTCGCTTTTATTTCTCTCATCAGGCCGATTCTCGCGACCGGCGTCGGCGGAGTATCGGGCTCGCGCTATTCGCCCCGATACTCGGCGACGCGACCGGGCCAGCTTGGGCTCGCGGCCCGGCTCATTTATTATGCAAATCGACCTCGTAAAATGGTAATGCCGACGTGTATTTAATAAGCGGCTACCGGTCGCCGGGAATGCGCCAGTACCGAGGAATCCAGCTTCGCCCGGCTCTCGGTAGGCAGCAGACTCTTCCTCCTATTGCGCATGTGATAGTCGGTACTTCGCCCGTCCACCTAGAGCGCCACTAAAGACCGTTAACGACAAAACCGAGCTTCGCTTCCGTCACATTCGCCTTATCGTACTTTCTATTAAAAAAAAAGTCCGCTGATAGATTTTTGGCTTCCTCATCGAGGAAGCTATGGGCATGAGCAGAGTGATAAGAAATGAGGAAGCCATGTGCAAGTGACTGCAACTTTTTGCGTAAAATTTCAACAAATTTTGCATCTCATAGAATTAAAACGGTAAAAAGTTACCGCAAAATTTTTTGTAGAAAATCATCGGCTGAAATAAGCGTAATTCGTCTTTTTGAAGCCGTCCAATGTATTTATACACACTGATGACGAATATCAAACTTATTTTACTCCTGGAGCGATATTTGATAGAGAAACTCTCGGCGGACGTGAAATGGACATTTTTAAATCAATCGAAAATTTGACAATCAATTTTTGCAAAATTTGGTAGGAGACATTGTACAGTGTTAGTGCATTCCCGTGTCAAATTTCAGCTCGATACCTTCGTGTTTACTCGGCTTAGAGCGTTTTTAGTAAATAAAAAAAAAAAAAATCAAAATTCCATAAAATCTAATCGCTTGGATAGATTTCGGCCAAATTCAATACCAAAGATCTTTGTTCATAGTAAGACTACTCAATATTTTCGCAAGTCAGAGCTCCCACACCCTTTTTTCAAAATTATCAAAATCGAGTTCAATGACAAACCGGGCCTCAATCTTCATTACAATTTCACTGACTGAAGAGACATGAACCACTCTACTAGCGTACCGAATTTCAACTTGCTATCTCAAGCCATTTTCCAAGTATAGTCGTTTTAAACGATGCAAGCCTGTCATACACGCACCTACATATAAATCCACATACATCCGGACACCAACTAAAAATCGCATTTCTCGACGTTTTAGACTATTTTAAGTACTCTGACATAAAAATCTCGAATTTCTTTTTTTTATTTTACTTCATTAATTTAAATTTCTTTTTATGAAAACAGCTTGCTCCGTGAGAAAGCAAAATAAAAATGAATAAAAAAAATAGAAAAATTACATAAAATGATTTCTTCATCAATCAATCGCTAATTAACTCATTACGGCGTATAAAAAGAAGGTTTCATCCCGTGGGTATAAAGCTAGGGTATAACATAGGAGAAACGGATCACGGTGCGATAAACCATCGGCTTATGATATCCGATACACACCGGATTCCGGGATCCTGTTTCGCCGGAAGAAGCGCACGAGCGTCGCTCGGTTGGAAATAACGTTGTAGTCTGTGTTGAGGCGAGGACTTTGATTTATGGGGAAATCGAGGGGACTCCGTGTTACGCTCGGTCCTCCTCACCGAGGCTGTACAGCAGGCGCGGCGGCGGCCGCTGCGTCGGTAGAAGCGAATCGGCGAACATGAGGTAATCTCGGCGTGAGATCATAATCGAGTATCTCTTCGGCCGGACTGAGAGAAGGAGCAACAAAAGCAGGACCGAGAGGGAGAACCGACGAGGGATCGCGCGAGATGAGAGATTCAGACACGCCCGGCAAGCTTCGGTTTTCTTTGCTTCCCCGCTGCAGGATCCTCGACGCTGTACAGTAGAACCCCGATTAACCGGGATGCTTCGCACCGAAGAGTCTCCGAATAATCGAAACCCCGGTAAATCCGCCCTCGACAGCAAAAGTACAGAACTCAATAATGGCCAATGACGCAACTTTATTTTAACTAGTTACAATGACATTTCATACAACCCGCACTTCATTGTTAAATAATGTGAACTAGAATGTCAAACTGTGGATATTTTTTTTATTAATGGTACGTAAGCTAGTTTTTTTTTTTTTTTTAAGTAACTCAGGGACTTTGGTTTGCTCTGAGCAGTAAAAAAAAAAAAAAAAAAAAAAAAAAAAAAAAACCTCGGAAGACGCACGGTTAATCCGCTTCCCGATTAATCCGACCCCGGTTAATCGGGGTTCTACTGTATTCCCCGCAATAGACGATACAAAGCGCACGATGAAGCTGACGGGTTTAGCGGGGATCCACCGGCAAGCTCGCGGGAGAAACCGCGGGGGAAGTTTGTCGGCTTCATCATGCGGAGCCCTTTATAGTATCGTTTGTACTGGCGTATCCTTTGGACTTCGTGCTGCACGCACTTACGCTCGAGTTTTCACTGACTCCTTTTTTTTTATTGTTCTCATTTTTTCGGGCTCGAATCCTCTTCTCCCTTTGCGGACTCTTTATTTTTACTTATTCATATGTTTTTTGTTCTCGTCTCTCGGAGCGCACTCACGCACACACGGGTGTGCGGGGTGTGCAGCCGAAGGAGGAAACCACACCTTCTCGAAACCTCGTCGGGGCGTACGCGCGGGGTCTTACATTATTTTTGCCTCGCGTTCTTTTTTTTTTATTCCTCGCTCTTTTTCATACTTGTAGCCCTCTTGTGTTCCCTCACACCCGCGGCGCTCTTATCCTGAAGGATCTTGACTTACCGAAAAGTCTGCGAGCCGCTTTCGGTGGTCTCTCTCTTCTTTCTCGCCGGTCTCCGGAGCCGGAGAACTCTCGCCCGGTTGAGGTATCTCCGCGGGGCCCCCCAAAGCACACCGTGCCCTGGCTCGCGCCACTGAAGAGATCTCCAAGCTCTTACACTCTCTCTCATCCCACTTTAGTTGTTCTCGCTCTCTCGTTCTCTTCTACTCTCATCCTTCCCAACGCACTCGGATAAATCGACCGGTTGCGAGATCGCTATCGATTCGCGAATGAAACGAGAGCGAGAGATAAAAAAAAAATGAAGAAAACGAGCGCGAAACCACAGGAAGAAAGTGGGGGGAACGGGAATGGAAAAAAATAATATAAAATAAAATAAATAGCAAGAAAGAAAGAAATAACATGGGTGGGGGAGGCGGGTATGGGGTTGGCCGCTGTGTATATAACTGTACGTTGAAGAAGAAATCGATGCGAGAATGACGTGACGTATTACTTTCGATTATACCCACAGGAGCTTCTCGGGGGCTTCTCTTCTTTCTCCCGATGCGCTGCCGCGATCTTTCTTGGCTCGCCGAGAAGCCACCTTTCCTTTTTTTATTTCCCCGATTGACCCGATAAAGGTATCTTCGATTTATCGGCGAGCCTCCCGAACAAATTGTATAATTAATATCGCGCGTATCGACGGACGGTAAATAACGGTCCGGAGGTTCAACAAACATTTCTTGTCCAAAGGTCCATAAAGATCAACAGTTATTTTCTTGTTCTTTTTTTTATTCTTCAGTCGACCTTTACTTTTAACTTTTAAAAAAGTGAAAAAATTAGCAAGATAAAAATTGGAAAATTAACAAGAAAAACGATTGTAGAACTTTCAACAGGAAATTTATACATTTACTTATTAACGGGTAGAATCTATTTACCGGACGATATATACATAACACGTTCAAACATTATAGTGGTACTTGGAAAAATCTTGTAATCATGAATGTCGATTACCGCACATAGCATTATCAGTAAAAAAAATTTCTACAACTCATAAAAGTGAAACGGTCAAGATTTTCCGCAAAATTTATTGTAGAAAATCGCTAACTTAAATTTGTGTAATTCGTCGTTTTGAGGCCATGTGTTGTGTTTTTTTCCCCGCTGATGACGAATCTCCACACTATTTTATTCCTAGGGCAAAAGTTGATGCATAAACTCGAGGCGATCATAAAAAAAAAAAAAATTTCAAAAATTTCAAAATCCCATAAAATTTAAACGATTGGATGAATTTTCGCCAAATTTAATACGAAACATTATACAGTGTTCCTCCATTCCCGTATCAAATTTAAGCTCGACACCTCTACGAGTACTGAAATTAGACAATTTTTAGTAATAAAAAAATATATATAAAAATCCCATAAAATCTGACCGTTTGACTTGGAAAACATAGCTTCCTCTATGAGGAAGCAAAACAAACAAAAAATAATAATAATGAAAGTCCATAGCTGGAGCCGATGAGCGGAAAGAAAGCGGCCAATGTAGGATTTAACGAAAGATAAAATTGTATTATTATCGAGGACGATTATATTCGGGAGTAGCGAGGCGAGGAAGGTGGAGGCCGCGGACGGCGCACCTATCTTCCACCTCGGTACACAGTACGAGTTATCCTCACATTCGGTTCGTACAACTTCGCGGTTCTGCTCTGCCGCTGTGAGTACAGTCGTGCGCGGTGAATCAGCTTCGCTGTTGCTCCTGCTGCTGCTGTAGATGCTGGCTTGCGTAATCGGCGAACACGCCGCGCGCACTCACAATCTCCGTCGGATATCACTTTGTAGTCCGAGCGGCGTGCGCGGCGTTTCGCCCTATCTGATCTCTCTCTGATGCCTTTGTGAGGAGAAGAGAGCGTGTGCCCCCGCGCGCTCGCGAATGTAGGAAAGGCCGGCCAACGATGGGCCGTCTCTTTCCTTCTTTCTTTTCCTCTACGTTTCACCGTTCCTCGAGGCCTCTCGCTCTTATTTTTCCTCCATCGTGTCTCCACCCACGCGATGGAACAATCACCTCTAGAAAACCAGAAACACGCTTTCTTGCCGCTACTATTTTTTTAAAATTGATTTCTATTTATTCATTTAATTATTAGTTTACGGGACAAGTCTTTTTGCAAAGAAAATACAAATATGAAGGGGAAAGTATGCTTGCATTCATTCAGTGTATTCCAGATGGAGGAATATTTTTTATTTACAATAAGCGAACCCTCGCAGAATATCTTGCGGAGCCTTTTTTACGAATGTGGCGAAAGAGTGACTTAAACTCGAAGTTAACAGGGTTTGAATATTTAACGGAAATGTATCGTCCACAAGTTTTTTTTTTTTGTCAATTTTACAATTTTCATCTCGTTAATTTTTTTCAATTCTTTACATAAAAAAGAAATACACATCGACGCAAGAAAACATTGGAAAAATGTAACTTAAGATGGTGAACATTCTTAGACAAGAAATGTTTGTTAAACGGATAAACCCTTTTTGCTTTGTGCACGGAAACAGATACAGCATCTTCAGCCCTTAATCATATCCCCGAGGGCGGCGGAGCTGAGTGAAAATTAAAATTCAGTTCGCGTCCACACCTCTCTCTCGCTCTCTCTCTTGAGTCTTTCTATGCATGCGTGCGTGTGTGCGTGTGTATGCAGAGCGCATGGTCGAGAACGCGAATGCAAACCACCTGTCCGCGTTTCCTTCCGCGCTCGTTAATTTTCATTACATATTTTTTTCTCACCTTCCTCTGCTTTCTCTACATACACAGCTCCCTCGTACTCTATTCTCCACCCTCGCATTATCGTTTATTATCGAACTGCGCAATTTTATTTCGTCAAAATGTCGCCAATACTCGAGTTTTATTATTACTAAATGTATGACTTTTTTTTAAGTATGAATTAATAACTTTATTTTGTCCAGAAAAAAAAGGAAAAATTAATGTATATTTTTTTTTAACAAAAATCGTATTATGTTGCCAATGGACCGGCGACCCGAGTCCTTCAGTTCGAGTAATCGTTTTATTTCGTCAATATTGAGATAACACTCGAGTTTTATTATTACTGAATATATGACTTTTTTAATCTCTGAATTAATTATTTTATTTTGTTCATAAAAAAGGACAAAATTGATAAATAATCATTGTCTTTCGGGATTAGTGAAGAACGACTAATAGACTCTCATCGACGTTCATAGTATCGCTCCCGAAAAATGAAAACACAATAATAATAATAATCCATTTGAGAAGTAGAATAAATCTTGGCACGAGCCAAATCGCCTCGATCGGCAGTCCTCGTTGCTGCTGCCGGCTGTGTGTATATCCGCGCGAAATTGCCGTACGGTATTGCACCGTTCGCAAAGTGCGAAATTGCGCAAATACGTCTCTCGCGAGAAGTGTGTTACCGCGGTGGCTACGGAGCAGCTGAGAGTTACGAGATATATATATATATAGAGAGAGAGAAGTACGTGTATCTTTCGTGGAGTAACCCGAACAGCGAAGTGTATTGACAGTCGAGAGCCAGAAGGGCGTAATTCCCGCGTCAGAGCCTGCGAGTTACGCCCTTCCGCACCTCAGCGCTGCACATATTTCGTTTATAGTCGCGGGTGAGAGAAAACCTCGAGTCTGTCCGTACGCACCCAAGAGGTACATGGCCGACCGGTAACCGGCGGGCGGACCTTTTCTTTCGCGGATAGTTTATTCTTCGATTTCTTCGTCGCGTTGACTCGTCGCCGTTTCGACGCTTTCGACGATGCATTCTTCGAATCGAATGGAATTCGACCCGCGACCGTTGAATCATATCGATCGGAATGACCGTAATCCGGGGCATCGACGGGATTGTCGTAGATCAAATTTATCGATCGGTTAGATCTAGATCTCTAATCCGCGTAATTCTTAGGCTTTGTATCGAAGAAATTCGACCCATAATTCCATGATCATTCGATAAAAAAAAATAACGGATTGTTCCATCTTGGTAAAAATGAGAGCGGTGGGCGAAATTTGAAGGCTTGGGACTTTGTCGTTGTCGGCTTGACGGAGAGGAAAGTCCCTGGCGCGAGAAAGAGGCGTCGAAGATGGTCTCGTCGCTCGCGAAACCGCTCGCAATTAAACCCCCGGCTAACGAGACTCCGCGCTTGGCGGGGCGATGCGCTGTGTACAAAGAAAGCATTGGGAAACGAAGAACATAAAAAATAACGCACCTGTCATAAAAAATACACATAAAAGGTGAACGATAAAAAAAAGTATCAAAATTTATTACCAAAAAATTTTAAAAATCAAAAATAGGGAAGAGCGGGGCAAAATGGGACTGTTTATCAAAAATAGGGAAGAGCGGGGCAAAATGGGACGGTGGGGCAAAATGGGGCAGTGGGGGCAAAACGCCATATTCCAATCATTTTTCCATGGGACAATGGGGCAAAATGGGACATGTAAAAATGATTGGAAACTTGCGTTTTGCTCCGTTTTGCCCCGCTGTCCCATTTTGCCCCACTCTACCCTAAACAAAGTTCGGGCAACGGTATATTTTCACCTCTCGGTAGATTCCTCTGTTTCTTTTTAGCTTGTCTCGCTCTCTCTGCACGGATTAAAACGTAAGCGCAGCCTCCGGAGGGCGCGATAATATTCTCTCGTAATTAATTCCGCGTAGTATAACGGAGTGAGATTACTGCACGGCATATATCATAATATCCTTGTGCAACAACATACATATATACAAAATACTTTAGAGCGAAGGGAAATTATTTATTCGTCGATCCGAAGCTCGGAGCACTGGCAGAGATCGGCCGGCAGTCGATCGTCTCGCGCGCTTTCGCCTCCCTATGTCGATAAGATCGATACACCAATTTGGCACCGAGATATGCGCAGGTGTCTCTAATTGATCGTAACGGCCAATTAATTTTTTTTTTTTTTTTTCTCCTTTTGGCCCAACTGATTTTTGTCGCTGCCGCGACTGCGCGCCGCGCGTCTCTGCCGCCGATCCTCAAATTTATTATCGGCCCTGTTTTACCGAGCGGAATTGCAGTAGCGATAACTGCGCGCGCCCGAAGATATCGAGGTACGCCGAGGCTGCTCGCCCGAGGGCGCGATCGATTAGCCACGTTCGATACGTGTCGTATTATACTACATTATCTTATCCACGCGCGCGCGCGCGCGGTGTGTATACCTGGATCTTTTTTTTTTTTTTTTTTAATCGGACCAAGGATGGAAGGGGCTGCTCTTTACGCTTGGGGCGTTATCGACCCGCGCGCTGCATGTACACATCGGATACACGTAAATTCCCTGATTATCGGTTATCAACTTCGATGCCCATACAATTTCGTGTTTAATGATTATTTATGTAGTGTACGTGCGCGACGGAGGGGCGGGTGGCAGGGAGAGAGGGAAGGAGATCGATGAAGCCACAATTGCGATCACCAAAGAGCCGCTGACAACGGTGATTTATCTGGCTAAATCCACTCAAACTCCCGGAGAGACGGAGATCTACTTATCCGCGGGCTGTTAATCAATCAGAGAGGTTCTCTCCTTTACGCAAACACGAAAAAGTAACGCCGGCAAGTTGGTAACTCGTTGAATCATCGAGATTCTCGCGGAGATACGTTCGAGTTCGATGCTGCGTTTTTTCTTCTTTCGTTCCCAACGCTCGTGCAATCGAGCGCGAGAGTTACACGATCGGGCCGTGCGTCTACGAAACGCGAGAAGAGAAAAAACTGGAGGTAAAGTCGATGCGCCGCGAGACGCTGGGATTTGAGGGAAAATTCTCGCGAGAGTCAAATTGTCGAAAAAAAAAGTAGGATTTCTCGATGAATTATACACACCGAGACTTCGCCGTTGCTCGGCGGAGAGCGTCGATTCCAGCAGAAAACAGAAAACTCCATCGTTGCCTCGCGTGCGCCTTATGCGTCGAGGGCTTGGACGGACGCTCGACGACGACGCATCGTCGTATTCCATTTACGGCGGAAAATTCACCATCTGCGGAATTATCCGCGGAACGCTTCGGCTCGGGAGACTCTCTCTATCCTCGCGCGTAGGAATCCGTTCGCGGCGACGTCGCCCGCTTGCCGATGCCGGGGACACACCGGCGACAGAAAAAATATATATTCTCGTGCAACCTGTTTGCGTCAATAGAGAAAAAAAAAGGTAAAAATTAGATGCAGTAACGTCGGCGATGCGGGTCACCAAACTTTTTTTCAAATGAGCCTCGCGTCTAAGGAAACCTCCGAAGGTTGAAAAGCAAAAGAAAAAAAAAAATGAAAAAAAGGAAACTTCCCTGCCTTGCAAAAGCATCGACGAGTCGGATAGTTCTTTGTCTCCGAAGCGCACGAATTACACCTCGCGAAGGATACGAACGAATTCCCGGATGCTGCGAGGATGGAGACTCGCCCGTGAGTGTCCGAAGGTTCAATCGATAATAGTACAGTAATATATGAAGTGAGCGAGTTTCCGATTAACGAAACGTATAAACAAGTAGTAAGGGAACGTACGTGGGCAGACGAGCGCGGCGCGCGCGCGCGCGACCGTCCTATCTATCTGCCTCGTGAATACCCACGTGAATTTTTATACATATTCCTCGGTCCATAGATACGGAACAGAGGGACGCCTGTCCCCGTACACCTCCTCTTTTTTTTTTCTTTTTTTTCCCCCCGTTTCTCGCGCAGATCGATCCGCGAGCACGTTCGCGACGACCTTCGAGAGGAAAATATATCTCGAGTGTGCATATCGACGGTCGACAGTCGGAGGGGCGTAGCTCGTGCACTCCGGAGCTGCGAGTCGGGCCCTTTCGATTCCCAGCCGGCGATGTATGCAGAAATAATCTTGTCCGGCAAAGTTTCGCGTCGTTTTTTTTTTCTGCATCCGAGAGCTCCGTTCCGACGATGTTTTCTTGCAAATCGGCGTCCGCTCTCGCCTCTCCCCGAGTTGCATAATTAAGTGAGCGAGGCGAAAAATTAAAAATTCCACGGCGGAGTTCGCCGAGGCGGTGGGTGAGAATCCGCGGAATCGAAAGAATCATCGAGCGTTAAACGATCGGGGAGGTAAACGGTGGTCGAGATATCCTCTCCGGAGGCTGGATTCGTTCCACCGGGGGCGCTGAGCTCCTCAGCGGGTGGACACAATAACACGGGAACTCTCTCCCCCCCGCTCTCCGGCTCTCGGGAACAAAATAAGGAGAGAAAAAATGAGAGCCGACGAACATACGGGGAATAAATTAAGGAACGGGTTCTCCTCTCCCTCGCCGGCGAGCCCGCAGCAGCCGCGGCACTGCCCGCCTCATTACGTCCGGCTTCGTTTGTTTCCATTTTAATCGGCGCGAGGAGCGGAGGCAGACCCGGCGCGTTTCTTCGGAATACGCGAAAGACGATCGGGAGAATCGACCGAAAACCGGGAGCCGCATACCACAGGAACCGAACCTCGGAACGAAATGAAAAAGAAAAAAAAAAAAAAAATTGCACTGTACCATAGACTACATTATTGCAGCCATTCGGCGAAGAAAATGTGCGGGCGTGAGACGAGAATTCTTCTGAATACAAATCGCCGCTCTGATTTCATCGATTTAAGCATCTCGCGCGGAAACGTTTTCATTTGGGATCCTCGAGTTCTTGCCTCGCGTTTCAACCGTTTCGACGTCGAGACGTTAAATTATCGCGGTGAGAAAAAAAGGCAAAGATGAGTTTAAAAGAAAAGACATAAACCGACAAAGCTATAGCTCGCTTATACATGCGTGAGGCTCGCCGGTTAGGCACGGTAAACATGAACATCGACGAGAAGGCAGAGGCAGTCAGGCCGAGCTCTTAATGAGTCGATACTTGACACACATCGGGTCCGTTGTCCGTCACGCGCGTTAATCACGCTTCGAGGCCTCTCTCACCAACGAGTCGCTCATCCCTCTCTTCCCTCTTTCGCTTTTCTTCCCTCGCGCATAATCGATCAGTCGGGAGAATAGCCGAGGCTGCGAACACTCGCCGGCCACGGGGATCGAGCCGCGGGTCAAACGATCCCGGAGATCCTACCGTCGATCTCCCGTCGCGATCGGACAAATAAATTACTTAACTATTCATGGGAGGGCACTCGATGCTGGACTCGCGGACTCCGACTCGTTCGACGAAATCGGAGAGAAAAATCGTCCCGCGTCGAGGACGCTCGATCGGAAAGCTCGGCATAAATCGGAGACACAACAAAAAAAAAAAAATACTATGATGGCTTAAAAAAAAAAAATGAATTGCGAGGATTAGGTCGAGAGATAAAAGAAGAAAGCGCGCAGGATTGAGAAATACACCGCCTTTATTACAGGCCACGTTGCGAACGGACAGTCGGACGGACACCTCCCGGGCTCGCCGCGCTTCTTTCTCCCTCGTTCGTTTTATCGGGCCATTCGTTTTATTGCCGTGGCGCTCGCGATGACTCGGGACATTAAGCATTTTGGTTGAAGTGTCCCTCCCGGTCCTCCGCCGGACCGTCGAACGATAGCAATTACAGCAGAACGACCGACGGTCTTCTGCGTAGAGAATTAAAACAACAACAAAAAAAAAAAACAGAACTAAACTTCACGCCTCTACCTCTCGCGAATTCTCTCGGCAGATTCCTTAACTCGATAGCCCCGATAGGAGCCAGATGAGACGAATTTTAGCGGACACTTGTTCTATTTTATCGTAAAATTTTATTGGCTCTTCGAGTCCCGCATATCGACGCTTTAAACTCACGGACGACTATTGTGGGTGTTGATGGTTGCTCGAGCGTAGGCTGATGGGACATTTTTACACGCGATTCGTGGCTTCTCCACGATCAATAAAACTATTCTCTCCGGGCAGAGCTCGTCTTCTCTTAAAAAAAAAAAAAAAATGCGACCTTAAAACATCTTTACCGAAACTTCTCAGTGAAAAGTGTCCTCCCTGAAAATAGATTGTCACCCCTGAGGGACTCGTAATAATTGCAACTGCCTGCAATAAAAAAAAAATATTTTTCAACGATTCCAACGAACACTTCCAAAATATGTCCAGAGTTCAATATCCTTCACCGTAAAAGAGAGCCGTTTGCGCGTCACTGCAAGTGAAATGAGGCCCAGTCGACCTCGAACCTTCCGTTTCCAATCGCGAATCGCAGCAACGAGCGTAGAAAAAAAAAAAAAAAGGAAAAAGAAGTCTCGTAAGAACGACTATACGTGTCGACGCGACAGGTGCGAAAGTGCTCGTTGCGTATCGTTTTTCCAAGTACGTTTAGTTACTCGCGCTTAGCACCGCAGCTAAACGAGTGTGACCCGGTCATGCATGTTGCACTTGCTCGTTCTGCCAAGATCCAGATCCAATTCGTTTGGAGAACGTCAAGTCCGGAGCGGTTATCCCAAGAACACATTCCCGTTCACCGCTGCCGTCCACATAAAAAATTCTCACTGTAAAAGAAAAATCGTGTAATCTCAAATTGACTCGGGCGTCAGGCTGGCTACAAATTTATATCTTGCTTTCTTGGATTAAAATAAAATAAACTCACCACTTAGCGTTTTTTTTTTTTTATAGTAAAACCTCCTCGTTAAAGAATCGATGGAGAAGTTTATCTGTAGGGACAGTGAAGCATGCATGGAAGTCGCGGCTGCTATTATGGGACTCGGTACTCAGCGGTGCCGGTAGATACGGAGCTACTAGAACAGACTGCAAACTCTCATGCGATAGAGCGCGTGTTTAACCCGACGAGAGATTCGACTCACGTACGACCTACCGATTTCCAGGTAAATGTCGCGCAATTTGCCCCGGGGCTCCGAGAGCCAGTCCCACGGAATTAATAGCTGATTACGGTAAGCAAGGTTAATCACTTTTTACGGATGAATCAGCTGGGGGATAAGCAGGAGGTGGATGCATGCGAGTGTCCACCTAGCAGCGGAGCGATCCGAGCCACGGGAGATCGATCGATCGATCGATCGCCGATGCATATGGTCGTACAACGATCGGGGCGAGTTTTCACGAAGCTGCGAATGAAACCGTCGAGGCTCCATCTCCCGACAAGAAAATAAAGAGAACAAAAAAATCAACGCCGATTTCGATATTCTTTATTTTATTTATTTCTCGCCTCTGGCGTCGGACTCCGTCCCGATTACACTGAATTTATTCCTCCCCTCGGACACACTTACCGCACGTCCGAGGCAAAGAGCCTGCCGGCTTCTCATTTTCCACACTCCCGGGGACGATTTTACCCGAGCACTGATTGCTCGCGTCGCGGATTATTACTCTAACGTCGTAAAGTAAGCGCATTACGATATCTAACGAGACCACTTCCAACATCGGAGTATATCCCTCGCGAGGAGATGCCGCGTGCGCTTTTCCCTCACAACAACAATTTCACTCTACTACAATCGTGACGTCGCCGAGCCAGCTTCTCCGCCGATCTCGGACCGTCCCGCTGGAGTACCGATGTATGCTTTCTTATATTTACTTTATTCATTTATTTATTTTTTCAATCTTCGCCAACGCGCGAGATCGTAAATACGGCCTGTATGAAATCGCTTCGCCGATAATATTATCTACGAAAAGTCACCGTTGTCCAAGATATCGCCGAGATTTCGTGCTTACTTTACGATCGGCCGGAGGATGACGTCACGCGACACGGGATCTCCCACCTCGACAACATCATCTCCTACTTCTCGTTTAGGTGTGTGTGTTTTTTTTTTTTTATTTCTCTTTCTGCCTCTTATTTTGCGTTCCCTTCCATGCCGATTTCGTGGATACATGCAATTCGTTCCCCCTCCAGTCGGCGAGGCGAGGCGGATTCCACCGTCGCCAATAAACAGCTTCGATTCTTCGATCCGTCCAATCCCCGACGGTCCGATCGAATCGACGGGGATTCGAGAGTCTCTCCCGAGCAGATCTCGATTCCCGATCTAAACTCGACCGTATACATGTATGTACGGTCGGGGAGCCGCTTTCCGCGGTTCGCGCGCCCGGAGAGTTTCCTCCACCACTACCGATCCGTCTCCCCGTCGTCCCGGGATCCTCGGGACGCCCACCATCTCGTTTCTAATTCGCGAGGCAAACTCTATCCGCGCTGTTCCGCGAGCCTGGTGGAACCGCGAATGAGCCGGCCGATCCGATCCGGTCGATCACGTCATACACAGGTGAACGCGTCGGCGTCACGGCGGCGATCGCCAACCAACGTCGACAACGCTTATACATACCGATTCGCTCTCGACTAGCGGCGAGCCAGGAACGAGAGAAAACGGAGCTGGAGCGGACGTATACTCCGAGCTATCCAACGGGTGATGACATTATTTCTTTCGAGCGATTGCTGATATGCTGCATCTTTGATTCCCAAAAATACGTTAATTAGACTGTTGTTAAATTAAATGGTACGGTACATGTACACATCGGATACACGCAAATTCTCCGATTATCGGTTATCAACTTCGATGCCCATACCATTTCGTGTTTAAGGATGTTTGGACCGAAACGCGTTTCCGCTCGATCGCTATAAAACTTTTATAAGACACACTGAATCGTTTGCAATTTTTTCAGATTTTTTTACCGTGTAGTTTTTTTAGTGATGCGTGTACAGAGCTAAAGTACCGTGTAAACGTTTCGGAAATCGGTCGGTAATGACAGAACATAGCGATTTTCTCCGCCGATTTTTGTTGGATTCCAATTAAAAACCTACCACAGCGAAGGGCACACTGTCAGACAGATTGTGTCCAAATTTCAAGAAGATTCACCTTTTTGTTTTTGAGATAAAATCAATAGAAAGACCCCTTGTCTAGTCGCTTGCTTTGTTTGCGTTTCTCAATCGCACACTGACTAACATGGTCAGCGGAGCCCCTCGCCCCCCCCCCCCCCCCGTCCCCCGATTTTGGCCCAAACATACTTACTCGAGTCTGCTCGTGCGCCAGGTACTTTAATCCTTTCCTAAATTTAAAGTAATCAAGGAAGGGGGTAAAATATTGACATATTGTCGTATCTTCGGTATCGTATCCACATCGAAAGTATCTTTCGATGTAGAAAAGACTGCTTTTCCACACCGAAATCATCCCCTAGAGGTATTCGGGTCTAAAAATGCCCAACTACTTTTATTTTTATTTTTTTCCATCTTTTCGCGATGTCGTCTCCGATCCTCCTGGCTCCTTTTCCCAGGACTCCTTTCCTGCGAATCAATCACCCGTTAGACCGTTTTGCGGAGGCAGCTCGATTCCTCAGAGCCGGCACACGGTGGCTTTTGCGGAGGCTGAAAAACAGAAAGAGAGAGAGAAAAAGTTGACGATTCTTCGCGTATGCGTGGGTCGTCGAAGTTTGCCCTTCCCGCACCACACATGACTGGCTGCCTGCCGTGATATCGGCCTGTGCCGTAGCCACACGCGAAACTAACTGCGAGCAACGTGTCTCGAGGCCCGCGATCAGTGCACGAACGTCCACGTTACCGTTTGTTCCGAGGACATCGAGAGGTGTTGAGTTTGACGAAGGTGCCGAGCTGTTGCTCGTCGTTTCCCGCGACAGGGGGGAAACGTGCGGCGTGCGAGTACCAGCAGCTCCTCAGCGGCATCGGAACAGTGGACAGTCGGGAGTCGGCACAGAGAGAGAGAGAGGGGAGGTGGAAAAAAAAAAAACGGAGAGAAACGACGCTGTTCTCCAGACGGCGTTTTGGACTTCCGTTCGCCACTTCGCCGCACCCCTCTCGTTCTCCAGCTGGGCCTCTTCGACGCGAGCCTGGTGGGGAACAGCGAGGGGGACAACTTTCGCGAAAGCTTCCACTAGCGCCCTCTACCGACCTTCGACCTCGAACAGACATCGGGGACGGGTGACATAGAGGTATGAGCACCTTGCACTTTGCCGACAAAAACGCACGTGTAACAGTTCGTTTTTCAGACTCATCAAAAATGTTACGCTGTTTCGAAAATCATTTAAAAATATAAAAATTTCGGTCAGATTGGGGTATAAAAATTATGGAAGGTACCGTGGACGTTCCAGAATATGTTCGAGTAGTTGAGATCTAAGAAGACTAATTGCGTCTTCAAAATAAAAATATATGTTCCGGGTCTGACTAAACAACTTTGAAAAGTTATCTGAAAACTATCCGTCAGAAATATCTCGAGAAATGCGAAATTTTTGCATCGTACTCCGTTGCAATTTATTCCCGAGATAGATAACTATATATTCCGATAAATTTATCAAATTATGTATTATAATTTAATATGGGGGGGGGGGGGGAGGGAGGGTGAATAAAAAGCGTTCCCCCTATATATCTGCCTCTTGCCGATTGATTTATCGTTTTATTATAAGATTCACGCAACAAAAATCCCGCTCGATCCTCTCTCTCGCCTACTCGCGAACACGAGATATACTCAATTCCCCGATCGTTCGGGAACGTATCTCTTGTATATATATTCGCGGAATAATAAAACCGGCCGCGGACACGACGAGAAAACCGAGCGTGACTCAAGCTATAAATCAATCCCGCAAACGATCGTCCTGCTTCGGATGCGTGGAATTAACTATTAGAACAAAAGTTGCACTTCTCTTTCCGTTAGTCATTATGGTGCTTGCGATACTTCCCTCGTTTCTGTACCACCGGGGTGATCAATTGTCATTTTTTTTTAAATCCTTTAATGGTCGGTGGGAATTTCTATACTATTATTACTAGCAGGTTGTTGCGGCTCGGGAGCTTCCTTCCATCACTATGGATTTTACAATTTAGAAACCTGAAATTTAGATTTCTGAAGTTTTATCGGAAATACGTTACTTTCCGTTTGAAAATCTCATCTCTCGACCGGAAATGACGTATTTTCGTTATTATTATTTTTATTGTTTTATTGTAGCTAGGGCGTTACCTGTAAGTAAAAAGATTTCACATGTGCAATCCCGAAGCGACACACATTATTCGCAAATACAAATAGTATTGAAACTAAGTAGGAGGGGCAATGCCTACCCATTGCATATAAGTATAACAACATTATTTCTCCACCTTGGCGGTTTGGATTGAGCAGCAAAAAAGAGAACATTCTTCTTTTCGCAAGTTTCATGACGTCACTTCCGGTCCGAGAAAGAAATTTTGAAACCGCAAGTGGCGCATTTCCGATCGAAAAATGAGTTTTTTTTTTTGCACAAACAAACAACCTTCCATAATATATGTATATGTATTGTTATTATTTACAATATATATTTATTTCTTCTTTTGTAAAGTCTTGATATGGGATTATGGGACAAAGGATTAAGTCTCGAACCCCGAATGGCAAAAAAATAGATGATCAAAATCCGTGAGACGCATGAATGTTCCGGTATCGTCAGAAACAGCCTCGGGCTGTCTTTAATCTCCGCGTGATTCCTCTATTACGAAAGTAGCAGGTACATAGGGCGTTCGAGTCCCGTCCGGCCGTGTCCGCGCGGCTCCTTCGTGACGTCTCAATTCTGGAAGCGAGAAGCAGATCTCTCCTCCCGGCGGAACTGGGTGGAAAACGAGTGAATCCTACACGCCCATCGCGTGACGAGAGCTCGTTAAATATCAGAGTTGGTTTTAGCGCGGCGTGCGCGCGCCACGTGGTTCTCTCACGGCGCGAGTACCCGTATTTATTTCTCAACCGCTTCTGTTGACTCGTATCTCCATCGCGAGGATCTCCTCTCCCGGCAACTTAATTTTATGTATCGCAGTGAAAGATACCCGTTCCTCTTCTTATCGTCCTTTGAAATCCAATAATTCGATCACGCCGCCGAAAAAAAAATAAAAATCAAATTAAAAAAAAAAAAAGGAAATCGACACGAAGTCCCTATAGAATTTGATTTAATTTAGTATCATGAGCGCAATTCACGTCAACCCTCGTCCTCGCGGGCAGTACTCATCGGAACGCCTTCCGCCGTGCCGATTGAATACGAGCGAAACCGACTTTATATTTCGTGCATCGTTAATAACAATCTTACAAATTGCAATTGAAATCCCTCGCCAATCAGTTTCGCCACTCGTCGGCTATACAATATTTTTTATTATTATTGTCATTATTATTTTATTCATTTTTACCGCGAGCTGACAGTAGTGGGCCAACGCGGAGACGATAAATAAATAAATAAATGAAACGGGTGTGCGAAAGAACAAAACAAAAAAGACCTGAAACGAAATTGGAATAATTTGCCCCACGGGAGATCGAGGAATTTATAAAGCGAGTTCATTATGTCGTCCGCTGTCTGGCCACGAACGGGAACAAAGTTTTCGGTGTACTGAAAAAAAATAAATAAAAATAAAAAAAAAACATAAGGAAGGAGATCTCTTTTGGCGGGGCCAATCTCCGACTCGTCAGTAGTCACGGAGTTTCGGGGTCAGACCCCGAGACGCGCGCTACGCGCCGTGGCGAAAGTATAATTCCTGCATGCGGGGCTCACTGGAAACCACGGTGTGCGAGGGCGTTTGGAATTCGAAGAGCGTTTCTTTTCTTTATTTTATTTTTATTTTTATGTCCGTCATAGTATTGTTGCAATAACGCTTCTTAGGACGGAGCCCGGTGGTCGTCGGACGAATGAATATAATCCGAAACGTATAGGCGATCAATGTGCGCGAGGCGAACTTTACGAATACCGCTTGGATCTTTATCGTATTTTCCCTATACTCGTCCCAAGAACATATTTCACGATATTATTGCTCATTGTGATTTTTTTTGTTTTTCTTTTTTTTTTTGTAACTTTTTTTTTTTTTGCCCCCGTCCGAACGTTTTTATTTATCCCCGATGCTTTTCTCTTTCTCCAGGGGGCTCCCTTCGGCTCGGAGAGAATTGTCCCTCCGGGACCGGGAGCACTTTTATCGTACGTTGTATATCTCCTTTGTTCCGATCACTGGTAGCGCGCGCGTGCGTTCGGGCTCTATACACGTCGTAAATTCAAGCGACGTAACGAACCCGACTGTCGAAAGAGACTTTGAATAAGGTACGAGCTGCGCTCAGCGTCCGGCGACGCAAAACCGCTCCTCTTCCTTCCTCGATTTTTGTTTTATTTTCTTTCAATACATGTTTTTTTTTTTTAATATATTTTTTCTACCATTCTTTATCTCTTCTCTTCAAATATTATTTCGCTCCTTCAAAACGGAGCGGGCGCGCGTTTTTGCGTAGGGGGTGCGTGTCGTAAATCAAAATACTCACTCTCCCCGAAAGCCCGCCTCTCTTCCGTCGGGCACTCCGAGGAGAAAGCGAAAAAATCAATTGAGGAAAAATAAAAACAAAAAGTATATGCGTCCTATAAATTTCGCTCGCTCTAGCGTGAACGAGTTGGAATATAAAAAAAAAAAAAAAACAGCATTGCCGCACGTCTAATTAACCAGTCTACCAGTTTCGCAATGAGACCGAGAGAAATGATACGGATTCGGAGGGGGATGGGACAAAGACAAAAAGTAAGGTATGAAAGAGGCGGCCGATATACCCGTGAGGGCTTCTCGTCCTCCTTAAGTATAAATCATGACGGCGTAAATTAAAGTTAAATGCGTCCTCTCCGATCTCGCGAACTCGCGGGGTTGACTTATCGAGCGGTTGACTCTCCCGGGCGCGGCGAGCCGGGGCTGCTATACTTTCTTGGAAGACCGATCGTAAATTAAGAGGAACGACAAATTGTATCGGTATGGAATAAAAGCAGGGAGTAACGGGGAGCGAGCTCGTTTGAGCCATTACTTAGTTAAAATCCTCCCGGTCGGCTTTCCACTCTCATGCAGATTGGCCACGGCCATCGCCGTTAGTCCAACATCCTTAAAACATGTGAAATTAAACGACGATTTATAACATCGTAATAACCCTCTCCTCCCCCCTCCCCCCCTCCCAGATCAGAAAAATAAAAGTTCCAGAGAGAACATCGAGTCACTTGCCAAACTGTAAAAATAAAATGTAAGACATTTTTTTTAATTGCCACGCGGAACGTTTAATCTACATTTTTATTGCTCCAATAAAATAAACGAAATTGTTCTACGCTTTTGCAATCCGCGGCCCTGAGAGTTGTCCACGGTCGGTACATTTCTTTATTTTTTGCGAGTGAAATCTTCTGCTCCTGTTGAAAAGCATTCGCGGTTTTGTCGCTGCAATGATAAAAAAATACGGTTGCATCAAGTAAAGATTCGCCCAGGGATCTTCAAGTAAATATTTCGTTGGTGCATTTAAAAGTTTGGTTAATTCAACAATTTTCTGGATGATCTCACCAAAATATTTTTGAGGCATTAAAATATTTTGTTCGACCAATTAAATATGAACGTCCCTGACCGAATCTTTAGTTGGCCCAACTAAACTTTAATTAAACCGAAATCTTTAGTTGGCGTTTTTTATCGGTGTAAGCACCAATGGTCAATCCGCCCATCCATCGATGCAATTACCGAATCTTCGGGATCGCATAGAAATTACCGCGACGCGATTCATCGGAGATCCGCCGTTCTTCTCGGGCAAAACCGGCGAGTATCGGAACATTGTCTCGCGGCGTCCCGCGAGTAAGGGAACCCGGGGACACATCTGGCCGCGTGGGAAGATCGCGCTCCCATTCTTGCTCTCCTCGCGGTCGACGTTGTTACATACCCTGTATATAACAACGCGACGCGGTACGTACCACACACTGTAATATCCCCGCTGTACGGAGAGCAGATCGCGCGCGGGTTTCTCTATTTATGCGAAATTGCCGCGTACAGCGACCGTGCGCGGGCTGTACGGCATTTATTTATTATGAAAGACTCGGTTGGATGAGCAAAGGTGATCCCAGATCCGAGCACGTAGATTAAAAAAAAAAAACAAAACAACTGTCGAGGCGATTCGCTCGTGGAATTTAAAATTTTTCGAGAATCTTTGCCGGTCAGCATTTCATCGTCGTCGCGATGTCTTCTTCATTTTCTCTCGAATGTATGTCAGGAATCTCGCTGAGAGTGTTCGAACGCTTTGTCTTCCGGACGATAATTCGAAAGCTACGATTTTTTTTTTTTTGTTTTTTAAGTGAATATAACGATCCGAGAATAACGCACTTAGCGGAGATCTCCTTGGGAGCGAGTGGGAAAACTCGGATCACAGGTGACTGTGGTTGAAAAGCTATGACTAAGATGACCGGTAAGATCGAGCGATTGTAATTGGCGGTGCGATCGCGGAGTGCGAACCTAGCTGGTCGACGAGAGCTACGGAGTCAGCAGTCGACCGGACACACACGAGCGTTTCGCCGGCATCGGTGAGCGGGCAAACGCGGTGGCCCCGCGCCGTTAAAGATCGTAAATCAGTAACAAGAATTGCGTAGCAAGGATCGTTTATAAATAACCAATTAGAAACACCTGTACCGTCTCATCGGGATTCTCTTATACGCTCACGGTTGCTCCGTATAAAACAACCGTCATCGTGCTCGATCGAAACTTGGTACCGGAGCTCTCGAGTGACTCAAGGAAGGAAGAAGTAAAGCTGGATAAGAAGTCTTTCGGTTGGTGCAGTATCTCTTGTGTACGGAAAAGAAAGTGGGGCAAAATGGACCATTTTTACCACTCTTTTGCGGGACCGAAGACAATTCTCATCTCGAAGAGAGGACACCGGTCGGTTTTGCCCCTCTCTTCCCTTTACATATATGTATACATATATCGTACATATACATCGAAACTTGGTCTACCCGAGCTCTAGAGTGACTCAAGGAAAGAAGAAGTGAAGCTGGATAAGAAGTCTTCCGGTTGGTGCAGTATCTCTTGTGTACGGAAAAGAAAGTGGGGCAAAATGGACCATTTTTACCACTCTTTTGCGGGCCCGAAGGAAGGTCTCGTCTCAAATGGAGGACACCGGTTCGTTTTGCCCCGCTCGTCCCTTTACATATATGTATACGTACATATGTGTAGAAAAAAGGTAAAACCTATACTAACAAGAGCCGGAACGCTATGAAGTCTACGACATCCTGACCGCGAATCGCGAGTCTTCCCGTGTCAGTATAATGGTCTTACATCTCTTCCTCGTCGATTGCGCTGGTACTTCGTCGTCGGAGGGCATCGCAGCGCGTCGACGGGGGCCCGAGCAAGAAGTTCGCTGAATTAATGAAAACGTCGGGTTCCCACGCATAAGCATCGAACCCGGCGCGCGGGGCACGCTCTTCGGATCCGTACATCCCAGGCAACAGAGTAGCACACGTTTGCCGCTAATCCCGGGTACGTTTTTTTTTTTTTTTTTTTTTGCTGCGAACGTACCGCAGCACCACCTGCGTCTACTTCTTATTTCCACGAGGCGGGCGCGCGCGCGCCTCCACGCTTCTCGCTATACTGTTGCGATGCTCCTTCCACTTCGGGCTTGCCGTCTCGTTCACCCTTTTACCGTTGCGCGACATTTCTACCTATATCCCCGCCGAGGCCTGTTCTCTTTACTATTGCCAATGCGTTGCCGTTGTGATAGCCGACGAGCTCCTTCACATCCGGCGGCCGAATGGTAATTCGGAGACGTGATCGCTTCTTGCCTCTGAACCGTGGAAAAACAGATAAGTTCCGTATGAAAATTCATGTATATAACACATGAAATTTTAGCGACATTTTGTTCATCCACATCCGGCGGGTGAATGGCAATTCGGAGACGCGATCGCTTTTTGCCTCTGAACCGTGGAAAAACAAATAAGTTCCGTATGAAAATTCATATATCTAACGTATGAAATTTTTGCAAAATTGTATTCATCCACAATCGGCGGGTGAATGGCAATTCGGAGACACGATCGCTTCTTGCCTCTGAACCGTAGAAAAATAAATAAGTTCCGTATGAAAATTCATACATATACCATATGACATTTTTGGGAAACTTTGTGCATCCAATTTACCGCCCAGTTTATGCATGTTACCCGCAAATTGCAATCGACCGAGATGCATTACATTCGGCGAGAGATATCTCGTTGCGATCGGCTGGTTATAATGCCGGGATCAGGGATCCGAACAGCCATCGACTTGGGTCTCACTGATCAATAGCCGCTGGTCGACGGGGAGCCACGTCGTCGCGGCGATTGCGGTGGCGATGTCGCCAATTTTTTTTTTTCTTTCTTCTTATTTCATTTTTTGTTTGTTTTATTGCCTACCGGCAATAGCAGAAACGTGCGAGAGGAGTCCGAGCTCGGAGGGACACGCACGCGAAAGCACGCACGGGTGTGCAGAAGTTCGTACGACCGAGCGATTTTCTTTCCTTGTGTAGCGGCGCATCCTGCGAGAGGGTGTAAGTAAGTACGTGCGAGCTTCCGCCCGACGTTGTTGGATCTTTTCGTGCGAGTATTCGCGCAGGGAGGAGGACGGTGGCAGAGCGCGCGGTCCATCTCAACGCGGGACGAAAAACACGCGCCGGGTAGAGAGAGGGAGAGCCCGGGGCCTTGCCGCGAGCATGCAAGAAATGGCTCGGAAACGCGAGACGCGGGTTTCGGTGGCAAAGAAGCGATAGCGAGGCCGACGAGAGGAGGATCGAAACTCGGCGAAAGGAACAAGAGAGATTGGTGTGCCGGTCTCGTTTCTTTCGATTGAACGAGACCATTTCGCCATCTCATCACGATCTTCTTCGTAGCCTTCTTCTGGCTACCCTTCATTATTTGTTTTTACCTTCTCATTACAACGCGTTACAAAGTCTCGACTACGGGGGACATTCCGTCTGGTAAGATCCCGATCGTTCGGTACGACGAAGGCACCGATGCTCGAATGGTTGGAAACAACCCTCCAGATTCATGCGATTGCTAGTCGGTCAAGGACGGATTTTTTTAAATCAACAACGGAATTCGTCGATTAATTGTCATTGTATTGAATCATTTTGCAATCGTGCGTGAGGATAGATTGCCGGTCTTTGGGACCGGTGTCTTCAGAGTTATTGAAATAATAAGGAACATTATCCTGGTAAAGAGATTAGGCAGTTATACTTGAGGCTTTTTTTACACAACTTGGCTACCCTTTGCCTTTTCATTAGAATGCGTTAGAAAGTCGTTTGGAAATGTTCCGATCGATTGGTAGGGCGAAGGTACCGATGTTCGGACGATTGGGAACAACGCCAGATTCGTGCAGTTGCTAGTCGGTCAAGGATAGTTTTTTTTTTTCACCGTCAGTACTCATCGATTAATTATCAAAATATTGAATAATTTTGCAATCACGCATGAAGGTGAACAGAATGGCCCAATGGTACCGGTCTTCGGGACCGGTACCATTGATTATTGAAATGATTATTGAAATGATTATTGAAATGATTATTGAAATGATTATTGAAATGATTATTGAAATGATTATTGAAATGATTATTGAAATGATTATTGAAATGATTATTGAAATGATTATTGAAATGATTATTGAAATGATTATTGAAATGATTATTGAAATGATTATTGAAATGATTATTGAAATGATTATTGAAATGATTATTGAAATGATTATTGAAATGATTATTGAAATGATTGTTGAAATGATTATTGAAATGATTATTGAAATGATTATTGAAATGATTATTGGAATGATTATTGAAATGATTATTGAAATGATTATTGGAATGATTATTGAAATGATTATTGAAATGATTATTGAAATTATATCCTGGTAAAGATACGAGGCAGTTTTAACAACTTGGCTGCCCTTTATCTTCTCAATACAATGCCCCGCAAAGTCTCGACTACGGGGGAAATTCCGTTTGGAAAGGTTTCGATCGATTGGTAGGGCGAAGATACCGATGCTTGAACGATTTGGAACAACGCCGGATTTGTGCGGTTGCTAGTCGTTCAGGGACAGATTTTTTTTACTATCAGAACCCATCGATTAATTATAAAAAAAATATTGAATAATTTTGCAATCGCGCATGACGACGAATAGAATGGCCCAATGGTACCGGCCTTCGTGACCGGTGCCTTCAGAATTATTGAAATAATAAGAAACATTATCCTGGTAAGGAGATGAGGCAGCTATAACAACTTGGCTACTTGCATTATTCCAGCTCGCTTGTCCTATCGTTCAGACTGTCTCCACCCGGTGGTGGACAATAGTCGGTGTTGCGCACGGGAGTTTAATCTACATACGCGAATACCCGCGACGATAGATCTCGAGCGGGCCCTCTCTGTCTCGCTTCTCTTTTATACCGAGAAAAAGAATAAAAAAAAAAAAGAAAGAAACAAACGAATCGAGAGATTGCGCGCGCGCGCTATCGAGTAGTAGAATTGTCCGGCGTTGGATTCGCGAACAAGCGAGGCCCCTCCCGACGTCTCGTGGGGATCTTCGACAATGGTCGGCGCTTGAACTTTTCTCGCTGCTGCCTTCTTGCAACAGCGTGTGTGTGTTCGCCTGTACCGCGATCCGCCGCTTTCAATGAGGGAAGGACAATAAGCGCCGCTTGATAGTCATTGTCCTAATAGTCCCGCCGCAATCGGATGTACATCGAGTCTCTTTGAGATTGTCGCAAAAGGGTGCTCGCGCGTGCGGTCTTGCAACGCGTCGAACGACAACGAGACGTGACGTTCCGAGACCGAAGTTAATTCCGTCGCCGATGGCGAATGAAATAGAAAGAGGTCTGCGGTCGGCGTTGAGCGCGAAACAATGATCGATTAATGGGTCTGGTGTGTTTCTGCGTCGATAAATAATTGCCGGTAATAATCGGTATGAGGTAAACCGTCCAGTGATCGGCCGCATAGTTCTGAACTATACCTGCAGCCTAGTGCGCAGATCCAGTTCAACACGAAGCGCTCGATCTTTATTACCGCCGCAATAAAGTGTCGATGATAATAACAATCGCGCCGGTAATCGGACACGGAAATCGAAGTGGAGCGTGGAAGTTCGATCGTCGGAAAGTAGAAAAATTCCTGGACGCCCCCCCCCCCCCCCCCCCCCCCATCGATCTTCTCACCTCGGCCGCTGAACTTCGGATCAGCGAGCGCGATGTTTCCCACCGTCCGACCTCGTGTACTGCTCGAAGGGATGCTCGAAGAGAGCCCGAGGCAGGGACTCGAAGGAGGACTGACGGCGCTCTCGCGCTTTTTCATCGAGGCTTCATCGGACGGAGAGTCGCGGCAGCCGATGAGTCCGAAGACCGACTGTCGGGAGAGAGCTTTTCCCCGAGTTGGCAGCACGACGACCTTTGAGGTCGATGCACCGGTCGAGACCGGCGTCAAAACAAGACCGGGTATCCTCTCCGTACCGATCTCCGCGTGCCCGTGGACACATTGTGCGCACACGAGGTTGGAGCTATGTGAGGAGCCTCCGCGATGAATCCTACGCTAGCCGAGTTACTTTTCTACGTGGTATTTGCCCGCTGCGTGTGCTATTGCCGGGTAGAGTGAATTGCTGGGACGGGAATGGTTCCCACCGTCTGGTCTCGTACCTCCCGGCCTCTGAGCCCGTCCTACTCCCTCGTCCTTTCTTCGTTTCCCTCGTCCGATCGTCTCGCTCTTTTCCCGAGGGGGAAGCTCCGACGAGTGCGAAGACGCGCGGGGTACATCGCGAGGCGCTCTCTCTGTCTCTCGCGTGCGCTCGGGCCAGACGATTCGTGGAAGCTCGCGGAGGCGCAGCGCTGTCTGGCCGAGTCGACGGGAATCGTCTGCGCGAGAGTGCAGCCAGCCAGCACGGGGACGGCTTCGAGAGATCGCGGGGCTGCCGGGTTGGTACATCGCTGGGACCGCTGCTGGTGCTCTTCTCTTCGAGAGAGCACGCTCGTCCGGATGCCAGGGTGAAGGTGGTCAGGGAAGGAACGCGAAGTACCGACGACGACGACGTCGACGAGACTGCGCTGGTTGGTACAAAGGTGGACGGACGATGTGGCAACCAGCTCGGCTCCCGCGTGCTCGGAGAAACGAGTCAAACCAGAACGCGTTCGTACAGCGTCGCGTATGCCGGGACGACACGGGAGCCCAGCGTTGATGCTAACCATGAAGAGGAGTATTGCAAGCATGCCCGAGTCAGAACCATTGCGGGGAACGCGTATACACCTTTATGTATGGCATAAAAGCACTACGGGGCTTCTAAGTACCTACGTGATGAGCGATAATAACGCCCGGAGCTGCGACGCGTAGGATCGTACTAGAAGAAAAAAAAAAATACAGGAAAAAAAAAAAAATGACGGATAAACGTTCCGGTGATGGACCATCAGTCAAAGCTCGGAGGACAATAATTTGTGAGACGCTTCGTACGTGTATGTGTGCGATGATCTTTATGAATATATATTCTTCGTCAAACAGTCCCGATCGGTTCGGGAATCAATTCAGTTACTCCCGGAATGCCGGGTGAGATGGTTTCTTGCGGTCTCGCTTCCACGATTGGAGAACGAGGTGACACCGATTTCCTCATTCTCAGGCTCTTCACAGTTTCTTAGAACAAAGTACCAACATCTTCTTCTTCTTCTCGTCCTGCTTTCTTCCTTCTCTTCATCAGCGTGCGAGCTTCTTCTGTCGTGATCCCACCTATCACCTCCACTTCGTCCAGCTCTTCATCACCTTCGAGCTGCCCCGAGGACGACGCGATCTCTCTCTCTCTCCTTTTCTCTTTTTGCTGCCATTCTGCTCTATCCTCTTCTTTTTACCTTCTTCTCGCTTCGCTTTATCGATTCGATATCCTGAACGCGCCGGGAGGGACGGAGGAAGAGAGCGGTGCAGGATACACCAGCTTAGCCACCCGAGCCACCAGCCGATGGTTACTGTTGTGATTTCTCGGAACGAAACGTCGTAAGCCCTGCGCATCGACTCGCGCGATCCAATACACCTGTTGATCTTCTTCTTATACTTTTCTTATCGTGGTACGCGGCGTGATCGCGGAATCAAGCGCGTGATTCGAGCTCAGCTGTGAAGCTTGGACCAGAAGAGAAGACAATGTTCCCATGTCATTGGATGTACGGTAATTCCGGGTGATATGCTTCATTTTGTTTTGGTTTTTTTTTGTTTTTTGTTTTTTAACTCGAAAAACGAAAAATGGGATCTTTAAAAAAATTGATCAACGAAGACGTCGCGTTACCTATTTATGTGATAAAAAAACCGAATCTCAGGAAAACTTTAAGCGCAGTATCATGCAAAGCTACGAGCGCGTCTCGCATCTTTTGCTCTCGCGTTATATGGCCGCGTGAATGTGCACAACCTAGGGTATTTCCGAGTAATTGGTTAATTTTTTTAAGATGCGTTAAAAAAATTGATCGTCGATGAAGTCGTGTTATTTATGTGAGAAAAAAAAAGCAGTCTCAGGAAAACTTTAAGCGCAGCATCGCGCAAAGCTACGAGCGCGTCTCTCATCTTTCGCTATCATGTTCTATCGCTGCGTATACACGAATATGCAGAATCTCGACTACTACCGGTTAATTTCTTTATCTCCTTTTTTTAATTACAAAAATGGATCGGCTGAGACGTCGACGTTACCTATTTATCTTAGAAAAAAAAAAAAAATCTCCGGAAAACTTTGAGCGCAGCATCGTGCAAAGCTCTGAGCGAGTCTCTCATCTTTCGCTCTCACGTTTTATCGCTGGGTATACGTGAATATGCACAAGTGTCTTTCAGGTCTAACGTCGCGACGTCGACAGGAGCCGCGGGTGATTTACTCGGAAGAATGCGGCACATTGTCGCTGCGGCACCGACGCTAATGATATACCGCTTAATTGGCCTCATTCCTCATTCCACCGCGCGGCCGGTCGTCCACGCGACCGTCTCGCGGGTGCGGTTCTCCCGAGGATCATCCCGCCCGTATGCTTCTCTGTACTCCGGCTATATACGCGCTAAAATAGAATCTCCACGGACTCTATTCGACGGGAATACAGCGAGTCGGCCAAACGGCACAGTGGTTGGCCACCCCGCCATCGTTGAACACCCTTTCCATATATAAAAAAACCAGCTCAATATTAACAAACACTTCCTTTCCAAAAGCATCAAAAATTTATTTTTCGACAAATTTTACCATTTTTTTTTTGGTCGAATATTTGTTAAATTTACAGACCCTTTTTTACCTTGCAGCGAACCTCGTGCTTGCAGGTTTGCAATATTTTTTTCAATGACCGCGATCTTGCGAATGGGAAGAACTCGAGGTATTTCGTATGCCGAGATATCGGGGCGTTTTCCATGCCCGAGTACCGATGACCAGAATGTCAGAATGCTAAAGAGGCCAAGAAAATAGGGAACGTCGAACCCGCGATTGAAGAGAGGAGCGTACGGTGGGTACGTCCCGGCGAAGAAGCGCTCGTCCCGTCCGCTCGTCCCTCGCCCGCGCCCGTCCGATTTAAACCGTGATTTTGCTCGTTGCGCCGCGGATTCTCCCGCAGTCGGGATGATAGAGAATGGCGCGTTACCGTGCGAGGGAGTGAGAAAACGGAGTCCGGGGATTCCAGGAGCATCCATCAGGCCTCGTCAAACCAGCCGACGACGACGCATCAGCGGATCGGCATTCATTGCCCGCGGAGAGCCCCCGTGCGAGAGTGCGCGAGAGCTACGTGATGCTGTTGTTGCCGGGGTGGGGAAGCCCCTCTCGCCGCACCCCCGTACTCTTTTCTCGTCTCATCGTTGTGCGTTCTTGCTTCCACCGCGTCTCTTGGCATCGACCCAGGCAAAACCTTATTTCTCCCTCCTCGCCCTTCCCTCCCCGAGCGTTTCCATCCTCTCATCCGCATCGGAGACTATTGCGGACCGGGAACGAAGCGACCGTCGGGTTATCAGGGTTCAATGAGTTCTTAGGTCTCTCCCGTCTTTCTTCGTTCTCTTGCGTAAAAACAAACAAACAAAAAGAAAAAAAAAATATATGGAAATACCCGACGAATCCGCGGAGTGGAATCGGAGGGAGGCATTGAATATTGGCGTCTTTTGCCCACGGGTGAATCTCTCTCTTGCGTTATCTATTCCCCGCGGACAAGAGGCGCTTTCGTGCGCGAGGCCGTCTCTCCGGCAAGGACTGACCGCTGTCAAAACTAACGACATTCTCGTGTCCCGGCACACCTCTTTCTCTTGTCTCGGTGTACCTGCGTGCCGAAGAGATATCTTCGAGCGCATGCTGATTCTCCGCTTCTTTCCTCTTTCTTTTTTTGCCAGTCTTTGACGTCGATTCTTCGCGGTTCATCGGGATTCGACTATTACAGCTATCGAAACCCGCGGTCCCGTATTGTTAACGAGTACCCGAGAACCGATAGCCGTAGGTACGAGTAGAAAAAAAAAAACCGCCGAACGATGGTTTGGCAATTGTTACCCGAGGGGGGTCATTCCGGGATCAAGAATCTGACGGGCCGTTGACGTACAGGTGTGTCTTCCCAGCTGGCATTAATGTGCTCTAATCAGTGTATCGGGCATTACAGACCGGCCGTCGGGCACACTCATTGTGGACAGCGAGTCGCGCGTTAATAATCGTCCTGATCGGTTACATTCGGAATTGACCGTGTCGAGTGGAAGGGAAAGTTTCGTTCGAACATCCATCGATAGTCTCGTCAAGATTTTACCAATCGTTGACCGGGTCCGGTCGGTCCAACATATCGATGATCTCTCGAGAGGATAGGAGAGGAGGGTGACGTATCGTATTCGTTAATTCGTTAAGAAGGTTGGGTGACTTTTGCGCGCGATGACACGAGGTCGCAATCAGGCTTCCTCCAGGCGGTTGCCGGAGGAGCGGATGCGCGACATTAGGGTAAGGCCTCGATGCGATGATAATTGAGAGCCTATCGTGAGGAGAGTTGTGACTCCGGTGGGTCATTACTGTGGGAGCGGTTCGTCGGGGATCTACGATGACAGGTGAATCCGCTAATCGTTTGGATAGCCATGTCCAATTTCCCTCTCCGTCCTCTCCGAGCGGCGCGTATCGTAACGACTCCGGTGGTTCGCGCGTTCACCTGACCACTCGAACGGCATTGGAGACCGTGGCAAGTGTCCGTCAAGCTGGGGGCAACTGGCTCGAGGGCTCGGCGCGTTCGAGAACGGGTCGAGCGAGCCAGGGAACTTTGTTTGCTCGCCGTGACGAAACCCGAGCTATGATAGCTGTAATTGCGCTAACTGCTTGATGACCGGTAAATTGATGATAATTGTACCGGAGCGTGTTTGTGTATCACGGCGCAAGGTGGGGACACACACAGGTGTTCCGTGCCGTCAAAGTTTGAAAAACATATCTCGTTGACAAAGGTCCAATGGTTCTTTTATCGGTAATTTTACCATTATTTTTTTTCTATTAATAAATAGATAAAATTGGTAAGAAAAAGATCGGGTTCATTCGGGGAAAAATCTTCCTATAAACGTAAATGCAGATGCAAAACCTTACGGAGAAAAAAAAAAATTGTTGGGACATCAAGAATTTTGTTACCATAACGCATTTTACCTGATCAAAATAGGGACAACAAAATATTTTGCTGTGGCAGCAAAAATTTTGTTGTAGCAGCCAAATACTTTTGCTGCCACAACAATAAATTATTAATGATCTACATTTTGTTAGAGAAACAGAATTATCTTTCTCCGTGTTCTTTCCAACCGGCCGACAAATTTTTACAAAAGTAACAAAACATCTTTGAATCTTTTTATTTTTATTTTATTCTATGTATCTCCGTCGATTTGAGATTTGCCGTAATAACTTCGGGTTACCCGGAGACGCCGCTCTCGCGTTGTACAGAGAACTCCTCGGTGCCGCGCTGTTAGTAGTTGTCTCTCGAGGCACGTCGTCACCGAGTACCGGGAATCCGTCCGGACTGCCTCGAGGAGCGAGTACTACTACCCGATGACTGCTCGTTCCTCCGCGATCATCGTCGTCTCTTCGTCTTCGGCGGGTATCCTCAATCTCGCGGGTACCAGTAGATACGTCCAGTGCGAGCTAGCCGGCCAGCTTGGCAGTCCTCCTCGCTCTCGCCCTCGCCGATCCGCCGGCAGCTCGGCCACAACATAAGTACGCTATCTCGGGAGCGACGTGGCTCTCCTGGGAGAGCTCTCCGAGCAGCTCCAATGTCGTTAGTTTTGACATGCTCGGCCCGTTCCCTCCCGCGGCGTTTCTTCGTCCTTCTTTATACCGATCGTCACCGGCGGAAAAACAACGGGACGATCTTCATGAGCTTCTCTCAGGAATCTACCGATTCCTTCTCCATACAAAAAAAAAACACACACACACACACACGCACACAAAAAACATTCCCAATAGACCAACTTTTTTACATCCATGAAAAGAACTCATGAACAGTTTCTAATAAAAGAACATAACGATTTCTGTTTCAGGTAAGGACAATCCCAGATGTCTATGATCTCTTGATTTCGAGGTCCGATAACGTAAGTTAAAGGAACATGTTGCCACAGCTTTCGAACAATGGGTTTAGGGTTGTAGGATAATGATGTCGTGGTAAGATGAAAGTTGAACACCCGTTAGATGTCGTATCGAGGGACCGCGACGATCGGCGATCGGTCGTCGATCCTCGGTGCGGCGGTCCTGCCCCGCGCGCGAGCCTCTCGGCGGGGCTCGTAAATTCAACGGGGTCGCCTTTTTCTCGGGTTCCGGGGCTCGGGCTATATAACGACGAGCGCCGAGGCGGAGAGAAAGGAGGAGACGGCGGTAGCGATGCTCCTCGATCGGAGGGTTGTGGCCGTCGTCGGATCGGCACGGTGAGGCTTCGAATGCGACGGGAGCGGCATGCATGAGGCCAGCGGGCGGCCGATCGTTCTCGTCGGGTTTCTATCCAGTTTCACTTGCAAATCGATTCCTAAACTCTCGGGGAAGCCGAGGCGCACCCGGACTCTCGTATGTTCCGACGTCCCCGAGTCCGTCCGTCCGTTCGATCGTGGTTTTATACGGGAACGGGAATATGCGAAAGAGGCTGGCTCACTCCCGTGCGTCTGATCCGTGCATGCCGTTACCACTGTCCGCGAGAGATCCGGAACGCGAGGAAGAAGAGGGGCGACTCCGTTTCTCTCTCGTCGCGTACAACGCCGACGACAGCCGATTCTCATGTTTTATCTGACGTTCGTTATGCCTACCTACGTGTACGGGTTTTAATCCCAGCTGTGTATATACACGACTCACGTTGCGGCCGATACGACCGAGTCGCAGTTGCACTTTGTTCGCGATGCTTTACTGCCACCCCGCTCGTGTTCCCGGAGCATAGATGTTAAGGGGAGGGTTACAGCCTCGTGGACCGTCGACGCTACCAACGAGCTTTTCATATACACACAGCTCTGGGGTCTTTACTGGTGGCTCCGGAGAGAGAAAACCCGATGCAATTTATCGTGGCACTCGTCGTCGGGTATTTTATCTCCGATATATATATAGGGTGTATACGTGATGCTCCGGGTAGAAGAATGCCATACCTTCGCTGCAGAATCCCGATAGTCATTCCTCTCATTTAAAATATGTGACCGGAGTATATTATTCTCTGTTAGATATTCTCGGGGACTGAGGTGAAAAAAATGTTGTTTGTTATTTATCAGTTTTCTTTTTTTTTATTTGTTTAAAATATGGAAACTCTATATTGAGTTTATTTACGCCGTCGGTTGTGTTAGCTCAAAATTATAGCGCAGCGGAGTTGAGTGCAACATTAAAGTTCTAAATCACATTCAGTGAAAAACTTATGAATAATAGTAAGCGGGTAATGGTCGGTTGCCTTAATAAATGTAGCAGTGAGGAATGGAGCTTTGTCAGTTATGAAGGAGTCGGAACGTGAATCATCAGCGATTTTATTTCATAGTCTACGTGAGAGGTTTTGTTTCGCTGGAGAAAAATTAATTTTTTCACGCGTCGCATCGCCTGAAGCTCTTTTACAGGTGACTTTGTTCGATCTCGTCGATAATTTTTTTTGGTCTTAAAATCGAACTTACTACAGATGTCCTGAACATTGCGGTAACTTCGCCCCGAGGCTACTCGTTTGTTAGTTTTTTTTTCACTCGAGTTACATTCTTATCGCGGAAGTTTCTCTCTCGCTCGATCGCATCACCTGCTCCGTTTCGCCTCCCGTGGGGCATACCTCCGTGTCCGAGGCTTCTGAGAGAAAGAGGAACTCCGCGACGGGGCAATCATCAATTTTTATAATTTTCCGTGTCCGCGGCGCCGTCGGCGAGTATTATACGCTAATTAAAGGGGAGAGACATGTTTATTTTCAATCGATTTTTTTTTCGCTCGTCTTTACGCCGCTGAAAGCGTCGGTTGTGCACGCGCTCAGAAGTATCGAGTAATTCCAGGTGTTTGGCCACAATAATATATCATCCCCGTAGCCCTTCTTATCCTCGTTCTTCCCCGTCATCGTTGACTTTTTTTCGATACCGCCTCCGGCCGGCTGACGGATCGAACCATACATTCGTCAAACGTCACGTTATTTGTCTGGAGAACATCGTGAGAATTTCGTTCTCACTTTTTGGCAATCGCGAAAGCGAGAAACTTCACCTGTTCAATATCACTAGGAGCATCAAATTTTTCATAGAGGAAATAAGTCACTTCCGGTTTGAAAATCTCATTTTTCGATCCGAAGTGACGTTATACCGGAAATACCTCACTTCTGGTCGAGAAATGGCATTTTCACACCGGTAGTGACGTATTTCTGGTAGGACGTAAATTCGCGGAAATTTTTTAATGAATGAGATGAAATTTTCGAGGTTACGTTTAACCGAGTGAATTATGTATTTCATAGACAGTAAAAAAGATTTCTACATTTATCAAACTCCTTTTGTCCACAAATATTTTTATGTTAATTTTACAACAAAATATTCGTAAAATTAGCAGATTTTTTTCTAAAATGGACAAGATTTTTTTTTTTGTAAAATTAACATGAAAATAATTGTGGACGTTTGTGGACAAGAAACTTTGGTACCTATTTTACTGTTTTACCTTCCGCCTTGTTGCAGTTTGGGCAATCTTTATCGTGTCCGAGTTGTTACGCTTTAAAAACAGTATTTTCGCAATATTTTCTAACGGTTAGCTTCTAACTTTCGTTGTATTCATTAATTTATGTTATGCAAAATTTTCGTTTTCGCCTTGTATCAATCTGACGCCTGGTCAACTTCGCTATATCAAATCGGTTGATGGGGTTTTCCATCTGCTTGTAATTGGGCTTGGCCCTGTTTTTATTTAAACGAATAAATGAATAAATTCCCAGTCGAGTCATGACATTTCACAAGCCGGAACCGACGTATTTCCGGTAAACCTCTAGATTTCTAAATTACCAGTTTCTAAAATCCATACTCGAAGAGCCCGAGCCACAACGAGTCGAACAAACGTCGAATTATTCACAAATCGAACGATCGTAATCGTCGACCGATCGAGCCATGACCGATTCAATCAATTTGCCATCGTCGGTTAAAATCCCTTTTGATCCTGATCTCGATTAATTATGTCTGTAGTGGCGTTAGTCACGAGCTTCTCCCGGTGAATCGACGCTGGACACCACGAAACGCTCGGTTAATGTTACACACACTTAGAGTCGACTTCGATTCGTCGGCGTGTCTGTTTGAGCCGAGCCTGTTCACATCACGCGCAATTAGTCATTTGCGACAATAGCGTGCGGGTTTATTTTATTTTTTAATTTTTTTACTTGAATCCACATGCTCCGCTCAGGTTTGCTCCCGCGGCTGATTGATAGCGTTCCTATCAGCGCGGCCGCAGCGGCCTCAGCCAGGCTTGCGTGCGTGGTCCTCATCTCCTAGCTCACGGGATATTGCGCTCATTCACCTCTCGCCAAGAAATCCAGGGATCGTTTGATTAATGCCCACTCCACTGCCGTGCCTGCAGGACTCGCCTTCGGGCCCCCTATGGACGAGGCCCCTCGCGGAACATCTCATCGTCTGTGTGTATAATAAAATACATTAAATAATTATCGACGAGGGACGCAAAACTCCACGAAGAATCAAATACATGCAAATAATAAATTCGAAATAAACACTGAAAAAAAAAAAATCGCTTGCGGGCTGCCGATGAAGAAAATGTTTGTTTCAATTCTACTTTCAATTCTTACAATTCCATACGATATCTAAACAAAGACGGCAAGACTGTCAAAGTGACATGTGATCGTTTCAATCCGGTATGAAATGGTACGAATTCAAAGTAGAATTGAATCATTTTATCTTCTTTGGCATTCCGCAAGTAAATTTTACTTGAATCATTGATATTTTTCTCGGTGTATTAAATTCGGCTCTTTCGCATAATAAAAAAAAATTGATACTTACATTTCTGTATAATAATAATAACAGTAATAATATATGTTCACATATCACAGATATATTTTTCGATGCATGCCGCGTATACGATTTGTTCTTCACTCGAGCTATCGAGCAGCAAGAATAAAAGAAAGAAGAGAAAGCCCCTACTGTGGGAAGAAACGGACTAACGAAGCAATAATGCGTAAAAGGAAGAAAAAAACGTAAAAAGAAATAAAGAGCCCGTGAGCGTAAACGCTCGGGTCTCATCATCGGCAGCGGCACGTAACGTCGACGTCGCGGTATCCGCATATTTCCTAAGTATAATTCGGCAATAAAGTGTCGGTCGAGTGATCCGCGAGGGTCCCCGTCATCATCGGCATCGTCGGTCCCTCGTCATTTGGGTCACACTCTCGGCGGATCGGCAATGAGAGAGGTGCCCTCGTGTGTGCCCGCGCGACAACGGTGCAAGCTGAAAAACGATGCCGGCCGCCGAGGAGTTAAAATTGCGAGGAGAGCTCGCTCTCTCTCCTCCACCCAACCGTTTCTCTATACCGTCCGTTTCGCTCCGAAACGCCCGTACGAAAAGAACAAAACGTCCCGGTGGTTCCTCAGCCGATACGTACTCTCGTGGCCCGAGGCATTTTGTAAGTGCGCTCGTGTCTTCCATCCCGTGTAGGACGAGAGACGTTTTATATCCCGTCGAATGTGCCGCGCTAGCGCGCGCACTCTCGACCCGGAGCGCAATAAAAGCTCTCCTTCTCTCTGCCCTCGAGTTCTTTCAACGCAGCTTCTGTACTCGCCGACCACCAATCCGCTCCGTCTTACCCCACTGCCGCTACTACTGGCCCAAAGAACGCGACGCGAGTTGTAACAATAAGAGGGGGGGGGAAAAAAAAGGAACATGAGAGAAAGTAGATATATATATATACGGTTTTGGGCGCGAACTGCAAGAGAGTTGGCCCTTTGGCTCAGCGAGACTCTCTCGTTCCGGGTTCTTCTCGACCTGTTCTTGCTCCTTTTGTCTTTTCTACTCCGAGCTTCCATCTCTTTCTCTCGCGGTTTCAGCCGCGACCTCGATGCATCCCAGCAGCGCAACGAGGCACTGCTCCAAATCGACCGCTCATACAGTAGCCAAAACAAACAGGCCGGCGGAGAAAAGTGAATTCCGGCCGTATTGTGGATGTTACTCAGTTAATACGAGAACGTCGACACGAGAGTCCAGTGGATCGGACTGGAGGTTCAGGAAAAATCTTGCTTTTTATAAACTTGTCGGATCGAATTTTTTTTTTTTCAAAGCGCGTAGCTTCTGTAATATTCTCCGCGGCGATATGGCGAACCGAACAGCCACGTCGCTTGCATCCTGGCGTTTCGATTTCACTGCCATTAAACTGAAAAATAATGATACTCGTCGAATTACCGCGACGACGAAGACCTCAGGTTCGCCGGACCACTGTGCGGCGTTAAAGAGCCAAAATTTATAGTTAAAAAATAGAATCCTCCGAATCTTCTTACCGAATTCGTTCGAACTTCCATCCCGGTGACCCACGGATGATACACATCGTCCCCGGCGACCGGGAACTCTGCACCGCGAACTCCGAGTAACTCCGTGACCGAATTTCTCAGTTCTCTTTTTCTCCACGTCACTTTTATTTTTTCTTATTGCTCGCTCTTCCTCTTTCGCAATGCGGTACCTTTTTCTCGTGTCTTTTTCCTCGTACCCATCGGCGTTCTCCCATTCTTCTTCTGTCTCGGAGTCGCACGAGTTCGAGAGGAGAGGCGAGAGACACGGTCCATCGCGAGTCCTCCTCGCACGTATGTACTTGCCTTTGCGATACCTGTATGAGGTGTACGTTGTATAGTATTATCGGCGTCGGGACCGACGCGAGTGAGACTCCTTCCAGGTAACCTCGACCACCTTGGACGGGTCCGGGCCTAGGTGGGTCAAGCTTCGGCGTTCGCGCGACGCTCTCCTCCTCCTCCTCCGCGCTCCTCTCTACGGTCCAGCCTCCCGGTGAGTCACTCCGCCCGGTCCAGCCCCCCCCCCCCCCCCTTCCCCCCTCTTGGCCCCCGGCGACATCGCGACGAGAGCTTGCTGCTGCCTGGCGCCAGCATTGCGCAACTTCGCTAACTTACGTGCACCGTCGTATTCACGCAAGTGTATTGGTAGGAACGACGATAGCGACGAGGAGGACGTCGGAGAGGAACGACGGAGAAGCTCGCCGTGATTCGCCGGCCCGTACGTTTCCTCGCGGCACGCTGCACCTTCGATGTATATCCTCGCTGCACCGTGCGCTGTCCTCAAGAAACCCGGGGGATAAAACCTCGAAGAGACGCGCGCGAGGACACCGACCAATGACGACTCAGCCCTCCGGTTTACGCAACCGTTTCTTCTTTTTTTAAAATATATTTACACACACGGCTACATGTCACATTTAATTACCTCGAATGGGATTTTTATATCATAAGTATCGAAAACTCTGCGATATTGCCGTACGTAAATTTAAAACAGGATCATTACCGATTTTATGCTCGACTACGGATAAGGGTAAAAGCTGCAAATAAGGCAGTTAACTCTTTCGTACTCAATCGGCTTACAGTCCTGCAGATTATCGGCGCGTATTTTTCGCGCCGGGGATGAGAGTAAGAAGAGCAAAATTTTTTGTACATTTGGCAAACCTTTCCTTTCCACAATTTTTTTTTTTGCTTTACCTGGAAACACGGTTCGTTGAATAAAAAAGAAGTTGCGGATCTTTGTGGACGATAAATGTTTTTTTAAACGGACAAACTTCTCTTTTTAATTTACTCTGTATAGTAGCGGTACGACGAAAAGTCCGATGAAATGCCTCACGCGAACCTCTTCTTTTTTTTACCGTATCGCTGAAAAGTACGGGGTGCTTCCTGAAAATTACACGGTAATTTCCGTGCGGTGTGCTCGTTTACCCAAACGTCGAATTACCGAGATTACAGACGAGCCGGTGCACCGTTCTCTCCTCGTTACGTCTCTCGTCCTCCACCCGTGAATGATCGACACGTTTTACGCGCCGTATAGGTTATTTAGGCTTTCGTAGGTCCCGTTCATTAACCCTAGAACTCATATATCATTTTTGTCTACCTTCTAACTCATGACTGGGGTACACATGTACCCCACGCGTTTCTTTAACGTACAAGGGTCTTATGAACAGTAAATGGGTTTTGCCGCACATGAATCTCTTCCTTTTTCATAAGGCAGAGAATGGTAAGCAGCAAATTTGATTTTATTAAAGTTTAGGGGGTAAAATTGACCTTTAAAGCTCAAAACGTAACGAAAATTGGTAAAAGATACACTTTTTGTGAAAAAAAATTGTAGTTTCAAAAAAATGGTCCGATTTTCAAATCTTAAACGACATTGTACAAGGGACACATCAGGCTATTAGAAAAAAAATATTCCCGTTATATTCCGTTCAAAAAGTCGTTTATTTGGTCATTAAAAAATAGGGAAAAGTCGAATACTTGTAATATGGAAAAAATCGATGAAAAAGCAAACAAAATTAGTTTTGCATGGGTTTTAACATTTATTTTTCTTGAAACATTGTAGTAAAACTCATTAAAATTATAAAGTTATAAAAAAATATAAACAATTATAAAAAAAAAATGCCGACTATATACGTCCAAATTATATAATAGTAGCTTACTTACGATAGTTTTAACAAAAAAAAATCACTTACTTACATAGAACACTAACAGGAACTCCTGACTGGAGTACTTCAGTACATCCTCAGATCATGGAACTAAATTATCGTGGAGGTCCCAAGTCGATAATGTCAATTTCTACTTTAGGCGTGTAGTTGATTGAATATCGTCTTGGGTATTTTTGTACCCCATCTATGAGTTCTAGGGTAAAAAAAAAAGATTTTTCATTATTATCATTCTTAACGTTCCAGGACACGTCGATTGTCGATGCTTTTTTTTTGGTCTCTTTTTTCTTCATTTATCTCCTCGAAGACGATGTCGAGGCGGCGGCGATGAGAGCAACAAGTGTAAAGGAGGTAAAGAGACGAAGGTAGGCGCGGCGGAATACGTGTCCGAGGGGTACTCAGGGTGGTGCGATCGGAGCCTATAGGTGGCCGGGAGATGCTCATAAATCTTGTCCCTAACGCACGCGGTTTATTACTCGTAATCAAGCAGCCATGAATTCTCCTGAAATCACCTACGTTATAGTGAGAAAGCCTCGGCGCAGCGGAGGACCCCGGCGTTGTCTGCCTTCTACTTACGCCCGCCTCCCTCGGACACTCTCGGCGAAGAGGAGAGGAATCTTCCGGCGGTACCAACGACCGAGTGCAGTATGCGCCGGCATCAACCCCCAAGGATTTGTGAGATACCGCGGGCCTCCGTTCACCGCTCCTCCGACACTTTTGTTTTATTCCCTTTTTATCCCCCTTCCTCGATAATCCTACCTGCATGGTAGAGAAAAAGGTTTTTACATTTGACAAACATTTATCGGTCAGAAAGGTCTACTTGTTTTACTGATAAATTAAATATGACAATTTGTTTCTTCTTATTTTTCCAACATTTTTACGTTACAAATACAGTCCATAAAACAATGGATGTCCGTGATCAAGAAACGTTTGTTGAACGTACGAGCTCGTTTACATTATTGTTTACTGTTTATCAACGACCGAATGCAGTCGGCATCAACGTCCATGCATTCGTGAGATACCGCGGGCCCCCGTTCACCGTTTCTTCGACACTTTTGTTTTATGCCCTTTTTATTCTCCTCTTCGAGAATCCTATCTGCATGGTAGAGAAAAAAGTTCGTACATTTGACAAAAGTTCGTACATTGATCGCTCAGAAACTTCTAAATTTTTTACTGCAGAATTTATAATTTTTTTATCCGGGAATCTCTCCCTTGTTCGTTTTACTATTATTTTTCTTTATTACATATTTACAGCAACAGGTTAATATCACCATTTTTTTTCTTATTTTTACAACATTTTTACGATACAAATACAGGCGATCAAAAAATGGATGTCTGTGAACAAGAAACGTTTGTTGAACGTACAAACGTTTTTTTTATTTTTTATCGATCTACGACTCTTCCTTCTTGGACGCCCTTTGGCATCGATGAGTTGCAACGATTTTCCCCGAGGTCTCTAACGATCCTGCTCCGACGATGAATATCTTTGATCGACTGTTGCACTCCGACCTTCTTTCCCCCGACCTTGGCTGTACATACGGCGAGTACAAGATCGGTGCGTGCTCCAGATACCGCGCACGTTTTCCATCTCTCTCGACATCGCCGGGAAACATACGACTATCGTACAGTAAGGAGTCGCCGCTTCTTGCACCGCTACTTGCCCGCAAAAGTGTATCCCAAAGATCCCGACTCGAGGGACTTACGCAACGAGCACGCAGCAACGCGGCGTCGGCGTTACGTTGTGCGCATGCGCGCGCGGCAAGAGGGTATTTAATAATCCACGATGATAAATCGCGGTCCGTTAACTCGAGCGCCCCAGGTACAAAGGAGCCGGCGAGCACTTCGAGGACTACCTCCGTATCCTTTCCTCTCGCCTAATCGACCACCCGTCTCCACCGGCGATAACCGATCTCTCCCTCTCACTCCTGGCCACCTTTTTGCCGCTTTGCTAAACGCTCATTTCTACTGACTCGCCCCAGTCAACGAGCTGAGACTTATAGCTCTCGCGAGCGGCGAACATTGTGAGAGGAACTTTCGCGGCGATTCGCGATAATTAATAACGCTTTTTTTTTACTGTCTATTGCGATTCTCATACCGCCAGGAGAGAGAAGGCGTATTGTTGCTATTTGCAGCCGACTCTACTAACTCGGCTGCGTGAAATTTGTTTTTATCTTTATTCAAAATTTAATTTGATGGTTTATCGTATAGTTATTAACTCTTTTTTTTACTGTCTATGGTGATTCTCATACCGGCAGGGGACAGGGGGTATTTCTCTTTATATTGCACCATCCGCCCATTGCACTTTTTCCTACTGAATACCCGTACGATAAACCATCATATTGCATATTTGATAAAAATAAAAACAAATTTCAACTAGCCGAGGTAGCAGAGTTTACTGTAACCAGCAACTAAACATAGTAGTGTTCAGTTGCTGTTTACCGGCAACTCTGCTAATTCGGCTGTGGAAATTTGTTTTTATTTTTATAAAAAATTTAATTTGATGTTTTATCGTACAGGGATTAACTCTCTTTTTTTACCATCTATTGTGCATCTAAACTACCATCTAAGGTGCAATGGGAGGATGGTGCAAAGTAGAAAATTCCTTTAAAAAAATCCTTAAAATAAAACAGAAATAAAGAAAACAAATTTCAAAATAGAATATTCATGAAAATTGCGGAGCATTTCAGTTGTGAAAAAAGTTTACACACTGCGCCCCAATCTCTCCTAAGCGAGAAAAGATCAATGCAAAAAATCACTCGTCACTTTGGGGTAAATCATAAATTTGATAGTCCGGATGGTGATTCTCGGAGCGACGGGAGGAAATATTTCAAAAGCATTCGTCGAAACTTTAATCTTAATTTTTGTTTTCTTCTTTACGTCTCGTTTCCTCTCTGTGTGGCGCTCTTGGCTATGCATTTTCAGGATGGCCCTCGCCCTCTCGGGCTCCGGAGGCTCGTCGGCGCGCGTTCCACCGCGCCAAGCTGCAACCGTCCGATGGTCATTATTTTTACGAGCGATCACAGCGCTCATTATCTTTAAGAGTCGCGTTACACCGACGGTCGTCACTCGTTACAGAGGGATCAGTTGCACATATATATATACGGGCTCGGACTTACACCGGAGTGCGCGCGAACGCTGAGGTCGAGAGTTCCTCTGCGCTTCTCGCGGAAACAGGTCTCTGGCATCGGCAGATTAGCCGATTCAACGGGCAGAACATTTTTAAAAACACCAAAACCCACTCTTTTGCAAAGTAAAAAAGAATTTCCTCATTTGACAAACATTTCGTGAACTAGAAAGTACCCCGATTTTATTCTCGTTAATTTTCCACGTTGTCTCGTCAATTAACCGTATATTTAACTAAAAAAAATTGAATCTTCAAATCAAGAAAGTAAAAAAGAATTACCACACTTAACAAACATTTCATCGCCCAGAAACTAGTCCGATCTGATTCTCGTCAATTTTACACATTGCGTCTATGACACCGCAACTAAAAAAAATTAAATCTTCAAGTCAACAAAGTAAAAGTCGTGAATTTAAAAAGAAAAAAATGGTCGTGACATTTTGCAATTATCGTATAATTATGAACGCGGGAACTCGGTAGGTGCGAGGATAAGAGTGGCATAAAATTACACACGAACATTGTGTACAATGTGTGTGAAAAATTAATTGAATAAAATAAAAATAAAGTGTCCGATAGGGAGCTGACGCGAGGGTCCGTCCAATCAGCACGCGCACGAAGGCTTAATCGACACACGCACACGCAGCTGACGACGCTCGTGTGTATGAATTAATTAAATTATTATTACTATACTTGCGCGTATAGACGTCGGGCTGTATAATTGATAACGTCGTCGTGGGGACTCTTCGTGCCGTACACGAGAACGTTTTAACTCATTCGCGCCCGTTACGAGTTGCGCCGAGAGGTATATAAGCGTCAGTCAAGCGTCCCCCGTTTCGATCCCTCCAATTAAACGCGCGAAAATCTTATATCCCTCGCGGGGAGCTTCGCAACGTCGAACTTGTGTATAATAGACCGATCGGTGGAGAAGACTTCGTAAATTCATCAGGCGAAGCCTGTACGTGTATCCTCGGCGTATGTACCGCGTTGATATAACACGAGAGGGGAAGAGACACGTGAAGCCGAGATGCGACTCCCGGTTTCTCTAATGGAGCGCCGAGGGTATCGCGCGAGCGCGGCAATTAAATTACAGGCGGCTCGCACGACATACGTCCGTCTTATTTAATTAATAACTTCTCGTCAGCGAGCCGATACAGCTTCACGGAATAGAGTCGCATTGCACAACAAAAAAACATTAGTTTTTTTTTTTCGCCATTTTTAAACTAAGCTGCGGAAATGATAAAATTGAGACGAAAATAATAGGACGATTGTGCAACAAATATAGTGCACGTTTCAGACATTTCCTGTCCTCGAAGGTCCACAATTATATTTCTTATTGATGTAGCTAAAAAAAAATAAAAAAATAATTGCAAACGTAACAAGAAATAAGAATTGTGGGTTGCTAAAAAATCTCACATGTACAAAAAAATATTGAGTAAAACCACAATCGATAATTCCAACTGCAGGCAACGAGACGTGAATGTAATATAAATTAATACTCAATGCGGTCGCTCAAAACCTCTGACGTTGATGCGTCAATAAATAAAGGCTAAAAAAAGGCGATCGAGGACATTCGCGGACAAGAAATGTTGTCGTCGACACATTTTTAATAAACAATGAGAATCCATCAGCGTTGAAACGATAAATTAACGAGCGAAACGCAGGTAGGCCGGGACGAAGGCGCGCACCTCTTCTTTAATTAATAACGTCTTAACTCATTCCCCGGGTGAACTCGTAGCCGCGGCGTCGAAGCCGTCGGGCCCCCGAGTTACGAGATCTTCGCGGGAAGATCTTCACGAAGATCCGTCACTCGGACAGTGCGTCCGTTCGCCAATTAATCGTTCTCGGATACTCGCAATTAATCAAGCTGAAAGTTCCGTGTACGAAAGGAACGTTCCACCTTTCGTTGTCCTCCCTCCGACCGCCGCGCGTTCCTCCCTCAACCGAATTCTTTCTTAAGTTCCTTGCTGTTCGCCTTCGAACTGAAAACACTTTTGTCCATCGACGACACACGGAATCGAAGTGTCGAAGACTCGCGCACTAGCCTCGCGATCGGCACACAATAATCCTCGTTCGCGGACCTCCGAGATTTCTACAAACCGGCCTAGGCACTTATCTGCAATCCTCGGTCGGTATGGCAGTAATTATGACGGTAAATCCCGACGTCGGAGTTGCGTCGGGTATCTTTTCCCCTGGACCACGGCTCGCGCTCGAGACCGTTTTATTTTTTGCTTCCGCAACACTCGACCTGCCGACGATAGCCTGCGTTAGAAATAATTGTCGGTTTGCCACGCGTAATCTAATCGCTCTGCGTAATCCGATCGTGATCGCTCTGACCCTTCTCGGAATTTACCCTTTTTTCTTATTTTGTGTTTTATTTTTTTTGCTATTTCTTACTCGGAGTTGCGTACCACCCAGCGGCTCTCGGGAGTTCCGATTCCAGCATAAATTTCACTCCGAGAGCCACTGAGAATTCCTGTACCGTTAGTGGACGAAAAAAAAAAAAACGCAAAGTCCGGCACGAGCGAATAAACGCTGAGCCGTCTTACGGAAATGACGATATGAAAGAGGGAGTAGAAGACGCGACGTAAAGAAGAAAAAGAAATAATAATATCGAAGGAGTCCCCTGGCACGGTGCCGTACGTGTGGCAACCGGGCACGTGACTCTTCGGGCACTCGATCGTCGCGTTCCCGTCGAACTACTCCTGGGACACCCGCGATCGCCGAGTCACGAAGCGCGAGCGTTTCCGTGGCGGTTCCGGCGACGTGACGACCTCCTCATCACGCCTCTTATCCTCTTTAATTTTCATCCAACTTCATAGTCGAGAGCTTACGTGATTCCACACTAATGCCCCATGCACCAGACCTTCGATCCGATCTATCCGATCCTTCGTTACGTATTTCGTCCTCGAAAATTTATCCTGTTTTTCGATTTAAAAAAAGAATAAAAATAATCATAAATTCACCAAACGATTTTTTGGTTCGCGCACTGATAAAAAAATGCGGTTGAATCAACTAAAGATTCGGGCAGGTACGTTCAAATAAATATTTTATTGGTCAAACAAAATATTTTGATTCCACAAAAATTATTACGTAAAAACACCCAAAAAATTGGTGAACTAAGCAATATTTTCGCGATACCAACAATATATTTATTTGAACGTCCCTGCCCGAATCATTAGTTGATTCAACCGTATTTTTTATCAGTGCGCTATAAAAGCCTATGTGTGAGTCTCTGTTACTATCCGTGCGCGATCAAGGACAGTGCCCACTTTATTATATTGTAGCAAGGCCTTGCAAAATATCTTGTAGAATAGCACGGTAAGTCACCGAAGAATTTTCTATTCCTTTTCCCCGTTCATTGCAGCGGCAAAGTCGGTGAGTTGGTTTTCACGTGGCGATAGAGAAAAATCGTGGGAAAGTATGTCCTCTGCACCGGTGTTACGCCGCTCGGTGCGAACCGTTCGAGTGTCTTTTTCTCGATGACCCGCATCGCGGTGCGATCTCTTCGGCTCTGTGCTGACGGCGGTGGCAGAGCGATTCCCTCGAAAGAGCGGGTGGCCAAGAGTCGCTGCAGCGACAGAGTCGTTTCTTTCCGTGGCCGGAGCGAACCGATGCCGCGGGACACACGAGAGAGGAATCTTTACCTACGGCAGAAGGAAACGCCACGAGGCCTCGAGAGCCGCACGGTACGACGATACGATCGAAAAGCGGCAAACCGCGCGAATCCCCGTGGCCAACGAGATGTACGGGCGCGTGAAACTCTCGACGGTCGATTGATGGATCTACCGCGTCAGCGTTTTCGTAGTTGACCGAGCTGTAACCACTGGCCGATGCGGACGAGCTTACCTGCATCGCGATTTATACGCTTTATACGGTCTAGGGGACAGTGGGGCAAAACGGAACACCATTGCAGATGAGACTCTATCTTTCTTGTGTCCGAATAGAAGTCCTCAAAAATAGTCCATTTTGCCTCACTCTTCTCTGTATCGGGTAGGAGAGAGGAGCGGGGCAAGAAGGACCACTTTCACCAATTGTTTCGCTGGACATAAACAAAGAATATCTCATCTCGAATGGAGGACACGATGGGTCCACTTTTACCCCTCTCTCTACAAATACGTGCACACATTGATGCAGCTTACAATGTCGTCGATTTGATTGTGAAGTTTAATCGGGGCCGGTATCGCGATTTATATGCTTTATATGGTCCAGGGGACAGCGGCGCAAAACGGAGCACCATTACAGATGAGACGTTGTCTTTCTTATATCCCAAGCGAAAATTGGCAAAAATGGTCCATTTTGCCTCACTCGTCTCGGTATTGAGTAAGAGAGAGTGGGGTAGGACGGATCACGTTTAGCAATTGTTTCGCTGGACATAAAAAAGAATGTCTCATTTAAAATGGACGACATGGATCCATTATGCCCCTCTCCCTTTACAACCACGTGCACACATTGATGCAGCTTACAATGTCATCAATTTGATTGCGAAGTTAAACTGCGGCCGGTCAGCAGCAGATTCAATTGCACCGCGTGCAAGTACCGACTTTACCCACACACACAGGCCAACAGTTTGACGTAAAATTGTGACTGACGAAGTCGCACAGTGACTAAGGTGCGGGAGATGAGAATTTCGAAACTTAAGCACGCGCGTTCCACGCTGCTATACAAACCGCGAGAGGGAGAAGAAATTGCGCGACCGCGAGCCGCTGCACAGCCATAGCCTCGGTTTCTTACAGCCTCATCTCTCTCCCACGCAACGCCCGACTCGTGACGTAGTAACATTTTTTTTCCGTGTAACTCTCGCCCCAATAGCGCATGACTCGACATTTGTTTTCGTCTCTCGTAACGTCTTTTTTTTTCTTCATTCCTCCCTCGACTTATATATACGCCAAACGGAATAATATTAATGATTTATCGTTTGTCGCTTCGTAGCAAAATATATAATCTTATAATAACAATAACAATAACAATAAGAATAAGATAATCGACACAGTTAAAGTGCAACACATCTAAACAGTAAAATAGGTGCCAATGTTTCTTGTCCACAAACGTCCACAATTCTTTTCATCTTAATTTTACAAAAAAATCTAGTCCATTTTACAACAGTGTCTGTCAATTTTACAAATATTCGTTGTGAAATTAACAACAAAATAATTGTGGACGCTTGTGGACAAAAAATCGTTTGTTAAATGTACAAATCTTTTTTACAGTGTACAGCTAATTGGCAGCATTTGACGATAACTTTACGTTCTTTTTTTTCTCCTAATTCCTGACTAACCGTGAGTAATCCCACTTCTGAAATTGTAAATGGAAAGATCCGAAGTAAAGGCAGCGAGAAGGTACACTAGGAATAGAGAACCTTTTTGCTGCCTTGTAATTATAGAACTTAATAGAGAATAAGTATTAAACACTTTTGATACGTTTATTAATATTTTTATATCGTCACTCCAACTCTCTGGCTCGTCGCATCCAGACTGACTCTCGCTTGTCCTCCTCTGCCAACGCTGTTCTCTCACAAACCCTTGGGCTCCCTTACACTTCATATATATAGATATACAAGTTATATATGTATAATAAAACTGTACAGCATACAAAAGTCGAGCTCATTAATCGCCGTCATATTTATCGTTAAAAGCGTCTTGTTAACACTGACGGTAACTCGACGAGTAAGAAATTCATTCGAGTACGCACACACGTTCCGCCCGATGTGTAGGTAGTTTCTTTTTTTTCTTCCTTCAAGATTTGCGCAAAAGTCGCGTACGTGTGTGTCGCTCGACGCTGCAGCTCGTCGTCCGCGCAATCTCCCCGCGAATCGTCTTATCTTTTACTCGAGAACGTTTTCTGTCGCTTCTGCCTTCCGCTTCTGGCGTTTCTGGTCTTAGAGTCGCCACGGCTCTCGAGTGTGTGCCCCTCGCCGACGGCGGCCTCGCGAGAGGTACGGCGAAATTAATCGACGAGCGATCTCCGGGCACGCGAGAAATCGCGGCGCGAGGTCCGTCGCCGTTGCTGCCCGCTGCTGCTCTTTACGATCGGCGAGGCGAGGCGAGTGAGATGAGAGGAAAGCCCGAGGGAGCGAGAAAATGTTTGAACTCGCGCGAGCGCGCGCGCGCGCGCGGCCAGCGGCAGGCACAGGCAGATCGACGAGATCGCAGATAAAACCGTGAGCCTCCGCTCTCTCGGACAGGGAACATCTCCTCGTTTGTGCCGATCACGTCTGCGCGTCTCTGACGGGTCCGCTCTTCGTACGCAACGGCGACGTTTCGGAGCAACCCAAGAGAGAGAGAGAGAGAGAGTCTCGCGGAAGGATTTTTTAAACCCGAGAGCAAAAGCGAGACGCCCGGTGGAAACTCGCCCGACGATCGAACTCTCGAGTTTGCGTGCGTGTAACGTGAATGAAAAAAAAAAAAAAATTTGATCGCGTCCCGAACGCATCGAAAGAGTAAAAGGGCCTGTCGCGAATTCGACGTGTGACCTTTTGAACCAAGTATACAGAAAAAATGGATTAACAAGAAAAGAAGTTAATTGAAAATTCATCGACGTCGATGCATGCTAATTGACGTTCGAGAGCTTTTGTACGGGTGAGAGGGAGGGCTGAAATGGCTTCCGATGACTGCTTTCCTTCGGTCATCGGTTCCGTGACTCGTCAGAGAACGCGCGTGCCACTTGGGGAATGAAAGAGTAATAATGAAAACAAAAATGTAGAAGAGAGAAGAACGAGATAAAGAGCGAGTGGCGGAGATAGAAATGAGAAGTTAAACGAGAAAGAGAGATCTTTAACTCATTAAGGAACCCGAGAATGCGCTCGCCCCGCGGCACGACCTCTCCTCCGTGATTAAAGAGCGCGGAGTAGCTGAGGCTCTGAGGCTCTCAACGCCGACAACGAGCCACGAACGAGGGGGGCCAGCATTTAATTAGGAGCGACACACAGAGAAGCGCAGGAGAACACGGAGAACGTAACCAGCCCAGACGTTACAACTTGTGCTCTCGTCGAGTTTTGCATTGTCCCGAAGAATCGCGTAACACACCCTTTTCAGTCCGTCTCTTCCTTAATCTGTATATATACGTATATACATTTCTCCTTCCCGTGATTTCTCTTCTTTTGTCTTCCTCGTTTTTGTTCCTTATCGCCGGATCCGTTATATTATTAAAAATAATATCATTATTATTGTATGTATTATTACAATCAATATTATAATAATTATTGGGCTGGAATTATCGTGGTGGGCCATATTGACCACTTTTTCCCTGTATCCAGTTGACTTAATAGACAGTAAAAAAAAGTTTGTACTTATTACAACTTATTGTCCACAAGCGTCCACCATTTTTAATTTGTCGATGTTCCGATCGCACCATCCGCCTTCAGTTCTACAAACGAAAGTACAAACGACAATTGTTAATTATACGGGAAATATAAGGACAGGTTTGTATATTCAAAACCTCAACAAACGAATTTGTCACTTATTTAACAAAAAATATTTTTTATCGTCTATGATGTAATAAATATATATTTATTATTAAAAAAAGTATTGTCATATGAGGGCTGAAGGGCTCAGGACGATGGCCCTTTGTCGGGGTGTATAATCATCATTAGGTATAAAACTAGTATAAATTGATGATGCTATAAATATATAGCATCGGCAATCAATTTCTTTTACTACTACTATAATAATTATTGGGGTGAAATGATCGTGATGGGCCACATTCGCTACTTACCCCCTCTATCCAATTAATATTTAATATGGTATAATAACTATATATTTGTTATTGCAAATAATGCTTGATGTATATTTATTAATCGTCACCCGATAATTTTAGACGACCTCGGCGGATCGATCGGCGATCACCGATCGGTCGATTACTGCCGAGCGTTAACTCACAGAAATATATATAACAAGCGTCGACGTTTTATTTTATGGAGTCTCAGAGCCGTGGGCGAGAATGCGTCGTCGTCCCGGAGTCGCGGCGTGCACCTCTCCCGGTTATGCATTTCCGCTCGCGCCGACACTATTGCCGAGGACCCGGTGCGCGTCCGCTCTCCGTACGACGATTTATGCGAGCCTCGAATCGTACAGTGGAATGTCGACCGCGCGTTCGAATAATCAACGAGATTTCTACGAGGCCTCAACCGGGCAGCGGCGAACGCCGGCAGAAATTCTCCCCGTTCGCGCAGTTAGTCATTACCGCGGCTCGAACGGGCCGCGGATATAAGCTATCGGAGCCCGATGAAAAATTATGTCCGGTTTCGCTTTTGATATACTGCGTACTTAGTAGCCTCTTTAGCATGATTATTCGAGCGCTACCAGGGACACGCAGATTACACACTCAACTACGTATTATCCAGTACCAATCTTCCTTTTTTTTTTTTTTTTACTCACAATTGAGATACAAACTGTTGCGGTCGTGAGATTCGATATCAGAAATCTCACGTGTCATAGTCACGAGAACATACGAGAGAACGCATTATCGGTTTGTCAATTCTTCCGTCAAACTCCCGCAATCATAGCTCTCCCTGGATGTCCATCGGATAATGAGAGCTGGAACGAACTGGAAAGAATTCGCTTGCGACACCAAAATACCGACGATGGACTCCACTCTGCGGCGTTCACGGTAATGTCCCCATCTTTTACCCGAGAACTCTGGACCATTTTTTTTTTTTTTTTTTTAATGACTTACAAGATAATGACACCGCCAGAGTCTTCGGGATCGCGAAGTTGGCTCGAAGCTTGCGGGATAGCCATCAAACCGCATTAGTATCAGAAACTATTCTGACTTAGCTCTCGTTCTCGTTTCCATCCCGCCGCGAAACGAGCTGCGAGAGAGACGCTGACGAGCTTGTGCCGAGCGAAGCCGCACTGCGATAGTTTATGACAAACATAATCTCCGACGTGACAGCTCAATCAGCGTGGTAGTCTCTCGAGTAAGTAACCTGGCGGAGGCCACGACGGCGGTATTCCATAATGTTTCCCGCGGGGGCAAACATCGACCCTGGCCCCACGATGCCCCGATCTCCTCATCCGCGGCCCGAGATTCAACGCCGCCCGCGTATGTACCGCAACAAAATGCCGTGTGTATCCCGATCGTTCCCTCTCGATATCTCGATCTTTTCACGAACCGCTCGTCCAACCCGTTGCCCTGCCCGTCGAGGCTATCTAAATGGGCTTGTCCACCGAAATCCTATTGGGATGAGAGAAGTCTGTATTCCCCGGTGGACCGCTGCCTCTCGTCGATATCTTTTTTTATCTTGGCCAGGATGAAAGAACGCCAAGAACAGCGACGGCAACACCATTTTTCCATCGTTCCATTTTTCAAACACATGTTATCTACGACTTTTTTAATTATCAACAAATATTTTTGATACGATCTCTTGGTAGTTAATTTCTTTTATTTTAAATTCATAATAAAAGGGCAAAGACAAATTACAGGGAGATGCGAACGTGTCATCCGTCAAACAAAAAACACGGCGGTAACGGAGCGAATCTGTTTCGAGGATATTTATAACACACGTAAACTTTTTTTTATTGCGCAATTCGTACCTTCGGGCAGTACGCTATTTTAGAACATTAATTCATTTCATATTCAGGGATGAGAGAAATCTGTATTCTCCGCTGGACCACAGCTTCTCGTCGATATCTTTTTCATCTTCACTGTTAAAAAAATTGTAAATGTAATGTACCGGACTGGAAGTTTTTATTCAAAAACTGGTACATTAAATTTAATGTACAATTGTGATGAATTGATGGAACTTTACAGTGATATCAAAGTAAACCATTAACAATATTTCAAAAGTCTTTAATATACTGTACGTTAATTTTGTCATCACAATTGTACATGAAATTTAATATACCAGTTTATGCATAAAAACTTCCAGCACGAGTACATTAAATTGCATATGAATTTTTTTTTACAGTGTTGGCCCGAATGAGAGATCGCAAAGAACGGCCTCGGCAACTAACGCGTGTTCCATTTTGCACACACGTGTTTCCGACGACTTTTATTAATTATCAAAAATTCTCGATAGGATCTCTCGGTAGTTTTTTTTTTTAAATCCACAATAACAGGGCAAACACAAATTACAGGGAGATGCGAACACGTCGTCCGTCAAACTAAAAACACGGCGGTAACAGAGGGTCTCTGTGTCGATGATATTCGTAACACACGTTGTATATTTGTATTATTGCGCAATTCGTACCTCCGGGCAGTACTCTATTTCAGATTATAATTTTAGATTGCAGGGAAGCTGAGTGCGCCGATGTTGTTTTGTTGCCGCTTGACAAGTTGGACACAACCAATTGGATATATCGTGATCGGCGGACTTTGCGTGGTAATTCTCTTTTTTACATTCGTAACTCTCACTCTCGATCTCCGTTAATAAGTGTGTCACTTGTCACGCGACAGTAATCGAGATTAGGTCCCGGAGAGTGGCGATAAACCGTTTTTATCTTCCACCTTGATTATAAACTGATCGCGGGCTTTTATTGAGCCAACGATAATATTCCATTGGCATTTAGTTTGATCCCATCGGTTTACATCTCCCTTCTTAGAAATTCTATGTAACAATAATAACAACAATAACAAAGTTACCGTGAACTTAGCGCCTGGCTCTCGGGATTATTTGCCTTGATACTCTGATCCCTCGGAGATCGCGGACGCGCACGAAGATAACTAGCTTATTCCCCCTCCCCCTCCCCCCAAACCCCCGGGAGTTTTGATGTAGCCGACGAGAGATTGATGTACGTAGATCGTTTCGTAGGGAACGCGAAACGATCGTGCCTATCCTCGGCTCGTTGGTGTAATCTCGCCGCAGTCAGTTTCACAGTCAGAATGCAGGGAGGAACGGTTCACGGTTCACGGTGTGGTTTCAATCTGTTTTATTCCTCTCTACATCTCCATCTAATTCTATTTTCCGCCTTACCGGCCACATTACACTGACAAAAAGAAACGGTTGGATTAACCTAGGCGCGGTGACATGCGTTCGAAGCAGTTATTTGGTTGGATACAACAAAAAATTTCGTTCGATCCAAATATGAATCGACCGAAGCGAATGATCGTTCGAAAAAATAATGCTTATTTGCACCAACCAAATAACAGCTTTGAACATATGTCAAAGCGACTTTCGGTTAATAAAAAAAAAAAAAAAATTCTCAACGTAGGCATCGTCCGAGTGCACTCCAATGCAAATCGGCCGGGGTAAACTTATACAGAAATTTTATCGCAAGTTTACGAAGAGTACTGCTTTTAGCTATAATAAAAAATAAAAAAAAACAGGACCGAAGGAAGCGAGGGAGGCACGGGGGAGGGAAAGCAGCTGATTATGCATCGTAAGAATCGATATTTATCCGTCACTGGCTGCAATCGAGATACATTACAGAGAATTTTTTTTAAATTTCTTTGTAACGTCACTACTGCTTTGAAAATCTCAGTTCTCAACCGTAAGTGACGTCATACGGGAGAACCTCACTTCCTGTCTCAAAATCTTGGTCTATTTTTTTTAAACCTCGGAGTACACGACGCCCCCACCCGATCTTATTTTTTTTTTTTAATTTTTACCTAACTCGAGTCGGTATTTAGCGTCAAGAAGAGAACTTTGTTTTTCCTGGCGTCGCGTAGTTGTGAAACAAGAGGGGGAAGGGTAAAGAGACGAATATCGCCTGCCGGCTCGACGCGCCACGCTCAGACGAGATAAACAATCTCCCACGCCAGGATCGATGCTAATGAAGGACCTCGCGGCCCGCGGCGACGGAGAAGGCGATGTAGATATATATATATACATATATACAGGTAACGATACGAGAGGGTAAGAGAACGGTTTCTCCTTGCGCGCGTGCACGAACGTTTGCCGTCTATCTCATTCTTATTCCCAGCTCTGTACCGTACCGGCGCCTTCGATGTACCACTCCATCCGAGAGACTCCCATCTACGTCGCCGTCTCTTTTTCTCTCTCGCCCGCTGCGAGAGCTCTCGCGTGGGTGAACCAAAGGCGCGTGCCTCTCGCCCAGACACGCTTCCAGAGAGGCCGAGAACGAGAGAGACACCGGCATCAACGACTCCGTGAATTTGGCGCCAGCTTACATACCGAGTATTACACGGGTTTCACGTCACACTTTTCATCTAAAAAAAATAAAAAATAAAATAGCTCTTCCATCATCAACCGCAAGCATCCCAACAGATTTTCGGCTAGCCAAAATCAACACCAGCGAATCGATTGTGTAATCCGTTAAGAAGAATCCACGGTGGATCTTGCCTATTTTTTATTTTATTTTTTTAAGGCTCGTCAATAATTTGCCAGGGGCTCCAAAGTTTGTGGACCGCAAGAACAGATTCGGAGCTCCGCTCCTTTAATCTCATTTGCAGTCCCATTTGCTTGATGCCCTTCGCGGTACCTTTTTCTAAGCCTTTTCTGAACAAAACCGTCTCTCATCCTCGTGTCATCGAAATATCCGTCGAACACCGGTGATCCTGGAACGACTTCGCGGAAGGTGTTCCTTCCGAATTACCACGAAGATCCCGATGTCTCGAACATCGACGATTTTTACAACGAAACGCTTCGGCTCGGTGGAATTATTAATTAGTCACTTCTTATCGTCAGCTTGACCCTCCCAACCGATTTACCTTTTTCCTCGTCAATTTGGGGAAAGGACACAATAAAATTAGCAATTTCACTCCGAGCTCGTTTCGCTTCGCTCTCGGACTTCCGAGATTTCATCTCGCGTCAATATCCATTGTTACCATCTTCACTCTATCCGAGATAAAAAGGATTCTTCTCTCGTCCCGCAAACGACGAGAAGGGGGCGAAGAAGGTATCGTAAAATTTTAGAGCTTCCCTCGGCCTGCGGAGTCGCGGCATTGACGCTGAAATCGCGGAGACGCGATTCTCCAACGGAGAATCCAGCGTCGTTAGGAAACGATCGTATTTGGTTTCTTGTGTGTTTCTCACCGCCGATGCTGCAATAACGCGTCCGAGTATATCGTCATTTTTCTTCGGACCGAGTCATCTCCGAGACTTGCCTCCGGGTTTCCAGTCGAACGAAAGAGCCGAAAGCCCTTCACTGGGTGCGCGGCGTTCCTTCACGAAAGACATTCTTATACTTCAGAAAAATAATAACAGCCGAACCGATTGACACAAAATTCTTCATCCGCGACAATACCGCGGCCGCATTCCACGAATTTCTCGTCGAAAGAAAAAACAAAGCCATCGAATCTAATTGCCCGGTCGAACGGAACCTGATTCTGAAAATCTAGATTCTAGAAGACCTACGCGTTACGGAGCGTACGCAACTGGGCTACGCGTGGGCCTCTTCGTGTACGCATGCGAACGCGGCGCGCGCGTTAACGCGGGTCTCTCTCACGCCTCCGCGCGTGACGTCACACCTGGTACCGGCGAATGGCTCGAGGGAAAAGAGAGAGGGAGAAAAGATCGAGCGAGTTCGCCCGAGGAAGGGAAGAAAGTAACGGAAGTACGAGAAGAGAGGCAGAAGAATAATAAGGAACGTGAAGACGGAGTGACCCGGACCGGTCCGACGGCGAGGCAGGTCAACACCGCGAACACGCAGTCTGGATTTTTTTTTTTTTACTCTTCTGCGCATATAAAAAAGTGCGTTCTTCAGAAAGATAAATTCAAGACTACAATGTCTGATTTCGGTCCGGTTAACCGTTTCCTCGCCGGTCAGATTCTTGGTATCGCATAGGGTAGGACTAAGGAGTGGAGGCCGTTCGGATGACACCGGAGGGATTAATTGCTACTTTACTAACAAGAAAATGAAACCCTGGCAAAATGGGATATGAATCACTTGCAAGATGCACATCAATGCACATCAATGTAAATCAGCAAACCACACCCAGAAAAATCATTTGTTTGTCGGCACCCGCAAATAAATATTTATTGAAATTAAATATATATTTATTTACTCAAAATAAATATTTATTGAAATTAAATATATATTTATTTACTCAAAATAAATATTTATTGAAATTAAATATATATTTATTTACGAAAAATATATATTTATTTGCGGGGCGCCGCTCAAATAAATTATTTTTCTGGGTGCGTAAGAACAAACGGAGAAGAAGTCTTGCATTTTTCGACGTCCCCAATTTTCCCAACGCCGCAAGATCCTTTCACCCGAATAGGATAAATTGGTGAATGTGGACCACATACCGACCGGCCCATATTCGCCATGTTTACCCTGGAACCATAGGAGGATTGGTACAAGTAGGACGAGCAACCCTTTGCGCTTAAATCCCCGTGAACTATACAGTACACGTTATACCGGTAGCGCCCGATTAGCAAAGTAGTTGCACGGCCCCGCGTCATCTCACGGTTGACTGGTCGCGCGAGCCCCGAGCGAGAGACGCGAATGCGGGAATAAGGTTGAGGGTAAAAGAGACCACGATGGAGGCGCAAAGAGATACCAGTAGATATAGTAGGTAGAGTATAAAACGACAAACAGTGCGCAGACGGGAGAGTCGCGCCCGGGTGCTGTTCACTGGACACGCGACCCACGCAGACTTGGCGCGCGACTAACTCTCTGCCTCTCCCTCTCACCTTTTCTTCCTCTCGCTCGCGTGTCCAGAGTTCTTCTCTTCAAGGCACTCTCCGGCCAACGACTGAGGCTTAGCGTTCCCTCTTTGCCGTTCGGGAATCATGCCCACGATCTCCGTCGTTTCCACGTGGCGAACGTTGAAGAGCTCTCGCACCGTCACTCTTGAGGCGCCGCTTTTAAGCCCCAAAGCGCGGGACGAAGGGAGCGAGGGAGAGAGAGAGAGAGCGAAAGGCCACATCTCGAGAAAACCGTGAATGTCGGTGCACGCCACACCGGAGAGACGGAAATAAGATACGACACAGCTGATACGCCTTCGCGCGCCCGCACCGATTACTTCTGGCTATAAGGTGTATAGACACGGTCTCCAGATTGGCGGTCTTCGAGGGAACGGGCATAAGCGAACGGCGAAACTCTCCGCTGGCGGTGGTGGCGATGATGATGATGATGTCATTTCTATAACTACAAGCTGACGCCGCTCGGCGCAAATCGCGGAGGGGTAACGCTAGCGCAATGACTCCTCGGGGGCTTATTATTCGTAACTGCTGTATTACCGTAATATACACAAGACGATCGGAGCAGACATTTGCATAATGTGACTTGGTGAAAGAAAAGAAAAAAAATTCCAATCAGGTATGGACTTATTTTTTTCTTCAAATTCAATAAATTTATACGTAACGCGCAATGAAAAGCCCGGTATTATAATGTCGAACGATAAGTTGGCTGCATGCGCGTTCTCCGCATGAGAAATATTCGGGAGTCTTTCGGGTGCGGTACGGAGGGAGGGCGGGGGGGGGGGGGGGGGAGTAAGGAGAGAAGGAATTTTATATGTAGCTTATATACCGGGCCGGTCGACTGGCCAAGCAGGTTTTTCGCGAGTAGGACATAATCCTTCGTGTATGTATACTTTCACCGTGTTACGTGCGCTCCGGAGGTGGTACACGAAAATCGGTACGCTCGGGATACCCGGGTTTTAGTAGATATACAGAAAAAAAATATGGGATAAAAGCATGCGCGGATGTAGAGTCGGAGGCGCCTGGATCATCCCTCCTCGACCTTTGATCCCACTTTGTTTATCCAGAGACACTTCGGTGAATGACGAAGTGAGACCGCGTGACCCCTCTAATCTCCGTTTGCATAGTCGTCGGACGCTCGTATGCACGCCCACTGGTCCGGAGCTCCGTCCCCGCTGACGTGGTCAGTTCTCCCCTCGCATAATTCATGGCTCGGTTTATTGAGGATGTTTCTGACGGAGAGGCCAACTCGAGGTGGATGGGCGGCAAAAAAACGAAAAACAATTTGGAGGAAGAACTGCTCCGTGGGTAGTCGCACTAACTGTGAGTGTCCGTGAAAAATGTACACTGCACGAACTAAAATTCGACCATTAGCAAATTTAGTTAATAGAATGGAATAGGTTTTCTAATGGGTGGATTTTCGCTCACACACTGAGAGAAGAATCTGATAGAAATTACCATAAATCTGGTAAAAACCCACGGAACTTTCAGGTATATTGGGAACTGCAGCGACATGCTGGCAAATATTCTTATTAAACTTAACACATTCTGCTCAAAAATATGGTAATTTTTGCGACCACAGATATTACCCGAATATCCCCTAATTTTAGCTGGAATATAAGTTTTGACTAAAAAATATAGTAATCGGATGGCGTCGCGATCGCGAACCGTTTGTTTTAGGTTTGTAGGTTATACTGGCATACTATGTCGAGGAAATTTTTTTTTACATAAAAAAAAATGTATACATAAAAAAATTTAGTCGATCAAATTCTCAGTTTTAATCCACGGAAGTCTCAGTTTCATCCATCATAAATTCTTAGCCAGACACGCAACATTTTGCCAACCCGCTTTCTGGAAAAAATTACCATATACGTTGGGTAAACATTCCTATGGCCCCTGTGAAAATTTCACATATCGCTAGTGGTGGCGCTGGTGTACGATGTTGCCCGGTCGAAATGTACCAGACGACTTGGTAGTTTTTCCGAGATCATTCTCTCAGTGTAAGAAAAAAAGTTTCAATGGAATAACAAGACGGTCGTCCGTGCCCGATGAGAACCACTGCTCGCGGGTCCCTCTTCTGCCACCTATTTTCTGCTAACTTCCGCGACATCTTGGAGTCAAGGGTTAAGTGGCCCCGGGACCCCGAAGACCGAGGGCCCCTCTTCTCTAGTATATATAAAACGGGCCGCGTATATCTTCGGTACGGTCCGCTGTCCTCTTCGTCTTCCTTTAGCCGCGACGACCCTCTGTTACGTTTTCCAGGTGCGTACAATGCCGTGTGTACCTGCGCGAAACTCTCGAGAGCGCTTTAGCCTCTTTACATACACTTTATATAAATGTCAATGTGTGTACTTATCGCAGTGTCATTGGTGTGTGCACGCGCATGCGCGCGCGAGCACGCGCGCATGCGCGAGTGTGTATGCCGGCGCGCGTCACGTGTGGGTGTCGGTAGAGGCCCAAGGACCCCGGCAGCAACTGGTCACGCGTGGTGATGCCCACGTACCCGCTGCGGGTACGTCTCCCTCTTCTTCTACACATCGTCTTTGCCTCTCGTTTCTCCGCTCCTCCACAGCGGATAGTCGGAGAAGGAACACAACAGGCCTCTCGTAAGCGCAATTTATAATCATACGAGTTCAATGTAACGTGTGGGATGCTCTCGCAGGAACAAAGGTGCACACCCTCCGCTCGAGACTATGATATACCTCTCACTTCTTCTATTCCACTTGCTTTTTCGAGTCCGAATATCGACACCGATCATCGCCCCGAAGACCGGAGAACTTTCTCCGTATCGCGGTTGCGGAACGAAATTCGTAAGATTTGGTTTTCACTGGAATTACCCCTTCAACGACCAAACTTCATGCGACGGTTGGTGAAACGCCTATTTTTGAACATATCTTCTTCAACTTGGATCCAAAAATGTCGATAAAACTTTATCACATTTCTCGAACATTTTTGGTCGGAGAAATCGGGTCTTCGGGCTTTGAGGGTTATCGAGAGAAATAATTCGGCTGGCGAGATACCGTTTTCGATAAGCTTCTGTAGAACGTGCCACTTTCGTCAGTGCTCGATCGGTCGAGTCCGTACGCTCGATTCCGCGAACTTCTTTAATCCGCGATTGACCGAGAGGAGAGAAGTTCGCGAGAGCGGGAGGAGGGCGATCGAGAGAGATCGGGAAGCGGTCCTCGGGGGACAACGAGGAAGAGGTCCCGGGACGGTTGTTCGTTCGGCGGTTCCCCGAACGACGTCGGATATGAGAGAGAGAGAGAGAGAGAGAGAGAGAGAGAGAGAGAGAAAATAAATAAATAAAACGAGAGAGAATCGCCGGATAAAGGAGGAGAAAGAGAGAAAGTGGAGAGTGAGGAGAGGCCCCGTGGTAGCAAACACACCAGGGGTAACCGTCGTCTTCTCGAAGTTGTCGAGTGAACGGGAGGAGGGATGGGAGGACCCCCGAGGGGCAGAGGACGAAGGCACCCTGGACATGCCGACGACATTCCCGAAGTGCGGCGCAGTTTTTCGCGCGAGAGAGTTCCCCGCCCAACCCTGCAGTGCCAATGTTGCGCGGTGCCGCTGGACCTGACGAGAGTGACTCACGGAGAGGAGAGCCTTCGGCCCTCCTCCAGACACACTCCGAGTCTCCGTCTGCTACCGCGCCCGTAATCGTCAAATTTTCGTCCCTTTACCCTGAGAATTCGCGTGCTCTGCGGGACGCGGAAGAGCGACCTGATGTATTCGCTTTGCTAATAAGAAAAAAGCAACGAATAACTCAGAAGAAACATCATCTTCCTTCGTTGATGGATTAAAACAAATTCCTTCTCGACTTCCTCCTGAATACATTTTCGTCCGCATTTCGCCGGCTCCCGAGGAATATTCGTGCAAAAGCGCGTCATTACAATATCGACCGGCGGAATTATACAAAATCGCGAAGGTAAGCCGGTCGGAGTTGGACCAGGGATGCTGCGGCGGTGAGGAACGAGATTTATTCGTTCGAATTTCTCGACTCGTACGTAGCCCGCCGCGTCAGGCAGGGATTCTCTTCGGGATCAATCGGAATGTGATTTCGCATTCGGGATCTTCCGTGGATTATGCCCGGACAGGCTAGGGGAAAGAGAGAGGGTCTTCTGGACCACCTCATCCTTCTTGCCAACCGCCCAGTTCGCTTTGTTATTGTTTTCGTTGCTCTCCCATTCTCCCTCCCGTGGAGAATCCAAGTGGCGACTTTTTTTTTTTTTTTTTTGCTTTTTTCGTCCAAAAAGGATCTTGCTTCTTCCTCCGAAGAGTCATCTCTCGGGCTCGGCGAATACCCGGAGTTCCCTGTCCCGCGCCGTCCGCGCCGAGCGAACCCAACCGACGATCATTGGTCATCGACCTGAAAATCGAAGACCGTGAGGTGTCTCGCCGATACACCCGAGGAGATAGAGGACCGATCGGGGCCCGTGGAGTTTACACACAATCGATAATCGATCGTGTACCCTCGGGTAATCGATACGAACGATCGGGGGCTCTATTAGAGAGGTGTCTTTCCCAGGTGCGTTGTTACCGGGTATCCTTCTCTCGCGAGTTGACACTGACGCGCGTGCGTCCGCCGTGGCCTGTTCGCATCAGGAATTTATCGATCTCGAGAGATCTCTCGCCCCCCCCCCCCCCATCCCTACGCGATATATATCTCTGGATCTTCCCTTGTCACTCGGCCATCTCTCTCACGATGATTCACACGAGAGGTACTCTCGCCCGGGTGATTTACAACCGCCTCCGGAGACACGTATCCTCGAGGACGAGAGTTATCCTCGGAATATAACGTATCGATCGGTTGTACCCTGCGATCCAGCAGGGGCACTGCGGACGTACTGATTGAGCGTTTATGTACCTTGTCGATCTTCTTCACCCTTCATCTAATCATCGGCTCAACCAACGTAGTGGAGAGAGAATTAAAAAAATCGAAACCTCATCTTGCAACTACACGATCCTAAAGTATTCCCTCGGTTGACCGGTATTTGCCCCCCAAGTACAAATTTTCGCGCGTTACATCGGGCCCTGATAGGGCCTGATAAGGCCTTATCGAGGCTCGATGTAACGCGTGAAAATTTGTACTCGGGCCTCTGTCCTATAAACACTGAACGGGGGGATCCAAGCTAAGATATCGATCCCCAGATCGTCCAGAAGTTCATAGGACAACCAGCGGTAAACTTCGCGATGTTTGTAGGCCTGAAAGTTTCTCCGGTGTGCAGGACGCACCTCGCGAGAGATCGAGCGAGGGTTGAAGAAGGAAGATCGAGGAACGCGAAGCGATCGAGAGCCACGGAGGCACGCGAGAGAGACGCGACCTCTCGCACTCGTCGATCGATGCCGACTCGTGTTTTCTGACGGTACCGGACGGGTTTCCTCCGGCAGCCTCTCCTCGAGCGCGCTCTCTTGATCCTCCGTCCGAAACTCCCCCTTTCTCATCGGCGAGCTCTTCGGGCATCGTTCCTCCTCGCTCCTCGGCTTTCTTGCTCGCTCCCTCGTCTACGTCGCCGATCGATTTCTCGATCACGAAGGCAAGGCACGCGTCTCGCCCGCTCGTAGAATGTCGTCGTAACGAGGTCTCCTCCCTTCGAGAACCCCCTTCCCTTCTTTCCTTCCCCTCCGCCTCCTCATCCTCCTCTTCTTCATCGATACTTCGTTTCTTCGACGTACCTACGCTGCTCTCTCCGTGCCTCGATGTCTCCGAGGAGTCGACGGGAGGAGAGACTCGGCAGTCCAAAGTGTCCGCGCGAGGTGGTACCGAGTCGTCGTACCACCTCGCGACCATCGGAACCGACCACGACGACGTCGCCGACGGCGGCTAACTTCAGTCCCGACCATCATCCCCCTTTCTTCCTGCCTCATCCTCCGGCAATGCGTATCAGGGAGAGAACAGTCCCTCCGCCCGACGTTTAAATTAGGCAGGGAATTTCGCGGAATGCGACGAAGAAATTCGCGGTCTTGAATTCCTCGAGGTTTTGATACGCCTCGCCATCGGGCTATCGGTCGTCCGCTTCGGTCGTCGCGCGAGCTACGCCATTAGGCCTTATAGGAACGGAGAGAAAATCGCGATCCTCTCTCGAGCTTGCACACTCGTCGGAATGGAGGCCCTCCTCCGGGTGTATCGTGCGCTAGACCTCGTTATTCATCGAACGGAATTAACATTGTTTTGACGAGGATGGGCGGGGGGGAGGGAATCAAAGAAAGTTTGATTTATCGACCGACAAAAAAATCTACTGTCTACGAGTCCGCTACGAACCGATTAATTATATTAATTTACTCGACGAATCGTTCGCTAAATTTAGTACTGCGTCACTTTTTTTGTCCTCTTACTTCAATCTGTAACGCGGATCTCCGTTTTGGTGTCGTTGCAGAGTCTGGCCACAGGTTGGACAGCGGCTCCCCTTTCTGGAGGATTCAACTCGATCAGGACCTCCTCGATACCATAAGCGCAATTTATCCCGAGTGGTTCAAGGTAAGTAATAATCATATTATGAAAAGTTCAATTACCTATTTGTTATACCGCAAAATTGGCATCTTCATCGCCAATTTTTTTTTTATTTTTTTTTTTTTTTTTGCCGCCTCGTCTTCCAGGACTACACGAATAGCAGAGCCTCGGCATCCTCGTCGTCGAGTTCTTCGTCCTCGAGAACAACACGATCGTCGATAAACGACGACGAGCCTGCCACTACACCCGCTGATTCTAGCGGTGTTATCGAGCATCAGACGCACAGCAGGACCGGCAACAAGGTCGAGGCCAAGTCTAAACTGAAGGCCAAGAGGCTCTTAGAGGGACCTAGAGAGAGGCGAGAAAAACGAGAATCGAAGGAAGACAGGTATAATAATAATAATAATAATAATAATAATAATAATAATAATAATAATAATAATAATAATAATAATAATAATAATAATAATAATAATAATAATAATAATAATAATAATAATAATAATAATAATAATAATAATAATAATAATAATAATAATAATAATAATAATAATAACCACAATAATCCGAGTGTAATTTGTTTTATTCGAAGGTGCGTCCGGTTTACGAAAATTATTCACGATAATTGTTGCATTCGGTGTACCGCAAAATCGTCGTAAAGATAATTGGAAAATTCGCGCGGGTTCTTGGCCTCCGCGCCGAAAGGGTCGAACGGTATAATCGATACAATTGTATCATCGAGAGCAGCTACAGAGCGAATCAAAAGCACCGCCGGAAAACCAGTGGCTCGACTAATTCGGGGCGTCTTCTGGAATTTATTATAGTTCCTGCTGCATTATACTTAATAATTCTCCCGTGAAATAATTGACACGAGACTACCGGCAGCTTAACGACCAGCTCGGCAGCTCGGTGCCGTAAGTATACGCGTCGGCCCGTCTGCTCGCGTTGTAATAAGCTATAATCCTTTGGCTCCGAGCAGCCCCGACCTTCGTCGGGGCTATCGCGCTCGCGCATCGTCGAATTACGAGTCGAGCGCATTTCGGAATGAAAAAACAATAACGCAATTTTTCGGATGATGTCCCAAACAATTTTTTTATCTGACTATTTGCTATTCTTCAATTTTTATTTGTTTTTATATATATATATATATTTTTTTTGTTTTCATCTTTCACAGAGATAGAACAGTCTCGGGAAGTGTGAAAAAAGTGACGACGACAACAAAGCAGCGCCGCGACAGAAGTCCGGAGAGTTCGTCGCCGGGTAGAAAGTCATCGTCGGGTTGCGTGGCTGCATCGATCGAGGCAGCTACCAACGAGACGATCGAGGATTCATCTTCGGCTGCGACAGAAATGGCTGAGGGTAATCGATCACCGCCGAAAGCGGAAGTGGACGACTCTCCGTTACAGCACGCCATGGATCGCAACAAGGAATGTGAGTACCCGTTTGGTTTATTCTTTTTATTTTTTCGTACATTGCCGATAGGTAATCCGATTTGGCTGAAACTCGAAGAAATATTTGTCAGTGTGTCAGCGGCAGAATTTTCATAGCGACGGCGACGATATAGCCGCGTGTACCGGTGAAACATATATTTATAATGCAGTCGTGTTGCACCGGCGACAGAGCGGTGGATCGGGCGCGAGCGGTCAACGACGATCGCACGTGCGCGCTCGTTGCGCTTCCGATCCGCCGCTACCGCCGAGCTAAAAAGCGAGTCGAAGAGAGACCGATGCGTCATTATTATGCGAGAGATGCATCCTCGTGCGGTCGATCGTCGCGAGAGAAGCCTCGAAGGTGCACCGGCGCACGTACCCTCGTTAAACACACGCGCGAAACCTTCTCCTCCGCCTCCGTCGCTCACGATCGTGAAATCGATCGAGCTTTTATACATTCACCTCGGGCGGCTAATTCGAGAGTTTCGCGAGAACCGGAGTTCGCGAGATATCGACGCTGCTGTACACTGGAATACCGTGTCATCGGAGGTGAGAGACAAAACTTTACAGTTGTCGGCCACGTGTTGGCGATCGGTCCATAAAATCGGACGAAAGATTTTTTAATTAAAAAAATTAAATTGTTTTGGCCATCGCGAATGCATCGCTTCACAATGCTATAGGAGAAGGGGGCAAAACACACTGAGAGAAGGATCTCGGAGAAACTACCAAGTCATATGGTAAATTTCGAACAGGAAACACGATACACTTTTTACAGAGGCCATACTAATTTTTACACATCCATGTGGTAATTTTTTTCCAGAAGGCGTGTTGGCAACCTTTTCTGATTAATTCGTATCTGGTTAAGAATATTGTCGATCAAATTTTTTTATGTGTGTATAAAATGTATGTATCTATTTTTATGTGTGCATAAAAAAAAAAAATGTATCGACATAATATGCCGGTATAACGTACAAGTCTAATACAAACGGTTCGCGATCTCGACGCCACCGATGACTATATTTTCTGGTAAAAAAAAACTTATATTCTAGCAAAAATTCCAAGATATTCGGGTAATATCTGCTGCAGCGGAAATTACCATATTTTCTACAAGAATGTGTTAAGTTTAATGCGAACGTTTGCCAGGATTCCGCTGTAGTTCTCACATACCTGAAAGTTTTGTCGATTTTTACCAGATTCATGGTAATTTCTATCGGATCATTCTCTCAGTACAGTCCCCAATCTGACATTTTGCCCCGTGATTTCGTTTTGCCCCGCTCCCCTCTATGTGCGGTGAAGGCTTCGTCGCCTTTTTCCTCCCAGGCGATGAAGGCTCTCTTTCCTCAGTCGAGGCACTTCCGATTCGCGATGCTCGCCCCGTATACGATAATTACACGTGCGAGATCAACGCGTATTCCCTGCAACGGGCTGGCGAGCGAACCGGGAGAGCTCGTGCATGTTGCGCTCACCCCAACACTACGCGGAGTACACGCACATGCGTTCTCGAATCTGTACATTGTTGCTCTCGCGGCTTACTCGTTATACGAGCCGAAGGCGCCTATAATCGAAGGTACCCTCCACACTTTCATCGCTATCGTTCCACTTTCCCCGCTCCCTCTTGGCACTCTCCTCGCCGGGGTTTCGTTAGCTCTCGGCCGTGCTGCACACGCGCGAGCGGCCCTCCCTTTTAAGATTCGCAACGTGCCATTATCCGTGCGTCCGTAATCATACGCTCGTTTCGAAGGGCAGCCGAGAACCGCCTCGGTACTCCCCCTGAGCGGCGCGTACTACGCTTCCTCACAGTGCAACCATAGTTGCAAAAGAGAAGAGAGCCCCAGCCGCCAATGAATTATCGATTCGCAATTCGTTCATTTTTTGTTCTTACCCCTCACCCCTCCGCTCCGTGCCTTTTTATTTTCTTGTACGATATAAAAAGAAACACTTTCTCGTCTCGACTCATCGGTGCGCTGAGTTAATGACAAAGAGCGAGTTTCACCTGACGATTAGCTCGCGCCTTTATCGCCCGGACCGCCGCGCCCCGAAGTTGGGCACGGCGAGAACTTTCGTGTTCTCATTGTGCGCTTTAAATCCCTTTGAATTCGTCTGGGATCAAACAAGTAGTCGCAGTACAAGACATTTATTGACCTCCCATAAAATGCCAGATCTATTTTTCTTTGGAAGCCTTTTTTTTACACATAATGCCATATGGTGGGCCAATAGGCCACTGACCGAATTTTTTGCCTTTTTATTATACTTGACTCTCGGAGACTCCACATTTTTCTTTGTGATTTTAGTTAAAATGAAAAAATGATTCCAGCTAAAATAGACATACTCAAGTTTGTTAAAATTTATTTTTTAAATGCAATCAATTGTGAGTTCGCGAAAGATGGTAGTCCAGTCTTGGGCACCCCAGTGCGGTGGGCTAGCATCAAACGCAACGCGATATTTTCATGTCCGATTGATTGAACGATTCGAGGCAGATTTTTTTTTTTTTTCGTCGCTGTTTATTCGATCAATTATTACACGCGTCTGCATTCTGGATCGACGCACTCGGACGACTCCTGAAGCACCGGTGTGTCTACTCGACGAGGGAATTAAATCGACAAGAGATCCGTCCGTTTCGTCCCCGTCGTTTCGACGTGCCGACGGCAATTAAGTGAAAAGCCCCCCCGCGGTCGAGGCGCGCGTGCGTAATACCCTCGACCGACGAGGTACGGTGAAGAAGACAGAGAGTCCTCCAGTGTTTCTCTTTGCTCCACGGTCTCTCTCGTCGGGACGAGAGAACCGCACACGGCAGAAGCTCCACCGATCGTCCCGTCCCTCCGCAGCTTTTCTTTATCTCGAATACCGAGGGATCGATTCCTCGAGGCCTCATTAAACGCTCTCGCACTGGGCCGAGAACGGCGAGTACCCCGGCTCGGCTTCACGACGAGATCTCCACGCTGTAACCAGTGCAACCGCACCAGTTCCGATCACCGCCTGCAGTCTTTAGAACGTCATTTTGTCGCGTTTATCGGTTGGACTTTTTCTGCAATTACTTTTTGTACCCCCCAGCTGCCCTCCCTGCCCCCTCCTGGTACGAGACGCGAGACTCGACGTCGAGGTTCTCTCGGACGCTGCTGGTACGAGTTTTAGCTTCGCATGTACCTTCTCGTACGCAAACACACTCATAGACCAGTCTTGGCTTTCTGGACACTCTATTAATGTATTATTTACATGCTGTAATATGCACTGAACATACGTTACCACATCGATGTAGGCCTTAACGAGAGATACAATTATCCGGTCACGTGCATCTGCCTTATTTATTATTTATCACTATAACGCTCTAGGACTTTCCCTGAGAGCTAATATTAGATAGAAAATCTTATGAGATTTCCAAACCGGAAGTGACGTGTTACCGGTAAATTTCTAAAAATCTGAATTTCCGATTTTTAAATTCCATAGACCATAGCGAGAGCGCGAACCCCCCGAGCCACAACATAGTAATATAGAATAGCGGTAGTAGGGATCGAGCGGGGCAAAACGGACCGGGCTGCTCCATTTCTAAACGGGATCAGTAAAAGAGGTCCATCTTGCTCCGCTCTTTCCCTGACAGCCGACATCACATATAAAATCTTATATGAGATTTTTAAACCCGACGTGACGTGTTTCCGGTGAATTACCGAAAATCTGAATTTCCAATTTTTTAATTTCATAAACCATAGCGAGGGCGCGAAGCTTCCGAGCCACAACCTGCCGGCATACAATGTAGTATACGACAGCGACGCAGAATAGTCGTAGTAGGGAACGAGCAGGGCAAAACGGACCTGGCTGCTCCATTTTTATCCGGGATCGGTAAAAGTGGTCCGTCTTGCCCCGCTCTCTCCTCCTTGAAACAGCCCTTTGGGTGTGACCGGTGTATTTTACGTAGGTCATCGTCGCAAACGGCACCCCGCTTGGCTCCACCACTATAAATCCGATCTGCATGTTGGCGTGTTTGTCGTACACGCGGGCCGTTGATGCCACGCGGAGTCGCGTAGCTCTCTCGCGAGGGACAGGAGAGGCGTGCCTATTTATAACGGTGATATCATCGACGATTACCTACGCTTTCGCGTGGACAATCGTAAATTCTCGAAGCTGATGCAGCAGCAGCACCGGGAGCAAACGCGCTCGCGCCGAGACGAAGGGTCGCGCAGCGTCGTACAATATACATCGAACGGTTCTCTCCGATAATGGCACCACCGATTTTATCTTGACTATCCACCGAGATATTGTATCGATACCTTACAAAATTATAATTATTTCAATTTTTTTTTTTTTTGTAATTGGCGAACGAAAACCCCTCCCGATTTATCGTACACTCGATCGATCGGAGTCGAAAAAACTCCGACGCATAATAATAATAATAACAATGTCAGTTCATCGAACGCAAAAGTTTGTGTTAATCGACTCGTGAGAAAATCGCTCCTTTCCAGTGGGCGCCTGAGCGTGAAACTATAAACGAGTCGGGTATCGAATCCACGAGCCTGGGCTCCATGAACTCGCTCCCCGCGGTTGGCGTGCATGTAGTACTCTCCCGGTCGTGACGAGAGTCCCCCGAAACGAAAGTGACCGGGCTCACCCGCGGTCGCACGGCGCGTTAACGAGGCGTGACCGTGCGCCCGCGCCTCATTTACCGCACGGGGAGCCAAGCCCGCCAATTTAAATTCACTCCCCACGGGGAAGAAATTAGCATCTCTCTCTCATCGGGCCCGAGCGGCTTATAACCGTCCCTACGACATTTTTCATTCGCTCGTACGTTCATTTGGACGGATAAATAAAAATTTTGAGAAAAAAGACAAATTTTATACAAAAATGTATCGTAATAATAACGCGTTGCCGAAGTATCCGAGATCTCGAGATGGAGGCTGGAAGTGATAAAAATTGATTGCGAGGCGAACGAGGCTCAGGTGCATACGGGACAGCGTGAAATGCATTTATCCGCTTATCAATTTTTCCCCACCATTCATTCTCGTTTGTTCATTCATTAAACGGTTCTTGCAAAATGTCGCCGAGGTCTGTAGATATATATATATGTATATATATATTTAATTTTTTTTTTCTTTCACGGGGGTGGGAGTAAAAGTGGTGAATGGAATATTATATCGATCAGATCGGATCATGATCTAAACGGACGTGACCGCGCGTTAACGAGGCGTGACCGAGAGCGTGGCGCGCCCGTGGTTTATTTCGCTGGAGCGCCGTGCATCCAGTCCGCACGGGAGCCCCTCACGGGCAATTAAAAATTCCACTCCCGATGAATTATTATAGTCAGCGTTCGTTACAAAGCTGCGGCTAACGCCACCGCGAAAACCGCTCCTGAATTTCATTCACGTAAGATCATGATTAATTTTTGCGATCTCGTAATAGCGTTAACCCTTTTAGCTGCGAGCGTGTGGCATGCCCGATACGCCACGTCTGAAAGTATCTTCGACAAAGTTAACGCACACATTCTGTAAAATTTCAGCGGCTGGAACTGCATCCTGAAGAAAGTTTTATGAACAGAATTTCTTTTTTTTTTTACATTATTTCGGTGAGAATGTTAAATTTATTCTTTATTTTTCAATCGGCGAGAGACTTGCACTGTAAAAATAAATAGTAAATTTATTATATTGTTGGAACTTGAATTTTGCTAACATTACTTACCTTAATTGAAGATCAATGCCCTTTTTATTCGTAAAATAAAAATACGAGCTATTAAAATTATAAATCATTTGCCTGAAGTAAAAATAATTTTCATTAAAACGAAAAATCTTACTGTAAAATTGCAACGCACATGTTTGTGAAATTTCCGAAACAGTTTACGTAAAAAAGTTTCGAATACCGTTCATTACGTTTCAAACAATTTTTGACAGTTACTATTAAAAGGCTTTCCGCGGTAACGGATCGCGCCCCTGAATTTCATTCACGTAAGATCATAAGTTATTTTTGCGATTTAATAACAGCATTAACTTGACTGCAAGCTTGGAATTTCCGATACGCCAAGTCTGAAAATACGACAATTTTATTCCAAATATTCTGGAGAATGTTGGCGGCCGGTACTGCGTTCTGAAAAAAGTTTTAAGACCAGCATTTCATAAAAACAAAACAAAAAAATCATTGGAAATATTACCTTTTTTGAAAATTATTTTTCAATTGTCGAGAGGTTCGGCTATTAAAGGGATTTCCGCGGTAACGGATCGCGCGGGATAACGAGCTCGGGGTAAGGATCGATGGGAATAAAAAAAGTGGTCAATCGAAGACGAGATTTAGATGGGAGCACGCGAGAGAAAGAGTGAGGTGGAGCTTGCCGTGAAAAATCGTGACGAGTACCGAAACGAAAGTGACCGGAGCGAGTTCGCGGTTCCTCCGTGGTTGCCGGAGTTAACGAGGCGAGAAGGCGTGTCCCGAGCGCGGCTCATTAATTAAGATATCATACCGGGGAACCACCGTCCATTTTGGCCACGAGTACACAAACTTTTGCGTTTCTTTTTTTTATGATTTTTTTCTCAATCTTTATTTCTTCATTTCTCTACTTCATTTTTCGTTTTTATTTCCTTACGCAATTAAAGCATATCACCAGCGATATTCATATTCGCAATAAAATGCTTTAAAACAACAAATTTCAAAGACTCCCACCTTGATTTCTCGATACCGATTGGCGAAATCCTTGCCGAGGACCTCGGCGACGTTTCGCCAATGGAGAGTGTATAGATCTTTATTTTATTTTTTTCGATGCTTGTCCTTTTCGTCGTGCTCCCTCCGGAGACACTCCGTTATTAGCCGTGGGACGGACTCGCACCGCGTTCAAATTAATTTAACGAAACCGCGCCGGGGATCGTAACTTTCGGCTTCTGGTTGTAAAACCCACGGATTTTACGGTGCGTCGCATTGCGTCTCGGGCTAAAAAGCGGGGAACCGGGAGGAGGGAGGAAGAAGAACGGAGGAGGCCCCCCTCCGAGGAGGACGAGACTCCCGGACAGCCCGCTTATGCGTTCCTCTTCCTTTATTTATTTTTTTATCTCCTTACCGAGATGTACGAGCATTTACCTTATTATATCACCGCGCTACTCGCCTACAGTCGGAAACCCAACAATGTAAAGTACAAAATTTTTTTGAAAATTCGAAATTTCACGCAACTGTTCGAATACTATCGATTATGTATAGTACACATAGAATAATCGATAGTAATGAGCGAACGATATTTATCGACACTTTCGAATTTATCGATTTTTTAAATCTTACCAAAGACGTACGAGCAGCCACCTTATTGTGTCACTGGGCTCTTCGCCTACAGTCGGTAACCCAATAAAGTAAAGTAAAAGAAATTTAAAAAATATGATTCTCCAATACTTCGGCACATTCTGAACACGTTCTCATCAAAACCTAGAAATTTTTAATTCTCATCATAGCAAAGATCATCATTTCCTCTATGTATGAAGAAGCAAAAAACCCGACATTTCGAGCTGTTGTTCGAATACCATCGATTATATCTAGTACGTACAATAATCGACAGTAATATGCGAAATATATGAATCGACACTTTTTCGAATGTATCAAATTTACTTCTTTTTTTTTACCTTCTTACCAAAGACGTACAAGCATTCACCTTATTATATCATAGGCCTCTTTGCCTAAAATAAATTTAAAAAACCCGACATTTCGCGCGGTTGTTCGAACACCATCGATTGTATATACTACATAGAATAATCGATAGTAATCAGCGAGAGATATTTATCGACACGATTGTCAGTGGATCGTCAATTCGTCCGTACCTCGACGATATTATCGGGACCGGAAAGAGATCGATGCCGTTAGCCCCCGTCGGTTGCACTGAGGAAGCACTTCCGTGTGCCGTTCGATCGGACGTTATCCGATATTCACGTCGCGTTCAAGTGTCCTGATGCGCGGGGACGTGATACCGGTTCCTCTCTCGTTCTTGTTACACGCTGAGTATCTTTCTCTCGGTGTATATAAATTCATGGCGTTGGTATGATTTTATCGTGTCGTCGATAGGAGACTACAGCGGTTATTAAACCTCGTAACTCTCTCGCCCGGCTCGGCTCGATATTTTCGGTATCGCAACGGAGAATGGTCCGCACTTGGTGTCGTGTGTCTGTGTGTGTGTCTGTGATATAACCCGTAGCGCTGAGTTTTTCTCAAGCTTTTTCGTTCGCTAAACCACAGAATCTCTCGTACGTGACGTTTAACGAACGATCTGACAGCGTCACGGGTATAAATAAATCGTTGTCGGATATTATCGTTGCATATTCATACCGGGGTATATGAGACGTGGCGGAGCGCTCCGCGGGCTGACCGTGGGCGAACCGGATCGAGATATGTCGAATCGACGAAGCCCCGAGGTTTCTCGATCGCACCGGTCGGGAACCGGGCGGCGAGGAACTCTCGGACGGAAAGTGGAATCGGCGCTAGACCGAGACTCGGACACCCCCTTCGAATAGGGGGGGATCGATTTTATGCGGAATAATGGATTTTATTTATTTATTTCGATAATTGAAAATTGGATCGGAAACACCCACGACCGATCGTTCGCAACAGAGTACTGATCGTGCAAAAAAAAAAAAAAAAAATAGTTGGATCTGAATATAAAAAATTATATGCGGTACGCTTTTTTAAGTATTTTCTACTTCTGAAAAATTTTAATTTTAGTTTTTAATCCTTAGACATGAGGATTTTTTCACACGAACAAATTTTTCAATCACCCAGAAAAAAATAATAATTTAATAGATTTTTAGTTCAAATCTGCTACAGGTGAACTTATCAAAGCTGCACTAGTTTTTAGAGTGAAGCTCATCGTTGACAAAACTCCGAATAATGACAAAGTGCCCAACCGACGATCCCGTCCGTCGGAGGTCGATCGAAAAGTATAAATATAATAAGCACCGTTCGTCCGGGCTAGCAACAGTAGTCGAGGAGTACACAGAGAGAGGCTCGAGTGTGTACATCGGATGCGAACAAACGAGGTTTCCGATTTAAATTCAGAGGGGAAGTCGCAACGGGCTTATGGAGGTCCCCCCCCCCCGGGGGCATCGCGTTGTTGTCTACGAGACACGAGAGGAAGGAAGTGAGCCTAGTTGGCATTCGAGACCATCGCCAATATCGCCGATGTCGACGTCGCGGACACGAGAACGAGGCGAGCTGTCCCTTCTCTCTGTACCGTATTCGTACCAGAATCATGCGACTGAGTGACCGAAGGGAACCAGAAAACTCGGAAGAGAAAAAAAGACAGAGGACGAAGAAGAAGCTCCGAGCCAAAGAACTCCATTGACCGAGTGCTGAGAGAGCTAACGACTGTCCTAAGAATCGTACTCAGCGTCGCAAGTCCCATTCGTACGGGTTGACGCCCACACGTAGAGGATTCAACGGGACATCCTCTCTTCCTTCCGTGATCGATCGTGGCTCGAGTCCCCCCGTTCAATTGTGAATCCCGCTTCGGCGTCCATGATCCGAAAACTTTCGACTTCCAAGCTCATCCTAATCCACCCATCGAAGAGGAAGGCCGAGACACAGGGATTAGACCTTATTGTCGAGAGAACCTCTCCACCCACGTGCCCGATGTATCTATCACGGGATCCAGCGGCAGAACTCTGACACACGAGATAAAAAAATGAAATAAAATAAATTGAATGACTGAAAGACTCCGGAGAATTAATGAGAAAAATAATAATAACAACCGACCGTAATCCCATGAGATCGAAGGATCCGGATAGAGAGTTCCGATTGATAGTTCCACACAGTAAAAAAGGGTCAGTAGATTTAACAAACACTTCTCCACGAAAATCGTCCATTCTTTTTCTTGATATTTTTTACGATTTTTTGGTTCGATCAAATGAGCATATTTAAAAAAAAAAAAATTGGGACATAAAAAAAAAATGGTGGATCTTCGTGGATTAAGAAATGTCTATACGTGCCTGATCTTCGTGCATGTGCTCGCTTCTTGTTGTTCTGATTGAATTCGCCCGTCTGTCCTCCATCCAATATAAACGTATGATATGTGTCTATGTGTATATGTATCTCCCGATCGGTCCGAAGAGTCTAGAATCGTCGTGACGATAAATAAACCCCACACAGGGCAATTCCACAGCTCTCCGGCCTACGCGCGCCATTGTGGTCAGGGCAAATCGGTCGGCCACCTGGTACGCGCCGGTATCCGGACGTCACCGTCTTGGAACCACGTGCTTCACTCGGCCACCGTGCATTCTCCGCTTCGAGAGCCCCGCTGGCCTTACCCGCTTCTTCTTTCTTTCCTTCCTCCGAAGCGTACTCTATATCGAGCGAGTTCCTCCTCTTCGTCCTTCCGCAGCGGGACTGTATGCCTTTTCGCTCCGCGGACGTTCCTGATTGATCTCTCGTTCGGGAAAGCCCGCTCCGGCTCTCGCCGCATCCCCGCGTCGGGCTGGAACAGCCTGTCCTCGGAAAAACGGAACACCTGACGTCGCGGACTCCTCGCGGAGAGCGCTTTTCCCAAAGATCATTTCGCAGCATCCGACGCGGCGCACCTGCGCGGACCTCCGAGAACCGCGACCGAGGACTCGTCATCGTCGTTCTGATTTCCGCTCGCCGCTTAACCGCTAACCGTTCGCCATATAGGATTATAAAACGCTCGGCGGAATCGATTTTATGTTATATTGTTACGGTATAAGGATACGCGGAGATGATGGACCGTTATAGTAAGCGAGGACACGCGCACGCCGCTGAGCGTCTCACGCATCCACTTTACGTCGGTGTCCTATAAATAACGTTTTCGATTTTTTTTTTTTACAATTCTTTTTTCTTTTTTTTTAATCTTTATTTTTTTATTATTCGATGATACTTGAGCGCGAGGCGACCGCAGAGGCTTTCTTAATTTCGCGGTACGGCGGACAAGCGGCGCGCCGTAGAATGAAACGGGAGGAAACGGGAGAGAGAAAGAATGGAGAAGAAAAAAAAAGGATTCCGGTTGCAGATTCTCCGGTGGATATAATCGAATAATTAATAATAAGCTGCGCGCTGCTGTGACCGCAACTACCATGAGACTTACCCTCCGGACATTTATTGGCCGGATAATAATTAACAATTAACCTCAGCACTTTCACGCGCACGGTCGTCTCTCCCGGTAACTCCGGACTTCGCTCAACGTATTCATGCATTTATGCACGGATCTCTCTGCTTCTCCCCCGCTCTCCGAGTCCCTCATTCTCCCTTTCTACCGCCCAAGTTTTCTGGATTTCGTGATTCATTCGTATTGGGAAAGAGGTCCGGAGAGCTCCGCCGAACGGAGCTAAAACATGCTGCACTGCCGGTTCGTGAATTAACGAGAATCCAACGAGCTTTGGCCATTCTTATCGTTACATGCGCCACGTATTCGCGCGAACCTACTCGAGATTTATCCGCGTAGAGTATTGTCTGAATGGAATCCGCTGCTTCAGAAATTTCCTCCGAATCGGGTAGAGATTTTTTTTTTCATGCCTAAAACTAATTTTCTGATGATCGCTCTACGAATCCTTCCTTCTTTCTCGCACCCGCCCAAGTTTTCTGGATTTCGTGATTCATTCGTATTGCGAAAGAGCTCGCGCGAGCTCCGCCGAACGGAGCTAAAACATGCTGCACCGTCGGTTCGTGAATTAACGAGAATCCAACGAGCTTTGGCCTTTCTTATCGTTACGTGCGCCACGGATTCGCGCGAACGTACTCGAGATTTATCCGCGTAGTTGTGTCGAAGCGGAGCGGGCTCTTGCTGTAGAATTTTTTTTTTTCTTTCCCTGTCCTGAAGCTAGGTTTCCCACAATGGATCAGCAATATCCCAATGGTCTTCCGCGCCTCAACAACTTGCGATCGAGAATCAATGCTCGATCGATGAATCACATAGTGACTCATTGTCCAAAATTGTGTCATCCGATCGAAGTAAATTTTTTTCGTTCCAAACATTAAGGTTACGAGTGTCTTCGATGTGAATTTTGCTTTAAATGGTACGACCCGCCAGTTTTTTTTTTCTCAAGATATATCGACCCGGCCCCAGCGCAGACCGCGTTTACCCCGCTGCGCACGAAAACCGGGAGAGATTCCGGGGAGACTCCGCGTTGCCCAACTCGCGTGTATACGCCCGATCCGGGTGAGATAAATCGCTGATTGCTAATTAGACCCAGTGACCCACGATTCTCGCCATCACGACGTGTGCTCAGCACGGCGTGAACGGAGCTGCTGGCTGCACGGTACACATTGGCCGAGAGCTCTCCCTCATTCGAGGTTCGCTGCTCCGGCATCTCGAATAAAGTTTCGCAGGTTGCTCCTTTGATATCCCACTGCTGGGCGTTGCCGGGCCTCTCTCTATCCACTCGCAATTTTCGCTCGCTAATAGCCCTCACCCTTCTCCCTCTCGCCCAGAAGTAAGCACACACGTGTATCGTGTGTACAATATATAATATACATAACTGTAACACACGAACGCGGTAATTAGCGGAGGGACACGTAGCCCCGGTATGTTGCAGCTGTGAAGGAAAGTAGAGTTCCTCTCTCATTAAACCCGAACCCAAAAAAAAAAAAAAAAAAAAAAAAAAACAAAAAGCCTCACGAGCAAAAATTTCGTAATGAGATCTCCCCGCCACCGGCTAAAAAAAATTCTCTCGAAACCGGGCAAAGTTCTCTCTCTCCCTCTCTCGAAATAAATGAAACATGAAATATAAGAAGCCTCTCTCTACCCCGGCTAAGAATAATATACGAAAACGATCCCGCGATATCTTCCCGGCTCCCGCGAACGTTCTCGGCGCTCGGTTTGCAGTTGCGATCACGTTCCGCTTCCACGGCGGGTTTGTTACGTGTATGCGGAATGTGCTACGGAGCCCGCGAGGATAACGCGACCTTGCTACGGATTTCTTTTTAACGAATGCACCCGAAGGGGCCTGACGTCATTTTTTGTGATTATGCATACGCGCCCGGCGTATATCGCCGCACGGAGAGGATAACGAGAGCGCGTTACCGCAGCCTCCTCCACCTCTTCTCTCCCGATCTCTCCGGCCGTGCATACCGTACCACGACGCCTGTTTTCTGCCCCGTTGTCCGGTAGTCGCTTATCTCCCGGGTCCCGTCTCCGCTGCCGGGCCTCTATGCTTTACCGAGAAGAACGAGAGCGAGAGGAGAGCCGCTACCGCCGCTGCCCCGAGTCACAGAGTCATGCTCTCTTACCGGTCCAGCGGGGGAGATGAGAGGCGGAGGCCGGAGGGATACCGATCCGAGAGATTTGCTCGATGCAAATCGCCTACCCGGCGAGAGGGCTCTTCCGACACACAATATAATGGCCTTGTACCTGTTATGTTTATACCGCGATCGAATGTGTACCTACACGCGAGCTACTAATACCCACTTATCTCTCCCGGAGCAGGGGAGGTGGGGGGGGGGGGGGGGGGGGGAGGCAACGACAATCGTTTCTTCATCTCCGCTCCCCTCGGGCGAATTGTTAAACGATCGTTATCATTTTTTTTATTTTTTATTCTTTCATTTAACATTCGACCTGTTCTCAATCCACAACGATATTCCGCGAATAACGCGCCGATAACGAGAGGCCGCCGAGGAGACAACAATCTGCGTATTATCTTAATTAACGAGGGATTGTTTTGGCCCACGCGCGCACATTCTCGGGCGAGCGTTTCGACCCACGCTCTGTCAACGTTTCATTCTCCGGTGCTGATTTCAGGTTCTTTTTTTCTTCTGGAAATTGTAGTTATCGGAGATGATCTGTGAAATCTAATACCTTGGAAAAATGTTTGGGATTCGAGCGGAAGGGACAGAAAAAAATATTTACTTAATTTATTCGACGTTTCGTGGGTTTGTCTGTTCGACCGGCGAAAGGGGAACGAGCGGAGGCTGTTGTTTGCGCGCTGCTGCGCATGGCCGAGAGATCGCGATTTTTTTTTTCCACGCGCGTTACGTATACTCTCTTGGGTGTACGTAGGTGCCTTCCGAGCGCGTAACGAGCTCGATCTACGCGTTACGCGAGAGCATTTGCTGGCGATAATGACAGAGGAGGCTATGATACGTTTAATGCTGGGGAAGGCTCGCGGCGCCCGTGTCCTTGCCGGTCGGGTCGCCCAGCAAGAAGCAGCGTAGGTGTCGGCCACGCGGAAGATGGAAAAGCCGTTCTCCATCGTGCGTGCTTGCGGACAAGCGTGTAGGCGAAATGTATCAAGGCTGCTGCTGCTGCTGCTGGAGGAGTCCCTACTCGCAGGTTGCTGTCGCCACCTGCGATAGTGGAACATCGGTGCGCAATCCTCTTCGTGATTATTCGACGGTCATTGTCTATACTTTGTTTAACGATTTCGATATTTTTCTTCTGCGTGGGTCGCGTATTATCGGGACTGGTACGAAATGGGACGAGCTATATCGTGGTTCGTGGATCGAGATAATTTACTCGGGACAAATCGTTCGAATTGCATAAAAAATGTATTATTTAATTTTAAAAAGATTTTCTATTTTTTTTTCATTTTAGACATTTTTTACATTTTGGACCTCTTGGACGAGAAATAATTCATGCATGTAAAAACTATTTTTACTGTGTATCAAATAATTATGGGCGTGTGCAATCCTCTTCGCAATTCTTCGGCGATCATTGTCTATACTTTGTTTAACGATTTCGATATTTTTCTTCTGCGTGGGTCGCGTATTATCGGGACTGGTACGAAATGGGACGAGCTATATCGTGGTTCGTGAATCGAGATAATTTTGTCGGGACAAATTGTTCGAATTTAATAAAAATTAAATTAATTAATTAAAGAGATTTTGTACACTTTGGACATTTTTGACATTTTGGACTTTTGAGACGAAAAATGATTCACGAATACAAAATATATTTTTATTGTGCATTAAATATTTAAGCGTGTGTACGCGTTTAATTTGATTTAATTTATTCACTGCTGCGTTCATCGTGACAGCGTGGGTGCGAGACGTCGATTACATTTTGTTTTCTGACCCGCGCCGTTTCGTTAAACTCTCTCTTTCTCCTCGAAGAAGCTGCACGAAAGAAAATATGAAGAATAATGATATAACGATGCCTCCCGCCATTAACTCTGTCGACATCGCGTATATACAGCATATTTGTCATCGAATAGCGCACGCAGCTGACCCTTCAAACCTCAATAATTATCATGCCGGCGCGTAAGAAAAATTATGAGTTATATAGAGACGATGCGTTTACTGAGAAAGTTTGAAAAAGAAATAAAAACAAAAAAAAGGCGGTATTAAAAAGAACATATATGCAAAAAAATTGATGAGACACAGAAAATACGTGAATTATTGGACAAATTTGGTATAACGGTAGAATGGAACGAGAAGGAGAAAAAAGGGTGCAATTAACTTTCCGTAAGAGCGCTCGCGCTCGGGAGCTCTCGAGGCGTATTACGCGCCGATGTTCCGCGTCGGCGGTAATTGCATTTTGCAAGAAAACTTTTGCGTGAGTTACTTTTTTTATTTTTATTTTATTTTCATGTTTTATTTTTTTTACCCTCGCGACAAATTTGCATAATGTGCGAGGTTGAACACGGTGCCGATCGATCGGTTAATTTAAATACTGAATATAGTTGGTATAATATGTGTGCCTCATACAGTAAAACGGAGACGGTCTTAACTATACTGTAGCACACAACGCACGGATGTGTATACTTATACGCGGGCGGCGCGCGAGCCTCGTCGTCGTCGTAGTCGTTCTCGTCCTCGTCGTCGTCTTGTTCGCTTATGCTGCGCGCGCTCTTGCCCATTAGTTCGTAATTATCGTTACTTATTGCTGGTAAATGCCTTTGGCATCGGTGCAATCCGTGGCTTCGCGCACTTACGATCTGCCACCGCGTTAATTCACCTAATCGAAAGTAAAAGGAAGAAGGACGATACGGCGGATCGAGAACAGGGAAGCGGGACAGACGGAGTCCCGGAAGTCTCGACGACGCTTCGGGGCTTACGGAGCTGATAAAAAAAAAATAGTTCGTAGCTCGTTTAACCCACTAGCCGACAACGGCAATAAATGCAGCGTTTCACGCAAGAATCTTGTTCCGCAACAAATTCAATTACACACACATCGCGGAACGCACTCAGCTCGGAAAAGATGAGATAAAAATGAGAAACCGACGAAGCTAAGAAAATATTAACATTATTTCAGCCGAAATCTCGATCAAGACCGCACACGCAGTAAAAAATCTAACAAAAATTTCTTGACCAAAAATATGTATAATTTTATTCGTGGTAATATTTCCTTTTCCAACAGACCATACTTTTAAATATGGTAAATTTAACGCCATTAATATTATAAAGTTAACAAGGAAAATGAATGGTAAAATTATGAAAAAGAAATATTGTGAAGTTACCAAGAAAAGAAAATAATGTGCATTTGTGAACGAGAAATGTTTGCAAAGTGTTCACACCTTTTTAACCTCGCAGGGGTGGCTGTTGCGTATATGGTGCAGCGGAATTCCCTCAAACAACATCGTATTCGTGCCGAAGAGATCAAATTGTTAACTAATAAAAATGGTAGAATTAAAGTGATTAATATTATAAAGTTAACAAGAAAAATGAATGGAAAAATCATTGTCAATTTATTAAGAAAAATAAATAATGTGCATTTCTGAAAGAGAAATGTTTGCAAAGTGTTCAAACCTTTTTAACCTCGCATGGGTGGTTGTTGTGTACATGGTGCAGTGGAACTCCCTCGAACAGCATCGTATTCGTGCCGGAGAGCTCCCTGTGCCGAATATCGTGTTTCAAATCCGCGGCATATATAAATAAACATATATAAGTTTGCCCGGTGGTTTTTTTTTTTTTTGCGGCCGAATGCGCGGCGCGCGGTTTTCGCGAAGCGGCACGACGACAGCAGGGAGAGATCGCGGTGGCCCCGGTAGAGAGCCAGCACGTCGTCGTCGAGGCCCAAAGGTCCCCGGAGGAGGTCCGCCCTCTCTCTCCCCGACGCACGGTGGAAGAGACGCGCGGGGTCGCCTCGGGTCAGCGGATATGTGCGATCCGAGGATCCGCGGCGCTGTGTACACCGTGTCATGCGATATGCCGCGACTACTACACTGGCTCCCTTCTCGCTCCTACGATACGATATGACGCCGGTGTCCGAACCCGCTGTGCAGTATCGTCGTGTGCAATAAACTCATTTTCGACCGGAAATACGTCACTTCCGGTCCAGAAAAATTATTTTCCGACCGGGAATGCGTCATTTCCGGTCCAGAAAAATTATTTTTCGACCGGAAATACGTCACTTCCGGTCCAGAAAAATCATTTTTCGACCGAAAGTGGCGTCATACCGGAAAAATCGAAATAATGAGTTTTGTCAAATCGGAAGTGACGTTATTTCCGGTAAATCGCCGAAAATATAAATTGCCGTTTTTTAAATCCCATAGTCCATCGCGAGGGCGGGGAACGCCCGAGCCACAACAACTTGCCAGTACTAAATACGTCAAACGTAAATTGCTATATATTTCAGGAAATATATTTCATAGATGTGACACATATGTTTTTTTTTACATACGTCACATATACATTTTTTTTTCCTTCGTTTGCGCATATTTTATATTTTCGCAACGCTTCGCGGTACGCTGAAGGTAGTCGAATCTTCGCTACCGTAAAGGTTCCCTTAGTTATTTCTTCCTGATTTATGGGACGCAAGAAAGATCCTCGGCTATCTCTCATAGCGAGCGTGTAAATGGAATTTAATCGCCAATTTGTCGGGGTTTATTATCGCCAGTGCGGCGGGGCTCGTTCGATCGTCGAGATAAGCAAGTTTAGAAGAGCGTTGGGCACGGGCTCTCTTTCCTCCAGCCCGTGCAGCTGGAGGACGACAGTGCTCGGCTGCCCCGGCTACCTCGAACAATCGAGCGGACACGAAAGAACCGAGGGCTGCAGAGGCGCACCCACAGTAGTGCATGCTTGCTTGCTCGAAAGAAACAAGAGTATATATATACACATGAAAAACCTCTTTACCATGAGGAGGAGGAAGGGGGAAGGGGCCCATTGTCGATCCTACGACTTTATGAGACCGACGAGACTAACCGGCCACCGAGACTCACGAGACTCTTACACGCGCATTTTGTAGCTTCTCTTTTGCAAAACTTGACCGAACGAGCTGTTACAAGACAACGTGACGTTCTCCACTTTGAGAACAAGCTACGATTTCAATTCTATTAAAATTTCGATCGAACCCTTCACCACTATAGCTTCATCTCGTAACTTACCCACGGAAAGGTTTTGTGCCTTTAACAAACATTACATGTCCACAGACCTCCACCGTTTTTTTAATTCAAGAGTACGACTCTTTGACGAAGATCAAAGATCAAATGTTCATTTCTCATGCTCATTTCATTAACATTTTTTTTTTTTTGTGCAATGTTTCGAGCAGTTTTTAATTTTTATTCGCACGGCTACTTGTCTTCGCTCGAATTTTGCGCAGCTTCGATTTACTCGCAGGTCTAAATATCTTCGTAATTAAAACTGAAATGTCAGTTCTCTTGCAATCGGCTCAAATCGAATCTCCGACTCGTTCGCCAAGTGCTCCGCCTCCCTGGCTCATTCTCTCAAAAGAGCCCCACACACAGAAATTTTTTTAATTTTTAATAAAACATTTTTTATTTTAATAATACGACTGGTTGCTGAGAGATGAAATGTTCATTAAATTTACATGTTTTTGTTGTATATTATTTCAAACTATTATCAATTTAAATCCATGGGCTAGGTATCGTCGTTCAAATCTTGCACAGCGTCGATTGTCTCGCACGTCTACGTAGCTTTACTATTAAACCGAAAGATCAGTTGTCTCTTGCAATCGGCTCAAACCAAATCTCCGACTCGTTCGCCAAGTGCTCCTCCTCGCCGGCTCATTCTCTCGCGCGGTTCCGTCGACGCTCGACAAAAGAGCCCTAAGACACAGGGGGGGCGCCCCCTCCGGCAGAGAGACGCGTCGGCAGGATAGCGCAAGAGAAGAAGCCGCCGACGCGGCCGTAGCGTAGCTGCAGAAGCGCGCAACACCGCCAGGATCGTATGCAAGAGCAGCATTGGCTAGCTGTGCACGCGGAACGGTAGGGATAATAATAAAACGAGATATCTCGTACGTGGGCGGTCGTATTGTTAGCGCAACGAGGTATGCGCGCGTTCTCCTGTGCTCCTTGCGCGGTGTGTTGAGCGCGCTTCGAGAGGCCTCGCGGTACCGCGGCACTTCTGTCCTCTCCTTCGTTCCGCGAGCCGCGAGAGACCGTCTGCTCGCTTTTCAGAGAGAACGAGCCTAAGAACGGCCCGGAGAAAGATAGTACCAGCTCGGATGTATACCTCCTGAAGATACTCCTCGCGGAATACCCGACTCGTTCTACAGCGTCGGCAACACACCGATATACATAGGCAAGAGAGGAGCAAAATGGATTTGGGAGGACATTTTTCTTTCCGTATCCTGCCAGAAACTTTCTGTCTGTTCGCTCCCTCTCCCCTGTCTCTATTTCTCGTACATTAATTTTCTGTCCTCTCCGATCTTCCGACACTTCTTTAAATTACATAAAAAAAAAAAATCTTTTGTGGAGTCAATTAAATTTTTTAAAAATTAAACATCTATTGCGGTCTTAGTTTCAATTCCCTCCTAATTTTATTAAAAATCTCTTGTGGTAGCAATTAAATAAAAATTAAACATCTGTTCTCGTGTTAACTTGAATTTTTTAAATTATTAATCGGTACTGGAAGTTAATTGTGAGAATTAAAAAGATTTTGCGTTTACTCGGAGTGGATTAAAATGACGCTCGGGTAAGCCTCGTCTCCCCGGGAGTAGGCTTAACAGTGGGTTCGTTGGTAGAGTACATAATATGTAAATCGCTCCGAGAGATCTTGCGGGGGCCGTGAAACTCAACGAGGGAGAGTGAGAGAGTTCCCCCGAGCCGGGAGAAGCTGTTGCTGCTGGCTTGCTGCGCGACTCTCGCTTCAAAAGCGACGCCGCCGCGATAAACACGCATTATTCGCCGGAGTGCATCGCGCCCAGCGGCTCGAGAAGCTATGCAAGCCTTCCTCTTCGCTCCTCAGAGAATCCGTGCGCGCGCTCCCCCCCCCCCCCCCCCCCCCCCCAACGCTATCGGCACCGACTTGCCACCGGGAACGAGATTTTACATTGTCTTTTATAACTACTCGTTTTCCGCCTCGCTGAGCTTTCGTCGGGCTTTTCGCGATTGATAAGGAAACGCGCGAGGCTCCGCGGGCGAGATACGCATTCCTCGAGGAATTTCTACATCGCCCTCGGGAATTCACTGTTCTCGCCTGATTACTTTATTTTTATTTAATTTTTTCATCTTATTTTTCTTTTCATACAATTTTATTTTTCACTACTTTTATGGAGGAACGGCACGTGCTCGCGCGAGGCGATACAACGAGAAAGGGTAAACCGCGCCGGTACGCGTGGGTGACACGCCGGGCGGGAGATAAACTCGCGGTGAAATAAAAGCTAAAACCCGAAGTCCTTGAGACAACTGAAAATTTTCTGTACGGCAAACGACGGGATAGACAGTGATGGTCATGGTCGGCCTCGCCGTAGCTACTATGCTAAACGGGTCCACCCACTTTAATTTCTTTTTATTAACCGAAACCGCGTCGACCTGTTCGGTGTCTCCTTTACTCGGCCGGATATTTTTTTTTTCTCACTCCTTTTCGCCGGCAGAGACAGCGAAAACGTTACTTTCGCGGGGCGAACGAACGCGCTCTCTTGTTCGGGCCTCGCGATTCCGTGGGTGCTGCCTTCGGAGATTTTTTTTTAATTTTTAAATTTTAAATATGTATTTTTATCACGCAACCATTAATCATTGAATTGACTCTATCGCGCTTAATTAAATGCTGGTTATCGAAGCGTTGGATAATATAATCGTAACATGCCTGTGTGTAGCGCAATAACGTCGTCGATCCGCGCCGAGTTTCCGTAGGATGGAAATCTGTGGGTAGCGGAGTTACGCGTAGGCAAAATGAGGTCTTGGTCGAGTCTTCAAATCTGTTGATCTCGGCGGCTCTCGGGAATTAACGCAACTGATCGAGACAATGGTAAATGTGTCGGATTCGTGGTACTTCCTGACGAATTCTCAAAGATACATGTTTATACGCATGTGTATGTATGTATATAAAATCACTCCTGATTTCGTAGACGACTTCCCGCGGAGGATGTGGCCGCAGCCTCGTTTCGGTCTCGCGATACGTCACCGCTCGAGTTCGCTCCGCGATCTCCAGTTTAATCAGTTTATCGCGACTCCGCGAAGAGACGAGAGTGATTTTAAAACACATTTCATAAATCTACATAGCATATAATTATGTAATTCCATTGCGATTAAATTTCGAACGTCATTTCGATTTATTTTAATTTGTTTAACAAGATGGGTGTTTAGAATTCGCGACGGACGACCAGAGTGATTCGCGAGCTAAGCAGTGTGTCGGTAATCGTCTATTTTACTCCGGTTACCGCCCCGTGCCCACCGGAGTTTCTATAAATATCACAAAAGTAAGGAAAGGACATAAAAACATCGGAAGACCGTCGGACCGCGAAGACATAGCACGAGGATGTCTCGAAACGAGCGCGCGAGTCAAACATGTTTAGCGTTCGAACGTTCCGTCCGGTGTTCTCCTAAAATTCGCTCGTTGTTTAAATTCGTGGAGAATAACAGAACGAACCGCTTTCCGCGGGATTACTCCTTCGTGCTCGTTGGCCCCGTTAAACTTTTGTTGTCATAATATTTTGTCTATTTGGGGCTCGATTATAATTTTAGGCGATTTTACTCGAATCGATGAGCTTAGTTGGATTAAAACGGAAGAAAAACATTGAGAAGCGTCAGTCGACTGAGTGTGCGTGAAAAACACTGTTCAAGTCACACATGCGACGAGTCTCACGTACAACCTTTGTTGTCATAATATTTTGTGTCTATTCGGGGCTCGATAAGAATCATAAGCGATTGTACTCAAATCGATGAGTTTAGTTGGGTAAAAAAAAAAGAAAAAAAATTATGAAACATCGGTTGACTCAGTGTGCGTGAAAATAAAACTGTTCAAGTCACACCTGCGACGAGTCTCACGTACAATATCGTCTCGATTATCACGTGCTAATCTATGAGTAGTTGTTTCATTGATCCTGTGTCGCCGTCGTCGTCTTTGCCGTCCCGATGACATCACGGCTCTGGGATAGATCGGGCAGACACGGTATAGAGAGGTAGTAAACAAAGCTTTCGTAATTGTCGGCTTGTCAAACCAGCAGACAAAGAGAGCGACGGACTGCGTATACGCGTTTCTATCTATGTGTGTGTGTGTGCGAGCGTGCGCGCAATGCACCGCAGGATTCTCTTGGAAGTCGTGAGACTTGCTCAGCTGCGCTCCAGCCAACGATTCTTAGCATACAGGCTCGTTCAGCCGAAGCGTATCTTTATCTCGCGGAATTAACGCTTCGGAAATCGCGTGCAAAAAAAAATTGTAAAAAAATCAAAAGTAACGTTTCAAGGCACTTCTCATGCTCACGCAGCGTCCGTCTATCGATCGCGGAACTCCCATATATACTGGACGATCCAATCCAATGTATTACTCGACACGGTAAAGATGAAAGGAAATCATGAACAAAAATGTGAATTTGGATATTTTTTCTCGGATTTATATATCAGATAATAAAAATGAATATTAAAATATATTTCCAATTTAATTATGAATGGCTCTGTAATCGTAATCCAGTATGCATCGGCTCGTTCAGCCGAAGCGTATCTCTGTCTCGATGAATTAACGCTTCGGAAATCAACTGCAAAAAAAAATTAAAAAAAAAAGTTTCAAGGCACTTCTCACGCAGCGCCCCTTTATTGCTCGGGGAACCCCAATACATACTGGACGATCCAATCCGATGTATTACTCGACACGGTAAATATGAAAGGAAATCATGAACAAAAATGTGAAATTCGAACTTTTTTCTCGGATTTATATATCAGATTTAAAAAAATTAATATCAAAATATATTTCCAATTTAATTATGAATGGCTCTGTAAGCGTAGTCCAGTATCCGCCGGCGGTGCGGTGAATCGAGTAACGAAAGGTCAAGTGACAATGATTTCCAGCCAGGTGCTCGCGCGCCGCCACCGCAACCGCGAAGTCTGTTCTCTCTTTCTCGTCCTTGTCGTTATCCTGCTACCGATCGATCTTGCCGGTCTCCAACAACATTACGAACAACTTATCGATTCATCCGAGCATTTTCTCTGTCGCCTCCTTTCCACAGACACACACATGGACACACACATGCACATGTTCTGCATATCTTTACGAGTTCTCCTAAGCTCGCCGTATATAACGCATCTCGTTCGCGCTGTGCTATCTCGCGATTTTTTTGATTTTTTTCCCCCCTCTCGATTCGCACGTGGTGCCGATACAGGCAGCGAGCGGCGATGAGAGCAGCGGTGGTGTATCGGTAGCTCTCCGGGTGACTACGATAATTGGCGAGAGGCCAATTGCTCCAATGCCGAGGGCACACCGCCGTCGACGCGGAGATGCAACGTGCTCGGGCAGCGGTATCGTGATAACTCGGCTCGGGCACTCCCTCTCCCTGCGTCTCGCGAATAAATTATTTGCCCGCGGCGTGGCGAACGAGTGATAAGGAACCGCGGTTTTGTCTAGGGAACTCGAATAAATTATCATCTACGGTACTATCGCCGCACACGTGATTTTTCAACCCAGCTTCAGCTTCGTGAAACGAAAAATATAAAAATGCCACCCCTCAATGCCCAATGCACCGTACCTTGCTGCGTAAAAACGTCTATTTTCATGAATTTTCTAAATACATTCAATTTTTTTTTTTTTTATCGCGGACACAAATTTACGGATAATAATGCATCCTTGAGAATGTTTGTCGAACATCTTTTTCGTCATAGAATTTTATCATCCAAGCCTGGAAAGAATGATGTGAATTTTCTGATAACAGAAAGGTGTCGAGTTAAGAAAAAATTACAGCTGCAGTTAAAGCCTCCATGATTTAACGTGTAAAAATAATAAATAAGAGAAAGGCTCGAATAATGGTAGAAACGATGGATCCGTGCCGAAACGGTGGTCCACACTAAGAGTTTATCCCCGAGTTTCTATTATGAAAGATCTGTGGCGCAGCTGTTTGGACACATCCGAGATTGTCGTGAGCGGAGATGCTGGTAGCATGCTGCGTGGACCACATCGTCGGGCTAGGCGCAGTCGTGAACTACGCGTCGTGTAGGCCCGACGTGGTCCAGCACAGCGGCCGCGGTACAGAGAGCATAGGAACGACGCGTTCCGAGACGCCTCCGGGGCCTAACACTGCATTAATAAGACGGCAAAAGCATCGGCTCGGCTAACGCACGCGAAATAGCTCTCGGAATAGATCTTAACGGCAGTAGGCCACCGAGAGTAATCCCCGCATAGACGCACACACGGACTCATACGAGTCTCGTTGTACGATATGTGCATGTCGGGGACTTTCGTGCTGTACGAGCTACCGCTTATATACACACTATGAGCGCAACGTTTCCCTTTGTGCCAGGCATATTCGCCGACTCCGAGCGTCCACCGTGCGAAACATTTAATGCGCGCGCGGGCGTTTATTTCGCGGGCGAGAAATCCCGAGAATTATCGAACGTTTAGCACCGACACGTAAGCGGCAGAATCGTCGAAGATAAAGAATTAGCAGCGTTGGGAATAAAATTAGAAATAAATCTAAGACCATTTTTTGGGATTATTAAGTAAACATGAATAATCCCAAGTGGCATGAGAGTCGATAGAGACGTAACCCGGTCGAGAGACCTCTCGGTAGCGGAATCTCTCGATCCGTTCGAGAGATCGCTCGTTGATCGGCGGACAATCGGCACCGCTGACGCCGACTAATGAGAGCGGCCGTGATCAAGCACCGTACCCCATGTAATATGTATAATAAGAGAAAGACGGGAGAAGAGAAGAAGCAAAAAAAAAAAAAACCGATGAAATAAAAATAAAGAGATGGAGTACGATAAAGGGTTTGTGGCGAGCGCGAGTGCACCGGGCACCGTGAACGAGAGATCGGACTGCGGGCGTCTGTTATCGAGCGCCGTTGTACAATTCGAAAGTAACGGGGCGTCTCCTCGTCGTTCGCGCATGCATCTTGCTGTCCGCCCGAGATCCCCGGCGTACAGAAGCACCCGCGGAATCACCACGTCATTAATTCGTCGAGTGGGCTTTAATGAGATTATTGACGGTCGATTGGCAGCCGCGCTCGTCGCTGCCACGTACCGATCTTTCCGCCCGCACTCAACTTTTCTACTTCTTTTATTGTGATGATTATTATTATTACTATTATTAATACCAGCAGCTTTTTGTTCCTCCGAAGCTTTGCGCAATCGGATCGATGCGCTTGGAATATTCCTCTCCGGTCGAAAAATGAGATTTTCAAACCGGAAGTGACGTATTTCCGTTATGACGTCACTTCCGCTCGGAAAATGAGATTTCCAAACCGAAAGTGACGTATTTCCGTTATTGCGTGACTTCCGGTCGAGAAATTCGGTTTTCAAATCGAAAGTGACGTATTTGCGTTAGATCTGGGGAAATCTGAATTCAAAATTTCATGGTCCATAGCGACAGCGTTCGAGCCACAACAACCTACTCGTTATGTATTTTTATTTTTTATTTTTCGAGCTGCGGAGCTGCGGAGAAATATATTTTTAAAAATATGTTAGATTCGTTAATGTTATTGTCTCATTGTACACGCGGAAAATTGGACAATCGAGGGCTTTTACGCCGAGAACGTTTAAAGATATCGGAATAATTTACGGTACAGCCATTTCGTACATGAGAAACGGGCTTTTCTCTTTCAATCGGGAACATGAAGAAAACGAAGAAAAAAAAATTCTGATATCTCGCGTGGCCGAGAGTAGACATCCAAGGGCGCGCCGATAAATTGCTCTCGCGCCCGCGCGCTCCTCTCCGGTTTCTCGGCGCAAGAAGAAGAATAATCGCGTTACTCGTTGGCGAATAAGAAGGTGGTGGCTGACTCTCTTCCTCTCTTCCTCGCCGTTTCTCGCGCGCTTTGCACACAATTTCCATCCGTAGGCCGCTCGGTTGGATCCGCGCGAAAATAAAGTGTTGGCGGCGTGGAGAGTGCGAAGGATATCCTATACGCGGTTGCCGGTTTTGCAGTGAAAACGCGCAATACGCAATGTAACCGGGGAAGTTGTTCCCGCGCGGATAGAGAAAGGCGGAGGGACGGAGACAGAGAGAGGAGAAGAAACGGTAGTGAGGCCCTTATTAACATTTCGCTGGAGGATTCGTGGCGAGATTAAATTGACAGGGAGGATTTGCGAGTCGTTTGTTACCTGCTGGCTTCTTCTTGCGCTCCTCGCGAACGAACTCTGTCCTTCGCTTGCGCCGCACCGCGGACCCACAAAGAGACAATATCTTTCTCACTCTCTCAACCCCGTCGTCGTATCTTTTTTTTTTTTCTTCTTTTTTTTATTCCTCTTCCTCTTCGTTCGCAGAGCGCCGCGCGAACAGACCGATCGCATCTCCGCCGCAAGGAGACTCTCTCCGGAGCGCGCGCGCGCGCGCGAGAGCGAGCGCACCCCCGGGTGAACATCCAAGGGAACGCGGGTGTAGGTCTCGCGGTTCGTTGCACATAAGCTCAGCCGCGATCTCTCGTCGATCCTCCTTCCTCGAGGCTGCCCTACGATATTCCACTGTCCCGCTGGATTTACGCGCGTACCGCGAGGTGTACGGAGCAGAATTTACGCACCCCGGGTGTTCGCCGCTGAGAAACTGGTGCACCGTGCTTCGGCCCGAGTGTTGTGCGATGTTGCGAGGCATAAAATAGCCAGGAAACAAGCAACTTCCTCCCGGGACGAGGAAGATACTAGAGGTGCGAAGGGGCGAGCAATTTTGTATTTTTTTTTTTTTTTTAGAAAGACACTAGGATGATTTAAGATCGTTCGGAAATAATTTTTGTCTGTCTATTCTCGGCGGCTGAACTCGTCATCTTTGAGCGCGATTGAGGCCACGCGCATTAGGGCCATCCCTCCGGGTGGAGCTAGAAAATTTTCTGGCTTTTGCGTCGAAATAACGCTGTTGCTACACACACGCGTGACAATCGTATCATTAGTTGGAACACAAATGGTACACGTTGGAAACAGCTGAGCGATCCTCTGTTCTCGCGCGGAGGTGTGGCGAAGGTCGCGAGAGTTAACTTTAACGGAGAATTTTCTGCACTCGCAAGGTTCCGCGAGGTAACGCGCGAGCTTTATCTCGCATGGGATACACATTATATTATAATACACACACACGTATATATATATATATATATATATATATAATTGCACGTTACTTTGCGTACAGGAATAAAGCCGCTTTTCAAAGGGAGAGCTATTAGAGTTTGCCTCTCGCGGGCTAGAGAAAAGCGGCGAGTGATTTATACGCGACATCGTTATATCCACCGGCTTCGGAGATATCTCTCCTCAAGAGGAGGAGACCTTGCCGATCGCCAGTCGACGAATAAGTGAGCAGAACTCAAGAAGGAATATCGTGGATTATTTCTCGTCGTCGATAACGGAGAAGTCGCAATTTTTTATTCTTCATCACAGGCAGATATTTTACAACAGAAATTGTAGAGCATCACCTACTGGCGATGCCCTATCAGACTATTGCAATCCCAGATTCGTACTTGTCCCTTCCCGAGTAGAAATTTTCGAGCGTTACATCGGGCCCTGATAGGGTCCTGATAAGGCCTTATCGGGCCCTTGTCAGGCCTTATCAGGACCTTATGAGGGCCTGATGTAACGCTCGAAAATTTCTACTCGGGCTGATTGTCCTACAAATTCTGGAAACGGTTCCTAGATTTTTTCCTCAGTGAACCGAGCGACACAATCGCCGAAGAGTTCCGTGGGCTCGTCGTCGATAACGGACAAGTGCCAATTTTTTCTTCTCCATGCCCGGTAGGAATTTTACAGCGGAAATTGTAGAGCAACACCCCACAGGCGATGCCCTATCAGACTATGGGAATCCCAGATTCGCACTTGTCTCTCGCTATACAAATTCTGTAAACAGCGCACTTTATTGCGGTCTCTGGAATCTCGGTCAAGTGCTCGGTCGAGAGGGCGACTTTGCACTGGTGCCGCTGCCGGTGCAAACAGTGATCGACAAACACGCTGTGTGGGGCCCGTCACTGTGCCGCTGGAAAAGGTCGAGGCACTCTCGGAAAAATATTGTTCCCCCGTGAGCCATTGACAGACTAGTGAATAGTGATCGCTGATCTTTTTGATTAAAACTGCTGTTTCCAATGCTCGATAGTTAGCTCGAGCCGACTGTTTTACACCGTTAGGCAACCGTTAGGAAAGAATGGCGGAGAGCTAGTGGGGAGGGGCAAAACGGACCATTTTTCACGATTTTTTGCGGAACGGGAATGAAGGACACCGGTCCGTTTTGCCCCTGGATTCCGTTTTCTCTCGCTATCCCCTGGTAAAAAAAAAATCAAGTGAAATGATTCTCCAAGATGGATAGTGAGAGGAAGGTACCGGGTAACGACGTAAGCGCGTGTGATAAACAGCATCGAGTCCCCCCGTAGCGAGGCTTTGCAAAACCCCGGTGCGAAACATTCGTTAACATTCCCCGAGAGTGCGGTAATGATAGCCGGCGTAGACTGTGTCGCGGGGCAAGAAAACCACCGAGCTCGCTCCCGGTATTCCCTCGATGCGCTCACCGCGCACTCATTTTTCTCTGTCCCTCTATAACCACCGAGAGGTGGGGAGGGGGAGAGGGGACAGTTGGTTGCAGCGGAGCGAGAGGCGTTAATCCCGGTCTTTGATAGTCCGTTACAAAATTAATAGAACGAACGGATGACGTTCATCCTGGCCTCTTCCACGCCGCGGCTCTCTTCGGGCAGCCGACAAAAATAAAAATAAAAAAACACTGTTGCAAACGCGTTCGAACGCCGAACGCTCGCCGCACGGGAGATCCAAGGCGCTCGTGCGACTGTGCGTGATCTGCGATCTTGGATAAATAAATCTCCGGGAAATCGATGGACCCACATCGGTGAGGCTCTTCCGCTACGTTAATTGGTACAAGAGTAAACCATGAGAATTTCTTTATTTATCTTTAACGCTCCGTTATTGATATACATTTAGCCAAATACAAATGGTCTCGCTAAGACGATGGACCGAGTTATGCTTGCTCGAGTAATATCAATAATTAGGGTAAAACTGGTAATCATAGACCGGTTCGTGTATCATTGATTTGCTTGCTAATCAAGGTGATCCATATTCAACAGTTTCGTTCTAACAAATATTTTTTCTTTTTTTCGTCAACACTAAAAGCGATTAAATTCTTCGGGATTAAGTGAAGTGGCACTCTAGCGTTAATGGCTGTCGGGCCGACTATTTCCCACGTGTCTTCGGCGGTACAGCCAGCGACGCACCGGCGATTCGAGCCAACGATAGAGTCTCTCGCTGCACCATTAGAGCCACTTCTACACTCGCATACACGGAAATAGAAACGCGCACACGCACAAAGGGTTGAGAGAGAACTGATCAGCTATATAACGCGGTGTGTCTATCACTCCGGTCTTTTCTTCCAGCCCTCTGCAAGCGCCCCGTCTGTAACTATAGTACGAACGCGTAAGTTCTCTAGTCGATCCGTCAAGGCGATTGATGGCCCGCGAGAGGAGAGGCTTCCAGTCTCTCTCGTGAATCGCGGGCGCGAGCGCGAACGAACGGGCCTTGAGGCTCCCGCGCTCGCGGTATCCGCGGCAGACGGACAGACGGACAGACAGACGCAGCAGTATTCCGCTCAATGTACCGTCGCGTACTGTATGCAGTTCCTATCGGATTCCTACATCTCGCGCTAGTCGCTTCAATGAATTTAAGCCTCCCGTGAATGTGAATGAATGGAGAAATATTGTTCGCCGCGGTATGCGCGAACACGAGAAGTGATTTTCATTCGATTTGAAAAACAGAAAAAGAACAAGCCCTCGGGCGACCGATCGGCTTGGTGGACCGACGAAAAGGCAGGACAAGAAAACAACCAAAAATTGTCTCGTGACAACCGCGAGTCGTTGGACGCGTTTAGTCACGGAACTCGCGCATTGGTAATGAAAAAAAAAATGAAGAAGAAGGAGTAAACCGAAATATCGAAGAGCCGAATGCGAGACGTTTGTCAGCGAGAGTCTTCTACCATCCCGTACGCGAGCTTGCATCTTAATCCTCGTCCGAATGGCTACGGGACGTCGTCGAAAGAGGCTCGGGCGACCGTCGTCGATATATTTTCTTCGGATACGAGCGGTGACTCTCCTCCGAAATCATCATCGTCGTCGGATACGAACGTGGGCGTACCGGACGTTTCGACAACTCCGGAGTCCCGCGGAGGCTCCTCTGTCGCCGCGGCCGAAAAGTCGGCGTGGGCGCGAGTCATTTGCGAGCTCTGGACGGAGCCCGAGGCCACAAATGTGCCCCACCTCCCGTCCATCGTCGGTTGCGAGGACGAAGGGGACGATGCCGAACGATCGAGCGAAGCTCGTGAGCGATTCCGAAATCGATGCCCGCCCCGGCGGATAACCGGCAAAAGTTACCGTGGGCGAGGTGAACCCGGGAGAGACTCGAGCCGAACTAGCGACTGTCTGATTCCCTCGGGCATCCAGGTGAATGTCGTGCGGCTCTGCAATAATCACGCGTTCCAGAAGGCGCACATGTTGCAGGCCCCGCTTGGCTGAGGCCCCATTGAGAGATCTCCAACTGTTATCACGGTCGTTCGCGGGCGTGGAGAGCGTGAACGTTCGGAACGTGGGCGAGAGTCGTTTCCGGTCTCTGCGAAGATCCGACGTCGAATTATTGGCCAATACCGGCGAAAGCGACCAAGAGGATCCGAGACGGAGAGTAATATCGACGCCCATATTATACCACGAGCGCACCTATATAACTCGTCGGATCTCGCGATGATATTTCGTGTGGAACGATAATATTTGCTCATCCGAAACGTTCGAGTTTGCCGGATAAGAAAAAACAAGCGAGAACAACGCCCACGCTCGAGCTCATAGATTCGCTGGAATATACCATTCAGCTTATATCGAAGGTAGAGCGTATCGTAACGCCGATGCGAATGAGTCGATGGAATTCTCAGCGAGGGTCAACAGAGTCGGTGGATCCATTCGTCAAATGAAAATATGACCTGGATACCAAGCTTCGGAGATTTAGAGATTCCAAGTTTGCCGAAGTTCAACGCTCTTCGCGCCGAGGTAGCGGGGGCGCATCGTCAGCTGTGCCGGCGACCCGCGGTGAGAGAGCGTCAGCTGTTTCTTTAAAATTCATCCGGGTCCTCACGGAAATCCGTCGGAACTGCGACGCCCGCTAGTCCCATCGTTAGTCCGCTCACGATTCTTTTCGGCTAAAAGTTATTCCTCTCGTCCCATGCGCCTCCCCCCCCCCCCCCCCTACCCCCTCCGCCATAATTCGTATTAATTTACCGAATTCTCATCGGACCACTGTCATAAGCGCAGAGACACGTCAAATTTGTTTTTCAATCCTGCGAATCGCCGATCGGAAGGACATTATCGATTTGAACTGTGGGCCTCATGGAGCCTCGACTCGGGAGTTTCTCGTGTTACGTTCATCAGTCGGCACCGCCTGTGAGCTATCTTCTTTCGCTAATCGTCGGGGAGAGACGCGTAGCGAAGGTAGATGCGCAGCAAAGCCGCGAAGAATCCCCGCGCGACTCTCCCGTTTGACTCGGGGCACGCGCCTTCGGGGTCGTAAGCGGTATCCCCCACCTCGCGCCAAGACCCACTCCAGCGGTCCCGAACGCATACATACACCGTATACCGTCTCACTGTGTCCCAGCTTTTCCCCCACTCGGCAGGCGAAACAGACCGCGCGGTGGCCCGAGAGCAAAAGCGTGGTGCAAGCAAAGATCCTGGGCCCTGGGGCCTCACTCCCCCCACTTCCATCGGTCGTACCCTCGCCGCTTCTCGCACCCACACGTAGTCCCGGACTCCCCACCACGCCGCCCGTTCGATCGTGGGCCCTACGCGACGGGCACTTCCAGCATCCCCACTCTCCGTCTTTCGACTCCGAGCGTAAGACCCCTCATTCGATGATGCAGCGCTCCTAAAGATCTGCCAGCGTAACACAACAACAACATTATTTTGGCCCAAGATTTAACCAAGTCCTTTCTGAAGAAAGGACAATCTATACACATTCTGTGACCGACATTTTGGAGTGTTACATCAGGACGCTGACAAGTCCAAGTTGACTTCAACTGCAAAACATCCGGCTTTTCATTAACACGCTATAATAATTCAAGTATCGACAAAACTGGCAAATTTGTATCTTGATTTCGTAACCGAAGTTCAGTATCTGCCTCGAAGTCTGTAGGATACCCCAAGCCTGATACTGACTCATCTTCGTAATCCTTGGTGTTCACAACTATTAGAACTTTTATTTTCGTCTTTTTTTCCAATCTTCCTCGTCTTTATATCCACCACTGCGATACAGCAGCAGCAGCAGCAGCAGCAGTCTCGTCGAAGAGCAACCACACGCGGTCCAAGTCCTCAGCGTTTGCCTCCCGCAGGGACCGTCACGTGGCCCCACTCTTTCGCTCTCGGGTTCCCTTTCTATCCGTGTCCTTCTCTCGCGATCTTCCGTCCCTCTCAACCGGGTCCGTTCGCGCACGACTCGCGCCCGCGATCTTACACACACACGTCTGTACATACACACACACACACACACACACACACACACACACACACACACACACACAGCTGCATCTTGAAACGAGCTGACGAGGAGAGTCCCCCGGCGTCGGCCCCAACGTCGCTGGATATATGTACCCCGTCTCCGTATACCTACGTTGTGTACGTGTATACGCAACCGATTTCCCACCCGCCTTCCTCTATACCGGGCGCGCGCTCGGCTCACACACGCGGCTCGCTCCCGCTGCCGCTGGTGCTGGTGCTCTCTCGGCCGCACAACCCGAGAGTGTCATGCCCGACGTCCTCGCGAGAGAGCCTCCCGCGTTCATCCACGAGACCCGCTCGCACACAACACGAGTCACGGGCCTACTCTCGGACATCGCGGCCGTCGATCCACGCTCTATAACCGAGCCGCCGTTTCTTCCACTTACGGGATAATAAACTCTCGACTACCTAAACACGAAGCCGCGAGACCGCGAAAACGGAGTTTAACGCGCAAGCCGGTAATCGGAACTCCGGGTTTGTCTTAGTTGTTTTGTTGTTTGTTGTTGTTGTTTTTTTTTTTTTTTTTTTTTTTTTTTGCGCTCGACTGACGGATTCGCCAGTGCAGGTTTAACGCTGTGACATAAGAGAGTTAACAACAACATCGGGATAATATTCCTGCTGCAGGACAATTGAAGTTATCACTCTCGATTTCTTTCGTCCTTCGTCTCCCTTTTTTCCAATTGGACTTCAATTTTTTCATGAATTTTCCTACCCTCGAACTTCCGAATCCCAACCCCGACTCCAAGTGGTTACTGGATTCTTCGACACCCGGATAGTGCGAAAGGGGTTAACTTTGTGGACCGTACATGCAACTGCGCAGTAACGACCGTCCCTCCGGGACAAGGGTAGTCGAAAAGCCACGAGTGTGTTACCATCTCTATCGTTAAAAAATAAAAATCTGTTGTGTGCAATCGTCAGTGCAATTGTGTGTGAAGACAGTGCTCCGAAATCTGTTCATTAAAATTTTTTGGAGCTCAAAGCTATAACGTGCATCTTCGAATCCCACTACGCTCGTTGCATTCACGGAACAAAACGAATGGTGCGACTACGTCTATATATAAATACATATGCGGTAAAAGTGGTGAATATGGACCACCGTCTACGGGCTTCGCCATGTCAAGTCGGACCACCATATTCGCAATTTTTACTATATGTATATATATATTTGTTTATATAAAAAAAATATTTTTATTGCGATTTAATTGTCCCGACGGAACGGCCGAGTTTCCTTCCGACGATTGGGTGATCGATCAGAGATGATTGATCAAGGATGCCGCGGATAATCAATCTCCGAGAATTATTTATCCCGGTCGACGTTGCACTCGCGAAGCGTCGATCACGATCGCGGAATCTCGCCGTGCTAATGACAGACTAATGACCGCGAATAATAATTAAAGTTAACGGGGGAGGTTCCTCGGGGTCCGTCGAGCTCTCCTCGGTCGTCCCCGATGACTCCGGGCTACGGGAAACGAGACGTGCGTGTTCCACTTCTTCCTCCTCTTCGGTGGACGCACCAACATAGCGGGTCCCGCGCCACCCGTTGCTTAATGAAGCGATTCCTATCGTACGCTCGAATCTGATAATTAAATCAAGTCCCCCCTTGAGCCGCGCCGTGGCACGCCACGCGCATCCAGCACCCGCTTCTCGGTATTAATAACAATAAAAAATAAAAAAAATCTCGAACTGGCCGCCAAACTTTCGCGCACGTCTGCCGATACTTTTCTCTCTTGTGCGTCATCCAAAAAATAAGGTATAAATAATTTTTTTTTTGTTTTTGTAATAATAAAAATAAATAAGAAATCTTAAAGAATGTTTCGGCTCCGGTAAGCGCGCAGATAAAAATTGCATTATAATGCACGCGTATACATAATTTTTCTTTCTCGATCTCGCCGAGACGAATTATTGCGAGACGTTTATAAAATTCGATACGAATGAATTTCTTTGGCCGAGCGTCTCGCTTGAATTTTTTGAAGGCGAGCCCCGCGCGAAGACGAGACTCTTCGAAAATGCGTGTCGAGGTCGATAGCGGGAGGAGAGAAACTGTTCGGGGGGCTCTCTCACGGGAGAGTGAGAGAGCTCGTCATCGACATCGTGGGAGGGGCGCGCGTGCAGCTGAGCGCGGAGAGCTTCGGACCGGCCCAGCATCCGCGGACCACGATCTCCTCGGGAGAGCTCCTGGTTATCCTCAGCTTAAACGGGTGGCTCTCCTCTCGATTTCTACCCGAGAGACACTGCCCGTCGCACAATTTCGCAACCTCCCCTGATCTCCTCCCGCGTACGACCGTTTTTTTATGGTTTTTTTTTTTTTTTTTTTTTTTTTACTCAGTGTACTTCCGTCGAGGCCTCCGAGTCGTTACTTTCGACGGACAGCACTTTCCTTTCATTGTCTTTCACTCGTTCTATAGATATACATGTGTGTATATATCTATAGTATCGATAGAATTCCATCGTAAAATTCGAGTCACGCGAATGCGATATTCACCGGGATGAAAAATCATAATTGAATCGTATCGTGAAATGGATACATTTACCGTTAATAAAAAAGCGAGGCCCACGGGCGGAACACTAACGTACAACGCGCGAGGAGATAAACTAATGAAGAGGGACGAAGCTTAAGGGGGTTAAAAGAGAAAAAATTTCGTAACCCGACGAATGAAACCCGAGAGTCTGCCGGGAGGACGGAGACGACGCGGTTGTGAGCGAGCCAATCGAGAACGGTAAAATCTCAAACGAAAATAACCGGCACGTAAATAATTCTCGAAGGAGCATCACTCGGATGTTTCGAACGGCCTCTCGTTCTCTCTCTTCTTCCTTCTCGTAAGTCTTTCCCTCCGCGATATTGCGTACCCGACGTGAGAATATAAGAATCGCGACGGAGAAGAGAGCCCGGGTACACGCACGACGTTAATTTCGTGACTTGATACATTAAGGATAAGAAATAGCGCGATTAACCATAGCCCCGCTCCGGCGTTACGCTGGACGTTTAATTAGCAAGATCGGTTTTACGTGTGTGCCTTCGGAAGAGGCGCCTATTAATCAGAACGGTACCCGTCGCTTCGCGCTCGCGCGTAGTCCTTACACCATCGATTCTCCCTGCTTTGCCACTGACTCGAGAAAAATTATTTTTTACTCGTGCCATAAAACAATTTAATTTTATTGCCGGATAAAAATTTTGATATGATAAAAAAATCTTTTGATACATTTTTTTAAAATTATTGTTTGACCGATATCCGTTGGATCCAAACGTACTCGATTAATCGCGAGGGTACCGCGGGACCCGCGGGACATATCCGGTGCTTGTACCGTGCTAATTGCCATGGTATTGCTCTGATCCCGTGTCTGCTCGAGGCGCGATTAATTAAAACGAATTAGGCTTAATTAGTGATCACTGCGGGACGAGAAAGATGGCGATCTCGGCGAACGGAAGCAAAGTCGCGATTGCTACTGTGCACTGCGGGTGGAACATCTCGGCTCCCGTTGCGAATCCTCGCGGGGAACACGATTATATCGATTACGGATGTGACAACTTCGCGCCTCTTTCTTCTTGATGAATGACAATAATAACAGCTAATATTTTTTTAGATAAATATTACATGTCCCGTTCGGTACAAGTGAGTGCGTAGTTAATTTCAAAGGTGCCGCGATGATAGATTTGAATTTAATCGTCTATAATTGTCGGCTCTCCGTCGCGTCAGTTCGATAACGAGATACGTTTAAAAAAAGTGCGCGCGCACACACACATACACGCTCGCGAATTATAATGTATCTCGACCCACATATTCGTAATCAAAGTACCGATGCTGAGTGAGCAGTATATTTTTTAAACATAAAATTCGTACGTGCACGTCGCTCGATCAAAGTTGCAAATTTACGATAAAAAAGTACATAATCCGACGACCTAGGGAAGAGAGGTTGGTAGAAAGGGAGTTAAAAAAAAAATAAAAAAGATACAGGCTTATATCGCGAAGGAAACTCGGCAAGCGGCTCTCGTGATCGAGAACGCTCTCGCAATGAGAGATCGCGGGCTCGCTCGATCTTGACTTAATTGCCGGGTTGGGTAATTAAGGAGAGCGCGAGCGAGCGCGAAAACACTTCGGGGTATACGGCTCCCGGACCGGCGTGCCTGAGATCACGAAAGTATAAACGACGAATTTACAGGAACCGAGAATTGCGCCGGAGCGTTACGTGTGAGGAAGACAGCTGCATCGAAGAGAATATCGGGAAGAACTTGAAGTTAAAAAAAAGAACATATTTATATCTAGTCAGATAAAAATCAGGAAGAAATATCCGCATACCGCAAGGTCGGCAGTGTGACCCTGAAAGAACGAAAAAGTCAAGAATATCGCCAGTATCCGCGGATCAAAGAGAACGCAATCGAACCGACGGCAATTGCAATAACGAAACAGAAGAAAGCGAAGGAACAGGGGTCGTTCGCCTATCACCGACCGAGGATTAAAGTGCAATCGAAATAAATAAAAAAACATAATAATTTTAAAAAAGCTATATCATACTTATTTAAAAGACATTTCGAGAGCTCGAACACTAATATAAAAAAAATCACAGTAATATATGAAGACAGATATATCTATCGTACGTAAAACATAATAAAATTAAGTTAACAAAAAAACTTAAAAAATTGAAAAACAATAAGCACCATCATGGTTATCCTGGATCCCGAACAGAAGCCAGAGAGGCAGCACTGCGGTCGTCGAATGTGCGCCATATGCAGACGAGTCAAACGTGATAAAGGTAAAAGACATTATTTATATTCGTTACGGTCACGATGTCGAAACCACTTTGCGGTGAGTTCGACGCGTGTGTCAAGCTCGCGTCGGAGATTTCAACGCGTGGATCCCGAGCTAGATCAAACATCCTCCAAGCCTCTCGCGTTTGATTTGAAGATCCATAGCGGATCTAGACGATCGATCGATCGGTCGATAATTTATTGTTACCGAATATTTTTTCTTATAAATAGCACATCATTCTATTCCAAAAGACCAGACCGGTCTCTTAAGATTCTTCGGCCTCATGCAAATGTCTCGTTAGTCCGAAACACCTGAAATTCTCGCGTGGGTCGCGACGGAGTGCATTGTTTCTCTCCGTTCGGCGACACATCAGCTGCACACGACGTGCGGACTCCTCCGGACGCGCATGGATTATTCATTTGGGAGGAGGTAACGCTAGCTCGTCGTTCCGGAGGTGACGAACGCTCGTTCACTTACGTGCGTCAAACCGAACAGACGCACCGGGCATGCGTTAATATAATAAATTAACCGGCGACACACGCGAGCTCGGAGTTGATAAAACGTTTTGTATTCCATTATTCTCCGTTCCGAATATATCGCGATGCGTGGCTAAATCAATTGGCAGTCGAGCTTCTTCCTCCGAGAGCCTCGTGAGCTCTTTCTTTATTTTTTTCCCCTCCATTACCGATGGACGAAGAACCGATTTGTTCGAGGCGATCCGTTACCCGACAGATTACAACAGACACGGGCCATCATTATGCATCGGTCTCCTGTCTTTCCATGTACCGCATATCTCAGTCGAAGCGACAGTCTTCCATAACTCATATCGGTATACAGTAGAGATCACAGTACGCCGATGTGATATCCGAACGAGGAATTTCATTGAGAGAACCTGCCAGGAGGCTCGGCACGTTTCTCCACCTTCTCCTCGTCCCTTCGTTCGATATCTCTCAATCCCATTATCATTATTTTCCATAGACAACGTTACACGTATGTAAACCAGTAACAGCGGGGAAACTGTGCCCTCGTGTGCGCATAATGTGCACAATAATGATACACACCCATCCGAGCGCGTACCTATACAGCGCGCGTATTCATGGATCTCCGCTCTATCTCGTTCTCTCCTCCATTTCGCTTTCGTATTTGTGAAAGGACTCGGAGCCGGGGTGGGGAACGGAGATGGAAAATATCGCGGGTCTCGTATACCCACGTGCCCCGATGGATTCGAGTCTCGCGGGGCTCCTACGTGAAATATTGAGCGCGCAGGCCTACGGTGCGTTATCGGCATTCAACGGCAGCCTCGGTGTGTTACCTACGTTAATGCGTATATCTGCATAATCCGACGAGGGAGAGGGACAGAAACGTTGTAACGCTCGTTCACGGGTGAGAGTTTCGATTTATGAATGAACGGCTGGCCGAGGTATCCGCGGAGAGGAGATACGGCAATCGGAGAGCGAGCGAGGCGAAGGGCGCGCGTGGGCGAACTTATAGCTAGAGCCGACTCTATGTGCTTTATGTGTTTTATGTACCGCAGCGCCTCTGGGCCCGGTGCGGTATATACATAAGAAACACACACAGATGGACGCATGCACGACCCACGCTCTATCATAATCGAGACCTCCGGCCTAGTCACGCCTGCCATAACCGCTCGGGCATAGCGCAAGGTTGTCCGCAACGTCTCGGCACCACTTCGGACCTGTGTGTACCAGCCGGGCGGCCAGTTCGATCTTATGCGAGCCTGTTTTCCGCTCGCTTATCGATTGTAACGCTAGGCTCGCGCCACGCTAGGCCGCTACCGTTTCTACTCTCCCGACAGTGCTTTATGCTCGAGCTTCGCGGTAGCTGCCTACTATTTGCTACTGGTCGAGAGATCGCACGAAACGATGTCTTTATTGATCTGGTAGCGGGTATCGTTGGTAATGGAATTGTCGGGTTTCATAGGAAAGTTATTGATTTCATATTTCATCGTGAATTACTGGGTTGAATATTTTCATGCGGGTAGAGTTGGTACACGCAGTTGATGTGAAAGAGGCAGACGGGCAATTTATTGACACGCATATGACCTATAGAATAGAATATTTGTTGGTTTTAGGTTGGTTTACCTTTTGCAAATTTGCTAATTAGATTAGCCTTTAACAAACGATAGACAATTATGAGCCTGGTGGTAAAAAAAATAAATACAAATTCGTAGCGCGACCACTACAATTGCATCTGCAGAGCAGGGACGAGAGGCGCAATACGGTCTGTTTGAGCAACTGCTCGAGAGATCGCACGAAACGATGTGTGGTATGTCTTTATTGATCAGGTACCGTTACCAAGTTGGTCATGTTGGTCAGGTAGCTGATATCGTTAGTAATTAAATTGTCGGGTTTCATAGGAAAGTTATTGATATCATATTTAATCGTGAATTACCGGATAAAATATTTTCGTGCGGGTAGAGTTGATACACGCCGTCGATATGAAAGGAACAGACGGGCAATTTATTGACGCGCATGTCACCGATAGAACGAAAGATTTATTTGTTTTAGGTAAAGACCTTTTACGAATTTGCTAATTAGATTAGCCTTTAACAAACGATAGACAATTGTGAGCTTACTGGTACATACAAACAGGATACAATAAAGAAAAAAAAAAACACAAATTCGCAGTACGACCAATAAAATTGCATCCGAAGAAGCATGTAAGAGGGACAAAACGGACTGTGCGAGCAAATTTTTTTCGCCGGACATTGACAAGTGGTCCATTTTAGCCCGCTCTCCTACGCGAGAAAGATCAATGACGAAGCCTAGGAACAATGTCATTAAAATTTCAATCGAGCGCGACGAGCTTGCGCAACATTCGATTACCAATGAATTTGGGCGACTCGTAGACGCGAAAAGTCCTGCCGAACGTAATAGGTTGTTTAAGTTGAATACAGATAAAGTTCGACAGGTACGTACAGAAGTCAACGGTGTACGCGCGATTGCAAGTTTCCAAAACCGTCGCGAAACTGCGGGCACGAGTTTGGATTATGCGAGACCGGTCTATTTCTAGAACCGGCCTCTCGACACACCAACAACTACGACGAACATACTAATTATTTTTTAGTTGCACTCGGCGGTGCAGTCGCGTATGCCGGTGCGGTGGAGCCTCTCGGCCGCGAGGGGGCTGCTCGCTGCTGCTGTCGTCGCAGCCGCCCCGGTGAGAGATAAATGAATAAAGAATGAGAAATAAAAGAAGGGAATAAGGACACCGATGCGACGTGACGAGGGAGATAAATGTATATATATATATATATACCGTCGTAAATTTAATACATGCGTACACACGCTACGTACAGTACGTCGCACACGTAATACAAACAAACAGGAGAACATAAACAGTTTGGAAAAAAAAAAAGGACTGGACGGAGTCCGCACACTTACTCATACAGGTACACTCTGCAGTGTACCATAACTACAGTCGGTACTAATATTCTTATGCCGGGTAGAGTTCGCAATGCGAGAAATACTGTAAAGTGGTGGTGTACAAAAAAAAGGTAAACGAGATGAGAAAGAGAAGTGCGCATTAAGAGTGCCTCTGTGCACTCACACGCGCTAACGTGAGATCGAGTGAGACGATGGTACGGTGGAATATGAGCAGCGAGAAAGCGAAAGAGTCGTCGATGAGAGAAGGGAAAAATGAGTGAGGGAGAACTCGAAACAATTGACATTCTGCGTGCGCGTTCGATCGGGGGGGGGGGGGGGGGGGGAGGGTCGAGGGGGTGGCAGGGGGAACGGGCGGGAGGGTGCGCATGTGTGCTCTTTCCCTTGGTCGCGGAGACCGATGGAAAACGAGTACAGTGGCAATACACGCGTACACGGCGGAGAGGGGCGGCAGAGGGAGAGAGGAAGGAAGGGAGGAAGCCTCGAGGCCTCTCGGAGAGACACCAGTAGCTGCAGCAATGCACCTGTGCATTGCCGCCATATACGATACGAAGTTATGGAGTTTTTCCGCGCTACCCAGGTACGGAACGATCGTATCTTACCGGCGAAACCCAACTCCATTTGTGGAAAGCCTCTCTCGGCAAACGATCGCCACTGAGACGAGCGAGCGTGCACGGGGTTCGCGCGATTTCAAATTGTGCGCGATCCTGGGCCGCGCGTGGTCGAGGGGGCTCCCGTTGTGTGCGTTGCCGGGAGATGACGAGAGAATGCGAAATAAGCGATAAAGAAACGTTCGGAGGAGGGAAGTTTACCGGAGAAGGGAAGGCACGGGAGACGATCGATGCCCGGACAATCGTTTCATTAATTAACGCACTCGAGAAATTGAGGACAATTTTTTTGTGTACACGGAAAAAAACCTAAAGGGTTGTACATTTTATTAACATTTCTCGTCCGCAAGGGTCGACAATTTTTGCTCTTCTTAATTTTACAGTAATTTACAGCTTATTGTAAAAATAGCTCATCGTAACGGTTCTATGAGGAAGCAAAAAATTGTGGCGTTTGTGGACAAGAAACGTTTCCGAAATACTCGAAGCTTTTTTTTTTACCGTATGTGTTAATATTTTGCGTATCGTGAGACAATGTAAACTTAGCTGTTCAGAAGCTTCCAGTTACTTATTACTATGTTAATTGGGGCCTGCAGTCGTTAGCCGGTGGTAACAGCACAGAAACGAGCGCGTGATACAGTTTTGCGGGGTCTTGCGATTTTTCTTGCTCAAACCCTATCCACGCATCCGTGAGGCTTTATTCCAGTGGAACCGTCCGTCTGCCCGGCCGTCTGGCTCGTTGCAGGAGTCTACGATTAATTGTTGCGAGTTTAACGACGAACGATGTGGGGGCAAGTAGAAAAATCCCGAGGCTGAAGCAGGAGGAAGAGATACTTATGCGCGATGCTGCCACGTAACGCGCACCTAAGCTCGTTGTTTATAATTATTAGACACGCCATGATGAACCTAGACGCAGGCGCGCGAGTGCGTGTGCGTAACCGACGCGCTATTTCGTTTTTTTTTGTTGTTAAATTTTTCTTTTTTCGTTACTCTTGCATTTGTTAATGCTGCATGTGCAACGCGCGGAGAGAGACGAGTTCGCGCGCCGCGCTGTCTGGGGTTCCCGAGACTATGTGAACTTTTCACCATTGTTTTATCGCGCTTTTTTGCCCGCCCAGCTCGCCGGTGTATTATCGGCCAACAGTTCTTGGAAAGTGTAACGACGAAGGATTTTTATGAGCAAACATGCAATAAAACGAGCTGAATAATACCGGGCGCTCGTAAACCAAGAATCGAATGAGCGAGCACACGCACACGATAGAGATATAATTTATCCGAACTCGGAGACTCCGTGAATTCCGCTAATTCACTGAGGGACGAGAAGCGGAAGATCGATCGCTGGAAAGTGTCTAAAAAAAAAAAGCAGTAAAAAATTGAAACCTTGGTTGCTTTCGGAACTTACCGTTACGAAAGGTCACTTCCTCTGCGACCACCCACTCGCCCATGCGCACGGAAGTTTCTCCAGTTTTGACATCCGTGTGCGTGGAGCGCGTACCCGAATGCGAGCAGCATACATGCCCCTCCGAAAATCCGTGACGGAACTTCTCCGAGCGACTTTACCTGAGCAGCTCGCGTGAGTCCAACGAAAACGTTAAACACGCTTCGCATTTCTCTCCTCCTTTCCTTCAACCTCCTTCTCATTCTAATGCGTTTATTATCCACGTTACTTCGTCGCACTCGCGAGGCAACGGAGCGAGAGAGGCTGCGCGTTTCCACGTGGGTGTAGCAACCAGTTCCCGTGGGCACGGCTGTCAAGCCCACGTGGCTCGCCCACGACACCGAGACGATATACAGAGTGATTCAGAATCAAGGCTCAATTTACCTTGCCTTCCCGTGTTTTACCATCGGGAGAACCAATTTTTAATTCGTTGAGTATCCATCGATCCCGAGACGAAATCTGCGAACATGAAATCTGCGAACATAGAGAAAATTAATACAAACACAGTGAAAACAAAATTGTTGGGACAGCAAGAATCTTGTTACTGTAACACGTTTACGTACCTAATATTAGGGACAACAAAACATTTTGCTGGGGCTGCACATTTTTTTGTCATGATAGCAAATATTTTGCTATAGCAAGGAAAATTTTTGCTGTCGGAACAACAAATTATTAACGATCTGGGCTTTGTTAGAGAAACAGAACTATTTTTCTCCGTGCAGATATCTTTTTGCCTGCCAATAACGATATCTGAAAGAAAAAAAAATCTTGGAAGCAAAATGCACAAATATCGAGACGATCCGATAGATACAAGGTACAAGTGTGCTCCTCGGCAAGAAAACCCGATGAAAATTGCGCTCGGCAATTGGAGAGGCACTCGAGAGTGCCGACGGAGAAAAAATGAAAATAAAAAGAATTCTCCCCGCAGACATCATTTTGCCTGCCGATAACACTATCTGAAAGGAAAAAAAAAGATCTTGGAAGCAAAATACACAAAAAAAATATCGAGGCTATCCGATACTTGCATGGAAAGAAAACCCGATGAAAATTGCGCCAGAGAATCCGAGAGGCACTCGAAGAGTGCCGACGGCGAAAAAATTAAAAAAGGCGTAATAAATTGAAGAGCAAGCGTGGCATAACGAGATGAAATACATTGACATGAAAGAAGAGGCTGACGCTCGGAGTCCTCACTTCAGGTATTGCTAATGCATGTACAGAGCGCGGAGATGCGGCTTGCGACACAGGAAACGGTTTCACCTCGAGGGGACCAGAGGCAGGAGCGCGCAGCATCCACGCTCGTGCCACTTGAGCTCGAGTGAACGACGAGACGAATGGTGCACAAGGAGGGCGGGAAGGGGGGAGGGGGGGAATGAGGCACATCAGGAAGAAAAGGAAAGAACAAGAAGGCTCGGGCGAGATGAAAGACCGGGAGAGGAGAGGGTCCAGGAGGATGAAAGACGGAGAACCGTGTGTCTTTTGTATATGCATAAGCGTGAGGAACATCGAGAAGATTGGAGATGCGAGGAGGAAACGATGGAGAGGAAAAGATGTAAAAGGGAAGGTGAAAGAGCGAGGAAGACTCGCCATCCTTACCTACTATGAAGACACGTGGGCGTGTATGATGCATGGCAAGGGGCTTTTATGAATAGTGTTTTTCGTACGTTCAATGCGCGAGTCGAGATCTGTGCGACTGTTGTCTCTCGCGCTCACCGAGAAAAGCCGAACATGAGAGAAAAGAGCCAACGGACAGGGGATTGTGTACACGTAATTACGATGCAAGCTTTACAATTGGTTTGGTTCTTTTATCCCAATTTTTCCTGCGACAAAGACGAGGAATTTTTCCAAGGAACCCTGGGACAAAGAGGAGCCGTTCGTTAAAAATTCGATTTTTTTTTGTCGAACCAAAAATAGGATCAATTGATCATGTTTCGGTAAAAGTATCGTTCCCGTAGTTGTCTATTAGCGGACACATATTTGCATTGTTTCGGACCTTTTGCGGCTCGCGATGATCATATTTCAGCACCCGCCAAACCGTTATGATCGAACTGGTCGCGTTGAAAAGCTTGAGTCTTAATTATATTGTAAGTGTCGTCGGAATTTCGATCCGATGCTTCTTTTCCGAGATAATCGAGAGAAAAGATTGACTTCCGGCATATTGGAGTATGCCGGACCACTTGGCAGCGTCTCGCTTATAAACCTCACTTACAAAACATCATTTTTTTAAGTACTTGGCGTCGAGACGCTACCACGTATCTTGATATTCGAAATATTGTTTTGAATTCGAACGTTCTCGAAACGCCACCAAACAATATTTACACCTCTTCGCTACTTTCAAACGCACATACACATAAACACAATATCACATGTATACACAACCACAATCATACTCGCTCACGATCGAGCTACGAGAACCCTTGACTAGCGGTCAGTGTCACAAAATCATCATTACTGGTCGCACGATTCGTCTCCGCAGCTCTCGCTCGAAATAAAAGTTTCGTCTGAAATTCGTGTGTCTTCTTCAACTCGCTCCCGATCCCACCACACTCTCCGCAGTAATTTTTGTGGTCTCGCAACGAATCCGCTTTGCCCCCGGTTAAATCTCTGTATCTGGTTGTTTCTCATCGCTGGCTTTTAGTGGTGCGATAGCGCGGACATCGGTTGTTACTGGATGAGTCGAGAGTTTTAGATCGATTCACCTGCGCTCTAAAATCACCGAACCAACTAACGGAACGCGGCACAAAGTGATCGTTCGAACAGTGGATCTCGGGCTTGAAACAATGCCAATGAGTTGCTTATGTCAGTCGGTAGGGACACGTGTAGCAATTACCATTACACAGGTACCTCGGTTTATAGTATAGTTCTCATCCCTCTAACTATCTATCCCTCTTTCCGGTGATCTAGAGAGAGAACTTCTCTCTATCTGGATCTTTCTAGCTTCTTTTATTAGCGAACGGGAATCTCGACGAATCGGAGGGGTTAAGATATGCCCGAGGGGCAGCCGACGGAGAACGGAAATCGACCGTTGGCACGGGTCCATCGCCGTAGGTGCACTCACGCTTTCTTACTGCCTTCTTCAGCCTCTCTCTCTCGTATTCGTCTCAATCGGAACATCTGTTCTCACAAGACTTAAGGACTATCGACTTCTCCACTTAACGGCTTATCGCGATTAATTCCTCGGTTTTATGGGTGAATACCGAGCTATTTTTCTTCAATCTAAAAAAAAAAACATAATAATTTGCGGCCTGCAACGTCAAAATACAGTACACCGTCGCGTAAGTTGCATGCTCGGGAACCAAGCCAATTAGGCACGACCGGATAAGTTGGATTCCCCACTGCCTTTAGGACCTGACGGACTCCCAGTAAAGGCCGACCCAATTTAATCCGCTGGGCTTTGTTCAACTTATGCGGCCGGTATAACTGGATGCGACTTACGCGGTTGTCTACTGTAATCGAAAGCCTGGAAGGTATTCCTGAAAAACTTTAGTAGCAAAAAAAAAATATGTGTTCGCCATAATAATAGCAAAGGCTAATAATTGCATTAAAATATAATGCAATTATTCTTTATATTATGTCATTAGTGTTATTGAATAATGGATTTGGCTCTAATCAATTAATTGTGTTAATTTCTAACACGATTTTCAAAAATGTCCGTTAGCCTACCGAAAGGGAAACTGAGGTGGAAAATGTTTATTTCGAGGCTATAATATACGATGCGTGCACGCATAAGCTCGGAGCAGCGTGTTTATTCGAACATTAAAAGTTCTCTCGAAGCGCTATAAACGCGCATATTTATTTTTCCCTCGATTTGTCTTTTTTTTCACTCCCATCCCTCCCGGTGTATGAAGGAGAACGAGCGAGAGTTCGTTAGTTTGTCAGCAATTTCCGCGAAGCGACAAGCCCCGGGGACCGCTGAATTTTTCACCACGGAGATCAACGCACCCGAGAAAAATATAGTTATCGGGACGGCGCGCACGAAACTTGCGCGGAGAAAAGTGCGAGTCGAACACGCAATGAAAACAGGGCATTAATGTAACTCGGCTCGAGAGTAAATGTGAAAAGGAAATATATAAATGTTATATGAGAGAAATTTCCAAGAGGGATATGAAGAAAAAAAAGTGGAGACAGCGCATGTGAGAGAGAAGACCAGAGTGCAGGAAAAGAAATAAAATCGCGAAAAGTGAGCAATGACCGGACGAGAAGGCTCTTCGGCGTCTTGGCTCACCGACGATTGATAAACACTCCGATTTGCGTAATAATATATATATATATATATATATATATGCATGCGACGTACTAATGCAGCATCCCGTAGAAATCTCGTAAAGCTTAGACCGCGATGATTTATCGTGATAAATAAATATAGATTTCGGGTGTTGTTAACCCCGTTTCTTCCGCTCTATATCCTGTTACGTTTTTATTTTGCCAATTTTTTTATTTTCTTCATTTTTTCACCCGCATCCCACGAGACTGTACCCCGAGCGCGCACGTGGTTGCAAAATTTAGTGCGAATGCATGCTATGAGGCGTTTCGCGAACGTCACACCGTGCGGCATATTCGCCGTAGCATCCCGAAAAGAAAAAAAAAAAGGGAGACATTAAAAATAATGTCTCGACTACGAGGGCGGCAGAGGAGAGTTAACGCCCGGGGATTCATCGAGGAAGTATATAAAAGAATAAAAAGAAAAGGAAAAGATGTGCCGCGAACGATGGAACGATATGGTGCAGCCACATGCGCTCCGACCGCACCTAAGTAGCGACTTATATTTGAGACTCTAAAACGTTAAATTCCGGGTAGCACTCTGCACCCCGCTACTACCGAGCCCCGATAAAACTGAGTCCATAAAATCCTTGATTAGGCGCCAGCACCGACGTTAGTACGTTTTCGCCCAAACTTTTCTTTCATTCCTGTCCTACCGCATTATTCGTTTTTCCGGCGCGAATAAAAATTTCAAAAAATCAAGAATGTTATACATGTGCATGCAGATACATATATATTAGCAAGTTGTGGCTCGGCCCTCCCTATGGACTACGGAATTTGGAAACCAGAAATGAGAATTATCTGAGATTTATCAAAAATACGTCACTACCGGTCCAGAAATCTCATTTTTTGACCGGAAGTGACGTATTTCCGGTATGACGTCATTTCCGGTAGAAAAATGAGATTTCTGGACCGAAAGTGATGTATTTTCGGTCCTCTATCGGGGCCCCCTGGGGGGACCACTTTGTTTCATGAAAATTGGGATAGACAAACAACTTTCCAAAATATATATAAGATATATCTATATCTCGGCGCGGAGTTTATTAATTGCAGGCATTTATTATCCTGGTACATGTTGCACGCTCGCCGGGATTTCCCTCTCTCTTTCCGTTCGCGATATCTTATCCTCTGCCTCCCACTCGCACGGCTCTCGGTGTTTCCTCACACAATGCTCCCTTCCCCGGGGCGACCCTCCGCGTCCCTCTCTCTCGTGTGCCTTCACCTACGCGGCTACCGCGCGTGTCCTCGTCGTCGTTGCGGAGTGCACAAAGTGCGTAACTGCGCTTCGATTAGAAGGCGTGGTCTTGCATGTACGGTGGGCGGAGCTTTTGCTAACGCACTCCGCTCTGTGTGCAATCTGTAAGTCATACCGCACCGTTTACTGCATTGCATGCGCGCTGCGGGACACGCACCAGGTGAGAGTGGGGCTGTTCCGTTGCGATTCGCGGCCAACTCCGATGTGAGGGGAAAAAATGAAAAAAAAAAAAAAAAAAAAACTTCAGAGGCTGAAGGCGTCTTACCTCATGAGAGGTTCATGTGGACGTGTAACTCTGCGGGTAGAAAGACTTTGATACGAGCAAACATCAGATTTGCCGTAAAACAAAAAAAATGAAATTTCGTGGCGAACAGTGGTCCATCGCACGCTGTTCTGCACTCTTCCCTGCGACGATAAAAAAAATTCCAAATAGTATTATTGCGAACAGCCGTCCACCACCCGCGACCGTCCGTCAGGATGCCGGTGGGCACTGAACGTTTCGAGCATTCTTCAGCGATCGTTTCTGACTCGCAGGAATTACTCTCTCATTCTCAACAGCCGGCTAAGGATGAAGAGAGTTTGGGATGAGAGTCGAAAAATAAAAGAGAGAAAATGAAAAAAGTAAAAAAAATTGTCCTCGCGTCGTGAATACTCGGAGTTGTTGACCAAGTGCCGAGACCAATGAGCCTCTCGTCGAAGAGGCACGGGGAGAGGCCGGTGCGTGCATATACGTCTGGGTTTCCCGTTCATCTGGTCCATGGAGTAGCTCCGACCCTCCGCAGCCTCTTTCACCGCCACGATAAATCACAATCTAGCGGGGCATTCAGTCGTTCTCTCGCGAGAGCGTTTGTGGGTCACCGCGCGGGTGTCACGTGAAATCGTTCGCGCACTTCGTCGTCGCGGTCGTCAGGTACGCGTACCTGAAGACGACGAGCCGGCCCGACGCGCGACGACGAGTCCGCCTTGTGCGTTCGCCACAATAGTATCTGCAGTGGCAGAAAAAGCTGCGAAGGAAAACGGGCGTTTTTGCCCGGAGACACACGAGAGTGGGGCACAAAGTGGGAGGAGGTGTTCCATCCGATGTGTCGCCGCGCCGTTCGTCAACCGGGCAAACCTCACCGAGGCGAATCCGAATTTCGCAAGACTCGGATTCGCGCAATAACGCGGTCTCGCCGAGAGAGTCCTCAGACGACTTGTCTCGTCTCATTCGAGAGACTTTCGCAATCGATCGCCACTCGAAGAGGCTAAACGTCCTCTCACTCTCCGCACTCATAATCGTTTGAGCACTTAAGTTCGAATCCCGGGAGGTTTGCCGCTGGAGCCGACGGAGCTGAGAAACTTTATCGGGTTATTTTTACGTTTCATTCGAATCCTTTCTCTCAATCTTCAAGCTCGATTTCAACTCTGCCGCTATCTCCGTGGATCTCTTCCTCCAGACTGTCGTTGCGAACACGCTCGAGCGAACGGCAATCGCGGTACGTGTCGAAATAAAAACTCGTAATATACGCTCACCACCGGAATAATGCCACTCGCCCGTCCGGATGAAAAAGAAGAAAATAATTCGGTGTATTATTTTTGTGAGTAGCATATTCTATTTCGAAAGTGTCGCGCTCTCGTTTCTCTATTCCGCATCATCGTCTCTTTTTTTCGCTCCTTTTTTTTCCTCACGTTCCATCTTTCCGCGTTCGTTCGATCGTTCGGGCCGGGACGTGCGGATTACGCGGTGACAGGATTATGGAACGATGGAGGAGAATGCGGCTGTCTCCGAGCCGGAGGCTCGTAGACGAACGGAGAGAGAACACACCGACGGAGATAACGAGAATGAAACTTTAAGAAAAACTTCGAAAATTCGTGAGACGGAGCGAGGAGAAGGTGGCGTTAGAACGGAGGAAGGATAAGCGAGGAGTACAGAAGAGAGAAGGACGAGAATGCGTCGAGAGGACAGAGAGGGCGAGAAATAGACGAGGGAGAGTCTCGAGAGAGATCTCCGGGTCCCCGAGGCTTTATTTATACCCGAAAGCTCCGTATTATTGGATCACCCCCGCGCGACACTGCCCGGTTGTGTAAATGTGTCTTATGCGGCGTCCGTCTTTCTATTTCGTGTGTTGCCCACCGGTTCCTTCACCGCCCTCTCTCCACTCCCCGCGGAAGAGCGTCCTCCGCGAACGAGACGCCGCAGCCTCCCGCGTGCCCGCGCCTGCGTGCCGCACACCAACGGGTTTCTGTGTCCTCCTGTGTTCGCCGTACAGCGTACACCAGAAATAGATAGCGCGCGCGAGAGCGCTTTAACGCGACGACTTAGAGGAGGAAAAGACCGCGGTGTAGGCGACAGAGAGACTATAGTACACTTCACACTTTCACCTTCTCTATTTACAACCCATATATCTCTCCCTCTCTTTCTCCCCGTATTACACGAGGGCCTCGTCAGTGGAATGAGAATCCTCGGCGTTTCCGGTTATAACGTTGCCAAGGTACGTTCGAGGTATAGATATCGTCAAAAGAATCTTTACTTTCGTTTCATCGATGCAATTCTATTGCAATGTGTGTCGCACAATATAATTATCATATTATATTGGTCATTCATGTTAATTTTATTTATTCTTGCGATCCCTTTTGCCCCGTACTACCCTGTGTCATCTGAGAAATTATTGGTTTGGTAGAAGAGTTTTAATCGACGAGTCGTATCGATGTCTGACCAGTACAAAACGTTACTACTGTCTTTCGCGAGCGCCGACGGCTACCCCGAAGAAGTGGTCTTCCCGTCCCAGTCTATTACCTATAATCGTCCGTGTAATCGTTCTCGCGTGTCCTGTCCCATTCGGATGAGCCTCTCCTCCCCCGACAATAGCACTCTCGCGTGCCCGCAGCCGGAGGCGCACGCGTTCGCGCCAAGATTAATAGGGAGGTTAAATAGCACAAATTGGGGTCGAATCGGCGGCTGCCCCGCGAAGACACGAATTTATGGGGATATCCCGACGAAAAATTATACCTCCTTTATATCTTCCTTTCACTTTCGCTTTCAAAGTGGTAGGTACTCCTCCCACCACTCGACCTCTCCGCTCAATATCGCATCAATCTCTTCCGGAAACTTTGGAGCATCTACCGAAACGCTTTTTAAAAAATCCCATGTCGAGAGCATTCCTTGCCTGCTGATTTATTCGAAGAGGCCGTCGAGATCGTTACCGCCTACCGCAGCTTCCGTTCCGACTCTCCCGCATCGTGGCGGACACGCGAGCGAGATTCTCCCATCGGTGCCTCATAAAACTCAGCTCCGCTGTAAGTGATTTTAAAAGAATTTCACGCTTCCCGTTTACGTCTAACGACGTTTTCACACTGCCAACAGCTTGGACACGCTCGCGGACTCCTCCCGGGTCCATAATAATGCAATTCAATCTGTTTCTGTTCACGAAATGTGAAGACTTCTCCGTCCCCTCCGGGCTTTTTTTTCCGCTCGTCTTCCACGGACGCGCGTCGCGGAGATCGAGGAAAGGAATTCCCGCTGGACCTCCACGACGATTATTCGGTTTCGTCTCCGGCTGGCCCGCGGGGAGAGTCTCGACTATCCGAAAAATTTCTGTAAGTCTCGCGACGAAAAATCTTCGGTCAAACCGGGCGGGCGGTCGAGTACGCGAGATACACGATGCCTGAAATTCCAGCTACAACAATCTCGCCTCTACTCGTTGGTTTTAACCCCGCGAGCGCGCGCGGGCTTGTGGTCAAAAATCTTTAATTAGCCTCAAGGGAGGGGGGGGGGGGGGGGGGGGAGTAATCGTCATCCATCTTTTCTGCACGTTCCTCGAGCGCACCCAACAGCAGGGGAATACACCTACTCGCTTCCGTACGTACACTCCGGTCATTTGTCCATTCTGATTGCATGACGGATGCGCGCGCAGCCTACCCAGCGCGTCATACTTTTCTTCATCTTCGATGGCTCTTCGCGTACATCATCGCGTAACGCCATGGAAGTCCGAACGATTACACACGTTTCTCACTATCGTGTAAGATAGTTACGAGATCGTATCAGAATCCGCCCGGTGGATACTACACATTAGATCAATTTGCGTACCTCTCATCCGAATGGAATTCAATTTTGCCTGCGGCAGGCTTCGCACCGCCCGAGCCGCCGTAGAGTTATATCTCTGGAGCCATTGCGCACGTGCGCGCGAAGTATAGCCGGGTTGGTGAATTTCGCGTTTCTCTCTTCAATTCACAATCCCCCTTGCTTCCTGTGCGAGGAAACAGGATTAAAGTTGCATGTGTGCGCGGCGGGATCCTCGAGGCAGAGCTCGTGCCGCTCTCTGGTCGTTAGCATCTGTCTTCTCTGGGCCAGAGCGTCGATCTTTCCTCCTGAGCATTATATCTCCTATTCTCTTTCTTTCTCTCCTCCATTCCATTCTCTCCCCCTTTTTATCTTTTCATTTTTTTTTTTTTTTTTGTTCTCATCTCGTTCCGTTATTCTCTTTAGCTTTCATTCTCAATCTTGCCGCCTCTCTTTTCATTCTATTTGCCGGGATCGCAAAACAGCCCGGGGAGTCGCGGTGATTCCTAGAGTGAAGCTAAAGGACGTGGAACACGGTAGTGGTATCGCCCCCGCCGTACGCCCGTGTTATACGACTATGCCGACGCTATTCGAGAGTCTCGTACGTAAATCGTTTCGTACGTACACGAGTGTAGCTACCTACGTGCCGCGATAACGATAATGCCGGTACCGTGTACTACACGGAGATATAGAGAGCCTCGGCCAATCTTAGACTTTGGTTATATCCTCTTTTCTCACCGGAGGCCCTAGAGAGCTGGTGCGTGCGGACTCGGAGTGAAGAAAAAGAAGGTCTTGGGAATATCACAATGTCCCCTTAGAAAGATGACTATAGTTGCATTGTAGTAATCGATGTGGGTAAAAAAAGTGTGGGATTTGCCATTTTCCTTGCCATTTTCCTTGCCACTTTCCTTGCCATTTTCCTCGCCATTTTCCTTGCCTTTTTCCTTGCCAACTTCCTTGCCATTTTCCTCGCCATTTTCCTTGCCATTTTCTTAATTCGTAACGCACACAGACACCGAAGATGCTACCCGAAAAATATCACAATCCCAGATATCTCGGTGGTAGCCGAGAGATATCGAGGGATCCGGAGACGCGTCAAATTGTGCGTTAAAACTGGCACGCGAGAGAAAACCGAGAACAGAAAAGGGACGCCGCAATGAGTCGGCTCGAACAACGAGAGCGAGCGAGGCGGACGTAGGGGCAGTAGTGTGAGTGAGAGATTCGAACGACGTGGAAAAGGAGAAAATGAAGAGAGAGACGGTATAGAGAGCCGCTGTCGTGGCTCGTTCGTAGTGAACCGGTGGCGGTCGCGGTAGCATCACGTCCCACGCAACGCGAGCACGAGGAAGCTGCGCGGAGAAGAGCCCGGTTGTAGAGAAAGGGAGAAGGAACGTAAGAAGAGATAGATAAGGAAAAAGGAAGAAGAGAAGAGAAGAAGAAGCGTCGCGGTTTCTGGGTGGAAGGGGAGAGAACACGGGGACGCAAAGGAGAGGAAAGCAGAGGAACGGAGGAGGAACTCGAAGTGGCCCTCAGGTATTTCGCCGGCAAACACAGCCGCACAAGCTTTTGCTGCCGATGTTGCTGTTGCTTCTGGCTGGGAGCTCCCGCTCTCTCTCTCTCTCTCTCTCTCTCTCTCTCTCTCTCTCTCTCTCTCTCTCTCGAATCCTTTGCTGCTTTGAATTCAGATTGCGGTCTGATTCGATTGGTTTTGTTTTTGGCTTTGAAAATTTATGCAATCCTCGCTGGTCTTTCGACTGTTGCCATCGCCCGCCACCGGGCGCACTACTGCCGGGGGCCTCTCTCTCTCCTGGCGTATTTATTTATATCCACGGTACCCTTTGTGTGTTAATTTGTAACCGGTGGACTCTCTCTTCCTCCCTCTACGTCGCGGGCAAGGCGCGGGTCCGCGAGACCCCGCGGGGGCCACGACGACGACGACGACGACGACGACAACGGCCGTAGCTTCCTTTTCGCTTCCCTCTCCGATGCACACTCGCTCGTTGGAGAGAGCACGGAATTTCGCGGGGTTCTCCGTACATCGACCGGTGAGAGTCTAAAGGGCGTACGGCTAAGTGTTACATCGTACGGATTAAGCCCTTTGCGTTCCCGACCCTCGAGACTCTGTATATCTATACATCCGTGTGTATATACTTTATATACAGCACCGCGGTATATCTGTACGGTGAGCCGGTCTCGGGACGCGTGACTCGGAAAGGGTTCACCACGGAAGATACTCCGCTGTATTACTACTCGCACTCGCACTCGACCTTCGACTCCATACATTTCTCGAATTAATTGGCTCTCCGAGCCGAAGTTCGAAGAGAGCTTTGGGAAATAAGAAATAAAAATAAAAATCGAAAATAATGAAAATAAATATCGACAGTTGAGGAAGAATCGGTATGGAACTTTGATCGGAGTTCTCGAAGATGCGCAACGCCGGCATCTTTCAATGTACAACTGTTTTCTCTATTTTTTTTTTTTTTTTTTTTTCTTTTATTCTCCAATTATTTCCAATTACCCCGACGCACGGCCCGGCTCATTGAACTGCGAAAGAAAAATAGTCGTCGTCCCAATCCGTATGCCGACTGTTGCACGCACGTTGGATACTTTTGGGTGCGGACGGGTTACGCGAGGCGCGGCGCAAGAATACGGAGGGCGCGTGGCGAACAGTCGGGCTCTCTCCTCCTACCGAGAGATCAGCGTTTGATCTCTGCGTCGGTAGAGCTTTTTTTTACCCGGAGTGTCGGAAAAAGCCGCCGGGCGCCGAACCGCAGGCGAGATCGGCTCGAAAATCCCGCGGCTGCTCAGCCGTCTCGTCCGATGGTTTTCTGTCGGCGCGCGACTCGTTCGCCCTCGCGAGGGCGAAGGGATCGAAATTGGAGCGCTTCGGGTCCGCGTCCCTGTTTCACTCGGCCGATCTGCCGCGAGACCGTGAGGGATCTTACGGATTTTAACGAGCCGTGTTGAGCCCCGGGTCCTTTGAGCGCCGCGGAGATCTCGCCGATCCAACGAGTGAGTCCCGCTCTGTATCTCTATAGGTTACTCGCAAAATTAAGAGCTCTCTTTATCTTCCGCACTCACGGGGCACACCTCTCTCGGTTTTTATTATTTTCCGTCTCGCGCCTCGGCCGAGAGTCTGGAAACTGCGCGCGTGCAACGGTACAAAGCCGAAACGCACACCGCGGATGCGCGCTCCTCCCGTAAGGCGGATCATTATCGCGGGGAGGTTGAAAAAATAAAATATCGAAAAAATAAAATAAAAATGATAATAATAAAAATAAAAAAAGGGTCGAGGGCACCTGAGCGCGAAGGCAAACGATCCGTGTTGGCGAGCTCTCGTCGCGAGACGAGATGAGACGCGGGCACTCGCCTCACGGAAAATGAGAACACTTCCTGAAACTCTCCTGTTCGAGATATTATTATCAACGCGTCTCGTTCCCGAGCCGACGCGACCAGGAGAACCTTAATTAGCGACACAATTAATTCTTTTTTTGTAACGCCTCCGACTGCCACGAGTGTCTCCGAATAACCGATGTTTATATTCTTCTCTTTCGCTTGTTGCAGCGTTGAAGGTGAAGTTGATGCTGAGGAGGCCCATCAACCAGCTGGTCGCACAGGGCATCATGCCACGTGAGTTACACCATACATACTATGCTTCACCCGCAATTATAGTAACGACGACAAAATTGGATATCGGTAAATTAATTATCCGCGCGGCTCGTTCTTGACCCTAATAGTCCCTTTAATTAAACTCCATTTTTTTGTTGTTTGTATTCTTGTTTTTTTTTTTCCCCCGTCATGTCTCGATCGAGAGATCGAGCGGGATACGCGTAACAGGCTAATAGGATACAATTGAAAAATTATCTAACGATCGTAAGAAATTGAATTGGCCGGTGAGATCCTCGTGTGAAAAAAACTTTCGATCGACGACCCTGAGTTTCATCCGGCGTTTCGGTCGTATAAACCAATCTCGCGCCTCTGCGAATAAACGAGACCGACTCATCGGCTTCCACCGTCGACCAAGTGTTAATGCACTTCAGGAGTAGGGCCAGTGACACACAGACACACACGCGGCCGTGCCTCGAGAAAACCCGGAGAGCGAACAGATATCCGAGTGTGTTTATCCGCGCCGCGCAGGAACCGTCGACCGGCGCTCGCGCACACGCACGTATGCATTTGTGTGTGTGTGTATACATACAGCGAAGCATCCAGCAATTATTTGGGTCACACCCTGAAATATCGGTCTTGTTACCGCGCCGTCGGAGTAACGTTCGCTTCTCTCCTCGCCTCGCTGTTATAGCTTATGCCTCTCTCGTACGTTAGCGCGGGCGGTATATATTTCCTCGACTGATGGAAATATACATCAGCAGCCAGCGGCAGCGGCGCATCCTTATACTCCCTAACTGGATATCTTATGTACGTGGTACAGGGCTCGAACTAACGGGAACGTACATTTGACAAATTTTATTCCGATGGTAAATATTAAAACGGGTCGAGCGGGATTGTGTATTATCGACTCGTTATTACCACCGCAGTACCGGTCAGAGAATATCGTGCGGAATGTACCGAGCGCGAGAGGAGCCTGTGGAAAAAAGCGTCCCGTGCTATAGGTATGATTTATATTTTTTCTCGAAATTCGCAGGGAATTTAAACGACCCGGAAGCCGTTCGCGAGCCAGATTCGTTCGAAAGCTCCAGAGATCCCGGTTTCCTTTTCACGAAGCCGAGAGAGTATTGGGCGGTGGTCGCTTTCTTACCGAATCTTTAAAAAAAATCGAATTTCGCAAAGTTATCATTAATAAATCTATAAACTCGTTTTTAATAATTAAAAAACAAGAATGTTCACTTGGGACATCGAGTAATCATTTTTTTACGAGTAAAACTGAGCTAACTGCTGGCAATCGCTATTGTGTTCCTCTTTAGGTTGAGTTGAAAAAAAATATTTTGAGGTAATCAAGCAAGGTGCATTCAATTAATATTAAGGTATAAAGGGTTCGAAGTAATGTCGACAGAAAATTTGCAAATGAGTCACGGTCCGGTTTTCGAAATAGAGCTTTGACAGTCCGCGTGAAAGCATCGCCTCGCGGAAATAGGGTCGCGTCTATCGAATTTATGCGTGCGCGCTACGAGGGAAGCCGAGCACTTTCGTGGTCTATACATTCATTTCCTGCACTCTGCCCGGCGTTACTCCAGATATCGAAATTAGTTAGCGATATTGCATATTATCGTTCGCTAACCCGGAGAGCGTTTCTCTAAATATCATTTCGTCAGCGATGATGCCTCGTCGTCGGTCGCAGCAAACGGTGCGCAATTAATCACTCTCACTCCCCCTCAGCGGCCATAACGAAACCACCCTCACCTCGCCGTTCGTGGGTGGTTAGTATTTTTCGACAATAATAAATTCTCGGAACTGTCATAACATGGACTTGGGTGTTACCGACTTAGCCCGAATTAAATTTATTTAGAAATTCGGGCCCGCGTAATTATAATTGAATTACGGAAAAGCTCGCCACCGCGAAAAGGAGCTTCCACGCGGGGTTAATGGGAACATTAGTGCCCGGTTAACTGCCGGTCGGACGCGTTAGCCAACAAAACTCTCTTTGCCCCCCCTTCTCGCCGTCGACTCCTCTCTGGACTTTATGCATTCCGAAATCCACACAACAGAGCGCCAGAGAGAGAGATAGAGGGCGGTAATTTACGATCCTCCGGCTAATTCGTTCCGGTCAGCAATAAGACCGTTCTGGATTGTGCGAGAGTACGGTATTCGGAGTACCGAGAGCAGTCCGCACAGGGAACTTTGTGAGAATAATCGCCATTAAAATATATACTTATATATATATATGTTGAAGCACGAAAATATATATTTTTAAGCCTTTGATGCCCGTTTTTAATTCTTCACGTACCATATTTGCCAAGTTGTTGAAAATTGCAACTTTTTTTTTTTTTTCATCGATTGCTTTGTGAGAATAATGGTCTTTTAACAAAAAATATCCTGAGGCACGAAAACATTCTTTTCAACCCTTTGTCCCTCATTTTTAAATTCTTCAACTACTTTGCCAAGGTGGTGAAAATTGAAAAAAAAAACTTTTTTTCATCCATTGTTTTCAATTATTTCCATAAACTTTGGGTCGTGAATTTTTTCATTTAAACTTTTTTCTTGCGGAGATAAATCCATTTCCCTCCGTACAGAATTCAGCCTAAGCTTGCGCAATCTTCGCTGCTAGATGTGAACGAGAATCCGCGAGTTCCCTAATGATATATCGTCGAGGCAGTTTCGCTGCGAATTCGGCGTCTTTGTACGCTCCGTCGCGTCCACCCTCGCGTCTCTCTCCGGCTGTTACATTCCGCAAACGAGATGAAAAGTTATAATATCCACGGTAATTCTGTTCTTGGATCATGCCGCTGTTATATTCTTCGTCTCTCGTCATCTACTCAGCGAGTACCAAGAGACAGCAGGTGTGCGACACTCGAAATCTCGCTCCTCTCTCCATCTGTGTGTGTCAGTTAAAATTACAACCGCCACAGGAGGGTAAAATTCGCATTGCCAGTGCGAGGCTTTGGCTTAGAGAGCAAAACCGCCGGGAAGCTCTACGGTTGCTCGCTGTTGTGCATATATCAAATGTGCTTAGAGTATATTACACCGTGCTATGCCCGATGGTTACACCCACCGCCCGCTCGTACGTAGCTATAACACCCTCGCTTTGAGATCTATCCGGACACGAGACAGTTCCACCGCCAGTATTCCTGGTATTTTCTCACTTTCGCCTCCCCACTTGTCCCTCTCGGATAGAATCTTCTGCTCTCCCGTTATAAATCACCGGGTCGAATGTGCAACGATTAAATTTACATTAAATTCCCAAAGAACTTTGATCGACGAATATGAACAGCATTAAAAAAAAAAAAAAAAAACTGGTTCTACATGTCATTTTCTTCGGATCGCGGGAAAAATACCCCTGGAATAAATATCCCACACACACACACACACACTTTTTTCCGCCTACTTTTTCTTCATCCAAGCTCGGTTACTATAGAAGTTTTAATGCGCTGTTATCTTTCCCATCGATTCGACCGATACTCTGCTAAAAATTTTGGAGCGGAGTTTTACTGCGCTGTTATCTTTTCCATCGATTCAGCCGATACTCTGCTAAAAATTTCGGAGCGAAGTTTCACTGGGCTGTTATCTTTCCCATCGATCCGACCGATAACTCTGCAAAAAATTTCGGAGCGGTACATTGGGCCCGGAAAAGGCTTGGCCAGGCCCTGTCCAGGTCCCGACGTGAGGCTCAATAATGTCTTGGGTCGAAAAGTGGTCCATCGTTGCGGAAAGAAGCTCTCTGGCAACGGGCGGAATACATTAAGCGTTGTTTACCAATTGCCGCCGCACGTGTAACGGAGGGCTTTCGTTTGCAATTTCGACTTCACCGTCGATATAATTCAGTTGGCTAAGCTCCTGGACACGCCCGCGGGATAGCCCCAATTACGCGCGGTGGTGAGCTCTCTCTCTCTCTCTCTGTCCTCGTCTCGATGGACGCGTGTGAAGACACGAAGAGTGAAAATCCTCAGGCCCAGTTTCCGCGGTCACGTAGACCGCGGGCGACGCGATGATGTTCCTCTCTCTGTCCGTTTCTCCGACAGTTTCGTGCGGTAACACACATCATCCGCAGAGAGCAACGATATGTTGATGATGATGCCGCCGCGTCCTTACGCACGGAGAGGCGTTTCGTAGTAGAAACGCGCGTATACGATCTACCGAATTAGATACGCGCGTGACAATAACGAAGCCGCAGGCCGTTCCGATGCATCAAATCTCCGGTCTCGTCGGCTAGCATTAAAACTAGTGCAGGCTTGTCCGTGGATACAGAGGCGATGCGCCCGAGAAACGCGCGAATGATAGACACACTCGAAAAGAGGTCCTCCCCGCCCCGACCACAATTTATACATCGTATCAACTCTAGCGACGCCCCGCGATTCCCCGCGAGCGACGACCCAATTCTCTCGCACAAGAGAGCGCATCGGGCATAATCGCCGATTTATATAAAGATATATTCCAGAGCCAGAGAGACTATGTTAGCCAGGAAGGAACGGGAATATCTACGCCGCCGTAGACAAAATAATAATTCTCGAGAATGAGGCTCAAATGGAATTTTCTGTTGGTTGTTTGGGAGTTTTCGCAGTTTTGTCGCTATCGGGATAATGGTCAAAGCCCGTCGAGCAAATTTTCAATACAACTTTTGGCGAAAACAAAATCTCATTTTTCGACCGGAAGTGACGTCATAACGGAAATACGTCCCTCCTAATTTGAACATCTCATTTTTCGACCGGAAGTGACGTCATAGCGAAAATTCATCACTTCTGATTTGAACATCTCATTTTTCGACCGGAAGTGACGTCATAGCGAAAATACGTGACGTCATACCGGAAATACGTAACTTCCGGTCGAAAAATGACATTTTCAAACCGGAGGTGGCGTATGTCCGCTATACCTTCACTTCGGAGTCGGCTGAAAATCGTAACCGAACAGCGTGTGCTTAGCATCTCCCCCGACGTCCGAAAACCCAATCGTTCCATTCACCCTCACTTTCTCGACGCGTTCTCGGGGCCTCATATGCACCCATGCACATGTGCATTCTCTCGCAAGCAAGAGATGCAAAGGCAGCCGGGATATGATTTTCCGTGACGAATAGCACACGGGCCTCTTCTCTTCGCGCCTCGGGGTCATCCAGCGCGTCGCCGCTACCGGCTCGAACATCGGATTTTCTCCTCAGCGACGAATACGATCATCTCGCGCCACCACCCACGCATACGCGACCGGGATTATTTTCCTTAACAAATCGTATCCGTCTGCCGACGCTCGTCGAAGAGAGAGAGAGAGAGAGAGAATTCGCCGTCCTGGAATATAACATAGAGGACGGAGATCGGAAAATGTTCGTGAGCGTGGATGTGCAAGGGAGAAGAGCCTTGTCGGGCGCTGCTTCGAAAGCGTTCACGGGATCATTTATCCCCGTAGTTAATGGTGCGGAATGCAACGAGTACGCGGCTCGTCGCGAGTGCCATCGTCGCGCGAAAGAGAACTGGATGGAACCAGACGCCTCTCGCGCGCCCCATCCCCAGGCTACAAGGTAGGATTCGCGAGCGCGCGTTTGACGTTGACATCGAAGTTAAAGCGGCGCCTAACGCCGCTTCGGAGCACTCGTCGTTATCCGCAAAATTGATGTTACGAATACGTGGAAACGGCCGGTAAAGAGGCCTCGTCGGGAATCGGGCTTCCGACGGTGCACTTCGCGCGTGATTAATGAAATATATCGTTAGCCGCGACGGAGAAGAAGTTTTCGGGATGCGCGAAGGCGAAGCGCAGGGGAGAGTGGGGCAAAACGAAACCTCGGAGCAACATGGACGAGGCCCGAGTAGAATTTTTCACGCGTTACATCGGGCCCTGATAAGGTCCTGAGAAGGCCTGAGAAGGCCTGATAAGGGCCTGATAAGGCCTTATCAGGACCCTATCAGGGCCCGATGTAACGCTCGAATATTTCTACTCGGGGTGTTCTCCATCTGGATGAGACGCTTTTTTTTCGTTTTTATTCAATGGTCCACTTTGCCAGCGGGGTTCCGTTTTGCCCCGTTCGCACCTTACACGAGCTTCAGTTGCGAACCATCGCGTCAGCTCCGATCCGATATCGATCTTGATCGATCGACTCCGTTGATTGATCGTTTAATGGTTTGAAATTTAAAAAAAAATTATTTTACTGACTTTCAGCCCTGAAAACACCGCCAGCCTTTCACGAGCAGCGCAAACAGTTGGAAAGAGCGAAGACCGGTGATCTGTTGAAAGCGAAGATTCAACAGCGACCGGGACGCGATGAACTGGTGAGACAACACATACTCGAAGACGTCGGCCACGTGGACCCGAGCCTCGCCGAGAGGCAACGCATGCTGAAGAAGGCGAGACTAGTCGACCAGCTGAACGATCAACTGAGTCATCGACCCGGACCCCTCGAGCTCATACAGAAGAATATTCTACACACCGAGGAGCCCATCGAGAGGGCGATCAAAGGTGAGACAGCCACGCTTCAATCTTGACTCTCTAAATCCACTAAGCGTGTTTACTTTCCCGTTAAGAAAAAAAAAGTTTCCTTGACCACTATCTCGCACGTAGCTTCGCAATCAAGGATCGAATTTCTCGGGAAGAAAAATGCAAATGAACTTCTCTCCCGGAGAAGACTCGAAGCTGAGAGGCCGGGTACAAAACGGACCATTTGAGATGAGAGTGTTTTATCTTCTGTGAGAGATTAGTGAAAATGCTTCATTTTACCCCGCTCTCATCTGAATTAAAAAAAAAATCTAATATCCTCTTCTCTCCGAATCCGCGAAAAATTGCGAATATATTTTTAACGTTTATTTTTATTTTTTAATTTTCAGAGGGTCACATTCCCTTCAAGGCGACGTGCGAGGGCCAAGTGACGAAGCCTCAACCACCGGATCACTACATTACCTTCGAGGATGACTCCCAGAGTTCCGAGGGTGCTCCCTCGCCTCCGCTCGAGACGTCGCAGCGTCCCGACGTTCTGGAAACTGCGGCCGCATCGGCGGGAATCGTCACGGTCTCACTGAGTATTCCGACGACCGGTGGTGCGGTCGTTGTCTCGTCAACGTCACCGGTATTCCAGCAAGCGGCCGCAGAGCCGACGATACAAACTTTCGCCGAGCTCTGCAATACCGTCGTCGGTAATCAGCAGCAACAGCAGCAGCAACAACAGCAGCAGCAACAGCAGCAACAGCAGCAACAGCATCAGCAACAGCAGCAACAGCAGCAACAGCAGCAACAGCAACAACAGCAGCAACAGCATCAGCAACAGCAGCAGCAGCAGCAGAAGCAGCAACAACAACAGCAACAGCAGCAGAAGCAACAGCAGCAAAAGCAACAGCATCAGCAGCTACAACTGCAGCAGCAACAACAACAGACCAGTCAGCAACTTAGTCAGCAACATGTGCAGCTTCAGAGCCAGCAGCACGCGTCGACTCAGGTATAAATTCCGGGAACTCGTTAAATTTAATTGAGGAACCACGTGAAGTTTGCGGTATCCTCCCGGCAGGTCCTTCCTCTCATTAGCCCCACGAGAACCGTACGCATAAGAATTTTTATATATACATATATATATCTATATTTTTTTTTTCACGATCCGCCGTTTAAATCTGAAAATTTGTTCGCCGCTTTAAGCCACGTGAATCAAGGTAGTAATACACACCGAGAGAGAACACGCTGCGTTGGATTCCGAGATATACAATCAGCATCGATGCGAAGTGTCGTGGAAAGAACGTATTTTGTGCAGCTCGGTCACGCGTTTCGCTTGTTCGCGTACGAGAGCCGACTTTTTGATTATTGGTCTACCATTGCGCTGTCCGGTGTAGAAGGTGAAAAACCCTTCTAAGGCAAAAGAGATTGTAGACCGGTAAGCCGCCTCGAGTGTGGCAAACCGAGAGTAGTCGTTGCCAAAGTGGTAAGATCGAGGTCTATAGGTCGTTCGCGAACCTATGACTCGAGAGAACTACCCGCGAGCGCGTGTTAAGCATTAGCGACGAATCGGTTACGCCGGGGGGATAATGGACCATGACGATGTAATTTTATTTTATTTTGATATTATTATTATTATTATTAGATATTAATTTTTTTTTTTACTTTTTCGCAGGCGAGTCAGACAAACGGGCCAACGGCGACGCTCCTGCCGCTGGCACCGGCGCCTAGTCCAATGTCCCTGGGCTCGACAACCTCGAGCCTCAGTCCGCTGTCGAACATATCGATAGCCTCGCCGACGGGACCGCCTCCCGCGGCGATAACGCCCAGGCCTCAGCCGTCACCGATCGCCAACAACAACTGTCAGAGAAGCGACGCGCCCGGAAAGGACAAGAATCGCAAGAAGTCGAAGACAAAGAGTCAACCGAAGACTCGCACAATCAAGTTTCACGAGTACAAGGTAAGAATACAGATAAAACAGTATATCCTTTTTTTTTTTACAGTACCAAAAAAATCGGATCTCGATGCGAATCTGCCGAATCGGTCCCTCAATAATCATTAACGCTTGATAGAATCGAACCCGTATATATTCTAAGGGAGTGAAATTTTTGGGAGATTCTCTCCGCTGGAAGCTTAGCGAGCAGAGCAGCTCCTCGGCTCGCCCCAGGACCCTCAGCTGTGTGCTCGGTGTTGAGATTCTGGCAGGGCGACGACTCGGCCAAGAGAGATAAAAAAAGAAACGCGGCCCGTGAATCTCTCTCGCGGCTCTTTGCCTCCCCGCCTCATTCCTCTCTCGCGCGCGCACTCCACGATCTCTCATCCTCGCGGACTACTCTTCGCGGTGAGAGTAGAAGTTGAACTCGAGAAGCACGAGATCGTATCGAGTGATTAACTCTCGCGATCCAAGGAGCGAGAGGCAAGGAGGGAGGGAGAGCCCCCGGGCCTACCTCGTTAGCACTGAGTAATTCGAGCGCTAATTGCACTCGAGAGGAGCTCGACGTAAAGGGGGGATCGCCGATCGGGGGCCCCTCGGTTCGGCGTGTACCGACCGTCCCCCCCCCCCCCCCCCCCAACCTTGCTGCTCGCATAATCTCCATTATCGACATGCCATTGACAACGTCGTGAGATTGCGTTGAAACAACGGTTACACACCGAGAACAGCGACAAAACCCAACCGCCCGTACACAACCGGGCTGTTGTGTTACGAAAATTTTGTCGGGAACGACCATCCTCGAATTTAACGGAAAGCACCTCCGGAGCTTGAGTTTCGGCGAAGCGATTTAATCGAGACGAGAGTTTTAATGGAACCAGTCGAAAGTAGTCTTGGCACAGTTTTCACTCTAACTTTTCTTCTCGTTTTTTTTTTTTTTTTTTTTTTTTTAATTCTTTCTTTTATCGCAATTAAAGAGCAGCGTTGGAGAATGAGTTATCATCGGATGATTGAGAGGGAGAAAAAGAAAACAGCGACACTTGTCCCCTCCGTTATCCCGACCCAATTAATAGAGCACGATAGAGAGAGCTTTCGCGTGACGAGATCCGCGTCACCGATCTGCGACTAATTACTAATTACTAACGGTAAAACTGTTGCCAGGGTCCTCCAAACGCGCAAAAGACGTCGGTGTCGTCTACGACTTCCGGTCTCGGCGCGGCGCCGCCCGGCGAGACCCGCTACGAGCTGCTCCTGCAGCAACAGCAGCTCTTCCTTCAGTGGCAGCTCGAATTGCAGCACAAGGTACTTAAGACTGTACATTAATGTACAAGGAATTCCGTTGATTCTCACTTCTCCTCTCCATTGCATCTTATTCACTTTAAAACAACAACAAAAATTAGATTTACATCCCGATAAATATACACACAGAAAACAAAAATAGAGAAAAGAAAAAAGAAGAAAAAACTTTTGCGGCACGTCGATCTTCATCATGAATCACTTTCACTTATGTCATGTACTCCTGTCGAATGGTCTTCGCGTTGGAACGAAGTTGCCTTGATTTTTCCATTAACACACCACTAACTGTCCGAAAAAAAAAATTGTATTCCCATCAATTTTATCGAAATCAAGAGCTACGAGGGATTAAGAAGGTTCGATTAATTTTGTTTTATTTTCTTTTATTATCTTTCAGTATCCCCAAATGATTCTCCCGGCTGCCCAGAAGCCACTGTCACTGACGAGCAGCGGTGCGAGTGACGCCGGTAGCGTCAGCGGTGGAAGTGCCAACGCCCCGAGTCCGGCGCCCTCGAACTCGTCGAACAATCCTTCGGAGCAGCCGCCCTTGAGGCCACTGGGAAAACTCGAGGACATGAAAGGTGCGAAGAGAAATTGTCAAAAATAAATTTTCCCCACTATCATGGAATTTGAAATTGCAATATTTTTGTCGTTGACGTTACAGTGAGTGATCTGAAAGTTGAACTGAAGCGACGCAACCTTCCGGTCTCGGGCTCGAAGCCCCAGCTGATCGAGCGCCTGAAACCCTTCACGGAATCGTCGAGCAACAACACGACGTCCAACTCGAACGGGCCTCACATGACGCACATGGGACACATCCTGATGGACACACCGGGTCCGATAACGTCGGACGAATCCAGCTCCCACGCGAAGAGTCCCGGCTCGCCGGTCAAGGACGAGCCGAACAGTCCGCGGATGGATTCGCCGCACGGTAGCGAGCAGGACGATCCGTCGAGTCCGCCAGGTAAGAAAAAAAGCCACTGAAATAACTGCATCAGAACTCTGACTTATACGGGTATGCGGATATCCGCTTTATCCGGACCTCGCGGTTTTGATACTTCAAATCCACGGATCCGAATATCCGGATTAGCCGGATCTCGCGAATTCGATACTTCAAACGAGCCGAATACCTCGGTAATTACGGATAATATCAGAAAATCAAATATTAGTACATGGCTACACGGAGAGAAGGATCTAGTAAGAAATACCGATTATCTAAGAAAAATTACCATAGCACATCGTAGTAGGGAACTAGGACGGCACCTATAGCGAAAAGTCTGAGATTTTCCAAGAATTTTTCCCATAATATCTCTAAAAAATTTATATAAATCCCGTACTTTCTATCATAGGTGTTGCCCTAGTGCTCTTCTGTAGTACAAGTAGTTTCCCTAAACTGCACAGTTGCTCGAATGGAGCCATGCTGACCGAGACCGTTATTGATATTCCAGGCGACGACGAGATATACATAGTCAAGGAACAGCGTAAGAAGATCGAGGAGCTGCAACGAGAGTTGTACAAGTCCCAGCAGCAGCTGCAACAGATGCGCCAGACGGGAACCGTGCGAGCGGAGAAGCTCGTGCTCCAGCAGCACATACAGAACAAGATGCAGCAGCAGCAACTGGCGCTGCATCTGCAGGAGTTGCAGCACTTGCAGCAGCAACAACAGCAGAATCAGCAGAACCGTCAACAGTCGCAGCAGATTGCCGCGGCGCAGCAGCAACAGCACGCTGCGTTTCAGCAACTCAACGCGAAAGCCAGCCTCGCCGCTTATCTTCAGGCTCAGCCGAACAACGCGACGATTCTCGACTCCGCAACGCTGACGGCTATAAACAACAAGAAGAATCAGGTAAAGAACAACACAACCGTGCAGCTGCCAGCTGCGATTGTTCTTAATCTTGCGAAGCCTACGAAGTTGAATGGATCTTTGCTCGGAGCTCTGGTAGCGCAGGCTCAGGCGCAACAACAACAACAGCAGCAACAACAACAGCAGCAAAATATGGTAGTCGAGGACCTCAAGCCTCCGCCACCACAGTACGACGAAGCTGCCAAGTTGTTGAAGGTGAGCTATTAACAAAAAATTGCGTCTAAACTAAAGCTTGAATTTGTCACGAAATTCAAAGAATTAAAAATGACAAAATTTGTACGGATCGATCGATTCTCCCCAAATTTAATGGGGATTATCGGTCGATCATACTCCATGTGTGTAGAACTTTTTGGCCCAATAGCTAAAAAAATTGTAAAAGCTGTAGTACGCCCAGATATTTTTAACGAAATTAAAAATCGCGTACAGAAAAAAGCAACTGAAATTTTTTTAAATTAAATTTTGATAAAACGTTGATTACTAACCACACATGCTGTGCGCGATATTTCAAGTTGATCGGTCGAGGCATTCTTGAGTGCCAGCAGTTTGAATTTTTCGCGTCTGATTCACACACACATACACAAAAACACATACATACATCCGGATATTTTTACTAAATGCGTTTTTTCGATACTTTGAAACATTTTGAACGCATTTTCATTAAAATCACGAATTTTTTTATTCACCAAAACAAAGCTCTCTATGTGGACGCGCAAAATTTCTGTAAAGTCAATCAAATAAAATTTTACACGAATAAAGTAAAGATACACTTGAATAATGGAGACAAAGTGTCTTTGTATTAAAATCGATTAATTTCTGATGATGATCCAGGTGAAAATAGAGCCGGTACAGAAGACCCATGTCAAGAGTCAAGTTTTGGACGACGTGCTTGAGATCCTCATAAAGAACGGCGAGCTTCCGCCGAGCGCGGCGGACCCGACGACCCCGACGACGCCGAATCGTCAGCTGGCGCAGAATCTGGTGTTCACCTCGCCGGCTGACAGTCCAACGCAATCCCTCGTGTTCTCGGCAGCGAGCCCGCTAAGCCCCGTCAGTCCAATGGCAATGGACGTGACGCAGAGCTTGTGTCCGAACTCGCCAGTTCCTCCGCCCCCGCCACCGCCGCCGCCTCCTCTACCTCTCGCCACTTTCGCCGTTCAGCTGCCGAGCGCTCTGCAACAACAGCAACAGCAGCACGAACAGCAGGACGAGATACCATCGTTCACCGCCGACCTGCTGTCTCCGGAGGCTGAACTTGACGCCGCTATGCTTCTGAGTCCTCAGTCCATTCAACAAGGCTCACCCGATCCACAACCTCCACAAGAAGTCACCTCGTCCGACAACGCCAATCTCGATCTCAAGGTACATTGCGCTCTCTTTCTCTCACACTCTCTCTCTCTCTCTCTCTCTCTCTCTCTCTCTCTTTCTCTCTCGGGCCTTTTATTATTCATTCGTTAGTCTCTTCATCCATAACAAGACAGAACCATTATTAATGAAACGCTTTAAAGTCTCTTCTATTTCAGGAATTGGGACTCGATCTCGAGACGCTGGACACGATGGACTTCAGTCAACTGGAGTGCGACATAGGAGTGAAGATGGAAACACCCCAGGAACTCATGGAAATCGGTGAAATGCCAATGGACATGGACGATCCGGACTGGCTCGACTCGCTGATGCCACAGTCGCCGCCCGCCCTGACGTCGAGCATCTCCAGTCATCATCACTCCTCGCCGCAGTCCGTTCAATCGACGGTAAACGACATATACGATCCTCTCTTGGCGAACAGTCAGGATCCGTTCGATCTCTTCAGCATGGAAGACACCGACTTCAAGCTGTCGTCCGATCTCACGCTCACATGGGACAAAGTCGATTACGCGACCTAGCCCGGGATTCGCGCTCGGGACTCGACACTGTGTACTTAACATACTTCGGTGTTGCGATGATTTAAAAAAAATTAATTTCGTACACAAAGCCGAGAGAACAGACAATCGCTATGTAAAATCGAAATAAATCGCGAGTGTTCGACGGAGACGACGATGGAGACACGAGACAATTTTGCGCGAACGAGCTTTCGCGGCCGTTAATCTCCCGCTGTCTTATTTCGTGTACTTATCCAGACCAGAGCTTAATGCTTAAAACAAGCACGGGAGATACCTACTCCTTGACTTGACGAATCCAAATAGGATTAGTTTTTATTTAAGTGTATAAAAAAAAAACATAATAATAATGATAATTAAAAATAGAAGATCGACTGCCGACGGAGTCGATCGTATTTAACACTTCGTCACTCGTGACAACCCAGTCAATCAGTTTCGCGCACGCGATCGTGCGAGAATTATAATAGATCCTCGACCGGTACTAGACGCGAGAGGGATCAATCGAGGATTACGAGTCTATCGGACCAAGCGAAGGAATGGAAACAAATCGGATTGCCACGCCGATTCGAGCTAAGATCGATCGTTGGCAGGGCTTCGCGGGTCTTTATTAGAACGTTATCGACTTCGGTAGCTGTGCAACGAAACGGTGAGAGCAGTGAAGATGTGTATAACGTGCGCGGTGGATTTTCCGGTCACCGAACTAGTGTGACGCACTCCGCGTGAGCGTGAGAGAACGAGAGAAGCAAATTATTGAAAATATATTATGAATTTTAAAACGAGTGTAAACGAGCAAGCCGACGGCGATTGTTTCTAAATTTCTCCAAAGAGAATCCTCCTCGAGTGAAAGGAGGGCTTTTTTTAGCTAGTTCTACTTTCCCAGTCCCACAGTCGTGTGTTGCTTGAGTTTTTAATAACTGCGGGTAGCGAATGTGCTAAAACAAAACCGAGAAGTACGAGTCCCAAAAAAGAAAAAAAAAGAATCCTATCGTAATCGAAACGTAACCGTTATCGCATTAATACCAATTACTGCGAGAACTTTAATATAAACTAACGAAAAAACGTAACGCTAAGCGTGAGCATGGATTCGCCGGAATCGCGCACGACGATCGTTGAACCTTAAGGGTCTCATGATCGTCTGGCGTAGCGCGCGTATTTCGTTTTTAAGCCAGAGCATGTGATGTTAGGAGATACACGTTATTTAAATGACGAAAGAGAAACAACAACTAAGTAAAAAATGTGTAATCGTACACGGAGAAAGAGAATGAGTGATAAGCGCGAATGCATGAGAGAAATCGAGTAGGGGAAAAAAATGGGTGCGCAGCTGCAGCAGGACGCGACTCATCTGTTTATCTTCTCTTATTTTTCCTTTGCTTACCCATCAAGTTTGAGCTGTACGAAATAATGCCCCGTATGATCTTCTTGTTTCTTTGTGACATTCCATGTTTCCACACTCAAATCGAACGATTAAGATCGCGAGGCGAGAAAATTAAAAACGCGGCCGGGCCCCGCCCTCACTTTTTCTCTCGTTCCACGCGACCCGCGCCACGATTGATCATCAGATTTCACCGACCAAATCGGAAAAAACTGTTATGTATATACAAATATATACATATATATATATAAAGGTTTCCTTTTTCTCTAACGTTTCAAACTAATCATTCTGCTGTCTCTTCGTCATAGTCATTGCGAAAACGGGTCATAGATAGATATTTATAATTGTTTTATTCCGTGCTATGGAAACTTCGAAGCATCGTGATCTTGTAGTTTGCTGGCTTTGCCAACTAACTTGGTAATCTATCCACAGGGGAATTGATCTGGACTCTACGAGGCCCTGTAAATACGTTGAGTAAATACTTGTACCGTCACGAGATCAGTCGCGCCTGCCGCACGTGCGAGCGAATAGGATAAACTCGACGAAGCGTGTGAGAGACCGAGAGAAAGATGAGAATGCGATTGTGTAAAATTGATAAAGAGACCATAGTAGTTTTCGTGTGTTTGAGGGGGAAAAAAAACCGCGAGTGTATCTGAGAGTGCCGTGAACGGCGATGGTGCTAGCTAACTACGGATCAAATTATTGTCAGACTGTCGATTACGTTTCGTGAATTGGGTTCCCCGGACAATTTTCCGAAGCGATGGCGCATCGACTCCAAATCAAATAATAATTCACGCAAAGTTCACTCTGTACTTCGTCGAAAGGAACGAATATTGTAGCAACATTCCAAACGTTTCGAGCGCCTGGCCGAGCCCGCAGGTCTCCTTGGCTCAAGAACGCATCACATGTTCCTCGTTCCCGTATCTCGCAAAACTCGTGCAAACGTATAAAATATTATTGAAAAATTAAAAAAAAACGCAAGACATCCACGATACTCAACGTATACAAAAAAAAAAAACTAGCCGAAAGTCAGAAGCATTTAGATAGGAGAGTCCTCGAGTTGTGTGCTATCGAAATCACGAGTTGCAGATTCGCGTTACACAATTGTGAAAGTCTGCCAAATTTTATATAATGCATTTATGCCAATTGAATTTCTGCAATTTGCACGTCACGGTCGCAGTCGATGAGCCATCGGTGAGTCATTGTTCCGAAACGGTACTTCGTCGTTTCGGCAACGAAAATTTAATCGATAATCTGATGTTATTTTATTTGTCTCTCGGAGTAATGAATATATATAGACAGAAAGCGCAGATTTCACAGTAGATTTTCTCTTCGGAGAGCGATACCATAAAACGAAAGAAAGAAACAAAATAATAATAATGATAAACCGGACGTGCCAAATCTCCCTTGCCCGCCACATGTCGCTTCGCTACTCGTCAGCACCCGTTGCCATGACAATAATCGTGTTTATTGTTTTGTAAAATATTGTAAAATAAAAAAAATATTGTAGAGAGTGAGTGCAAGGGTACTACCCTATCCGGGGTACAAGTGTACATTTTTTGTTTATGTGCAAATTATGCGTGGGCGAAATTAATGAACGCGTGAGCAAACGACGTGGGCCCTGTGTATCGAATGTCACTAGTTCTTAAGATTACCATTTATGTAAGATCCCCCCCCCTCTCCGAATGAGTAGAGTGTTTTGGTGTAAACAATTTTTTTTAATTGTTCAGTGGCAAAAAACCCCATTTGTTTTTGCGTGCCTGTGGGTATTATATTTCGCAGTGAGAATCATTGTTTCAACGATAAGAAAAGGAAGACCCGTTGTAATGCTTGCGAAACGACAAATTCTATATATATACATATATATATATATATATATATTCTCGAGATCGTTAAACGACTAGGTGATCGTTCGATTGTTTTGTTGGGCTGTGCGAGTCTGGGTACATTAGTCTGTCAGTGAGATACGAGTGTCTTTGGAACGCGATGATTATTATATTAACGATATTGCGGTTCCGTCATACGTCGCTTAATGTTTAATTCGAAACGATATACGTATATCGAAGAACATCACTTTTTATGGTCAGCCGTTGAGGGGCCGTGGAGTGTGTATATCGCGTACGCAGCTGAGGAAAAAAAGTGTATCTAGAGAGAGTGCGTGCGTCTGTCGGTAGAGTGCCTGTGTTTCCTGTCTGTAACAAACACGTGCGAGACGGAAAAAAGAAAGAAATCGACATTGAAGTTTTGTTAAGTATCACTGAATTTATTATCATATCGATATACTTTTAAGTAACCATCGAATAATTATTGCTAGAGAGAGTGTTATTTATTTTTATTTGTTGCAAATTTATCGATTGCCTTCCATTTGAGTAAATAAATAAATAGAAAATTATTGGCAAGGTGCGAGCATTTTTTTGTTATTTCTTCGCTAGAATCATTCGATGAATGATCGCAAGCAGGTATCAGATAATACGATGTAACGCCTTCGAGTTTGCCGACTGAGCGAAACAGAACGTAGAAGATGTGGCCATCATCCGACTAACGGATGGTGGCCACCTCTATAAAACCAACCTCTATCAAGACCAACCTCACCCAACGTAAGGTCTCTAGTACACTACGTCTTCCAAATTGGTAGCGCCAAATGAGAAGATGTCTGCTGTACAAAACAATTTCCATATTAATTCGTAGAGTTGCATGCATATCATGCTAAAGAAGGAATATGGTATATATCTTTTATTAGAATAATAACCAAATACCGTCGGTCACACGTTTAGTTCTGTCCACTTAATAACCCGTTTTGGCTGATTACTATAAGCATTTTCAAAACTTTCGTCGATAAGGCATCTTGAGTAAAAAAGAGTTCTTAACCATAGCCTTTAACATGAATGAGATGACTTACCGACAGTCAGAGATATGACCGGAAGGCAATGCAGATACCTACTTGATGAAAGAAGATTGGTATTAACCCAGAAATGCCACTAAATGGGAACGCTGCTACGACCGTGTCGTATCAACTTATACGGTCGCACAAAAAAAATAAGATTCAAAACGCAAAGTAGAGCGTCAGTAGATTCTATGATTCCTTTCGATGGCTCGCGAAGGAATTAAGTATTAATAATAATAATTATTATGAAATATTAAGTGTTATTGATTATTGATGATCGATAAATTATCGTCTTTATTTAAGAATGTTAATTATCCGATTCGGAGGTTCATCACGATAGTGAGAATGCATAACGTGATTGCAAACTAGAAATTGCATTCAAGCACATATATCGTGTCTCTTGTACGGAAACGATTTGGGAGTCGTAGTGTGCTAGAAACTTTGCGTTGGGCGAGGTTGGTCATAATATAGGTTCCGCTTTCGACCCCCTATGTTACCTTATAAGTTGATACGACACTGTCGTAGCACCGTTGACATTTAGCGGCATCCCTCGGCAAATACCGATCATCGTTCCAGTAAGTGGGTATCTGATAGGCCGGCGCGGGGCTGTCCCTGTGGCCAGGCAGCATTCGCTGTTTGTGGTTGCTGCTAAATTGAGAAGAAGAAGAAGAAGAAGAAGAAGAAGAAGAAGAAGAAGAAGAAGAAGAAGAAGAAGAAGAAGAAGAAGAAGAAGAAGAAGAAGAAGAAGAAGAAGAAGAAGAAGAAGAAGAAGAAGAAGAAGAAGAAGAAGAAGAAGAAGAAGAAGAAGAAGAAGAAGAAGAAGAAGAAGAAGAAGAAGAAGAAGAAGAAGAAGAAGAAGAAGAAGAAGAAGAAGAAGAAGAAGAAGAAGAAGAAGAAGAAGAAGAAGAAGAAGAAGAAGAAGAAGAAGAAGAAGAAGAAGAAGAAGAAGAAGAAGAAGAAGAAGAAGTGGGTATCTGTATTGCCGACCGGCCGTATCTCTGACTATCGGCTAATGATTTTATTCATGTGAAAGGCAATGGTTAACAAATCCTTTTTACTCAAGATGCCTTATCGACGAAAGTTTGGAAGGTGCTTGTAGTAATCAGCCAAAACGGGTTATTAGGTGGATAGTACTAAACGTGTGATCTACGGTATTTATTTATTATCATTATAAAAGAATATATATAGTATATTTCTTCTGTAGTGTGAAATGCATCCGACTTCAAGAATTAATATGGAAATCGCTCTTTACAGCAGACATATTCTCATTTAGCGTTACCTGTTTGCGAGACGTAGTGTCGTAGAGACGTTACGTTGGGTGGGGTTGGTCTTGATAGCCGTTTTTGCTTTCGGTCACTTATCTGTTAGCCCACCGTCCTACAGATGGCGTGAAATTTAAATGACTGAAATCAGCTGTTATATTGTCCAGTTACAAGGTTTGTTTACATTCCTCGCGCGTAATCACGCGTAACCTCTGCTACATCGTGACAATTAATTTAATGAAGGAGTGTCGTGTAGTCGGAACTGAGTTAAGATCCTTGCTGAGAAAACAAATATTTTATCCAACGATGAAGCATCACGCAAGTTCGTCGAGCAGCCGTGAACCTCTTACGAAGAAAAGACATTGGCGAGAGGGTCTGCTAGAAACCATGGAAGATCCTGAATCCATCGTCAAGGAAGACGACAGGGTGGTTGTGATCAAAGACAAATATCCCAAGGCGCACTATCACTTCTTGGTATTGCCAAAAGAAAACATTCACTCGATAAAGGAAGTAGAAAAAAAACACGAGGATCTTCTTCAACACATGGAGACAATTGGGCAGGAAGTTGCCGATAAACAGGACGACCACGAATTCATGCTCGGATATCACGTAGTTCCGAGTATGCATAGACTTCATTTACACGTCATAAGCACGGATTTCGACAGTCCTTGCTTGAAGACCAAATACCACTGGAATTCCTTCACGACTGCTTATTTCCGGCCGTCGAAAAGTAAGCAATAGAAAGTTTGCAATTCCTTGCAGTCCTTCTTACTATCTAGTTTTAATGGTCACTTTACACGGAAAAACGTCACTTCCGGTATGAAAATCTCATTTTTCGGTCGGAAGTGACTTCATATCGTAAATGCATCACGTCCGGTTTGAAAATCTTAATTGTTGCCCGGAAGTGACATCATACCGGAAGTAAGGTTAACGGCCAAGTTTCCGTCACTACCCCATTTAACGTCATCGAACGCAGTTCATGCTAATAATAAATAACGTTTCGATTTAATACAAAAAAAAATGGCGTCATGTTGAAGAGCGGACTTGACTCTTGATTATTGCCGCAACACAAATATTTTTATAAATATTTTCATTTAACAATTTAATAGTGTGTTTCGCTCCTCGCGTTTTGGTACTTCCGACCCGCAGTTGCTGTCAGGGCGTTCTAGCCGAAGCACATTGCAACTTCTCCGAATTAAAAGTTATACCAACGGTGTCAATACAAGTACTATTATGAATTAGATTGCTAATAATTTGTTTTTTGATTTCGTGCTTTATTAAATTTGTCATGACGGAAAGTGCGTCAGCCAAATTAGGTTAGGCTGTACTTTCCGTCACTTGTTGCATCGCGGTTATTACATATTGAAGTTTGTGTTTTCATAACATTTTGACCCGTAAAGTTATTGAATAATAATATCTGCATCATAGTGGCATAAAGATAGAAACTTGGTGTTTTGCGTTCCGACATACTGCGTCACAAGTGACGGAAACTGGATGCGCGAGGTGACGTAAACTGCCGTACGAGGTCTAAAGTCTTGGAAACCCCGGCAGTAGAGGGGCACTATTGAAACGATAATTTACTGACTTAGATCCTAGTGAATTCACTTCAATAATGGCTGAATCGCATTCAGAAGCTTTCGATGCATACATTAAAACCGTTTTTTTCGAACCGACAATACAACCAGTGTATAAATAATGGGCAAACAAGTTCACTGCCCTAAATATGACGGAGACGGGCCGCTTAAAGCCATAGAGAAAAATCAGAGATGAGCTCATCGTATAATGTTATGAGCTCCCTGTTTGGCTCGTGAGGGCACCCGTCAATTCGTAACTAGTTGTCTAGTAATATGACGCTAGGTAGGTAGCATCAAAATGTTTACCCATAACTCGGGTTCGCCTGAGGGTCGTAGCACTTGAATTGAAAAAATGTCTATGTTTCAGCTGCTAGAGAAGAACTAAAAGTGCACGGCTGCATAAAACAGATGAAAAGCAAGGATGCCGACGAATTGCTAAAGACAGATCTTCAGTGTCACAAATGCCCGTTGAAACCAAAGAATATGCCGGAACTGAAGAGACACTTGCTGACACATTTGCCTCCTAAATAATTGTTCATCCTGAAGACTCATGTAAACGAGTAGTCATATTGATGAATAAATACACTCATCTTTTTCACCAATCGACACCTTCACAATAATTCACTTTCTCGATGATCTTTTCTTCTCGATAATTGGAAATGGAAATTGGACAGGTTTCGTAAATTAAGTAACACATGACATTTTTTTTTGCGGTATTCGGAAAATTTACTATAAATAAATTTGATGTTAGTGTTAATAGGGTTTTTGTTTTCTTTATCGTCTATATCGTTACGTACTATTTACAGAGTCTTATCCAGTTTTGCGTACCCTCGTGTGCGGATACGGTGTATGGTTTTGCAAGAATTTCCTGTTTTTTTTTTTTTTTTTTTAATCAAACATGCGCCGCTAAGAGAGCTCAGAAAAAAATGCTCAATGTCTTCTCCACCGTGTGTGAGATCTTCATGAGTATACAGTTATCATGTGTTTCGCTGAGTGTGTGTGTGTTTTTAAGTGTCTACGTACATTTAGTAATACTGCGATTAATAGTTAAAGCGTTCCTCGCGCGTCGAAAGGAACAAGTAGGCATTTTGTTTGTTTGTTTGTTTTGTTTTCGGGATATGCAAGGCTCGGATGGTTATTGCTTGGAATATCGTCGGACGCTCTTAAACTCGTCCTTCAATCTTGCATTCATTTAAGTATCCTAATCATCGTCTATCTATGGTATATAAATTATTCGATTCAACTATCCTCCGTGCAAAAGTTTTGCCATTTGCCTCATTTTCATTTTAGTTCGAATCGTTCACGCGTCTCTCTTTCTCTCTCACTTTCTCCCTATCTTCTCTGTACACGGAAATGTCATGAATTCGCGAATCACGTCGATGCACATTTTAATAACAAAAATAATAGGAAGACATCCGGCGATCTTCGCGAATCCATTTACATTTTAAACAGTTTGCGATTGACCCAGCGTGTGCAGTCGAAAGTTTGCAAACGCCTGCATAGAACGTAGGTCCAGCAAAGTTTCGTTTAACCGACACGCCGGCTCACGCGCCCTCTGACGAACACCATCGATGAGAAAAAGAAAAAATATCTCCGCGCAATCGAGACACGACTTCGCACGTATTTAAATATAGACCCAAATAGTAGACCCACGGGTCCCTTCGGAAATCTCGGAAACGCTACCTCCCACGCTTTAATATTATTCTCACTAATGTATAAAAAAGAAAGTTACGAATTGATGGAAGATTCGCCGGACGCGAGTCGGATCACTTTCATCCGCCCGTCCGTACCTTGCGCGACCCCCCAAAAGCGGTCATTTTGGAAGAGTAGCTGAGCAACCGGAAACAATATCCGGACCCCGCGGAGTCCGGCGATTTTTTCGAGCAAACTTCAACGAACCGACGAACTTCCGGCGAATCAACAATTCGTATTACCCTGTATAAGTCTGTATTCTGCGATGGGCGGACGCGTCACCAAGATTTCCTTTCTTTTTTTTTTCTTCCCTTTCATTCTATTCGCGATCGAGCAGCGCCCAGAATTTTTAACGAATTTAATTCTAGCGAGTGAACTACGCAAATAACAAACATATATATACACGCTTCCCTACCTAATATTCACATTTCATAAATATCTCTGTTTTTCTCTCTCTATATATAATATGTATATATATATATTTATAATGTACAAGTAATATAATACAGCATGGGCAACTGCTCGATCCGTCAGGTTGTGTAGCGGATTCCAATCGCTCTCGATTCTAACGCGCCTCGACTCTATTTACAAGAACGGTTTTTTTTAACCGCTAATAGCGTAATCTAGAAACTTCGCAACGATACAGCAACAGTGAACAGTAAATAGTAATAGAAGTAGTTGAGTGATAGCGTTTAAGAGTAATAGTAATAGTGTAATAGTTACAATAGCGGTAATAGTTTTTTTGTCATAGTAGTAGTAGTAAGTAGTAGCAGTTTGAGTTTACTATAATACGGTAATAGTAGTCAGTAGAGTGCTCGAAAAGTGCTCGAAGAGCCTAATTGCTAGTGAACGTTGAACTTTAACACACAATAATAAATAATGAAGATAACACTAGTCTATAAATTAACGAAGAGAAAGAAAAGACAAGAAAAAGTAACGAATGAACGAACAAACGATAATTCTCACGAGTTACGAGTAAACTATACATTCAAATAAGTCGTGTTCTTTTTTTTTTAACTTATGGACGATACGAATAGATGACAGCGAATAGTTTCGACAGTAAATACCTAAGTAATCGATTCTTAGATAAAAATTAATGTAGCAATTATCGTAATCACAATAACGATTATTTAAACGCGAAACGACGAATAATTGACGAGGCGAATTTTTATGCCTTAAACCTAAGGAACTCTCTATAGTTAAACCGGGAGGCTCATATGTGATAGACGCGATATATTTCGTCGAGTTCTTTTCTTTATGTGAGTAGAATGACAATCTCACACGCGTTATCGAGCACGAAGAACCTCCGCTTTGTACACTTTGTACGAGAGAAGAAGCTAAACGATCGGAGAAGTCCATGCAATGCACAATTTCACTCGCTTCTCCTTCTCTGTTTCTCTCGATACGATAAACCACTTTTTATAACTCGCGATACTTCTTTCGGCCAAGGCAGCGAGTGATTACCTACCGCGACGGGAAAGTTTTTTTTTTTTTTTTTTTTCATAAGCAGACAAAAAGAATGATCTCGCTCGGACAAATTGTTGTACATATACTTAATAATTACATAGTTCAACGAAGCCTGCTCTTCTATCACTCAAATATCTCGTTTGGTTTTTTTTTTTTCCCTTTGAATTTACATGCTACTATTTACAAGAGGGACGAGAAACGAAACTCGTAGAGCAATTTACTATTCGACTCAAGAGGGTAAGGGTTGGGAGGGGAGAAAAAAAAACGAGTTTTATTCACGCGTGAGAAAAGAGAAAAGGGAGTGACTCGAGGGAGAAATAATCGAGCCACGCCTTCAGGCGACGTACTTTAAAGCTGCGAGGGATTTGTCCGGCGCCACATTCTTTCTTTTTTTTTTTCCTTCCGATTAACCCGATCTATAAAGCTGCGAAAAAAACAGTCGACTCTACATTAGCTAACTAAAGATCCGCGACTAGCACTGTAACGTCCGATACACTGATATCGAATTTCATTACGTTCAGCTAAAATACGTTCGTATCTGATTTCTCTGTCCAATTTGTGCAATGTATTTTCGGTTTTATCAATTTTTCTTTGCTTATTTTTTGTTCTGAGGAGAGGGGGAATGACACGATCATTGACGCAGCGGGGATGCTCGCCGGGCTCTTAGTCGCGAATTAAATAATCTCAACGAGACTTTTGTTACTTTTGTTTAATAAAATTATTTAGTTCGCGAAAGATGCCCAAAGTTACGTCGACACCCACGAACGGGTGACGAACGATTTTTATCATATGTCGACTCTTCTCGAATTTTTGTGTTTGTGACTCTTGATCCGGTTTATTGCAATTTGTAAACGGTGAAATTTACAGCAACGGCACTCGTGAAGTTTCATTATTTTTTTATTTTTTTTCAAAATTATTTTTGCTATCTTTCTCGCGTTGTCTTTACTGTTTCCAATCTATCGAGAACCCGACAAATAGTCCGGCGAGCAAGTGAACTGCAAATGTTTGTGATTCCAAAAACCTTTCTGTCTTTCGATCTCGACGTCTAATTTAATCCAATAAATAAACAAACGCGGAAACGTTCTCACAGTCGCGGATCCGAAAAATGTATCTGGATCTTTTCTCTTCTTTTTTTTTTGTGTTCCTCTCTAAATCTGTACAATAACTACGCGCGGCAAGAGACCTGGCCTCTTCGTACGTATACGAATAAATAATAAACGAGACATTTTTTTCATGACTAAACAGATACACATTCCTTAAAGACAAAATCCGTGAGCGCAGTTGTTCTGGGTAATCACTCGCCTACTTTACCGTTTGGCCAATGAGATTATATCGTCTCGTTTCAACCTGGTTCTTGCCGATTGTGTTTTACTTCTCAACACGACGACGCTTGACACTCCTTTCCTTGAATTTAACTTAAAAAAAAACTTAAGCTCGTTACTTTACGAGCTGCTCTCCTCCCTCAGTCCGTAACAGTGAACTCTCATCTCCTCGATGGCTCTGCACCATTCGAGAGCGAAGCCTTCGGGTTCTTCCAGATAGTACGTTCTGTTAGGCTGTAACGATAAAAATAAATAAATAAATAAGTATAAAAGATATCAAAAAGAAAAATGAACAATGTTTCCAGATGTACCGAATTCCTATTGCAATAGTCAAAAAAAAAAATGTAGAAATTATCTGTCGACCCTCACCGTGTGAACGAAGAAGATCTTGAAGTTCTTCGGCTCGACCCTCAACTCCGGGCTCCACGGGATTTCGCCCTTGAGCACCATGTTGACGGGATCAACGTAGTACAGATGCGGACCGGTTGTGAGCAGGAGCATTCTTCTCCTAGCGAAAAGTCCCTTACGCTTGTTGACGAAACCGTGTTTCAGTATGACATTGTCCTCGACGAAGTTGTGCCACGGGTCGGTGGCGCGTTGTTTCTCGAGACGAGACTTTATCTCGTCGGGCGTGAGATCGGCGATACCGGCGTTGTTCTTTCTGCTCGGTTTCTCGACGACGGCAGTGACGGGCTCGGGTTTCTGGGGCATCGCGTCATCGCCAATACCGAGTCCGAAGAGCCTGGTGAGTTGCCGGTCGTCGAGACCGGGCTCCAGATGGTCGGGAACTCTGTAGTGCGACCTCAGCTCCTCGTGCTCCGACGTACCGGGCAGGTACGGATAGATGGGCGGTGGATTTTGTTCGTGAAGCGTCTCGAAGTCGACGCCGGCGAAGAACGGGTGGGCCCTTATGCTCGGATAGCCGGAGCCGTGCTCGTCGAGTGCGCCGAGCCTCTGCGAGGCCTCGAGTACGAGCAATTGATTGACCAGCGATTTCGCGAGCGGACAGAAACCGTCGGGTATCTCGTAGTCGAGCTTGAGGATCTTCTGAAAGATGAGGTACTCGCTCCTCGAACGAAACGGCGGCAGGCCGGCGACCATTTGATAGACGATGCAGCCGAGCGCCCAGAGGTCGGAGGCTCGACTGGCGGTTTTGTCGGTGAGCAATTCGGGCGAGACGTACTGGGCCGTGCCGACGAAGGAGTTTCTTCGCTTCCTCGTCTCCTCCGGCTTTCGCTCGTCGGTGGTGTCGCTCGTACGGAGCTCCGGGTCCTCCATGAGTATCTTCGCGCTGCCGAAATCCGTTATCAGCACGTGCATCTTCTCGTCGAGGAGAATGTTCTCGGGCTTTAGATCGCGATGTATTATACCGAGCCCGTGAAGATACTCGAGCCCACGGAGAATCTCGGCGGAGTAGAACTTGGTGCACTCGATGTCGAACGAGCCGACCTTGTTGATGTACGGCAAGAGCTCGCCGTTCTTCGCGTACGAGAGGACGAAGTAGAGACGGTCGATGTCCTGGAAGGTGCAGAACAGACGGACGAACGAGTGCTTGGCGCCGGCGAGCATGTTCAGGACTTCCTTCTCGCGCTTAACGTACTCGGTCTTCTTCTCCTTAATGATGTACCGCTTGTCGCACACCTTTATCGCGTACTCCCTGCTGGTGTGGATGTCCTTCGCCAGGTAAACCTGCAAGACGAATGACCAACAAAATTAGTTAATTATAAATTCATTAAAATCAGTTCAACGAAATAATAATTGAGCAAATATTATTTTTTTTCTTTTTTTTTTTGTGGCGTTCGGAGAGCGAAAATACTCGTGTTGCAACCGCCGGATTACGCAGCTAGGTCAGCGAGGGAAAATTAAATAAAAAGATTCAACTCACGGTGGAGAAGCTGCCTTCGCCGATGACCTTGCCGAATATGAAATCCTTGGGAGTCCGCTTGTGGGTAGGAAGAGCGGTCGTCAGAGCCGGGCTGCCGGTTGGCGGCACCCGGGACGCCAGGGTGTCCGACGGCGTCACGACGCCGTTCGTCACGTCGTTCGTTGGTGGAGACATTTTGGACACCGGCCCCTCCACCGTTACTGCCGGCTGTGGCGAAACGGTAAGCGCCTGGTTCGCCACACGCTGCACATAGAACGAAAAAAAAACACACACACACACACATTAAAATTAATTACACGACTCTTGACGCTTCGTACGTTAAACTATCAATTATCATCGTTTTATGTGCTACGTCATCGATTGTTTACGATCTACGGAAGGGATATATCGCTAATACAGCTGTATCACCGACGGTCCCGCTAGATTGTCGAGAAGAGAACAGTCATTCTCGCGCGCCAACGAGATAGTGCGATCATCGTCGAGAAACATGTATGTATGTATGTGTGTATATATATACACACACATGTACATGGTAAAAAAAAATGGTAAATTTCATGCACCAGACTGGAAGTTTTTACGCAAAAACTGGTACATTAAATTACAATTGTACTTAATTTACTGGAGCTTGAAATTTGCTTACATTGCTTACATTAATTGAACATTAATGTACTTTTTTTTGTAAAATAAAAATACCAGATATATGTGAAAACTACGAATCTTTTTTTCAAAATTTCAAACGCACATGCCTTTGAAATTTGACAAACAGTTTACGTGAAAAAAAAGCTTCCAACACCGTTCATTAATTTTCAAAGAAATTTTTTTTACATTGTGTATGCTATGTACGAATACATTATCTCGGAGTGTATAAACCGAAATTGAGATCAAATGCTCGGAAAGTGAGGCGTCTCGCGAATGACGTGTGTCTTCTCGAATCGGTAGTCGATCGTACGGCGTGGGTGGCCCCCGCGAAGACCGGCGAGACGACTCCGCGTCGTAGGAAGTGGATCGAGCAAATATTTGCTCGATTAGCGCTCCGCCGAGGAGACGATACCAGACGCACACGTGGAGTGCCGTGACTTAGCGATTTCTTTCTTTTTTTTTTTTTTTTGTCAGTTCACGGACGTTGTACGTGTTACTTAACCGCTTTTTAACAAATCCATGAGAGATTCTGCTCGCGTCGGTGTACGCGGAGAGGATCGGAGAGCCAGAGAGGTGAGAGGAACGAACGGAGACGCGGAAGGCCGGACCGGATGCCGGACACAGGGACAATAGTTTCGAGCCATATTCCCGACTAGCCGTTTCTAAATAGGGCGACACTAGCAGTTTCAATTTTTTTGATCGCTGCGACGCGAAATTAATTTGTTTTGAATAGAGGAGCGCAGGGCAAAGTGAACCCCGGGGCAAAACGGACCAGCGGCCTCCGTCTGAAAAATTGATAAAACCAGTGCATTTTGCCCCGCCCGGCCGCCATAGGGTTTTAGTATGTTTCGATGGATTTTCTTCTGGCGCGAGTTAATCGGCGACGGGTCGATTCGACGGTGGTCCGGAGCAAGCCGTTCTCCACGTCCGACCGAGCAACGTATCACGGATAAGAGGCATGATCGGCCTGCTTTTAGGTTTGAGACCGAGCTCCGAGAGAGAGCCGTCGCACAGCAGAGCGCGCATCCGCGATCACGGGACGAGAGTACGAGGGAGAACGAGCGGGAGAGAGAAAGAGGGTTACACCATCAACGGAGAATCACAAGCCGAAGAGGAAGGATAATAAGAGAGATAGATAGAAGAGGATAAGGAATGGGAATATAGAGTCCAGGCCGCAACCTCGTGCCATCGTTTTCTCGCTTGTTTACGCCGTTGTTGGCATAGCAACAGCTGTTTGGCATTGAGGAACCAAATTCGGATAAATATATATATATATCTAATCTGACCCGCTGCGACGTCGAGCCGAACTCCTTTTTTCGAAACGCAACTGGAGAGCCAGTCTTAGCAAATTAAATTTAATATTTACCGACTATTCTCAGACTTCGTCGACGAGACTTTTTTTTTACCTTTTCGAGTGGAATAAATCCGGGTGCGGAGTTCGTCGGACGAAAAAAGTATTCCACCTCGATCGCACGGCTATGATTTGTAATACACAGTGCGCGTAATAGTTGGGCAAACAGAGAATAACGAGGGACTGAAAAAAAAAAAAGAGCTGACGGCGGGGCAAGATCTTCGGCGTAGCTTTCCAGTGTCTAGAGAGCCGCAAGACAAGGCTCTCCCCGCTGTAGACACTCGTCACTTCGCTCTCGATAAACAATATGTGCAGGCGTCGACGGCGTGTCGGATGGAACCGACGCCTGTCTGTCGCTGCGCAAGTTTTATCTCACCTCTCTCCTCCGTCGCCGGCGCGCTTTTAATCGCACATTTTCTGCGCTTAACGAGGGCAGCCACGGGGAAGGGAGAGCAGGGGGAGAGGGCGACGCACACCCACGGCAAACCGAATAACTAATAGCTCGGAATAATTAGTCAATTCCCGTTTTCACTATCTACGCTTTCGAATTATCAGACCTATTTTTCGTTTTATTTATTTATTTTTTTTTGCTGGCCGGTGAATATGTTTCGTCGGTCTGGGCGGGCCTTTGAAGTCGAGGCTGTCGAGATAGGAGAAAGGGAATATTTTTAGGACGACGATCGAGTGTAAGAAGGGACGGAGATAGAAATGAAGAAATCAGACGATAAGAGCAACAGATTACCGGAATCGTAATCTAGGGAGTGCAGAGCTTTTTTTAATTAAACGCATCTGTGTATAGGGGAGAATGGGGTAAAATGGAACGGGAGCAGAATGGACCATTTTTGGGCATTTTCTTTTCCGTGCATAAAAAAAAAATTGTCCCGTATGAAATAGAGGTTCCATTTTACCCCGCTCTCGATACACGCATACCGGTGCACAACCGACGGCGCTGTTTACGCGCCGAGCAATACGCGTGCAATTGTGCAATTCGTTCGCAGAACACAGGCGACCGTTTCGCATCGCTGAAATACCCGGCATGCCTCTGCGCCACGATCGCCACGACCGGGATATTCCCGATACGTTAATGTATTACAGCGAATGCAAAAAAAAAAAAAAAAAAAAAAAAACAATTTCTTCATCCCCGACGAGAAATTTATCTAAATGACTCTCGGCTGATTGGTCAATTTTCGTGCGAGAATGTCCCCGTGGGTAGATATGAGTCGAACGGGGGTTTTCAGGGAGAATCAGGTATAACAGGTATCCACAGCGAGTCGGATATATATAAGAATATATCTGCCGATATACACAAAAAATATATACGCAGATATATCGCGAGGATTTGGTATTAACCCTTCACGGACGACTTGCGTGCCAGCTCGGGTATTTTTTTTACCAGTCACTACATTCGAATTATCCAAGCATAAAACGTATTTAAAAAAATGTACAGAGTAACCTTGATGCGTTGCCACTTCGACGGGACAAAGAAAAATTAATTACCCACATCCGTGTTATTGTCACGAGGACGAGAAACCGGTGCCACTGAACCACCGACCGTCCGTGAGGAGTAAATAAAAAATGCCGCCTAATAAAAAAAAAAAAAAAAACGCGTTTCGTTAAAACTTTAATCCGTTAATTTATCGTCATGAGCGACGATATAGATATATCGGGGCTCGTTCGTGCGTAATATTCATTAATATGCCGTGTGTTCGCCGATCCCGATGGGAGAGGCCACACCGCGAGACGCTCGGTCTGCCGGACTCACAAAGCTCCGGACCGCCTCTCCGTCTCTCACCGACCCAATGACGTAGATCGTACACAGGTGTGATATATATATACATGTATATATATAGACCGGAGAGCAGGTGGATGAGCTGTGAAATAAACGCGGCACGAAAGTTTATCGCCAAAAGCAACGGAGTGTGGAGATCGCCTCGGTCAAACCCGTGCCGTTAAGGCCGGCGCACGCGGTCGTAATAAAGACCTTGAAAAAAATAACATGATAAAAAAAAAGTGCCGGTCGAATAACAAAAAGTGTAACAAAACACAATTTGCTGGCTGCGGTTGTTCCGCCAAGTTTCGAGATTACGGAAACGGAGGGGTGCTTTTTATTTAAAAAATTTTAAACAAACTAAGAGGGCGCCCTCGCCATAGATAATTATTTCTCTCCTCATCGGTTGAAGACCAGTGTCGCTGTGTTATATGATGTCGTGCAGGGAGATAAATCCGAGACCGAACGTAGCCAGTTAAATGCTACATTGAAAAGTTCTAATCGATCTTCGTCGGTATGCTCTTTTCCGGTGGTCCCCAACACTAAATCGCCATGGAAGAATGCGAGTGCTACACTATTGGTGTATTACACACCGTGAAGTGGGGACCTCCCACTATACCGTGCCGGTGGAGAGGAGAGGAAGAAGAAGAAGCGGGACGACGATGTTCCCGCTTCTTCCCAGGCCCTCGCTCGGTTACGAGGCGGACCGACGGGCCCCATGGCGTCATCCATGCGTGTCAGGACGTCGACCTCATCGAGCAACAGCAGCGGGCGGGCAGGCATTCGCCCGAGAAGCCACCAAGCAGCAGCGCGGGCAGCTCCCCCTGCGTCTCTCTCGCCACTTTGTCCTCTTCTGGACTCGCCGCTCTCAGCGGTCTCTCTCGCCTCTGCTGGCCCTACTTTTTTTTTTCTTTTCTTTATATATATATATATATTCCTTTTTTTCCTCACGCCGGCTCATTTGTTTGCCTCCTCCGTTCCTCGCGCGTCTCGCAACTTCCGTAGTATCGAGCGGTCGACCAATGACGCGGTGTTGTCACAGCGAAGGCAAAACAACACGATCGTGTTTTTGCTTCGAGGAAATCGACGGTTTTAATCGTTACGTTTTTTTATTTCATGCCCGTTCCGATTAAAATTTTCACTCGGATGGCTCGAGGAGAGTCGGGACCGATGTGTAATCTATTTCTGAGACGAGTTAGCACATCTGGTACGGAATTGCGCAGTTTTCAACCGGTGAAAGTCGACGTTGAAGCGAAAGTGACTTCTAGTCTACATATATAATATATACATACACAGTTAGTGCATATATATATATACACATAGGTAAATATATCAGTATCTAAATAATAGAATAATTATTGTTCCACCGCATCGGTGGGCGCCGTTGGGTGTGAGAAAGCTCGGCGAGACGGCCGGTTCGCCGTATAAAGCAAGAATGTAAGAGGCTAGAGGTATGTGCCTCTTTTCTGCATGACCCTGTAGTCTACGAAGTACAGTACTAATACAAACCCAGCGGCATTCCAACGGGCATTCTAATTTTAGAACTCTCGTCCCCGGTCTCTCCCTCTCACACTCTTCGCATTCATCGTGGAGAGCGCGGGGCAGCAACGCGCGCTCCGCGCGTGTGTTTTGCGCGCCCTTCTCTTCCACGCTCTGCCCCCCCCCCCCCCCCCCCCCCGTTCGCCAGGCCGCTACTGGTGTGTGTGCGCGCCTAGGCGCACGAACTTCGCTTTTCTCAAGATACTCTATATTTATCTTACGGCCCCGTCTCGAGGTTTTTCCTCACACGGGTACAAAATAGAAAATTTCTTCTATCCTGGGAGTTTTTGTGGTTGTTTTTTTTCTCCCTTCGTCGTTCCCTTTATTTTTTTATTTTTTACGTCGCAGAGCACGAACGCGTCTCCGGGCGCACGACCATGAGGGCAAGGCAACACTTTTGCCCCGTGAATGAGATGTTTTGCATTCGCAGACGATGAAACGCGCGCGTGGCCTCCTCTTGCCGGAGAACGCGTGGGCTAAATTGGAACGTGATCTTCGTGTACTCGCTCGATCTTTCTCCCCCCCCACCCCCCGCCCCCGATCGAAGGGAGGTACGCTAAGGGAGCTGGAATCCCAACGAAGAGGCAAAAAAAATATCGGCAAAAAATAAAAGATTCGTCGCCTCGCGAACGAAAATAAATAAATAAATAAACATTAGATGGATCGCGATTCCCCGACGTCGCGGTCAAAGTTACGCGCACCTAAGAGTTCCTTGACCTCCCGACGAGGTCGAGCGGTCGATGCAATTTTTGTTTTAATCGCTTTAGTTATTTTTATAATTTTAACGATCGACGCGTGTCTTGTAAAATTTTTGGAGGTCGATATTGTTTACAAACATCGCTCGATCGGCGGCGTGCATGTTTCTCTCGTCCGTACGTGAGGCGGCGTTACATACGGCGCCTGTGCGGTGCCGCCGCTCGCCATTGCACGCACGGTCGAGCCCCCTCGGGCGTATTTAGCGTTTTCCGTTTAGTCCGATAACGATCGACATTCATTGTTGCCGCTCGTACTCGAGCGTTCCACTATTTATACGTCAGTACGATGTGTTTTTTCTTTCTGTTCTCATTTTTTTTCCCCCTCCTTTTACGTAATAGCTGCGCAACTCTCGTGTATGCACAATAAGACCGCCGCTTCGACGCCGTCGACATTTGCGACAGCTCTCGGCCAGTTATGCATTTTTTTTTTTTACATTTTATTAGCAAGTAGTCCAGCGATATTGCGCATTAAAAACTCGCCTCGCGAGTGTGTCCGAGCGACCAAGGCGAGAATATCCGGATCGTTATTGTCGGCCATCGATCGCCGGCTCTCCCGTCACCGACCCGGCGAGAATCGCCAAAAGAACAACAACTAAACATAACAACCTCGCTATCGCGAGTCCGTTGCCGATCGACGGCGCAATCGGTCGCCAAACAACAAGTCGCTTGCGAAAAAAATTAAAATTAAAACAAAGCTGCGCGGGGGATAAACAACGCGAGCTTAAGAAAATCGGATGCTCGGCCAGCGCGGTCGTGACGACTCGAATAAAAAAAAAGATAAATAACAAAAGGAATAACATAGTCATTAATTTATCGGCGAGATGTGTTTATTGTATGGTATAATGTACGCCACGTCCGGGAGAAGTTTTGATAAGCGTGAGAAGATTCCATTCACGAACAGCGCCGACTTTTGAGAGCGGGGAGAGGGAAGACGAGTCGAAAGGTCGGATTCCGTTGAAGTTTCACTTAAAAATATATTTACTCTTCTCGGAAGGTTAAAGAGCACGGGGTATTCCCGTGCTCTTCGCGAGTAGAGACAGAAACGGTTTTTGTCCGACGAGCATGACCGAGTTTCCGATCGCGGATTTTTCCTCCTCCCGATTTATACGAGAGAGAGTTTTGAGATTGAAAGGAAACGCGAAGATTGTTTTACTAACGGGAAGGGAAGGACTAATCAGCGTCGCACTCGACACGCCGACATTGTAACACTTAGTTTACTACGATAGAGATGCGGAAAAGAAAACTAAAAAAATAGATATTTAAAAAATCTTTGTTATTGTATCGACACTTGAACAACGTCCGGGCATTTTCGATCGATCTTAACAAAGATAAAAGAAGCCGATAAGATATCTCGTTGAGCGACGAGTGCGAAACACGATACGATAGAGTAACAACAAACAAGTAAGCTACATGAGAATCTGTGCAATCAAAAAAATCATTGCGTCTCTGGATCCAAAAATGTATTAATAATTCCGGAGACGATTAATTCTTTGAATCAGTAAAAAAAAGGGGTGTTCTAGGGAGATGCAAAGAGGGGAAAAAAGTCTCGTGCTCAAATCTCTAATCTCTAATGCCAAGCTCCATACAGTTAAACAAAATAAAACTGAAAAATTAACTCTAAGAAATATCTGCGGGGATCATTCGAGGTGTCTTTATTGCATCGCTATCTTAGATTTTGGTTCTCTCGCGTGCATTTTTTTTTGGGTTCTATTGTCATCATCATTATTATTTTTTTTTACTTTGAGGTTTCTGTGTCCCTCGGGGCGGCGCAGAGTTGCTGGGAAGGGTAGCAGCTGCTGGGAACGGGCGGCGGCGGACGAGATACGCGAAGCCGAACGGGAGAGTAAGCGAAGCTCGAAGGCGCGGACGACGGCCTCAGATAGTTCGAGCGGCACGCGGTAAACAACTTTCGAGTCTACTCTCGAGGATTACGTGTGCGCCCCGAGAGCGAGCCGAGAAAGAGAGTGAGATATATATTCGAGGAGATCGACAAGGTGGCGAAGGGGGGGGGGGAGACGGCGTTACATCGGGAACGGAGGGAGAGACTGCGAGTACACAGCCACGAATTTATTCTAATTCCTGTGTACGTCGGACTGTGAATTATTTATGCCCGGAGCGAAGAGACAGCCTGGCCGCTGGATTCCTCCGGGCCTCGCGGGATCTCGCAGAATTTCGAACTACGGCTAGACATACCAGTCGCGCCGTTGTTTTATTTTTATTATTTTTTTTTTCTCTTCCTTCCTTCATCTCTCCGCTTCTCGGCTCTTTCCCGTTCGCTCGGGCGGCTTGCCGGCGGCGTCCCCGAGGCTAACGGCGAAAGGTCGACGCGCGAGAAATTCCTCTCGGGAGTCTCGGGGAGAGAAGGCGCGTTCTCGCCGAGCCGAAGGTTTCTCTCCGCTCGCGCTCGGCCCGTACGAACTTGGGCGAGAAGACTCGAGGCCGACGAAACAAACCGAAAGCGGATTGGCCAGAGACATTTAAAAATGTTTACCGGTCGGGGCAAAATATTTCCGTTATGCGGTAGAGCTTGTGTTTTACAACGGTTTATCTATAAAAAAAAAATAAGTAATAATAAAAGTAACAATGAAAATAAAAAATGTAGCCTGGTTTCCCGTTGGTCTTAAAAAATCATTGGAGCAAGGAAGTTTTTCCCCGCTCGCGCTCAGGCCGTACTGACTTGGACGAGAACACTCGAGGCCGACGAAACAAACAGAGGGGGGACTGGCCAGAGACATTTAAAAATGTTAACCGGTCGGGGAAAAATATTTCCGTTATACGGTGCTTTTACATCGATTTATCTATTAACAATAAATAATAATAAATACAGTAATGAAAATAAAACGTTTAGTTTCGCGCTAGTCTTTATCAATCATTGAGATAAGGAGCCATTGATCCTGTTTTATCACATGTGTCGGCGTGTCGTTTCGATTACCACGAGACTCGCGTTTTCTCAAGCGTGCGGCTATTAATCTCGGTTTTGTTACATTGTAGCGTTAGTGCAACATTTATCCTGATTATCTCGTGGAAAAAAAAAAACAAAATAAAAACAAACTTCACAAGCCACTCTGAACCGGTCCGTTATTTTGATCTCCGTCTCTTTCTATTTCGCTGACCGTTCGCTCGGCTTATCCAGTTGTGAATGAAGCACTAACGTTAAAGTCCTGGCGGGGCGCGTTCGCGAGTTTCGGAGGCCTTTAGTTAATTTTTTTTTTTGTTTTCTCACCGTATCAACGATGTTTATCTCGCGCCAGCGCGCGACAGGTGTAGAAAAATATTACAGTAAGAAAAATGACTTCGCGTAGGACGCGAACGAGCGACGATCGACTGCCTTACCTTGAATAATTTCTTAAGCCTCCGATAGCCGCGATGTAATCGCGACACGTACTGCTTGTTGGAATCCAGTTTGATTGATTAAAGCCACTGTTGATGGGACGAATGTTTACCGAACAGAACCAAACTTCGATGCGTTGTTATTTTTTTTTCTCTTGTTTGTTTATTTATATATATCTATTTTTTTTAACAAAAATGTTTATAATGTTGATCCTTCACGTTTTTATCATTGAACTCTCAAATGTTCTTTTCCAATTTGTGTTTTTTTTTTCTCTCGTCGATTTATCGGAACTATCGCGACGCGCGGCAATGGGGTCAAAAACTGTTGTTCTTCGCGTCGTCGACGACCGTGCGCGCGCGTTCTCTCTTGTTGTCGCCTTACGAAAACGACGCTGGGCGGTTTTGATTTTGTTTGTTTGTTTTTCTTTATTTTGTTGTTGTTTTCAGTGAATTGATCGTTTGCGATGACGATAGTTACGAGCAAGAGTAAACGGTGCTCCCGTAAAGCGAGAACCGTGAACTCCGTGAAATCGCGTTCGTATCCTTTGAGAGCCGTTCGCTTACTGAATTCCGCGGACGGTGTATCCCGTCTGCTTACCCGCGCTTTTCTCCCACCACTGGCGACGCGCGACCCGCCACTTCCGCCCCCCCTCGCCCGAAGCCCGTTCCACTAGCTCGCCCGCATCCCCGCCACTTCCCTCCGCGAATGCGAGACCATATCCCCACCACGGCCACCGCTCTCGCCATGGTGGGAACTCACGCTTCCCCTTTGCTCCTTGTCCAGAGACAACACCGGTTACTTTACCACCCTTCCCTAATCTTATTTAACCGCGACTGTCAGCTTCCTCCGCGGACATAATGTAACCCCGCTGTAAACACACGCTAAGATATTGTCACGGGTTAATACGCCCCAGTATGAGGATTAAGAAAATTCCTTGGAGAACACGTAACGATAAATGCGCGGGCTGCGCGTTACTTAGAAAACGACGATATTTTAAGTTTTTTCTTCGAAGCGCATTTTAATCAACAATAATTTAAATTATCTAAGACTTAATCCAGTCTAATTTAAATTATTGTATATGTAATCTACTGTAATTGTAGGCTGATTCGTTTGTTTTTAAATGCATTATGCAAATCGTTAAATAGGTTTGTAAATTTGATAAGCAACGATCAGTTGTTGATAATGAATAATTATTGTGGCCAATGATCATACATCGATGTCCCGTACAATAAAATAACAAAGATATACTAGCTTTGGTAGACATCCGGCATCGTAGCTTCAATGATTTGTCGCACACAACAGTCGTGCACGCAGGTCGTGCGAAATGGGTTGAATTATAAACTTTCACGGAAAAGCCACGTGCAACCTAGCCGTGTCGCTTAAAGCTGTGACCGGATCGACGTGAGCTGTCGTGCATAAAAAAATCTAGTTCGCAGAGTTCCAAAGGAATTTAAACCGTCTAGAATAAAATTTCTAAAACGCCCTTATCGGGGTGTGAGAAACGCGACTGTAAGGAGTCGCATCGAGCAGGTGGATCTCGATGAAATCATCAATAGAGATGCTGATGATGCATCGCAGGACGACTGAGTCACGGTTGTTTCTCGTTTGATGTTTATGCCGAGGCGGTTGGAGTTTACGTTTCGAACGGTCGGCCAGCGGAGGAAGCGGGAGTGAGGGGAGAGCAGAGTGGCCGCCAGTCTCGTTGGGGTTGCCGCCTTTTGCGGCGTAACTTCTCGGTAATCTGTCGGGTGAATCACCGGCCGAGGGGAGGCAGCTCGACGCGCACCCGTCCAGGGTGGGGGACGGAGAAATAGGTGGGGTAACACCCGACGGAGAAGCCGGATGCGCGCGCACGGGAAGTCGACAACGCAGCGCGGTAGTGGGGTCGGGCGAACGGAGGCGCCACAAATTCCCCCCACTAGCTGGAATTCCGGGACTTCGAGGTGGGGCATGCACGGTTGCGCTCTCACGCACACCATTCGCCTTCTCTCGCCTTTGCCTCTCTCTCGGACATTCTACGCGTTCTCTGTACGTGTGTTCGCCTCTGTGTGCGTGTGTTTGTTTGTTTATACCCGCGTTCTGGGAAATACCCCGATACTCGAGTAACGGACTCTCGCGCACTCGACTAGCAGCTCTTTGCCAGTCTCGGTGCATTCCCATTCGGGCGATGCATCCGGTCGGTTCTCGGATTCCGAGACGAGTAACGCACACCGGTGGCGATGTCGCATCGACGCTCTTCTATTTTTCCTTTCTTTTTATGCTTATCACACAATATTCGACCATCCCCAAGCGCAACTTTTTCTTGAGAAGATTTTCAATTGATGAGATTTTAGACCAAAAAAAAAAACTCACATCGTCATCGTGTCGGATTTTTGATAGCTTCGTTGTCCCGGCTCGTCCGTATCGGGTTTTTATCGACATCACTATAGTGTTTCACAATATCGACGCGGCTGATGCGATCCTCGGACACGATTTTACCATTTCCGGAATGCCGGGTTTCAAAGTCCGGAGAGCAGATTTAATACCGAGGAGATTAAAGAACCGAAAATAGTGGGAATCATTTCTCTTTTTTTTTATCCAAACGATCCACCAAAGCTACAGTTACAACTCTCGTCTCACCGAAAATATATAGCTTGTTTCTTAAAGCAAAAATTAGAGCAGCTCTTTATCTATTGTTTTTTTTTTTTTTTTTTTTTTTTTTTGCTCACGGCTGTATTACACATTATACATATTTCGCGAAATATTCTGTCTGACGCTTCGCTCGCATACAAAACAGGATTTGTTTTTCTCTCGGGGGGAAGCGAATCTCGCAGCTGCCGCGGAACACAACATTATAACACAGAGCGGTGCAGCAGATATCGCTGCAATGCGGGTGTATCCTCATCACGGCGCGATCACGAGCCTGCTCTTTTCGCAAAACATATTTACCCCCTGACCATCACGAGCTGTATCGACTCGTTTGTTTTTTTCTCTTCTCTCTCCTCATCCTCTCTGCCCACTCGATGTTCCGTTTCCTCGAATACGAGGAAACGGGAGGTTTTTCTTTCTTTTTTCCATGAACCGCTGCGCTGGAAAATGTTCACTCATGCACACTCTCTTCGCAAAGCATATTTACCTCCTGACCATCTCCAGCTATATGTCGACCCGTTTATTTATTTTTCTCATCTTTCCTCATCCTCCGCCTACTCAATTTTCCGTTTCCTCAAATACTGTTTTTTGTTATTATCTTCATGTAAAATTTTTACGCGGGCGTGACGACACCTACAGTCTACTCTTTTCGCCAAACATATTTACCTCCTAATCATCTCCATCTACAACGTCTCGTTTATTTTTGTTTTCTTCTCTTATGTTTTTGTTTTTACTCCCACGCAAAATTTTTACGCATGCCCGTTTCAACATATTTAGAGCCTACTATTTTCGCGAAACATATCTACTCCCTGTCAATCTCCAGTTATGTCGTCTCGTTTTTTTTTTCTTCTCTGCCCTCGACCTCTGCCGACTCAATTTTCCCTTTGCACGAGCTTATTTTTTTCTTTTTCCTTTTCACTAAGCACGGTTTTGGGAAATTCGCACGCACGCGTGACCCGATGCACACCAAGAATCATTACCGGCGGGACGGAGGTGGGGGGGGAGGGGGAGGAAGGGGGAAGCGCCGCGGAGGAAGGAAGGAAGGAAGGAAGACGAGATTGGGCGAGAGGAATAGAGGAAACGACGAGAGAGAAGAGGGGAATGTGCAAGCCCAGATAGAATCGAGGCCGCGGGGCTTAATTGCCGCGGGCAGAGGCTCCGGTCCTCCGCGTGTATGTGCAAGCTAACTATACATACACGAGAATTGCGCTACGCGGACGCGCGCGCCCGTGTGTACATTCATGTATGTATAAATTAGTGCCCATTCGTGTGTCTACGTGTATTAGGAAGAGTCGCTTCGGTACTCAAATGCGGAAGCCGCGTATTTAGCACGCACCCGGTATACGGAACGTACCGTATGTATACGCAGGAAGATATAGATTCGCGTACGCCTCGCTTCTCACCAGACGACCGACTAGTGGGCCTTTACCTCGCTGCTGCTTTTTCTTTTATTTTTTTTTTTATTTTGTTAATCACGTTCTTTTTTATTTTCCACACGCTGCGCCGGCTCGCCGAGCTTTTCTATTTCTACTTGTGCTCGATCTCGGCGCCTGTACTTTTCAATGCGTATACTATATAAATGTATTTATATATACATATTTCTGGGCGTGCGCCCGTGTATATATATATATATGGGAAATGCACAGTCGAATTCGCCAGCTTAGATCAAAGGAAATGCAATTCAGTTCGTTGCAATCCCCCCTCCCCTCCCCCTCTCTATGCACCGACGGAAATTCGAGAACGAAATTTCACACTGAGCGCGATGAAACGTATGGACGAATATACATAGGTATATAAGCTTTTATATATATGTAAAACAATGGGGAAAAAAATAAATAAACGATCGAATGTTTTGCACTGTGTCTAGCGGCCCTCAAATCCTCGAGGTCCTCGAAAGGTCCTCGAACCACGCCTTGTCCCTGAAGAGTCCTCAAAAGTGTCCTCGAACTTTATTGCGGATGAAATTTTAATTTTTCCGTTAGTTGCGCAAAATCGCTTGGTGCATTTTATTTGGGAATCGTTGAAATTAAAAGCGAGTTTCGTGAACGCAAGGACGATACGCGAGTTCGCATTCATCGCGAAATATCTCAAACTTTCGTTGCTCCGGAGGTTTGGCGTCGACGGCGCTGGGCCGGCGAGAGAGCGTTGGACTTTTAATAATCGTACAAGCCGTACGCCCCTTCCCCGTCGAGAGTCGCTTAGCAATTAGTTCGCACTTAGGAACTTCCTCCCGCTATAACCGCTGCCAGTGCGATAGATAGAGAGATTCGCTTCTCGACTATTCGAACAACCGGACGTCGGATACAACGAGTCGTGACGACGGCGCTTGACCCGCCGTGACGCACGTGCCTCTCACACTAGCTGCGTATACGCATTACAATGCTCACTGGCCAACTTTGTAAAATCGTCGTTCGCAATCTATTTTTGTCACATTGCACAAGCAAGTTCGAGTTTGAAGAGAAAAAATAAGTAAAAAAAAAAGAATGAAGAAAATAAAAAACGTATAAACACGATATATTTTCTCTCGTTCTCTCGTTACGTTATTGCCGTCGGAATAAGACTACCATGACGCGAGTTAATGGAAACTAAGTTAATTGCCGTACGGGAAAGAGATGTTTTAATAAAATGGTCGAGCTTTCTGTATGCAAAGTCCAGTGATATTTCTCGTTACTTCTCGAGCACGCGGGGAGAGGGTAATAAGTTTCACGCACTCGGCACGCGGTTGTGCGTGAATTGCGTGAGAGGTACGCGCCTCTATTATGCCGTATGGAGTTATTAAGAAGTTAGTGCGCACGCTTGATAAACAGCACGGTAATGTCGATAATTGCCGGTAGCGAACGAGAAGCGGGAAGTGTTATTGAAATTTTTTTTTTTATCCCGAGCGGGGTTGGATAATTGAGGGTCTAATTTTCAATGGAGCGCATGGGACATTGCAATGCTATGCAACAGCGTTCGGAAGAGGGAGATGGGAGAGTGGGGCGAAACGGACTCTCGAATTTGAATTGTTTTTTTTTTGTGTTTTTTGTGTCCGACGTAAAATTGATAAATGCGGTCCGTTTTGCCCCGGGTGTCCCGTCTCGCCCCGCACTCGCTCTTTCCTCTACATGGACGAGGAATTCGCGAGAATCGAGTACGAGCGATAATGAAGCTCACAATGATTCGGAATATCGTGCAGGGCAAGATAAATTCCGACCGGGGACAGCGAGTAATCCGGAATCGCTTGGGCATCCTGGGATAGGCGACGATTGGGGTATCTTCTCGGTTAATTAATTAACAACGGATTTTTTTTCTTCTTTTTTGTTTTTTTTTTTTTTTCCAGACATAAACGGAGAAGCTGCAAATACTCATATACATCGCGATCGTGTTCCCGATTGCATCTTCGAATACGGAAACTCGAGAATCCCGTGTAAAAACGATTCAGGGAATGAAATTTAATCGTTAAAATTATCATACTTGTAACTTTATGCGATGTTGGACATCGGTGGCGAGTAGATAAGAATTCAGCGGGACGTCGTCTAAGCCCAATTTTTATTTTTTTTTACCATCTACCTTATCTCACGGACGCGGTAAATATGATTCGCGTTAAGGTCAACGGGAGTGAGCGCTTGCATCGTCCAAATTGAATTTCGAGGCCAGACGATACACCGAGATTGACCCTAATACGTATACTTTCGTGCACGTCATTAATAACCACACACATAGATCCGTGCGGATGGAAACGAATGCCTGGACGGTCCAAAAATGTTATCGTCCGATACGGGATTTTTAATTTTTGTTTTTCTTCGAATTATTCAATTACGACACCCGATAAAAAAAAATCCCAAAAAAATCAAATTTGATTTAAAAAAGAGGTTCGTTGCAATTCCGCGGAGAGGATCGTTACGATAATTGAAATTCCGTCGGATAAACATTCTACGCACCTCATCCAGACGAGAACAATGATTGATCGATCAGCAGAATCGACGACGGTGATTACCGCGTTTAGTCATCGCGTCGATGCTCGCGCTGCATAGAATTGAATTGATTAATATTCGCGATGACTGATTGCAAGGAAATTCTATACCAGGTACGCGTATATGCGCTCGAGCGATTAATGCGTCGACTGATTACCAGAGAATTGTGAATCCAGGGATTACGTGGAAAGGAGAAAAAAAAAACAACAACAAACGATCTTACTGAGAAACGCCGATCGATAGCGGCGCGCGCCGATCTTATCGATCACTACCACCGCGTGTGACTCGGTTTTATCGCGCGGAGTTGCAATCATCGAAAAAACCAAATTCCTCATGATCGATTTTGTTTCGTAACAAATACTAAATAAAAAAATAATATATGTGTATGTGTATATATATTTATATATATATATATATATATATATATCTGCAATATCTCAGAATTACCAGACGACATAGTGATTCGGGAAAATAAATTGTTTACTCGGCGAGTCGCGGATATCGTCGAGTGTATATAGAAATACAGATGTATATACATATATAGTTGTTTAGCGTAATCGATTATCCAGTTTCCATTCGAGAGAGGGAGATAGGCCGGCTCTTTCGTTACTTTGTTTGTACTGTCTCTGGAAGCTGATCACGTGCCCGGCGCCTGATCATCCCGGGAGCAATTATACCGGTTTAACTCGTGGAACGATCGTGTTTACCGAGCGTACGAGAGATAGCAAGAGTCTCACTTGCCGGGCTTTAATTTCCGAGTCGTGAGAAAAATATATTATATATATATATATATATATATATATATATATATATATATATATAATTATATGTATATATATGCATATACATATATTCAAAAAAAGAAATAAAAAGCCCCTTGAACGAGCTTGAACGATAAGGAAATATTTGTGCAGTGCAGGAGGTGAGCAGAGGCGAGAGATGTTGCGGAGAAAGGGAGGGAAAGTAAGAGAGAGGGGAAAATATACGAGCTGGAACGGTGACAACAACAATAAAAACCTATCAATATCGTTTATCAGTGTTTACGACTGGGACTTTACAGCCACGTAGTAAATTGTGTGTTGGGCCAAGTGAATCATTGATCTTCGAACTCATTCACTCCCTCGCCGGCGTCGTTGCACATACATATATATATATACATATATGTGCAGCCGCTAACACGAGTCAGTACACGCTGAGAGCATGAGCTTGCCGCAGTGCAGAAACCGCACGTCGAAACGACGCAATCGTCAGCTACGAGGAATTTCTAAATTTTACTACATGAGCCAATTTTCGTTGGAAAAGTTTTGTCTAACTGCGTTTCTCCGTCGTTTCTCTTTAACGGTTATTGAGAACCTACTTTTTTTTTTAAATACCGACTAGGGGACATTCTGTTATAGGGAAGAGTGGGGCAACATGGACCTACATTTGACATGAGACTTCTTTTTTTTTGTGACCCGGGAGGATTTGGTAAAAACAGTCCGTATGGCCCCGCCCATTCCCTGCGTAACTTCAAAGGGTTGTGTCGCACTTACCACGGCGTAAAGAATCGCGTAAGCTGCAGTGATCATTGGACTTGAATTTTATAAAGTCTCTCATTCGAGAATCCCCGTGCACATTTCGTAAATTTCTCTATTTCCGTTTTACTGTAAAATGTATTACGTTGTGTCGGGTTAAAAAAAAAAGAAAACTGCGCGGAGGAACCGCACAAACGAATGGGCAACGTCTCGATCGCGGGCAAGCACTACTGGGAGTTCTCGGCTCGCGGCCCGTTCGAACTCTCTTCGAGAAGCCCGACAGCTCGGGAAGCCTGCAGAATAGCGTTGGTCGTATCGGACGACGCGCGCGGTCGCCAATCGTTCGATCTCGATGCGTCGAGAGAGCTCTCTCACTCTCTTTCTCTATCTTTCTATCGGTTACTCTTGGCGAAAGAGGGACCAGCGGGATACCGAAGACGGCCACTGTATGTCGTTCTTCCCCTCTGATCTTCTTCGTCTTCTTCTTTTTCCCCTTCTTCATCATCGTCTTCTCCTTCTTCTTCTGTTCGGTTCAATGGCGAGTTGTTTACTGCTCGTGTGGCAAAATGACATTTCGGCGTATCGCTTAGGGACTCTTTTGACTAAGCCTTTGTATCCTCTGCCTACAGTAATACCGATTTTTCTTCGTTCCGTCCTTTTAATTGCCAATGTCCCCAATATTGAGGTCCAGTCGGAAATTATTCTTCAGCTTTCAGCTATTTTATTCATTAAATAAAAAAAAAGTTAATTTTTTTTTATATACGGCTATCAATGTCTTCATAAATCGGTGTCGAAGAAACACGTTCGTCGTCCCGTATCCATACCGCGTATTGATTCTGCGGCGAAATATCGTATAATACACCGATTTAAGGCCTTGCCTTTCTTCCCGCCCGAAGACCGGGGCGCGCGAGTGAAAACGTCATCCATCATAAATAACCGATCGGCAGAAGCCCAAGTAGCGACGGAAAGACGTGCGATGCGAGCCGGAGAGCGGCTCGAGGCAAAAACCGCTGAGTAATTAATCAGAACGCTCGCTCGTCCGTCCATCGTATAATGCGGCACGCACCGGAGCGTATTATACTGCTATTTTACGCGTGGGGTTGAGAACGCACTTTTCTCTTCTTCCGCACGAGTTTACCGAGCCTCTCGTCACGGAAGATAACGCCCTATCGGCAATTAAACTACGCGGTTCATGTCTGCACATACCAACAGGCAACGCGGGGATAAGGGATCTTCCCTGCGTGAGCTGGCAAAAATTCATACTGTTTTTCCAATAGGTCGATTGTTTTTCAGCTTACGAAAATTTACCGATTTCAATCGGCTATCCAAACGCTGCAACTTTCGGCGAACTAGAATCCATTTTCGCGGATCCAATTACTATAATGTGAAACTCGACCCCCCCCCCCCCCCCCCCCCCCCCCCTCACCCGCCCGAATCGATCTCAGTCGGTAATAAAAACTGTAATGAAGTTTATTCGAGCTCGCCAAATTTTTCCGCGGGGAAAAAAATGTCAACACTTAAAAAAAATAAATACAGTAGAACCTCGCTTATCTGACCTTCAATCAACCTTCGCCTTATCCGAAGCACCCAACTCATCTGAGTCCTGCGCGTTAACCGAGGTGCAGGCTCGGATAATACGGAAAAATCTGATGAAACGCATAAAGCAGCAATGTCCACGCACGGAGAAGTCCGTAAAGGCTACTTTGTTGCATACGCGCTTATCTTTGTACAAGTTTGATGCGTCTTTATTTTGCGAGTTGCAGATAGAACAGTTCCGATTTTAGAGTTAATGGTCTATGTTTATATGAAGTTAATATTAATTAACTAAATGACAGTTATATTTTTTTAATAACAAAATTATTATTTGTATTATTTATAAAAATAGACCGTATTATCCAAGATTTCACTTATCCAACATACACTCACCCCACATTACCTCGGATAAACAGGGTTGTACTGTAAATGCACAGCAGTTGTCATTACCGACCGAGTCGGTTTCGACGGCCTTGAGAGATCCCCTCCGGTGGCCAACTCCGCTGCGATACATATCATCGGTCACTGCGGATGTCGGGGAGGACGCAACGGGGAGGAGCGCGGGGTCTCCGCGGACAAACATGATAATTACCGAAACGCAAGCTCTGTTTCCAGCTCTGTTCCTCTTTCCAGCCTCTGCCGTCGTCGTTCTCCGCTGTTTCCCGTGTTCCGTCGGTGGTAACGTAACTTTGTCATTTTACGTCGCACCTTCGGTTCATCCGGGCGTTTTCGCACCTATCGCTTCGCTCCGTCCGCGGGGACGTAGTTTTCCCCTCTGCAGAGTATCCAGGCCATAATATAAACTATATGTATATTGCGTACGGTAGATACGAGGCCGGCACGTGCACATCGTACACAGTTACAGTCTCTCCCCTACCCGTGCTCTACGTATATATAAATATATAGATATTCGTCTGTTATACCTGGTGCACTAATACGTGCTCTGTTTATCGCGTAAGTCCGAGTCAGCGAGCCTGGATTCGGACGAGTAGTGCACGCGGCTTCTGTGTACGGTAACCGGTGTAACGTAACCCTTCCTGTTTCATAGGACTATAATAATGCCCACTGCATAACCTTGTATACAACCCTCTCGTTGCCCTCTCGCACCTGCGATTACGCGTTTGCGCGTTCTCCACGGATATACGAGTTGGGGTTCTCCGCCCGGGCGTCGGGTGTACGTATATAGATATATATTGACGAGGAGAACACGAAACGGCGGCAACACGCTGCTATCAGCCTGTGTATACGGCAGTGGTAACAACCGGGGGAGAGAACGATACGTAATTTATTCGAGGGAGGGATGCATGCACACACACCGGCTCAACATTCACCCCGTCCGCAGAGCTTCCAAGTTCGTAAAATTTATGCACTCAGCGGGAGTGGCCGAAGCCACTTGCGGACTCTTTCGTCCTAAAGGCGAATACGAGCTTGTTAAAAAAATATATATACTATTTTTTATTATAAATTTTCACATTGCTTTCTCGTAATTTACTTTTTATTCGCGAAGCTCCTCCAGCGAGAAACCGTCTACTTTTTTTTGGCCTCCTCGCGGATGAAGCTTTCGCCGATAAATTCATGAATTCAGCTCAATTTTTTCGCTCCAATTTGCAAAATTAACTGGATAGTTGAAAGGAAGGCTAATTATAAATAAATATAAGTAATGAAAACCAAACAATTTTCGATACTTAAATATATAGCCATAGAGGGCGTTTTCGATAGGCGCTTTCCTGTAAAGAATGAGTGCCTAAAAATGAAGACATTTTTGTCGAACAATTGATGGAAAAAAAAATAAATGAAAAGTTTGAGAGCGATATAATTTATTCGAGACGATAATGCGAAAGAGTTTGCCTTCCTTTATCGCGGGACAATATTTGTTACGTTTAATCGTACGTTACGTTTAATTTAATTTCCGGTGGCTCGAGGACGCGAGACATCAGACACCGTTTGCGAATTTAGACACGCACGTGTGCCTCTCCGCGCATGCATTAACCCAACCACAAGGAACTTTACAAATAATATCGATATTACATGTGCATAGTGGTGTATGTTTATCTGTAACAGAATTCGAGAGAGTTAGTGTCGTACAAGCTCTTGTAACACCTTTGGCTGCTTAATGAGTTGTATGTCTGGACACTCGTTAACACCTGAATACACAACCCGAAGCTGGCACACACAGTGCGTACATTATCATTTGCATAGGTACACCTGCGTGACGCCCGCGTTATTATCCGATGTTACACGCTACGTTTGTATTATAGAGATCGCGTTAGCAATAAACTTCGCAACGAGAGAAGGGCACTTGGCCGTAAGTTACGCCACCGCGGCTTACCGGGTAAATTTTACAGCGGAAAAACGGCTAAACGCACCGACAGAGCATGAAAAATCGAGTCCCACGATAATTAACGAGACATCGGATCGAACGAGAAGTACACGGTAACGGGAGAAATCAGGTTTGCGGGGAATCCCCCAATCGCATTACATGGCTAATTAATGATCGGCGGACGAGTGGAATTTCGTCGGGGATTATTATGGGGCTGCGTAGATGTGCGAATTGCATGGGACCCTATTCGAGATACGCTCTCTCTGTACGAGTTAACGAGAATTCTTTCTCTTTTTTTTTATGTTTTTTTCTTTATCACGACTCTCGAGTTTGTTAGTTAACAAACTCGGGAGGTGAGCGAGAGTCTATCGCTTCGTGATGTAACTCCCAACGACTCTCGTAGATTTGAACATATGTATCTTTTTTATTTTCTTCCCTACCGACGCGTCTCTCGTTGCGTCACGCGGCCTGACGTCAATCGCGCGAAATGTGTCCGGATAGAAGAAAAATTATATTATTTTTTTTAACGGCAATGCGAGACGCATTTTCATTTTATTGATCGCCGTGGATTCAGCGATTGATGGGACTCGCGCCAGGATGGACGTGGTGAGAGGTGAATCGCGAAACAGTTCGGAGGAAACAAAAATGTAAGATCGGCGAAAAATTGGTAAGGTGAGAGGTACGGTATTGAGGGAGGATCGGTGGAGATACACGAGTTTGCCAATAATTAATTGTTGAAAAAAATGAAGATAAATGACCAACAAAAATGCCAATGACTGTACCGTTAAATGTACGCAATCGTTGAAAAATAGATGAAGAAAGTCACTCACCGAGATAAACTGCCTGCAGGCGTTCGCCAAGTATGAGCATATTCTTGGGCACTTATTTTTGCAAGTCATGACGATCAAAAATTGATACTTTGAGATGAAGAAAAACAACAATTACTGTCACTCTCTAAATCGTTCCAGTTATATATATATTTTTTTTTTAAATAACGCTCCAAGAGTAAGTGATACTCGAGTGAAAAAAAAAAAATTATAAAAAAATCTTTGGAACTCCACCGGAGCGAAACCTGCAGCGTCAAGACAATCTCGAGCTGTGATCCATCGTATGGTCCAGCATCCATTATTATATAGCCACTTTCAATGTAACTGTCGCTATACTGCTATAACGGAAACCCCTCTGCTACCATAACACCTCCTCGGTGCATCGCGCTCCCCCCTCCCCCGCCACAGTGCACCGCCCGCGTCATCGCGTTATCGCGTGACGGACTCGCCGTACAAATCGGTAACCTACGTACGTATATATACCTTAGAGTGCCAAACCCATTGCATACGCAATTTTATGTCCTCTTGATCGGGCTTTTTCTCTCCAGTAACAGTGCACCCCCTCCTTGCCCCGGCCCTCTCCGCCCTCCTCGCCGATCGCTACGAGAGCTAGCGCGCAAATAGAAAAGAACTTCGTGCTAGAGTGTCGACGAGGAACTTTACGATCGAGTGTAAATCGCGCACCGCGCGATCGCATCGCGCACTCCTGCACGTGGCACGACGATACTCGCTCGTTTCTTTTCTTTTTTTTTCTGCACTCTCAATTCTCGTAGGCGTTTTTGACCGCATGCAAGTTATCAACGTTCCTCCTCCCCGATCATATTCGAACGGAGATTTTCGATAAAAATGATGACTTGATTTTACGCTCGTAGCTACTAATGACTAGTTTTATCTGCGAGGGCAACATTTTCTAAAATTGTTAATATTATTATCGAATAAATTTTTTTTTATTTGTGTCTATGAATAGCCTCGACCTTCAACCAATTTTCCCTGACCGAACAATAATTTTTCCCTTTAATTAAAAATATTCACATTACTACTGGCAATACGAGGAGTTAATGATAGAATAAAAATGGCTTTATTTATTTTAAATTCCTGACATTATCCAGGAGTCGCTGACGATTTTTTTTTAAATTCCCTGACGTTTCCAGGCTTGCCAAGTTATCCCCGTACCGGTGGCCAACAGGCTGCCCCTCGTTGCTTCTGCGACACGATAAATGTCTGATCTCGGAATTACCCTATGTTTCGGTGGCATTCGGGCTCGCGGTTTCGCGTCACAATCGCACGCCGGCGGTAAGCCGTGCGGTGCCCGTTCGAGCTTAAGCTGGCGCCGCCGCCAGCCGTGACGAGGACCGATGCACTCGAAGCTTTTCCGCCGTGTCGCTCGGGTTGAAGATATGCGAATAACGGAGCGAGAAGAGCAGCGGCAGCGCGTGTGCGGCTCCTACGTCATAAGCGTCACGAGTCGCCGCATGACGAAGCCGGGTCCGAGAGCCGCGAATATACTTACTCGCGAGAGACCGGACGCGTTATTGGGCCTGCGGTTAAAGCGGATACGCGAGCTCTCCTCTTGGTTCAACGGTTACCTTGCTCTTTCGCTTTATCGGCACTGTCGATCCGCGGCGAAGACTCCGATATCGAGAACCGTCGGACGTTCGAGGTTTGCAGTGAAGTCGCGTGGGACGAAAATCTACCCACTCGCGAGTCACCGCGAGCTCCGTCTACGGTTCGCAACGGATATTCGCGAACTTCCGACCAAATTTTAGAGCGAAATAAAAATTTTACAAGAAAACGGAAAAGTTTTTTTGTGGAGGGGGGGGGAGTAAATTAATTTGTTTAGCCACGTTACGGTTAACCCTTAAACGCCCAGCCAATGTTTGCCACGTCGGTAAACAGCGACTTAAAAAAATATCCTCTGCGAGCATCTTCCAAATGTTTTATTCGAAAGATGTGGAACAGTTTTTGTTTCCCTCGACAGGAGGGAGGCTTCGAGGTACTCAAAAGGTTAAGTGTACGTCAAGCCGGCGATCTCATAAAATATTAAATTCTGCCGCGAACTCGTTGAATTTTCAATACCTACATTTTTCCTATTTTTTGTACGTTTCAATTTTATTTATTTATATTTTTTAATCCACTTCGAGATCACCAGGTTTACGGAGGTGGCAAACCCGTCGGAATTCTCAATCTTTCTCTTGGCAACTCCCGATCCCTTTGCCTCGATTCTTCGGTGGCTGTGGCGTCGCCGTACCAAACTCGTGAGTGTACCGACTCAGAGATCCTGTATTTATAGTCGGCCGACGGTTGGAAAAGCGCGTCTTGCCAAGTCGAGTAAGGTGTCGCGTGTAGTTTGCCGATGCATCGCCGCCACCGCCGCCGCCGCCGACGTCGTCGTCGTCGTCGTCGTCGTCGTCAACGTCGTCTTCGTCGTCGTCGTCGTCGTCGTTGTCGTCGTCGTCGTCGTCGTCGTTGTCGTCGTCGTCGTCGTCGTCGTCGTCGTCGTCGTCGTCGGCGTCTTCGTCGTCGTCGTCGTCGTCTTCGTCGTCGTCGTCGTCGTCGTCGTCGTCGTCGTCGTCGTCGTCTTCGTCGTCGTCGTCGTTGTCGTCGTCGTCGTCGTCGTCGTCGTCGTCGTCGTCTTCGTCGTCTTCGTCGTCGTCGTCGTCGGCGTCGTCGTCGTCTCGCGGCCGGATGAATCTGGTTCCTTCGGATCTCGGCGAAAGACAACCAACGAGGGTGCGTTCGCTGCATAAGCACAGACCGAGACAACCACTCTCTGGGTTGGTACTCTAAGATCGCTACTCTATCTCGCCCCCCTCCCCCTCCTTCAACCGAGACGACCAGCAGGAGAGATGATGTTGCTTCTGTTGCTGGTGCTGCTGGTTTTGATGCTGGGTCGCAGTTATTTCCGTCATCCTCGTCGGGGTTCACGACCTGCGGTCTGCGAGACACTCCACGTCTCTCTCCTTCTCTCGTCCCGCTATCTTCTAATACTACGCGCACTTACCTATACGCTAACTCTAAATACAGAAGTAAACTACATGCGCTCTCCCGAGTTCCCCCAGTCTAGTCCCAGTGCCAAACGGGGAGACTCACAAATCGGCTAAATGACGTCGACAATTATCATCCGCGAAAGCCATTTCACAAATTATGCACCGCGCATAGTGGTGGAACGGGAAACACCGAGGCTGCGGGCTACTAATCGGTTAACTTCATTAGGTCAAAACGGTTTTTGATCGTTTCTTGATAACGGTAACTCAGGAATAATGGAAAATCATCAGGGGGAAGAAAACGGACGCGAAGTCCCGCGAAAAAATGGTAGAAGTGGTCCGTTTCGCCCGACGGTTCAATTTGACCCCGCTCTCCCCTACACTGCGGCAAGATCGTGAAAAATCGCGGCGAAAGGATAACCGTCAGCAGTCGGGAGCCCGGAACGAGGAACTTCCGCGGTGCGCAAACTGAACAAGATAGTTTCTCAATTACAGTCCCAATTATTCGTCGATGCCGGAAAGCGTTTCCAAGTTTCCAGCCGACAAATCCGAAGTCGCTGCGCGGGCAAAAATTTAACAAATAAAAAGAAAAGAAAGAAACTCGGGTATACAATCGTGCCAAGAATAGCGAAAAAGAAGAATAGACGGTTGGAAAGAGAGAATGAGAAGAGGACAGTAGATCCTGTAAGAGTCTCGAGGTCCGCGAGTGAACACACTCACACATACACGGTAGGCCGACGGTAAGAATGTAAAAGACAATGGAATGTGTCGCGTCGCGCATGCGTGGTTCCGAGGAATGCGGCCCCGTAACGGCACATCCGTTAACCACCACGGCGTCTGCGAGGTTGCTACTCGCGAATGGTTACACTGTATGTGTGTGTGTGTGTGTGTGTGTGTTGGCGAACCGAGGATCACTCGGAACCCGCGGAGGAAGAGAGGAGAGCAGCTCGGTGGTACCCGAAGCAACGGATGTGCTCTCTTCGTCCTCTATCCTCACCGGCGTTCCAGACATCCTCGAATCGTTTTTCGAATCGTCCGTAAAGCCCGAACTCGGCGCATAGCTTGTTGTCTGCCAATTGCGTTATTTTCTTGGCTCCGGCCGATTTCAACGATTAGCACCGGAAGAGATATCCCTGGGTACACGGACGATTCACCCTGCCGCTGGCTCTCTCGGTTACACGCTCGTTAATAACCGTTAATGGAGAACGGAGAGGCGGATAATCGTCGGCGATCCACTTCTCACCGAGCCAGAAGAGACCACCGACGATGCCCGCCGGTTTTCCTCGATCCCGATCGACTATCTTCGCCTCTCGAATTCTCCACCACCGTCGTACAAATTTATGTACCGCACCGGGGAACTTTCGCGGATATTAATTTTTTTTTATCGCTATCGATACAATGATAGAAATCGATTAACGATTCGTGTACTTGATGCTGGACGATGTGACCGGGCATTTTTTTTTACAACGAAGGGCGGGGAGACTTCCATTAGAGGATCGAAAATCTGATGCTAATTAATAGTAGGGGGAACCGGGGCGAGATAGGCTAGAGAAAAATCAGGCTGACGCGGGGCGTAATAGTCCTGAATAAGATAACTAGAAGGCTGCAACGGCGGATTATTGGCGCATGAGCACTACTGACGGGTGGAAGTTGGGAAACTCAAGATGTATGGATAGTACAGGCCAGGGCTGTACAGATAGGCCGGCCTGGCCGGCTAAAATATCTTATCCGGCTAATTGATTTTATAGTTTAGCCGGCTAAGCCGTCTTAGCCGAATAAACTATTTTAGCCGGCTAATCCGTTTTATCCCGCTAACAGTCTTGGCATTTTTTGACGAATTTTTATTTTACTTTTTCTAATGTTACCTGCAACGTATTCCGAAGTATTTTCGCCCGCTGAACATGAATCCGCCAGCCTTTTTGGCCTAAAGTACAATGCTACATTAAGGGGCTCGATTTTATGCTCGAAAAATCGTATTTTTGGGATTTAAATGGAAAATATTGGGTTGGGAGTAAACTAATTGTTATATTCGTGATCAGCGGGGAAGAATACGTGGAATATAGCCTTGAAACAAAAAAAAATTGATTGAATAACGATTTTTCACTTTTTGAACCACATTTCGAAAAATGTCGATTTTCGTGATTTTCAAAGGTCGATATCTCGGCTCCCAATGGAGCTAGGAAAAATCCGGGGTGCCCATCGTGTTCTACGGGAAAAAATATGCAATAAAGGGCCTTGTCCGAGTTTGAGAATTGTTTTATCTTGCCGTTTGAGGACGTTGAAAAACGTAAAAAATGGACTCGAAGGGGGGGGGGGGGGGGTAGCCTTGCAATTTATGGACGATTTTTTTTCGTTTTTTTAACTGACTGCCACGTACTCCGACGTATTTTTGCGCGCTGAACACGAATCCGCTGGACTTTTTGGACTAAAGTACAATGCGACATTGAGGGGCTCGATTTTATGCACGAAATTATGCACTTGGCCGGCTAAAATAGTTTGGCCGGCTAAAACGGATTAGCCGGCCAAACTATAAAACCCATTAGCCGGAGAAGATATTTTAGCCGGCTAGGCCGGCCCATCTGTATGGTCCTAGCACAGGCAGGGGTTAAAAAAAGTGAACAATTTAAGGGTAGCCCGTCTCGCCCCAGACAATTTTTTTTTCGGAATTTAGCGCAGACGAGAAAAAATTGCATTATTCGTTACATTTTAAAGTATTCCGATGTTTCTGGATTTTTAAATTGGGGAAAATATTTTGGGGCGAAAATAAATTTGGGGACGTTAAAGGGTTAAAGAAATATTTTCCGATCAGCAAAATTCCGATCCAGTTGTAGTGTCACTTGCAGATTCATGGTCGCGAATTCGAGTCGGCTGGGCGACCGGCACACGACGTGTAAGAAGATATAACGATCGGCCGTATCACCCTGGAAATATTCTGCGATAACGCTGATGTCGATGGCATTCGTACGGCCGACTCGTGTGTATGCGCGCCTTTTTATGTATTGGCGTATCAGCAAGCGCGCCAATGGGCTTTTCGTATTATTTTATGTGACGCTCGTGTCGGAGACCGTCGAGGATTCCAATTGCGAGATCGCCGCTCGCCTCTCATATTTCCGTCGTTCACTCAGGGTAAAGGAACTCTCGAGTGTCTCGGGTTCTCTCCTAATATCAACTATCTCCGTCCCGTATTTCTTATGCCTCGGACACTTCCTTCTTTCGCTCGTTTGACTCTTCCGTTCCCTTTCCCTCTCGAATGTTTCGCGTCTTTCCGTGCGCGCGCGTGCATTACATAGCTCAGTTTAATTTAGTTTTCTCGAGCATTGTGTTGGTACGTCGGCGAAGTCCTTCCATAGCGTCGCGGAGTAACCCTCCACGTGCCAAGGTTGCCGAGATAAACTCGTGCTCATGGTCGAAACGCCGTTTCGAGCAATAAAAGTTATTTAACGTCTCTTCGTCCCCCTCCCTGCCGCGCTCCTCGCTTCGCTCGGTTCGTTCTTGCGACTAGCCGGGCACGCGAACTGCTGCTCCTGCCGGTGCTTCTCTCGATCCCGACGCGACCCACGTTTTCTACTTGCTGTTGCGCGGGTTCGGGCCTCGAGCTTTTGTTGTCTTTGGGGAACTCGTCGGGAACACCGATCGAGGCCACTTGCGAAATACTTTCCTCTGTATACATCCCGAGGGGCCGTGAATTTTGGATCTCACATTTATTCTACCCCTAACGGTCGTATGTGTATATTTGTTTTGATTTATTATTGATTGTTGGTACCGAGGAAATGATTGAGTGGCAACGGATAATTGGCAGGTTCGATATATGACAACATAGTCAGTAGAGGAATAGTGACAGGAATCGATGACGATCCCGTGCATACATCCCTAGGATCGGTGAATTTTGGATCTCACGTTTATTCTAGCTCTAACGACCGTATATCTTTGATTTATTTATTTCTTTATTCTTAATTATTAATTGTTGGTACCAAGGAAATTATTGAGTGGCGACGAATAATTGGCAGGTTCGATAGAATCAACGTAGCCAGTAGAGGAACAGTGACCGGGATAGCTGACGACTGGCGCGAGGCCCGCTCGGCGGATCAGTGAAAACGGAGAGTGCGGATCAGACGGGATCTCAACACAGCGTCGTCCTTAAAAATATACATATATTATTTTAAAGACAAGGGCCGATGTTTGGTAAATAAATCGAGCGATATCACTGCGATTCCCGGATCGGTTATAACGCAGTAGAATCGAGCAGTGTATCGGAGAATGCGCGCTGAGAGTGGCGACCGCATCATCGGCGTCGCTTCAGCCGCGCGACCGGAAACTCAGGAATGCGGGAGAGAAATAAAAGGACGCCTAAGCCCAAAGGAGGCTCGCTGGTGGTGAGGTAGGGAAAGGCGGGAGGGAAATCCACAGTACGAGGTCTGACCGGAGGGAATGGCAAATCGAAGTTGGCGCGAAATAAAGCGGCGGTAGAAGACGAAAAAAGAAAGGGTAAAGAGAACAAGTCCGTGGGAGGGAGGAGGATGGGGGGACAGGAAGAAAAGTAGTAGGGACTTTCGAAGCGGAGAATGCGAGAGAATCGCGAGGCTGCGAGGCACGAGGGAGAGGAAGAGGCGATCCGGGGAGTGAGAAAGATTGTACGCAAAGAAGAGAAGGAGATCTGCACGAGGGGGATGGACTAAGGTAGCGAGAGTAGAATACTGGAATGCGCTCCCAGAGGCCATTTCAGTTCGATGTCCTCCGCTCGCTCTCCTGTCTTGGCTGTGCACTTCGCCGCAGCATCCTTCCCTTACTTTGTCTCGTTCGATCTTTCCCTCCTTCTTGCTCCTTCCGTCCGCGCTTCCTCCTCGCTCTTTCCTTTGCTCTCTTCGTATCTTATGCTTCGTCCATGTGTGCATTGCATGCACATACATACCGACAGGTTACCGCGGCTCGGGCGCTTCGCCCCCTCGCGAAAGATAGAAAGGAGGCTGTAAACCCAAAACGTACATATAGCGATGCATTCTGCAACTAATAGTCTATGCGACGGAAATTGAAAATTACATAGACAATATATCGATAAGAATGTCCGTACTTACGTCATGTTATTGCTTATGGTTATTTTCTTTACTTTTCTTTATTTCGTTTTCTATTTCGTTACAAGTTCTTCGGCTCTTCTTTTGCTTTTAGGCGTTTAAACAATTTTTTTGTATCGTTTCATGCCATTTTCTTTTTTATTTCCGCCGCCTTAGTTTTAGTCCTTGGTACGTAGTTTTCGTTTTAGGTTGCTTTGTTTCAATTTTACTGGACTTGGTTCATGCACGGTGCACCTGTGGGATTTCGATCGCCAGAGCACGAAGTGAACTCATCTATCTATCAGTGACCCATGTGTGCGGATGGGCGGGAAGACGGACGGACGGTCTTCTTAGCGACCGATACGCTCAATAACTGATCGCAACGATCTCTCGACGAAATATCATTATTCCCATACTGTCAACGAGCAAAGACTATCCTCACCGAACGCTTTTTGTACAGCATGAATTAACGCACAGTGCAATCAACCAGATTCCTCGACTTCGTGAGGGGGGGTCGAACGAAATTCTTCAGCTCTCTCGAAACATCAGAGCGACTCTTTTCGATCCCACGGATGGACCGTGAATTTTTCGTACGTGCAACGGGGGCCCCTGCTTCTCTCCGGGCTTCCCGAGAAGACGGTGGGAGAGAACACCGTCCGGAAAGGGCGAGTCGGCCAAGAATGTGCGAGGCACCGCTTCGCTTTATCGTTCGAACGATACGTGTCGTGACCGAGCGCGAAACTCGCGCGGCCCCCCCTGATACATCCACACCGGGCGGCTCTCGGCCCCGCCGAGAGCTCGCGCTAGTCCTCGTACTGTATAACCGATACCGCACGAAAAAAAAAAAAAAAACATTAAAAAAATCGTACCAACACGATAGTAGTTACAGCGGCGACGAGGTCAGAGCCGTAATGAAATACAATCACACGGGAAAACGTGCTGCCCGAGTACGTCGTAACATAGGTCTTATCGCCCGGGGTATTGTTACCGGGCGTAACGAATCGCGTACTACGCCATACATCGGCCACTCTCCACGTGGTGTCTGCATGCACGAGCGCCGCTACGTACGGACGGCGCAATGCGCGAACGGACTCTCCCCAGTGATAACCAGCGATTTCGACAGCCCTCGGAAAATTAGAACAACCGGTCGCTTAAGGGACTTTGGGCGTTGAGACTGCATATCATGAATCGAAAAAAATTATCAGTGATTCGGGTCGAACAATTTTTGTTGTTGTTCGTTTTTCAGACTTTGACTGAATGCACGAGTGCCGCTGTGCACGGACTGTCTTCAGTGACAGCGAGCGATTTCGAGAGCCCTCGGAAAACTAGAACAACCCTTAAGGCGAGGCTAAACCCGGAGACAGCGCCATAGGGTTCGTGTGAGAGAGAGAGCTGGAGGGGTTTTGGACTCCCTTTAAGGGACTTTGGGCGTTGAGACGGCATATCATGAATCCAACAAACGATCATGAGTGATTCCGGTCGAACAATTTTTGTTGTTGTTTTTCAGACTTTGAATTCTCTACCCTTTCCACGAGGTATGCAGGAGATCTTTCCTTAAATTTTCATGGATTAAAGGAAAAACATAAATTCGCGAGGTATAACTCCAAAGAAAAAAAAAAAATGCCGTGCAGCTATCAGCCGTGCTAACGAACCGCTCGCAGAGACCGAGGCTCGTGCACTCGATTGGCCGCGGGAGTGCACATTGCACTCGCGAAGGCCCTCGCTGATGCTGCTGCAAGCTACGCGTTCACCGTCCTCCGCCATTCCTCCTCGGCGGGCATCTTTTCCGTCGTCGTCCTTACTCGCTCTATCTTTCGCATTCTGGGTCTCCGATGCACGCGCGGCATGAGAGCCCGAATAGTCCGGAGAGACCCGTGTGAACGGACCCCGGGGGAAGCGCATATATACGTGTATCACAGCTCCTCTCCGCGCTCCGGACAGGAGTGCAACGTTCCACGTAGGTGGGATGACCGGGGCTCACGAAATTCCGCCAAGGCCAAATGCACGAGAACGAGAACCCGAGGGGCCCCTCTTCCCCTCTCGCCCTGTTACGCCCATCCGATGAGCTGCGAGCTTATATTCTCGCGGCGAACGCTTTCTCGGACCTTCCTATGCAACGGCGCTCCGCAGCCGCTCCACCACCGAATCATCTGAGATGCTTCTGCGCCATCTCTCTCGATACCTGCTACACGTGCCTCGGACTCTTTCCCGCCAGTCCGACTCATTCCCGCGCATCGGACCATCCGGAGCCAGCCTCGTGCATATCCGCTCGCGTGGCTTTATTACCGGACGATTGACCATTGTCCGAATGGTCGTTGTGTCTCAAAGTGTTGCGAGACACCACGGTCGGTAACAAAGACTTTAATTGATTTTTGTTTTCGAGGGTTTTGATCATTTTGGGCCAAATGCAATTTGCATTCAAACGGAAAGATTCAGCACCGTGAGGAGTAAAATGGATTACAGTTTTCGCTATCGACTGAGTAACAAAAACCGATTGTAATCCCCTGGCAACGAAAAAACAAAAATAGATCGAGAATTCTACTCTTTAATTCCAAGTCATCGGACGGTGAAAATGGTTGTAATTCCACAGCAGCCGCGTGTTTCATTGATTTCCCATGATGCTGAACGGTGTAAACACGCGTTACGCGGGATTCTGAATATTGCACTGCATCGAATGTAATTTTCAGATGCAATAGCTTCGGTGCCGCTATTGGGATACAATATTGTTGCGTAAACAAGTTCGAACAGCGTTCCCGGCGCACACCCGTCGAGCCGCCCGACCGAATGATCGGCCATGGTTGCATTTTTTAAGGCTGTTCATTTGCAGTGAACGGAGATAAACCATGAGCGATGTGGACCATGAGCGAGTCCACGCTCGATGGCTCGATAAAAGCCCTGAAGGTCTTTCGAAAAGAGATAATTACGCGTTACAAGCCCGAGGGTGTTGCGAGTGCAAACTCGGCGTGTAACGGGTGACCCGGAGGGCAACACGCTGTTTACCGGACGAAAATTTTCCTCCGTTCAATCACAAGTGCCCCACGGACCGACGGTTGTACACTCTGCGCCCAACGAGCCAGCGGCACTGCCCGATACACCTGTTTGTTCACTCCCCGTTCATCTAAGGGAATTCCGGGTGATATGGGCGCTTGTTACGTCTCTTCTACACTGAGAGAAGGATCTGATAGAAATTACCATAAATCTGGTAAAAACCGACACAACTTTCAACTATATGGGAACTACAGCGACATCGTGGCAAACATTGGTATCAAACTTGACACATTCTGATAGAAAATATGGTAATTTTCGCATTGCAGATATTATCGGAATATGCCGTAATTTATGGTATAATATAAGTTCTTCTTACCAGAAATTACAGTTTTTTTCAGGTTTGTACATTATACGGGCATATGTATCGGTCAATTTTTTTTGTGCAAAATTTGAAAAACATTGATCGACGAAATTTGCAGTGTTTATCCACGGAATTCTCAGTGATAATCCACGAAATTCGTAGTTTCATTCCCGAAATATTTGGCCAGATAAGAAAAATTTTGCCAAACCGCTTTTTGGAAAAATTACCATATGGGTCGTGTAAAAATTGCTATGGATCCTTGTGAAAATGTCACATTTCGCTAATGCTAGCGCCGATGTACCATGTTGCCTGGTCGACATTTGCCACATATCTTGGTAGTTTTTCCACGATCCTTCTCTCAGCGTAAACGCTAAGGAATCGTCCTGGCACTTTCATGGATTTTAATGCACGCACGCACTGTTCGCACGTTTTTACCAATCGACGGTATTGGAGAACCAGCGATCCACTTTTCGATAGAGAACCGGAACTGTCCTCGAGCCATATTTGCAGCAGCTCGCGGTCAAATTAAATGAGTCCGACAGTAAATGGTTGCGGTACGATTATACCTCTAGAGTAAAAAAATTGGCCGGTGGTAGATTCGATGGTTCACGCAATTTTTCGTGGAACATTGATGTTCAAAGATTTTCTTGCGACCGGATTGCTATCGATTTCTTTTTAAGGTTCCGCATCCCGTTTCTCATATCACCCGGAATTACCCTATCTCTACCTGTATTGCCGTCCGAATGCAATTCGAACACCACGAACTACGCATAAATTATATCGGCGAGGCATTAATGGCTGGTGCAATCTTATCGCAGCCAACGACGGCGTGGGAGAGCTGAGGAAGTCTCGTTCTGGAAACTCGAACGTTCGATCGTCAGCCTCTCGCCATTTGAGAAGGTTTTCTTGATCGCCGACATCTAAATTGAGCCGCCGAGTAGTGAAGCGCCATCCATAAAAAAATTAATTCAAATCCAAGAACAGTTAAAAAAGAACTCTCGAAAAATCAGATCGGCACAATTTCCAGTGTCCTCGCCAGCTTGCTCTCCGGTTCGTCGCCTTATTTGAATTCGATCGACGTTCCCCGGTGCGGACAAGCGCGGGAATCCCAGTTATATTTTCACAAGCGCCGGAATATCTCACCGGGGTTCTCTCGGGCAAGTGGTGTCGGTGGCCAAGTGGTAGTGGACAGTGTATGAGCGGGCAAACGCCGCTGCCACTTCTGTTCGCCGGTGTTGTAGGAGGAAAGAAGACGGTGCATGCAACACCGGTAACAACATCGTCCAGCTATGCATCCTCGCATTCCTCTCTCACGCTGAGCCGGCCGTTTGGCCGGGGCATGGAAGCGACGGAGGGGGGTCCGGGAGAGGACGGGGGAGGGGGGGCCCCCGACGAAGGGGGGAATGAAGAGAAAAGAGGGAATCGGAGTAGGAGGAAGACAAGCTCGGAGAGTCGCGGCTGAAGCGAAGAGGCCCAAGCCAGCGGCCCACACACAACTATCAAACATTAGAGAGGGCCGCCAACGGGCCACCGCGTGCGAGGTCCCTCGTATAAGGCCCGGAGGACTCCTCGTCTCGGGGCCCTCATTCCCCCTCCATCTCTTCCTCTTCTTCTTCATCTTTCCTCTGTGTAACCCACCGAGAGCTGCGTCACTTCTCCCATTCTTCTTCTTCATCTTCTTCGTCTTCTTCTTTATCTTCTTCCTCTTTTCTCCTTCGCTCCGCCGGCATAACCCTTCGTCTTGACGACCGCTTCGTTACTCCTCTCTCAACCGTTTCCCTTCCCACTTTCTCGCGGCTCCGCCGGCCAGGAGAGGCACTCGGGACGCTGGAACCTCGTTGGGGCCCCACGGTGTTTTCAACGGCTTATGCACCCAACCCTGGGCCACGCGCTGCTCGCCGCCCGGCACGCATCGTCCTGATATAGTGGACCGCCGGTCGAGGAACCTGCGGAGGAGAACGGACGCGCAAGCGATGCGTTCCACGAACTCTACGTGCCGTGCGAGAAAAATTCACTACCTGATTGCCGCTCCATCTTGGCTCGCGGATCCGAGCTACACGGCCGGGGGATTATTCTGGCATTTTTATACTCGTTCCTTCTTTCGCTTTCTTTTCTTTTTCTTTCATTATTTATTTATTTTTTTTTCGACATTCAAGACTTTCAACAGTATTGCATAATTTTTACAAAGCGGCGAGGTTCCGGGGGCCGCTGTTTGAATGAGAGACGTTGCGCGGCGGAGAGAAATGAAATGTTTCATGTTTCGAATAGCTCCGGTCAAATGTATACAACATGCGCGGAAAAATTTAACGGGGGAGGAACGTTCCTGGACACGTGGAATGCAATTTTTTTTAACGAGACATTAAACAATGTTGGTTCGCCTGGAAGGTCGTGGTCTCTGCAAACGCACGTGTGGCGGTTCGTTGCCGCGGACGTCCACAGTTTTTTTTTTTCCGCGGACTTTGCTATAATAACCACAGACCATGCGTCCAACACGGTCGAAAAATCCCCTATTATTGACCAATGATCATTATTAACATGTGTGCATGCGCAGTACTGTTTCATTTATTCCTAGGGAGTACTCATTACTGCCTCTGGAAGTCTTCCTAGATTGAAAAACGTGCCGTCAAACGGGTATCGTACCATTGGTACCGCTACCGTTCCGTCGTCGTGCCGTCATTTTTCTATCTGGGTTATTACGCCCGAGCAGTAATGGCCTTTGGCGAATATGACGATTTTTAGACGCAAAAAATGTGGTTTTTTAATGAATTATCGTATGCTACATAGGTGAGGAAGTGGATTTTCACCCCATGTCATTTTTGCCCTCGTCTCGTTCGGGCAGCAAACTTCACGCTCGGCGAAAATCGCGTCCTTCCCTCCCTTATAGCATAATATACTATTATTACACGGTGCGAAAATTGCAGTTTTACGTGCACTTTGCGCAAAAACCCCATTTTCACACCTTGCGAAGTAAAATTTGGTACGGTACTCGTGTGAAAAACTATTTCTGAACTCGTGTGATCGCCTTCGGCTCGTGCTGCAAACGCACACTCGTCACAAAAAATTTTATCGCACTAGTATCGTAAATTGTTGTTTCTTCACAGAGCCGGGCAAAGTACTTGAAGTACGGAGTACTTCAGTACCACGTAATTTAATTACTCGGTATGAATATCGAGGTAAAGTATCAGGTACTTGATTGTTAACAAGTACTTCAAGTACAGAATATTTTATTTTGTTGAAATCACGACGCTAAAAAATTATGCTTAAGACAATGGCAATTATTGTTTTGAGAATATTTTATTCTTAACATGGAGCCAAAAATATTGATGCTTAAATCAATAATACACGATCATTGATTTAAGGGTCATGGTTAGGTTTTTCGATTGAACTGGAATTTGGATCGTGAATATTCCAAACAATGGTTAATGTCGAATGTTGCGAAAGCATTTGTACTTGGGCGAACGAAAAGTATTTCGAGTATCGCATACTATAAGTACATGGTACTTGAAATACCGTTCTTCAAGTACCAAACAAGTACCATGTACTCGAAGGACGACCCAGTACTGTTTCTTCATAATATTACAATTTCTTTAGTTAGAAGAGATACTGAGATCGGCATGAAAAAAAAATCGTTGATCTTGTGGACGAGAAATGTTTGTTGAATGAATTTTTTTTTTCACGGTACATAGTTAACCGAGCGTATACACTTATTATATTTTACTTTACTTCGGAGATATACAAAAAATAAAATGCAAAGATGGATTGATTTATTCACCGCAACTGAACGAAAGGAAATTGAGTGCGGGAGTCGTGCGCATGTAGCACGGGCGCCATAGTATCCCACGACCCTGAGAAATAGTTTCGTGGCACGTGCCACCGGAGACATGCATTATCTTTCCTCGTTGCGGAGTGTCACGCGGTGTACCGGGACGAATGAACTGGCGAACGTGCGAACGGGTTAAAGAACTAATACGAGGACGAGGAGAGACGCGACTCGAGGAACGAACGGTCGGCACGTGGAGTTTATTTCACGTCCCTCCCTCTCTACCTCGAGAATGCGCGTGCAACTATTTTCTTTGCTTACACATTTTTCATCTTTACGAATTATCGCGCTTGCTTGCGATACGAAGCGGCAATTGAACGTGTCTTCGGTTGCACAAGTTAATATAATTGCCACTTCACGGTGCACAAATAACTGTCCGGGACGAATAACTATTCATAATTTTTAACGAGCCGATCAACTGACACGGCAGTGTCTCGACGCCAGGTTAAAAAAAACAGATATCGAGGCGGACCGTGTAATTATAAGGCAAAGCAACATTTTTTTCAAAATAAATACCAAAGGTCCTTGATCGATTACCTTCAAATTTGCGTAACTCAGAGACACCGCATAATTTTCAGTAAAAAAAAAAAAAACACCTTTCTAAACCGTATGAAAAACTATGAATCAAATCAAAATTCTAAAAATAAAAATAACTGTCTTCTGTAATTCCGAACGGGACGATAAATAAGAAGATTAATCGGAGCCACATAAACGGCATAAACCATATAAATTTAAGCAAAAAAGAACATTCTAATCGCATGAAAAACTATCCATCAAATAAAAAAAATTGAAATTAAAAAAACTGTCATCTGTAATTGTGAACGAGAAGGAAAAAAATAAGATTAATCGGAAGGAAAAAAAAGGTAAAGGTCGAATGAAAGTCGAAAAATGTCGGTGTGTCATCGGTACGTGCTTCTGGCAAGCAGCGACCTTTGGCGATAGAGGAACGTATCGGAGCGGAGAGTACGGTGGACGATACAGAGACGAAACGAGAGTCTATGGTACCGCGGAGGAACGGAATTGCCGCCGTAGGGGCCAGTCGATAGCCGATCGAGCGTCCCGAGTGTCGTTGACGCTATCTCTGCCACTGGCGGCAATTTCGAAGGAGGAGGAGGAGGCGAAACGAAGAACTTTACCAGACCGAACTCCTGGGCCGGACGGCGGAGGGGCGCCCGGCCTTTAATCTGCGGAGCTCTATGCAGCCAGTCGGAGAGCTCGCGGCCACTGCCGAGGATATAGCGTGCGCGATCGTATCGGCGAGGTATTTAGATCAAGCTGCCCCCTCGGGCCTCATCTCGCGGCTCTTTAAATATTCCATGAAAATATTAAGGAAAAAAAAAAGTGTGGAAATATTTCACGCAAGCCTTTTCTATATTTTTTTTTTTACCGGACGCGATTATTGGTATGAAAAAGAAAAAGGAAGAACGAGGCAAAATGAAACAAGATATTTATTTTTTACTTTAATTTGTTCAGCGAAGAATTGGTAAAAATGCTCCGTTTCGCCACGATGTTCCGTTGTGCCCCGTCTTCGGGGTTGAGAATCTATGGAAGATGGGAAGGAGTCAGGCGAGACAAAGTGAAGTCGAATTCTTAGCGTGTTCGCACGACTGTTGTATTAGAAATTCGAGTAAATTTCGGTCTCTCGAGCGAGGAGGAAGAGGATTTCCCGTTGTCTGGCGAGGCGTCGAACTCCGGCGAGGGAAAATATTCAACGTGCCCAAGCCGGGGTACGATAGGAAGATTCGCGGGCGAATTCCGTCGCGCGCCGCAATTCTTCGCGGCGTTCGGGGGGAGGGCGCGGGAGGGGTTGGGAACGAAAGCTTATTGGAATTCTCGAGAATCGACTGTGATGCCCCGGTGGTAAAGCGAACGTTGCGGCGAACGACAAACGAACGACAAACTCCCCGGGGGACACCCCATTCGATTTGCTCTCCATCCGCAATTTCGCATTTTACTCGGACAGTTGCGATTTCTACGGGAGGTTCGCGTGCACATCAGCACCGAACTCGAAGGGTGAAAACAGTATAAGCTCGGGAAAGAATCACGAAAACTGTCAAAGTTCGATGCGTCCGTGCCAATTTTAATGCCACGACGCGAGACCGCTCTCGCTTTTTTTTTTTTAATTTTCCTCGTCCACAAACTAAAACCCTCCTTTTAGCTCGGAATGCAGGGAAATTAATTGACTCGAGGAACTTTCGTCACGCTATGAATTTTACTTCATTCATTCAACTTTCAAAGAAAACATTTGTAGATTAAGCGAAATTTTTTTTCTAAAATCAATCAAATGTTTTATCGATATGATTCATTGTTATTAATATTATTTATCGGTCAACGAGCGACTTGAACGCAGAGCCGCTTTTACATTGAATATAAATGTATTCATTGCTTTTACATTGAATATAAAATTGTTCGATAGGCATGCAGAAATAATTTACGTTTACGTATACGAGTACAGTGCATTAAGGTACATAGATTATGATTTAAAAAATGCCTCGTGCCGTATATTACGTAGGTGAGGAGTTGCTGGAAGGTGAGACTGTAAACACGTATTTACGTATGGTAATCTCAATGGATTCGCATAAACACACAAACTCCGGTTATGTAAACACCGTTCTTTCGAATATGCCCGCGAAAGCGGGGCCATTGGCTTGCTCGCCGCGGTGTGCACGGCCTGCAGCGAACGCGACAGCACGTTTGCACTACCTTCGCACATACGCTCGTTTATATTTCTTTATTTTTATTTCTTTCATTTGTTTTATTTGTATTCCTAACTATGCTCCTGCCGCTCCGTGTGTTCGCGGAGCCGTTGGTCGTTCTTCCGGAAGAGCGAATAACTGTGCGTAACCTTTAAATTGCCCTACGTATGTGCTCAAACGTTTGACAAATTTCTCAAACTCAGGGAAATTCAATAACCGTGCAGCATTTGATATACATCAATATTTTTAAATTGGTAAAAGAAATGGTAATATTACTATTATTATACCTTAATAATAATAATAATAATAATAATAATAATAATAATATATTTATTCCACTGAACGGCGACTTCGCCTTATACAAAAACATCCTTAATAGTAATAATCCTTCGTCTTCTCGTCAAACAGATCATATTTCATTTGATCGTCATCCTCCTTACTACAAAATTCCATCAGCCATCCACACACGCATTTCGTGACTTCTGCATTCATGACCTCTGGACAAAAATATTATTATTATTAATGATTGATTAACAACTTCCGGTGAACCGTAAAAGACAATCTGTCCGTATCCTTATCTTGTTTCCTTTTTATCTGTACGGTTATATATTATTTAAAAAAATTACCTAACTGTAGAAACCCATAGTTTTCAGTATCGAAATTTCGTCAATAATATGCGCTATCAGATTGGCCCAAGATAACCATTGCTACGGAGCGAATTCCTTAGATGATCAGTAACTGTGCCGTTCACCTTATAGCACAGCCATAAGCAGACGGCCGTAGTCGAGTGGGAACTGGATATATAACAGCGTCTCGATAAAAATTGTCAAAGGAGACGGAAAATACCGGAGACCGAGGAGGAGAACGGGGAAGGCGAGCTCTCGATTATACACCGATGGGATCGAGAGGTGGCTGGCGATGCCGGCGTTGGAGAGGAAAATAGTTTGTAGTCGAGCCTTCTCTAGCTCTTTCTCGCTCGCTCTCGACAGTCACCTCGTAGTCTCGTAGTCGCAGTCGTCGTTCGCCGCGGCCTTAGAAGGTCGCTAGCTGGAGCCAGCCTTCTTTAGCGGGGCTACCCGACGAGTACGTAGTAGTACGTACACGTTCCACTGCACAGTTCTCCCCCCTCCCCTCCTCACCCTGTATCTCATTCCCGCTCACCGGACTCTTTCGCGACGATCCTCGCCGACCTCTCTCGCCTCCCCGCATCACCCTCGGTCTACCGACGCGACCGGATTCACGCGTGCAGTTGCAACTTCGCATCCGCGATGCACCGGCGCGAGTCCACGGATGCTGTAGTGGAGCCGCTCTCCCCCCCCCCCCCCCCCCCCCCTCCCCCCTCATCACTGATTAATCGGTCGGAGGGATAGCATGCGTGAACCGACGGATTAGCCGTTCCACGTTCTCGCGGTCTACGCTATTAATTCTTTACTTAATCACTTGGGGGTTTTTTTTTCTTGTTTTTTGTTTCCTCGACCGTTTGTCAAGATTAAGCTTTTCGCGTTTTCCGGAACGAGCCCCGGTACGGTAATCGAGAAACACGAAACGTTTTAATTTATTTGCATACAAATTAACGGCTCGCAAGTCCTATTTACATGCGAGCATTGCTTAATTGACTGCGCGCTGAAAGATAAACTTTATTGAAAATAATTGCCGCTCGTCGACCGCTGTATATTGAATAGAGTTCGTGGAAAAAGAAAGGAAAAAAATAAATAAAAAAGAAGGGATTCGTAGGTCGTATCGATAGCGGTTCGAGCGCCGGGAAGGCCGGCCGATCGGACGGTGCAGCGACAAGGGGAGCACACACGTGACCGGTAACGAATGCAATTCTATTATTACGTGTCGTACGTAAACGGGTACGAGCCTCGGGGTTTCTCGATCGATGACAAGTACCGCACCCTCGACGAAGCGATCTAATTTATCGGCGATAAGATATCGGAGCGGGCCGAACGAGGGAATATCTAACGACGACCGAATGAGCATAAATAAAATATGTGAAACAGATATGCTCGCATTTATGTTGATTATAAATGTGATCGGCACTTAGCGACGCCAATGCCAATTTGCAAGTGGCCGAAGACTTTTTTATTCCAACATATTTTAGTTATTTTAATCGAGGTGCATTCACTTGCCAAATCGTTGAACCACTCCGTATGAAAACAAAAATGATATCACGTGAAATCACTCGAAATTGTTTTAAATCACCAATTTCAAATATTCATGAAAAATGATTGAAATCACCAGAAATCGCATATGATCGAATTGAAATCGGAAAAGGCGCTATTCTTGTGACTTGGACTTAAACTTTTGCAATAATGTATTGTGCTGTGGCTAGAATTTTTGTTAACTCTTTGTCTAGGTTTGCTATCGCGCGTGTTTTCACTCGCAGAGCATAGTGTGACGCCGAGGACGCCAGTGTAAGCCGTTGGAAGCTTGTACTGACCACGCTGCGAACTACGCTGAAACTAAACTATGCGCGAAACTAAAACTATCGCGAAAGCGAGGCACGATGCGTACGAAAAAAAATGAAACGTTAGGTATAAATATTGGGATAGCAGAATGCGATAAGCTTACTCAACAAAAATCAGATGTAATTGATCAATCGTCAAATGATGCAGAATGTGATGTAAACTTGCCGGCTAACGAATGCGCGGTGGATAATCACGACGACCTATTACAAGATTTAACTGTTCGGTCCGATGTTTAGAGTACTCTCGAATAAAAAAATTACGATCGATGTAGAACAAAGTTACCGTTAAACGGTCCATGCGTTCTTCTAGTCAAGGACCGGCTCGATAACGAGTTCATCGTGCGATAATCGTCCATTTGTTGGCTTTTTATGCGGAATTAAAAGCCAATTAAGCAGTGACCGATTACAGAGAGTGAACGATTGCAAGATACTCGAAACACACAAACGAACCCGTCTCCGACGGAGAAACAGGAAAGAAAGCATTTTATCAAAAAAGTGTGACGAAATCTTCATCGGCGATTGATGCCTCTTTGAACAATGTAACAGCTGCAAGTGTTTCTTAAGATGTACCCTGTGCAGTCACGAATGTTCAAGGGACTGTGAGCGGGTAAGCGGAGATACTAAAGAGATTGGTAAACTATGCCATTGGTACGAATCAGCCAAAGGAGCAGAAGACTTGGTTTCCGTACTTATGAACGTACATAGTTATTTAGCCATTCAGCAATACCAAGTAACAATTTCTGCACCAGATGTGACATGCAAGGTTTTGAAAATGAATAATTATTATACATCGGAAAATAAAAAAGTTATTGTAAATTGCAAGTCTTTTGAAAAACTTTAGACGTTAATACCTTCCGCATTAGAAAGCGATTTGCTTCTGATTCGAAGGACTTTGAAGTCAGAATGAAATCGCATGATGCTTTGTGAAATCACCATGCATTCTCTGAAATTTCTCTGAAATCTCTGGAATCGTAAAATGTGTGAAATCATTGAAACCACTTGCGAAATCGCATTAAATCAGATACTGTTTGAAATTATTTGTGCACCTAAACTGCGAGTGAACGGCCCGTAGATTGTTATTGTAATTTTTTTTTTGTAACAGATTCTCGCAGCGGCCCGACTTCGACAGTAATAGCATATCACCCGAGGAATCCTCTTCTCTCCCGGGCCTCTTCCCCTCCCTCGCTCTCGTCCTGCATCCAGTCGCGAGGGGGGGACTACACTATCCTATATACCGCTCAATGTTATACCTATACGTCCCGGAGATACTCGCCGCGCCGCTCCTACCTAGCAGCATTCCCGGGATACCGGAGGCTTCGGCATTTTCTTATTTTTGCGACCCGGCAAAACCGCCGCGACGCTCTCTCGCGCCCGCGTTTAAACCATGATGAAAGTGCACCACGGCGCATCGAACGATGGCAATAGAACGACGATGGATTCTTTCATCGTCTTCTTCATCCTCGTTCTCCGTTCATCGCCCCCACCCTCCCCCCGACGTTGCTCAAAAATCTTTCACGCATTCTTACCCACCGTGAAATAGGGCCCCGTGAATGGAGACTCGAGAGAGAAACATTATAAACATTGACAATTTCAATCAATAGAGTTATCGATTGAAACTGATTTTAATGATAATTACAATTACATATTATATATTATATTATTATTATTATATACATAATACACTAGCAGTTGGGTTGGCTCGCACGCTTCCAGTATCTGTGCTCTGTAAGTACCCGTGTGAGTGTCTGTGAGTATTCGCGAGTATCCGTGTGAGTATCCGTGAGTACCTGTGAATACAGGTTTGACTGACCAATCGACGTGAACTTTATTATTATGTAGATTATATTATGAATTATAACACCACAGTATGTTATATCACGATTATTATTATATGCCAGAGATGTAAATGCGCCGGCAAGGGTATCGCAATCGAGAATTCAAATTCAAAGTTGGCAATTGCGAAATATGCTGCCAAATTATCGGTGAGTTTCGCGCGGTAGGCCGCATCCGGTACTGAAAGTATAGGTATCGGATAAACAGATATACAATTTGATACTATCTGTTCTCGTTTGCAGCGCGCGGTATTCAACGGTGTTTCGCTGAGTTTCACAGTGCAGCGGCGGCAGCGGTGCGGGAACTCTGGGCACATAAAGTTTAAGATAAATAACACGCGTGCTGGCACTTCGGCGCGGCGGCCTCCGGCGTACTTGAACAAATCAGCGCTCCTCTCGCGGTGGCCGCGACGGTGGCTTTCGTGCTGCTTCTCGCACAAACGCTCGCGCGGATTCCCTCCCTGCGATGGAAAGAGCGAGAGAACGTAGAACTCGCGGAGGCGAGACCGCAGAGGTCAGACGCCAGGCGCTAGTTTATGCAATCGGTTTATCCCCCGAGCACCTTCATTTTTCACTGAGCTTTCCGCAACGATAGCTACGATGCTGCGGTACGCGGTGAATGTAATCGTATAATCCGGCTCGTTGCAGTATTATACATAATATACCCAAGTCGAGTGCAACGCCGCAGACTCCTGGATCTTTGATATCAGATCCCTTTTCGCTCACCTTTCTATTCTCGATTCGCATTCATTACAAAAAAAGAAAATAACAAAAAACAAACTATACGTAAAGGAGAGATCCGGATGAAACGGGGACGTCAACGGGCGAAGGCCGTTCGGACGGGACCGGATCTACGACTTGACTGTTCACTCAACAACAAAACAAAATAAGATATTTAAAAAATAAAAATCGTTATAATTAGTTCCAGAATCCGGGAAAAATTGCCTCGGAGAAGTAGGCTACATTCCCGCCTCACTGTTACTACGAGAACTTAACAGTTCTTAGTTCATCCCGATTTAGGAGAGTTTCAATTATTTTTTTCTGATTTTCTTTTTTTAGTACTCTATCTGTGTTCCGGTTTGTCCAGCGTACGTTTTTACACAGCTGCGATGTAAAATCAACTTTGGCGGGATAAACTCCGAGGCCCGTCGCCAGGTTGGGGAATGCATTCGCGAAGCTCCCCTTGCGTCCATGTGGTCGAGTCCGGCGGGCCCTCGGGAGTCTCCTACTCCCTCGTCCCTCCTGAGTCCCTTTCGACCGGCGGCAATGGCGTACGCTTAAGATAGTCCTTGCGAATAGTGTTCACTTCGCATAAGATTCAGAGAAATGAGACGGAATCGCAAACACTTCAGGATGGTATAAAAATCTGAAACAAATCGAGCATAGTAAAGGTGCTGAAAAGATTAATTTTGCAAAATAATAAATTCCAAATTGTTATTAACAAATTGATGAACAATCAAATTGTTCAACAAATCTCCCGGAAAATCAACTTTTGTTTTTATGAAAGTGATTCGTTCACTTTTCTGAATACGTATAAATTTATTAAGATTTTTAAATCCACTTTTATTTTTTTACATGCGAAAAATGTGCAGAAAGTCAAAAAATTCAAAGTGAATTCAAAAATCTGAAAAAGTTCATACGTATTCGGAAAAATGAACGAATAATTTTCATGAAAAAAAAAAAAATTAGGTTTCCAGGAGATTTGTTGATCAATGTGATTGTTCATCAATTATTTAATAACATTTTGGAATTATTATTACGCAAAATTAATCTTTTCAGCACCTTTAATACGCTTGATTTTTTTCAGATTTTTATACCATCCAGAAGTGTTCGCAATTCCCTCCCATTCCTCTGAAACTTATGCAAAGCGAACACTACTGGCAAGGACTACCGTAAGCTTTCGTACTTCGGAAGCCGAAGGTTCAAGCAGAGTCTCGAACTTCGCCGACGGTTCCGCAGCAATCACTGTCGAAGAGATGAGAATTTGAAATTTGATAGTCTCGCCGAGGAATAAGCAATAATTCTCTTCCTTCCATCAGTGGCATCCTCCTTATCGCCGCATTCTTCCAATCTCGTCTCCTCTCCTCTCGTCTCCTCTCCTCTCATCTCCTCTCTTCGGTTATTACCGAGTTTCTTGTACGATTCCTCCACCATGTGGTACGTAAAAGACGCGCGCCTGCGTATTCTCCCTCCGTCTCCATCTCTGTTTCTCTCGGAGTGTCGAGCACGTCGGAGCCTTAAGGCCTCAGCTTAAATAACAAGGTGCGAGGGGAAACGCCAATCAGGGCCCCGAGGTAATGACTCCTTTCAGGGTGCCGCTACTAGGCGCTCTCCGCGCGGCTCCTACCTCGCAGGACCAACGCGGTATCTCGTGGCAGTTGTTCACTCTTCCCTGCTGAGGTGTGTGTGTATATATATATATATATACTATACAGTTACAGCTCATGTATAAGCAGCGTTATGTAGCCCTCGGGGCGAATTCCGCGAGATCTCTTCTTCTTTCTTCTTCCTCTTCATCTTCATCCGTTTCTTTCTCTTCATTTTCCTCTTCTTCATCTTGTTCCTTCTTCCTCTTCTCTGCATGCCCCGGCGCATCGCTTTGTGAATGGCTGCGCGCGAGCGAGCCCAACCGAGGGAGGTAAAGGGCCTCCGAGACCCGGTCGGACCGCGCGCTGCAGCAAGAGAGTGCATCCCAGCATCCCGCGACTTTACGGGCGCATCGGGCTCGCGCCATTCTCGAATGGAATTCCGAGACTCGAGTTGGCGCGGTCGTCATGCTGATGAGCTCGTTGCCGGTGCGGCATCGCTTCATCCGACGATCGCGGCCGAAGAGGCATATTTTTTTCTTCTTTGATAATTGTTTTTTTTTTTTTTTTCAATCTACAAAAATCTACGATTAGATATTTATCGAAACGATCGAGGCTATCGTTGCGGATTTGCTGGTTCGCCGATCGGAGATAACGATACGACGGCTATTGATGAAAAAAAAAATATGACGAAAAAATTTACTGATTTTAGTCATTTTATTTTATCAAAGTGGCCTTTGCGGTTCGCAGCTGATATCGAATTAACGTACTGCAATCGGCTCAATGCACTTTGGAGTACTTTTGTTTTTTCCTTATTTTTTATTGTATTTTCTGGAGACTGTGTTCTATTCTCGTCATGTTAATGTATTATCAGGCCCCGCTGCCAGCGAAATAATTTCTCGCTCGATACAACTTTATCGGTGATGAATTAATACATCGATGGTTGTACGTAAGCCCCGTAACTTACGTTCGCGGGAGTTCATTTTTATTGGACCGGATAGTTAACTCGTATCCTCTGGAGCAATGCGCGTACTCGAGCATCAGGTATTCGCTAATTGGCCCAAATAGCGCGAATTATTTTCTCTCGCGGACTTCATAACGCAATGCATATATACAGAGTCAAACGCGGAGAGAGGCAGGCACAGAGGCACGTCCGTTCTCGCCGACAATCAGTTCGACGAACCGTGGATAACGATGGATAAACAATTGGTCGGCGACAGGAGAGGGTTATTTAAAAAATAAAAAAATAAATAAAAAAAAAACATCAACAACGATTCTCCTCGAGCCCGTCTCTCCGCCGTTCGGCGGGCGTTAATTAACCAATTAACCAATCAACTTGTCAGCGTGTACACACAAACGGAGGGAGAGGTATACGATCAAAATAATGTCTCGGTATATAATAATAACACGACAATTTTCTCAGATGGAGAGAGTGAGATAGTGGCCGTGTGTTGACTACACGACGCTGTTCGTACAAATATAATTGAACGTAATTATTAACCGCGTTAAGAAACACGCATGCACAAGGTACGACCGCCTTCCGACAACGTACGGGAAATAACGAGAAAAAAAGGAACATTCCAAGGGATTGTACAATAGTTTTTTTTTTTTTTTTTTTTAGATAATAGCGTCTGTACAAAGCGTCGCAATGTACAAAAGTAATGGATTAATTTGCTCGCGGTGTCTCAATTATTGACTCGGGAGTGAAATGTCTCAATATTTTTTAAATTTATTTTTCACTGTGTTCCGGATCAGGCTGGAGACAATTTTTCAGAGAAGATTCTCTACTATGAGACAATGCCGTACCTACTTTGCAATTTTTTTTTTTCCGTAATTAACGTTCTCCCGTAATCGGCGCCGCTGACAGAGACAGGGAAGGGAATGCCGTGGAAATTATAGAATATCACGGCGGTTTTGCGCTCTCCGTACTCGGCGCGAATTCGGGTCAACTATTTGCATTGCGGCAACGAGGGAAAGAAACGAATACCGAGATTCAGCGGTTTTTCGAGCGACGAAGCGTGAAACAATGTTTTGGGCAACGCGCTGTCCCGGATCGATGAGGAAACCTACCTTACCGACATTAAATTATATCTGTCTCCCCCTTCCAGACATAAAAACAAAAATGAAATCGCCTCAAGGTAATCGGTGACTCGCAAATGAAAAAGCATAAGTGGAAACTATTCGCTTGCTCGTGTAAGGTGATAACTCATCTCTCGATATTTAAGTTTCGTGGTTCTTCGAGATACGGTCAGCGATTGCCGTTACTTTGATCTATTATTTATCTCTCTTCGCAAATATGATCCCGAGTGTTCTTACATCCACTTTCCTCGGTTAAAAGGTTCGCGGCTGGTGAGAAAATCGCGCCTAAGTGCTACGTATTGTTGTCACGAAACGACTTCCTTCTCCCAGGCGGTTCCTTATCTCTCGATATTTTTCGGTTTCGTGGATCTCGGAGATACGTACAGTGGCTTCGTTGATTTCCTACTCTGTACCGGAGCAAATCATCGAAGGTTCGTAGGGGAGAGCGAGGCGACATGTGCCATTTTAGTGCCCTCCATTTCGGATGAAACTTTTATTTCAACGTCTCGCGAAAAATACGTTAAAAAAGAACACCGTATTACCCCGGTGTTCTTTTCTGTCTCGCGCTCCCCCAGCATCCGCGATATCTGCTCCGTTAAAAGGTTCGCGGTTAGAAAATCGTGCACGAGTGTCGCAACATTTTTATACGTCGCAAAGCTTCGGTGTCCTCGCTCCGTTTCCGGTATTTCGCGCGTGGACATTTCCTACAAAGTGTCGCCTCGCGCCCGGAGGCCGGAGGGGTTCGGAGGATTCCACGAACGACGCGGTATTATGGCAAAAGCCGAAGGGAACCGGAGCGCACACAAAAGTGCCACTGTGAAAATGGCCGTATCTTAAAGTAACTCCTCGCGGAACGATGCCAGCTCATTTCGCGCGTCGCGTATTAAATCGGTGTATCAAGCTGCGAGGGTCGCATCGTTATTCGAAACTGCGCGCGTGGCTGACATTCAATCCAAGCTTCACCAGCCGACGACGTTCCCTTCTTCGTCTCCGATAATGCCCCCGCCCCGCTGTACTTCCTCGCTTTCAGACACTGAGCCCACTCGGGCCATTCCGCCGACGCAGGCAGCTCGATGTTCGAGCGTGAAATAGTACATTACTCCACGAGGGCGAAATACGTTTTTCTAACGAGTGTGGGTTTGCAGCACGAGCCGAAGGCGGGTGCTGTTGTCACACGAGTTAGAAAAAGTGTTTCGCACGAGGGATGTACGAAATTTTTCATCACAAGGTGCGAAAATGGCGGTTTTACGCACGCGAAGCGGGCGGAAAAGTGGCCATTTCCGCACCGAGTGATGAAAAAGAAATTATGTTTTTATAAAGAAATGTTTCTTTTCATGCAAAAATGCTTCATTTTATAAAAAACAATTTCTTTGTACAAAAAATGTTTCTATTTATTTAAAATATTTCTTTTATCAAAAATGTATGTTTTTGCGAATATAAACCCTAGCGATATTCTGAATAAACACTGAAATTTCTATCTATCTATCTGGTAATATTCCGTCGGTGGAAAATGTATATTTTCATTGCCAATCGGGGAAGTTGCGGCGGCGTGATAGGCGGACAGCGTGACACGAGCTCGTCGCGCGATCGTACGAGATAAACAGCGTTTTGCGGAGCGAGGGAACATTTCATTCATGGAATATACACGCTCCCGCGAGGCGAGTGCGCGATCGATCCTCGTTCCGCGCTCCCTCCCTCGCGCTTCTTTTTTTCTTCTTTACTCACTTTACATTTTTCAATGAAACTCGGCGCCGATATTATTTGCAACATGCGATAAGACAGGGCAGCGTCACGAGCCGTTCCCGCGGCGCAATCGGGCTTGTATGCTCTGTAACGCACTATCGTGCACTCGCGCCCGCGAGCCGACAGGGAATACGAGGAAGCGCGCGCCCCGTCATGCGATTTGTTTGCACAAGTGAACGAGCTAAATGCTAACGTCATCCTTCGGATTCAAGCTGCACAGGTAGGGATATATGTAGGCAAAGTGGGGCAAGATGGACTTAAAAAATAGTACTTTGCGATACTAGTACGGAAAAGCGGTCTTTCGACGAAGGTTGTGAAGTTGGCTGCACGAGCCGGATCGAGAGCTCCAACGGCACGAGGCGAAGCCGAGTGACGGTTGTAGCTCGAGAGGAGGCGAGTGCTGCCTACGATAAGTCAGCGCGAAAAGTAACTAGAGTGTTAAAAAAGTGTGCGCAAAAGTAGCTAGAGTGGGAAAAAAGTGTGCGCAAAAGTAGCTAGAGTGTGCGAAAAGGAACTAGCGTGCGAAAAAGTTTGCGGAAAACAGACTAGCGTGTAAAAATAGTATCTACAGCATTTTTCGCGCATCCTTTACTAGAAAGCGCCACTTTCGACACACTTTACAGGCACGAAAAGCGGGACTTTTCGTGCACGTGTTACAAAAAAAAAAATTTATCGTGGGACACAAAAATGTCCCGTGGCGAATCGGTGACACTGGTCCGTTTTACCCGGGTGTTCCGTTTTGCCCCGCCCTCAACTACGCCCATAGTGCGACGTACGCACGGAGGCGCCCCCGCTCCAGAGTGTTTGCGCTCGGCAGGTTCTTCCTAGATTCGTTGACACGACAGAGCGTTCAACAAACAGCCTATATTCCGTTCGTGTTCGATGAGCTTTTTCGCAGGAAATCCAGCAATGTGGGCACTTTCGTCCTCGCCAACCTTCCCGTACGCGGAAAAACGTTTATCCGTCGAACCAGCCGGAGATTAGGCGAATGACGTTGCCCGCGCGAGCATACAACGGCTCTTTGAAGATTTTATCGCTCTCCGGATTTAGCCGTAAGCCCCGCCGGCGAAACACGTCCGCTAAAATCCCGACATAATGCGGAAAGAGCGTTAAAATAATTGGCATCCGCGGAAGCCTCGTGAGAGCTGTGGGAAAATTGAAAATTCTTGAAATTCGCGTTTTTACCGGGGTCGGCGCAGCTTCGGATTGACCAATATTTACTGTGGAGCGATTCTTGGAACAATTTTTCATTTTCGAAGTAACTGGCTAAATCCCTGCTTTATACGGTCGCCAGTTATGTTTTTAATTAACGAAAATAAATAAAAAATAAAACGGTTCGTACATTTTATAAAAATTCTCCGAAAGCCCGGAATTTTCTTATCTCATAAATATCACAATTTTTCATCAACGAAACCCATCGGTGAGTAAAAAAAACTATGCCAAAATTGAAGAAAAAAAAAATTGTGAAAATTCCTGGACAAGAAACTTTTCTGTCTAATTTACAAACCTTCTTTCACCGTGTATGGATACCTCGCAGTGGTGTGTTCAATCTATGCTATACTGTATATACGTCTGACGATAGTTGCACGGAGGCTCAGGTTGGCATCGGGTCGCGCGCTCATTTTCGCTCCTGGGAAGATAGTCTCCCCGGAAGTCCCGTAGCTCCACAATGCGAGAGGCATGCTGCATACACGTGTGGCGTGTTGTGCACACTACGGTAAACTACTGCTACACTGTGTAACACTAGGAACACATAGTCGTGAGACGGTGCCGGCGAGAGAGAGTGAGAGAGAGCGAATGAGTAAAAGTGCGAGGGAGAACGGGAGGGACCGGAAAAAGAGCGATGAACGTAAAAGCGTGCGAGTGACGTTGGCCGGATCCATCCACGGCCCAACGGAACCGTTACACAATTGCGGGGGAGTCCCCGTCGTTCCTCTGCCATTCGCCGTCGAACTGAAACCCCACCCCCTTCGACCCCCCCTCCCCCTGCTCCGACATCGCTGTGCCTCTGCGTGTACCCTTCCGCGGTCTCCTCGACGATTGCATAATCCCATACGGTAACTATTTGCAGACTCATGTGATACAAGAGTTATATAAATAGACGTACCATGCACCTCGACTTTGTACACTGTAGGGTTTACCCCTGGAACTCCGCAAATGGACCTCATGGATCGCGACCATTTAAAGAATATCTTACGTGTTTTTTATTTAAAAATAAAAAACACGTAAGATATTCTTTAAGTTACTCGAATCGACAAATTGTTTTAAAACATAAATGTTTTAAAACAATTTGTCGATTCGAGTAACTTATTTATAGAAAATTTATTTATAAATGTATCGTCGTTTCGATTTGACTGTACTGAAGAACGAAGAAAAAAAAAAATTATTATCGGCGGAGCGGCGAGATTACGCAATGGTCGGTCTCGAGGCACAAAAATATGTGTGTTGCTCGATTGAGAAAAACTCGTTTTACCGTTTATTAATCTTTGCTCGCGAAACGGCCATGAGGTCAGCGAGTTTCAAATCTTTTTTCACCGTCATCTGTTTGCGGAACTGAGTTTGGCGATCGTTGGATGTGTTTTTTCTTCTTCTTGTTATTATTGTGTTTGTGCAATCGCTATTGGTCGGAGCTGTTGTCCCGAGAGTCTTTGAATAACGTCGGTTTCGTCGCGTTGACTCTTGGCGGAATCTATTATTTAAAAAAAAAAACAGAGGAAGAAATAACGTCTATAAATAAGTACACGCATAATTGGACGGGGGCGAGCCTGGTGTCAGACTGTCGAGTACGTGGGCGCGAATTTCACAATGCTCGCGAGCGAGTCATCGGGAGATTGACGAGAAGGCACTAAAGTCAATGCTCAGACGGACGGTTTCCGATTATCGTTAACCGACCGTTTTGACGATCATCAGTCGATGATGAGGTTAATTTTCAGCGGGCTTTTTTTTTCACCCGGCTTTCCATTTTCCACTATTTTCCCGTTTATCGTTCTATTCTCGTTCGAAATGTCCCCGGGGGTAATCGGATACACGAGACCGACCGATGCTTTACATCCGCGACTATTGGGGCGCACTCCTCGAGTTTCGGATTCTCACCCGGAAACGACGCGTCATCGGTGGATCTCTTATTTTTCTTTATATATATTTTTTTTATTTTTCATTTTTCCCATCTAACGGGACGACTCGGCGAGGCGTGGCAGTTTATATTCAGGTGAGCGTGACAAACACTCTCACGCAGTTTACGCGTGATCTCGTCGAGGACGAATCACAGCATCAGCTACTAAAATAAAAAAAGATTTTTTTTAAACACAAGGCTGCACGCGTTCTTGCCGTTGGTATTCCATGACACCGCGATCAATTTTTTTTTTCTTCTGACCCATTTTGATTCCCGGCTTATATATAGTGAAAGTGGCTCGAGGGCTTGATTTCAAAAATTTCAAAATATCTTTACTATAATCAAAGTAGGTGAAAAAAATGTTGAAGAAAAAAAAAATTAAAGGATACCGAAACGATTAAATCCTCTCGCGCGTTCCATAAACCTGATTCTCATAATTGTCATTTCTCGGGGAATCGGAAGTGAGTCGAACGGCATTCTCGACAGAGCGCAGGCTCGATTAATCGAGGATAAAATCGACGAGGCGGAGAGGATCCATCGTGCACGTCTACGGAGATCCGCTCGGGTTCTCCATAGTAATCGGTGAACGGCCCACACCTCCTTCGAGCCGGAGAAAATAAAAAAAATAATAATAAAGAGAGCAAACGGAGAATGAGTCCGGGGCGGACGCGGGGCGCGTTCGCAGCCCGAGGTCGCCCGAGTTTCGAGACCGCGAGACGGTTGACAAAAAGCCCCCGCCGTCTGAGCGTGTGAACGTGAACGTGAAAGTGAATTCCGCAACGCGACGTTACCCCCCCCCCCCCCCCCCCCCCCCCGCTCCCGCGCCTCGACAGTCGCACGAACAAATTTTTGCAGCTCTCACTCTCTCTCTCTGGAAGTTCGCACATGCATACATACATGCATCCACACGGTCCTCGAGGCTCGGGACCAGATTCTTGCCACGCCTCTGTTAAGCGTGCAAAGTTAAAAAAAAATCGATCATAAGCTTAATTTTAACCATTACTTACAACAATGCAAGATCAAAATCACACAAAGAGCCTCACACTTCGGAAGAATCACTTTCACTCACCGCGATAGGCACATAAAACACTTAATAAAAATGTACAAATCGATATGGAGACCAACATTGCAATATGGCCATCCTATTTTCATAAATTACAAAGTATCAGATATTGAAAAAGGAAAAACAGCAGAAACTTGCGCCATCCGGCGCCTTACACGTATCCGTCATCCTGGAAATCCGCTTCTCAACCCCCGAAATACTATATACGAAGCCACGGGCATTGCACCCGTAGAAATGAGAATTAAAGAACTTACAAAAAGATTCGATACCATGCAACTAGAAAATATAAAATCGCTATGTATGCAACCCGCTCAAAACATAAGACGCAGAGTTAAACCCATCGCATACAATATACCAGAAGCTCAAAATAATGAACAACGAAGAAGCTAACTGAATAAACATATGTCAACTACTCATTCACACTGTGTCACAAATTTTTATGAATTTTGTCAAACCCGTCGCTGAAGGACTTAGGTCGATGGCCAATTGGAAATATATATATGTTTTCGCGACAATCTACGTTAAAAAAATTGTTCCATCTGGCATATTATTAATAAATCCACTATTACGACTACTAAAAAAAAATTACTCCAGTCATCGATCCTCCATAGGAGTGGGGGGAGAACCTCGGCCGAAGAGGAGGAGGGGGGGGGGGGGGGGCAATAAATAAATAAATAATTACTGCAATTAGGCTGAGGTTACGGTTATTGTAGCAAAGTTTTAACAACACCGATGGCCACTTATATTCGCGCGTGCTGCTGTTGTAATTAATTTATGTGCTCCGAATTGGCACACGTGACTCCGGTCGAGGGCAATTGTAGAAGGATATATTAGATCGATCAATTTCAATCGTGGCGGCGGCCGCGCCGATAGACACTGAAATTCCGGCCATCTAATTGAGGCTTGTCGAAACTGTCCGACGGTGTGTACGGGCTTTAGTACACCGCCGTCGATTTCCCCCTTATCTCGATCGAGAGAGATCGATGATCTACGAGTTTCTAACGGTGCTTCCAGCTCGACAGCTCACCGTCCGTTTTGTATAGAAAAATACCGGTACTATTTTTTATTCCTACCTCCTCCTAATACATCTTGTATCGTCGGAATACATTTTTGATTTCCATACATTCGACTTTCATAAGGGGCACGGGAGGGGGCGGCATATAAATATACGCCGATTGTAACAAAAATACATGCTGTGTTTACATGAGTTGTCACCCGAGAGCGCATGGTTCTTTTTTTAAATATATTTTTTTATTATTATTTTATCTATTGTGCGATGCGCTGCGATAAATTATCGATTAATCGATTGTGCGAGCACTCCGAAATTACGCCAATTGCAAGAAAAATGCGTGCTCGCTACTCGAAGAAGCGGTTCTTTTTTAATATATGCATGGTTCTTTTTTAATATATAGTTTTAATTATTATTTTATATACTGTGTAGCTACGGAGCGATGCGCTGTGATGAATTATCGATTAAACAAGTGCTCGAACATTCCGAGGAGCACTCCGAACTTACGCCAACTGCAAGAAAAATTGCATTCTGCGTTTGTATGAGCTGACACTCGACAGCGCACGGTTCTTTCTGCAATATATATATATATATATATTTATTACTATTTTACATACTGTACAGCTACTAAGCAATGCGCTGTGATGAATTGTCGATTAATCGAGTCCGCGAGCTCTTCGAACTCACCTCTCTTGAACTCCGATTGCAAGAAAAATTGCATGCTGCGTTTATATGAGCGGCCACTCGAGAGCGAATGCTTCTTTCTTCAATATAGATATTTTTTATTATTGTTTTATATACTGTGGAGTTACGGAGAGATGCGCCGCGATGAATTATCGATTAATCGAGTGCGCGAGCACTCCGGAGAGGCTTACGAACACACGCTCAGCATCGAAGTCCGGCCAGTGATGTCATCCGGGCATTATATTATAGTGCTGGTGCAATTTTCTTCACGGCGGGCCGGTATGTCGGTCACTTCGTGCTCTCTGTGTTGTGACGTTATGAAACTCTCGCAAGAATCTATTCGCCGTATAGTCTCGCGGGTCCCTCTCTCTCTCTCTCTCTCTCCCCGGCTCGAAGGCTTCAAATGTAGAGGTATTCTATACTCGCGAGTCTCCGCGTGGTACACTTTCTCCTGACTCTTTTGACTCTGCTGTGTGTTGCTGCTGCTGCTGTTGCTATTGCTCCCACTCGCCAAGATAAATATCTCGAGTGTGCGTTCTCGTTCGTGGGTCCCCACGCGAGAGCGCAATGCTTGGCTCCCGCGTTGTTTCGCGATTACGCGACCGTCGATTACGAGCCCACTCGGAACGGACGAGGAGAAAAAAAACGCCCGGTGAAGGAGGTGAAAAGAGAACGACTGCGTTCCCGAAACGTAGCGACGACAACAGTAACGACAATAATAGGAACTCGAAAAAAAAACAACACCGTCGACTCGACGATCGGTCGGCGGTTGGTGACCGAATTTTTAATTAATAGATGTTCGAAAAAACAAAAATCTGGGAAATACCAAAAGGTCTGTTTTGCGGTCAGCTGACGCACGAGGAACGCCAGCCGTCCCGTAAACGAAACGACCAATTTTATTGACCAAATGCTAATTAAAAAAAAAAAAAATGGATTTTTGAACTTATTTTTGTAGATCGGCGATTGGAGTTGAAATCCGATTAATTTTTTTACCGCTGTTTGCTCGTTTTATCTCCCTAGCCTACCTCGCTATTCGGTACGAAAATTCGCGCCAGAAGCGACGAGAATATTTCGGTGTTTACCGTTCACAAAAAAAAGACATTCCTGTGGCTTCAGCGAGAAGTGAAATAACAAGAGCGAGGGAGATACATAAATTATTGCGCAACCCTATTATATACGTAAATTGCGAAAATTCAGAGATTCGTGCCAAGTGCTTTCCCGAGTCCGTGACCCGGTCGTCGCTGCTGTGTGTTAGCGGCCCGCGTTGCGCGGCCTATGTGTAAACGATGCACAAATCTGGGCCATGCGCATTTTCGCGATACCCACAACGTCATATTCCCGAGTACGTGCGTGAAGTATTTTTGTTTTCATGATTTAAAAAAAAAATGGATCATCTCCCATCGGGACGAACAAGAGATGATTAATAAATCCCGGACGTAATTTCCGATCGACATTGCGCAATCGTGGAAAATGCTGTAGATGTCTGATTAAAATGGATTTAAAAATGCGCAGGTAGTCGTCTCAGGTGGGGCAAGGAACGACGAAGAGTCGAGAGGGAGAGGCTTTAGTCGTTCGTTATCATTCCATTTCGCTAATGCACCACCGCTCGTGCATGTGATTCATTAATCCTCCATGGTGGTCGGTTCAACCCCGGGAAATTAGTTAATCGGAGCACGCATGCGCACAACCGCGCGCTCGGCTTCTGCTCGGCGGATTTGGCGTCAGTGAGAATCTCCCTCCAGTTCAAGAATTAATTAATTAGTTAGCCAGTCTCTGTAGCCCGCTGTGTTCACTCTCCCGGTCGCGTGAAAATTCCAGCGCGTCTAGCCAAGTGAGCTTTCCCAAGTAGGCGCAGCTAAATCGCAGGCGCGCGCGCGCGATGGCAAGGTCGTCACATGAATGGAATTCGGGACAGGCGCGATGTATTCCTCTCTAGGTGTGCGGAAAAGGAGGACGTGGCTATTACGTTTTATTGCTCATCAGAGAAAAAACAATTTCACACCGAAGGCGGGAAGGCGATATCGGGAGAGAGCGAGAGGGAGGGGGGGGAGGGGGGGGGGAATTAAATAAACGCTTTCGAGTAATGAGGCAGATGTCCGAGCCGACCTCGATCTGTTTACTCCGAAAATACATAAAGAGTTCCGAACGGAATCGTTCGGAACTCTTGTTTATTAGAACTCGCTAGATTATTCACCGAGAATAATAAAAATGTTACTAAAATCAATCGAATGTCAATAACAATATTATCTTCGGCAAAGAGAACATAATTTATTGAAACAAACGAGAACATGTTTTTTTTTATCAAAGGCAATTCACTTGAACCATCAAACTCAATACACCCAGAAAAAAGTTTTATTCAAATCAAATAAATTTCGATCTTCAAATGACGTTTATTAAGATAAAATAAACGTTTCGTTGCTTTAACAAAATCTTTATTAGATTCAAATAACGGCTTTTCTTTACTTTCAGTAAAAAAATTTATTCGAAGTGACTATTTATTGATTTGTACTTTAAAATAAATGTTTATTCGTCCCAAAGAAATCGAATCATTGAAAATACGATTTCGAATAGATTTTTATTCGCGCCAAAGAAATTATATATTTGACACCAAGACAAAACACGGCTATTATCCGGCAACGCGCATTATAGAGTCGTGAACACGTCAATAAAAAGAATTCATTGGAATAAACTTTTTTCTGGGTGTATTGTTTCAATAAATTGTATTCTCCTGTTAGAGAAATATTACACGACATTAAATCATAAACTAGTTATTTTTGGTTTAAGGAAAAAAGTTAAGAAAAAGCACACAATTGTAAAATTTGAATGCTAACGAAAGGTTGCTTTGTCGTCTACAAACTCCTCCGTCCGTGTTCAGCAAAATCGTTTTCAAATGAGACCTCTTTAATATACGACCGCGTCCAGAGTTTCGCTCGCGAGACAACTAAATCGCGATGGCCCGGATTGTCGAAACCGCGTCCTTTAATCCGGGTCGCGTATGCGCGGTCATTAGTGCCAATGAAAATAAATTGTTGTGACGATGAATGGCATTTTCGTTCCAGTGATTTCTCACTGTGCGCCATGTGTATTAGAAACTCGATTTAGCCGCGGCGGCAGGCACGCTGGCGCGTCGTATCAAATGGATCATCGTTTCTCCTATCTCGCGGCTCACCGGGACACGCGAGTTCTCCCTGCGCCCATAAGTCCATCACTATCGGGGGGGAGCTCTAGAGACAGTCGAGAAGCGTTTTCTCGGCTCTCACACGCCACCATCTGCCGTCATAAACTCCGCCGGAGTGCGGCGGCCGACCGGCTGCAATCGCTGTCCGATTGCTCACATACTCCAGAAGAGTCTCTGAGTCACTGTAATACTCGTGGGGGCGCCGGACCTATAACGCCTTTTATTGTGGCACAAGAAACGGCGCCGCATCGCTTAATCGAGACCAACAACCGAAGGCTGTCGCACCGCTCCCGCCGTCGCCACTGTCTCTCGATATGTGTGACTCAAGCTGTCCTGGGCTCCGACAGTGCGCACGCCTTGACTACTCCGATTCCGATGGAATCCGGCTTCGGATTCCGATAGAGGCTTATTATACATAGATATACAACTTTGCAGCACCACTATTATCTATACAATAACATCGCCGATATATATTTGTTTTTTATTTAACTAAATTTTTTTTCAAATAAAAATTAAATGCCCAACACGTAAAACCCACCGACAACCGGATAGAATGAGCAACGAAGAAATAAACTGACTTTATTATTTTGAGTACCGATACTTAAGATAATATTAAAAAATGTATTGTGAAAAGATGAAAACCGTGGCTGATGGAGTTCAATCGATTGCCAATTGGCGCCATGTATGTAATCTAAGTCTGTTATGTATCAAAAACTGTTCCATGTTATGCACTGTCAATAAATTCACTACTTCTACCACTAAAAATAAAATGATGGGTCAAAAATATTTCGACGCTGTCATTTGTTATAATAAACTATTCTCGTTGTAATAAATCATTCATAAAAATCAATGAATCGTCTGAAATGACATACATGTATATATATAAAAAATATAGATACATAAACTTTGTACAGTTCATGTGTAAAAGGTATGTTATACTATGAAGTCCTAAAAGGCAAGAATGGCTAAATAACTTGAATTAAATTACGTACACACGTTTTGTAACGAATATAGAGATGAGAATCGACTGAGGTACAAGATCTTACATATATGACTGGAATGGCTCGGTACGACAAACGACGAACGTGCAGATTATCGATTGGCGAGATGACTACAGTCTTTATCAGCCGTTCAAAGAGAGCGGACGGTTGACAGTTCGTACTTGAGATAAATAGTGTGATTGCAATTAACAATATCCTCCCCAGAACCAAACACGCGTATCGTTGATCTCGCCCGGTCGTAAATATATATATGCGATACGAGTACGCGCGAGCAAACCCAAATGAATTATAAGTTCGGGTATGCACATTCGTTGATGAAAATAAATTACTCGAACTACCTCTGATGTTCCGTCGTCGTTATGTTTGATTTACAACGCGAGATTTATATCTGACACGGAGATGAGCCGGAGAAGTATTAGTGGGATAGGCGATCGTGGATCTCTTCATACCTCTCGTTCCCGTCGTACCTTGCCCTCCCGCCGCTCGGTCGTTCGGGTTCGGTCGGGGAGTTGTCCTTTTTGCCTCGAGCCGAAAAAGGAACCGCGGCTTTTTTAACGTGTGCACGGGTCGAGAACGCGACCGTGATCGTGAGTCGTGTGCGCGCCCGACCGCAGCTTCAAGACCGGACAGGGGACCACGGACGCCTTTTACTTACGACGTGCGATACCTGCTACCTCAGTCTCTCGACCGGTGAACCGAGAGATCCCGGAGGCTGCTGGACCGCCGCGCCACCCGGCAACGAAATTCCTCGGCTTTGACAACGATTACCCGAGATCTGCGAATACGCTTTATTTTATTTTCCGGACGGATTTCGTTGCCGGTGCTTTAGTTTGCCGGACGAATTTCGTTGCCGGTGCTTTATTTCGCCGGAACGTCGTATATCTCGGCCGGGAGAGCCGAGAGAATATGTAACCGGCCTCACGTGGGCTGCCGACTCGATTTAAGATCTTAAAATCTACGAGCTCGCGGATCGCCCATAGAGAAGTCTGCACGTGGGACGTGGCCACAAATAACAAGCGATGTACCGACAGTCGGTAAATTACGAAAAGGCGTATTACGCATCGTTTTGCACACCGTACGGCTCGAGATACGCCTCTTCGGTTCTCGGCGGTCGACACACTCTACTACGGTTACGTGTTCCAAATCCACTTATTTTTCTATTCATTTTGTCGGAAAAAAAAAAAAACATGTTGAAAGTTATTATAAGATTATCATGGGTGCACGTGCGATTTTTCGTTATCGGCAGGGAGGCGTGTAACTTCCGCAATAAACGCGTCTCTAAAAAAACTGTAGGCTGCTAGTACTCGTTGTTCGGTGTTCTATTTTTACACGTACGGAGAAACGGCTTATCGTCACGCGGGCCCGCGACCTATGATCGCGAACTGTTTTTACCGATTGGCACGTGGAGTGTTGCAATACATCGTTTCGCTGGTGTGTTACTGTTTATCGGGCTCTGAGGTATCTTGTTCGTGTTTTTCCTGTTCTTTATTTCTTTTTCGTTCAAAAAACATAATTTTTTTTTTTGTCTTTCTTGCACATGCAAGTCTCGATCTTCTGGTTGTGCAACGAGAAGATCGCGATATGTGGGGCGTCCCTGCGCGATCGGCGGCCTGAAAAAGCATCGCGCATGCGTCACGTGCGGCACGGAATTCCCCGGCCCTCGAAAGCCCTCTCCGCGTCTCTCGGCATCGGCCTTCGACGATCGGCGATCAGATTGAAGGATAATGAAGAAGACCGCCACGCGAACAAAGACGAATCCTCGAGGAGCCCGCGGGGAGGACGGGGGACGCGGTCGCTCGGCGTGTTTTTGCCGCTTCCTCCTAAATACCCTTTGCAAATAAAAGCACCGGGATTAAAGATACCGGGAATGGATGGGCAGGTAGGGTCGTTCCCGCGAACGGCGGCGGCGCCTCTGTGTTCCCTCTCGTGCCGTGGCCAGCACAATGCTATCCCCCCGATAATATCTGGTACCTCTACGGCGCGAGGTCACACCTCTCCGGACTTTCGGATCTCGGATAATCCCTCGTCCGTACCTGACCGGCTTCACTCTAATTCTCGCGTATCTCTCGCCGGGTTAAGATATTCGTGGCCAACGGCGGAGAGGACAGGTAGAGGCGAAGAAAAGAAAAAAAAAAAAAAAGTGGCATTGGAAGGTCAGCTCGGATTTGTCGTAGTTTGAATAATAAATCGTTCTCCATGTTCCACACAACAGCGGCCTATATTTTGGGCGATGTTTGCGGAGGAGAAATATTATTCTCGGGACGTCTGTTGGAATAGGAGAAAAATATATTCGTAGTGTCCCCAGGATAGGGATTTGATTTTACTGGACAGAATTACCAGATACCGGATGGTCCGAATGGACGCGCGAGTCTCGCCGGTTTGAGCCAGATTTGAGTGATAAGACTGACCGTATATCGGCGGGCAATATTGGCCACCGAGATAGTTTCCGATAATCGGCGGAGAAAAATTGATTTCCGATCGGACACAGTTTCGATCGTTGAAAAAATGAAAAACGAACCGGAAGGAAATAGAGAGAGAAACATTTATTCAGAGCCCTAGGACATGTCTCTCAAGCACGGCACGAAATCATAGCTAGAAATATAGAGTAACATCGAAATTAGCAAAAAATTGCACACTCTCTCGCCGGCTTTCCTAGCACATAGAATGGATTTCGAGATTCCATTCCATGTGCTATAATTTCGTAATTTCAGTTTTTATAACATATAGAATGGATTTCGAAATTCCAAAATTTCATTCTATATGCTATATTTTTGAAAATTCGGTTTTCATAGCGTATGGAATGGATTTTGAAATCTCGAAGTTTCATTCCATATGGAATAGATTTCCACATGTTATGAGGCATGCGATTCAGGCGAGCGCGCGAGCCAACATAAACGCTAGAGTAATATAATAGAATAACAATAACAAACAAGATAATAATAAAAATTTAATAATAATAATAATAATGATACTAATAATAACCGAAGCGTACAGGTAAATATGAATAGAAGAAGGGTTATGGAGCGTATAGTTATGGATTGGACACGGTGGGAACAGGTGGATTGCGTATTCCCCGAAGAGGTCATAATCAAATGGTCAAATAAAATAAACGAAGCTGGACCGCTGCACCGAGAAGTAAAAGAGACCGGAAGCAGCGTTTCTCACCCACAAGGCGAGAATGATAAAAAAAAAAAAGATTCGAGATAAAACAAGAGAAGAGAGACCCTGTAATGTGTATCAATAAATAATCCCACGTCCACTGTCTCGAGACTCTTCGTAAAAAAGCCGGCCGCCCAAGAGCAAAACGGAATACATCACAGTACCGATAATCCATGATTAATTTACGCGACACGCCGGACACCTCGTTTCTCGCGAGCTCCGTCCACTCCCATCGATCTTTCGCTCGTCCCTCCATCCCCCCTGGAGCTTCTTCGCGAATCACCGGACTCCGCTCTCTCGTGTACAGTCCGGAGTGTCTCGTTGACACTGCGACGTCCTCGAGGACGTCAGCTAATAAGCATAAAACATGTAAGTTCGCGGAGTCATGGAGACGTTTTAAGATCCGCGAATAACACAAGACATAACAAATATTAACAGCTTCTCGGTACCGAGAAAGAGAACCGAGGCAGCAGGATTGCGACGGAGCAATCGCCGGGGCACACGGAGTCAACCGTGTGGCTTATAAATAAGTATCGTCTTTGTGAGTTGCGTGCGTGTGTACCTGGAAAATATAAATATTCATCAATCGAAGACCCGAGACAACTTTTCTTCCTCTTCGGTGTATCTCCCCCTCTCCTCGTGTCGGGGTATTCCGAGAAATATCGCGAATAAAAATAACCCGGTGCGTCACCGGTTCGATCGAGCGTGAAGAGAAGAGCAAGGAGCAAGGAGCCCTTCAGTCTCGGGAGCTCCGGTAATAACTTCGGGGCGTCATTTCGTTTCTTTTCTTTCTTGTTCCACTCCTTCCTCACCGTTAAATTTTCTATTAAAAGGATCCGAGCTTCGCGCTCGGACGAGTCCAAGGACGTTTCCTCCCGTGGAGGAGCCGCCGGAGGAAGAGGGCACCAGGAGGCGGTGGGGAAGAAGAGTTCGAGAGAGTCGCGGGTCGTGAGAAACCGCGACGCCAGGTCGTAGGACTACGCGACCACGCGAATTCCCATGAGCCGGCAGAGCGCGGTCTCGTCTCTCGCGATGAGAGTTTCCGTCCCGGGGAAACAGGACGTAAGCTCCGAAGTACACCCGTACGATTAACTTCACAGTATACTCTGCACAGCGTACGCACACACGCTAAAGAAAGCGTATCCGCAACTCCAGAAACCATTGTTCGCCGTTGCGAGATCGTTGAGACGAGTGAAAAACATTTTTTTTTAAATACATAACAGTGTAACCGATAAAGAAGAAGCCTAGAAAAAATCATGACCGGCTTAGCCCGACGAGCGAGGATGATTCGACGCCCTATTGTGCTATTTCCAGTCGCGATTTCTTCCCGGAACGATGAGCTGTCCGCTCGGAGGATCGACGGAGTCAAAGTGCAGCTGGCCGGGAGGACAGAGCGTGAAGAGGATAATCGAGAAATTGTGATTGGCCACAGTGTAATCACACCCGAGGGTCCTCGGGCTCATTCCCCGACATTATTGTCGCGCACCTTCTTGTAAATCGTGCAATTTTCGCCCCGTCCAGAGAAGAACCGACTTCTCCGGGCACTTTTCACTCCCCAATCTAAGTTGTTTCTCGGAATCGCGTTTGTTTCACCCAATGTTCGATAATCGACGGAAGTCCGTCCGCCCGAACGTTACATTAAACCCGCCGGTTGGTACAACGTACGTGCCAGATACCATGCAGCGAAAAGGTGAAAAAAAAAAAAAAAAAAAAATATGCCTGGCGAGTGTTGTGTACGCGACCCGCGATACGGCAGGGACGGTCAAGTAGGTCAGTCTCCGCGCAGGACGGACGGACAGACGTTGGAGGTTTCCGACGGCGCAGTTGCTGCCGGTTCTCTCCCTGTATAGGTGTACAACGGCAAAGTGAGCCAGAAGCGGGGTTCACGGCGAAGGGGCGGGGGGGGGGGGGGGGGGGGGGATCGACGGGGCCGCGTCGCAGCTACGCGGATTACGTAACGCCAAGAGGGAGAAAGTACCCTCCACTCTTCGGTAGGTTCGGATAGCCGGTGCGCGGACTTCTCTCTTCGCCAGTTCTCCGTTATAGCTTCCCTTTCTTTCTTTCCCCTCGCCCACATGTCACCGGTGCAGCGAGGGTGCATTATGGCTGTTCTCTCGCTCATCCTTTCACTCGCGTCCGCTGGCTCTTTCCTCTTTTCTTGCCGATTCCCCTCACCTCTCGCCTCCCGCCCCTCCGGCTCATCGACGGTTGCACACCGTCTGTTTACAAACAAATCTCCCACTTCGCGGGCCTCTTCGACCTCTCGCCGATCGGCGGAGCGAGGATCAAGCGGCCCGCACCGAGAGGCTCTCGAGAGGGAAGAGGACGAGGTAGTCCATCACCCGAGGAGAGGCCCCCAGACTGCATTGCGCAAAATTGCAGGGCAACCGGGCAACGGAGCAAAGAAAGCGGTCGACCGTCTTGTGTACGGCGTACCCGGGTGAAATTCCATTTTTCTTTCTCTTCCGCCGCTATGCGCAATGGCATATCTTCTTCCTCCTCCGATTTTCTTTTTTCTTCCCCGTTCTACCGTTAAACTCCCACCAGCTTATCGGGGACCGGTCGTATTGGCCGTAATCTCGCCGTCTTTCTCTCTCCTTCCGGCGACTTCGAGTTCGAGTCTGGAATCGCGACTGCGGAATTCCCGAGAGCCCGACGAGTGTCTGGTGTTGCTGCCAGTGCTCCCCCGCTGCCGGGCCGATGCTTCTTGCGGGCTCGCTGGAAGGGGAGCCAGATAGAGAGGAACACCGGTCGTTCTTGCAACCTGTAGTTTCGTATGCACGAGCGAGAGGCCACGACAAAAAAAAAAATGAGAGAGATTCGTGGGGGAAGGGAGGAGGAGAAGGAAGGCGTCCGCTTACTTTGCTTTTTTACAGTCGCGTTCCAGATTCTATGGAATCCGGTCCCGTCCTCGTAACTGTATTTAATTGTTTAGACTAGCGGCACGAGACCCTCTCTTCCACGCTCTCCTATCGTCCCGGTAAAACAGCACCAACTTTCTTGCTTCCTTCGCGAAGTTGTTTTTTTTTTCAATCGACTGACCACTCCACGAAGCTGCCCCGAAGGCCATAGGAAGTCGCTCCGAAAAGGAGCGCGCAAGATCGTGGAGGTGAAGTATCACAGAGACTGATACTTCATTCAGAACTTTCGCAGCCCGTCATTCCGACGAAGTTCATTCAGAAAACTTCAGTCAGGTAGCTGTCCCTTCTGTCTCGAGGCGAAAAAGGAACGGCGACTTCGATCACGTTTAACTCGACTGTCCACTCCTCTCCTTCCTTGCCGTCACGAAGGCTATAAAGAAGTCGGTCCATACAGGAGCGTGGAAGATCGTGGAGGTGAAGTGATACAGAGTCAACTTCATTCAAACCTTTTTCAGCCCGACATTCCGGCGAAGTTCATTCAGAAAACTTTGGCCATGCGCAGAGGCGCATATTCACGCGGCCCATTTTTTTCCGGGTCATGGAAAACGGGATCTTATCTGAAGTGCACCCATAACAAATTTATTTGACGTCCACCGTTTATTTGGTTGAAGAAAAATATTTATTTGAGTAAGTAAATAGTTATAAAATGAAATAAATATTTATTTAAATCAAATAAATATTTTACTTAAACCAAATAAACGGTGGCCGTCAAATAAATTATTTTTCTGGGTGTGGAGGCCCATTTTGCTTCGCGATTCCCTAATCAGAGTCGGGAACGGATGACTCTTGAGCGTGAGTCCGTCTCTCACTTCCGGTTCTTTAATTCCGCAACTTTATCGTAACACGAGTGCAACCGGAAGCGACACGTATTGCCCCGTTATACCCGGTCTCAAAGTGTTTCGTCTTTACAGCTCCGGTTTCCGGTGCCTCCAAATAGTATAATCGTGAGACCTGTTGCCCTTAACACCTTTTTTTGGTTTTTTTTTCTTTACCCTTGTTCCACCGACAATCTCGTCCGTAACTCTCCGCTCGGAGAACACTTCCGAGTTCTCACGGGTCTCGACTACCTCGGGGTTACAGAGCCGGCATGCGAAACGAATCATGCCAATTATCATCGCGTAAAGGCTTTTATGTACGAACAAATATTAATCGTGACACGCAAATCTGCGTTTACCTAGGCGTAGAACCGCGGCCGATTTCAGTCATAGCGTCTTTACACGCGAGATTTACGGAAATGCAACTCATCTCGCTCCCCCACCCGTCATTCCGCTTCGACCGCCGACACGCTATGTGTAGGGGAGATGAGCGGGGCAAGATGGACCTTCGATACCGGTGAATTTTTTTTTTTCATCCCTTGCATAGAAAAATCAATAGAAAAAATGGGCCGTTTTGCCACGCTTTCTCTCCCCTCGGCAGAAATCCACTAAAGTCGCTGCGCAATTTATTGTCCCGCGAAAATTTACCCGGACCAAAAGCTTCCCTCTGTACAGGCGACACTGAAACACTTTGCACAGCGACGGGAAGCCGCATACGTTTCAAGCTGCCCGCTCGTTCTCCGTACAAACTACTCGCTCACCGGACGAACCACTCGTCGTTACGTGCACGCGTGCGCGCGTGTGCATCCGCGATTCCGGCCTAATGAACCGCGCAATAATTTGGCCTCGTATGTCGAACACGCTCACACGGTCGTGCACACCCCCGACGAAAAAAACTCGCGAAGCAAGAATGATAGGTACTCCAAAAACAAATATTTCGCACGGTAAATAAAATTCGCGCATTGAAAGAAAAAAACATGGCTTGCCCTCAAAAGTCCACAATATAATTTTCCCGCCAATTTTATAATTTTTCTAGAGTTAAAAATACGATTCATAAACAAAACAAAAAACACTTGTCTCCTTGCACGCTCCGTATGTGACGAGAAAGTAAAAAAATGATGGATCTTCGTCGGACAAGAAATGTTTGTTAAATGTACAAACGATTATTTATTTTTTACCGTGTATGCACGGTCAAAGTGTATTTATTCTCGTGCTGAAGCACATTTGCTTTAAATATTATAGATATACATTTTTTTTCTTCGAGTTTAGATATAAGTGAAATTCGCCGAGCGATAGTTGGACGCTGTCTCTCGGAAGGACACGCGTCGGATTCACAGAATACGAAGAAGATGGAAGATGGGAGATAAACGAAGAAGAAGAAAACATACATACATACATATACACACACACACACACACACACACACACACACACACACACACACACACACACACACACACACACACACACACACACACACACACACACACACAACTGCGGATAGCATTAGAGAGAAACGCGCAGACACAGTGGCCTAGACAAGTAGGTCGCGGCGCAGTTCTCCCTGCTCGTGCATCTGTGTATTCGTGTGTCCGCCTCTTTTGCACTGTGTGCATCTGTGTGAGATTGCGAGCGCCCCGGTACACGCGCTCGACTCTTCGTTTCATGCCTGCCCATGTGTGCGCGCTAGCGTTCCCTCCTTCGTCGTGTATGTGTCCGTGTGTGTGACACGACGTGCGAACACATATATTTGATAAATGTTTAGTAATGATATAGTGGTGGTGTAGTACCGCGCGAGGGTATTACATAAACTGGGTGCCTACCTCTCTGCGCCATACGTTATATAGGTAGGCATATGCACACGGAACGTACAAGTATTCCGTACCTCCGTACGGGGTAGCGAGGAGTCTGAGCCGATCGCAAGTTTGTTCCAGCAACCCCGTAAAAAGAAAGTCAATTTTTTATAAAAAAAAAGAAACAAAATTTCAATAATTTATCGACGATATGTCATTTAGTAGTTTATTAATTTTAACAATGGGCTCAAGATATGTTTCTCGCGCGCAGTGAAACAAAAAACGAACAAAAAGATTGCACATTCAATAAACATCTCTTATTTTTCTTATCAATATAACCATTTTTTTTGTAGAAAAAAAAAAAAATTATTTGCATGAAAAAATCGTGGAGAAGAAATTTTCATTAAGTGCGCAATTTTTTTTTACCGCCCAGATCAGAGATTTTTTAAATTCGTCTGCCGGTTGAAAAATTTGAAAAATGTATGTATTTATTGTAAAATTTGTTGTTGTATTTTTTTTCGCGTTTGTTACAAAACCTTTCCTTCTTACGTGCCCCGCTCGTACTCCGCTCTACTACGTACTTACTCCTGGCGGTTGTAGGAGCACTGACGTACGAGACGGCAGTGGCGAACGTTTTCTATATGCAGGTGAAGCTGAACAAGCTCCGGAGCAAGAGCCGCGTCATCGTCGACGTCGTTTCTCCGCGAGTACATATATATATATATACACTCACGTATCGCACAAGGCAGAGGATACGACGAGCGAAGCTGAAGAAGAGAGCAGCCATCTCGTTGCACGGAGCTCTGCCGCTGGTTGCTTGCTTCTTGGCTCGCGCAAATTGTCCCTACTGTGTCGAAAGTTACGGTGAATTATTGCGTCGCAATATCTAGAGGCGAGCCTGTATGTGCAGCCCGACAAGCCGACGAGAGCTCTGTAGCTCACGGCTCGCCGTCTATCTGGCCTACTTCCATGTTTTTACTCGACACCGCTCGCGATTCGACAGACACACGGATATGCCCGAGATCTTTCGCTCGGAGAGAGAAACAGTTCTTTTTTTTCGTCACTTTACTTGCACAATAAATTACAATAACCTCACATAAATAATAATAAATAAATAAGTAAATAGAATTTACAATAATATACATATTACTTATTATAACAATAAATAATAAACAACTTTTCGGAAACACTATAATATAACTATAAAAAAATTAATTAAAAAAATGTGGATAGAGTCACTTTCTTTAAAGAGCCGTCCGGTTAATAAAGCTACATAGAAGTACAGATTTGGATAGGAAAACACAAGTGAGCGGCAATATGAAACTTTGAGAGCGCGCGGAAGGTGATTGAGCAGTTTCGTAACGTGGCGTAACATACCGCAAGAGGACCCCGCGAGGGAAGGAGGGATATCCGTATTATAGTTCAGCGGGACATATAGGTATCGTGTGTATATACACACGACACTCTATATGTTATATATATAGAGGAGCTAACAAGGACGTGTCTTCTTCTTGGTCGTAGTTTTGCTTTCGCCTTATTCGTCGAGCGGCCTTTCTCGGCCGTAAGAGGCGCGGAGGCCAACAAAAGCAAGGGTACCAGACGGTTTTTTTTTTTTTGCAGCGCGAATGGCTGACAATAACTCGGGGATTGCGTAACTCGGCGTAATTCGGTAACTTCACTCCGTGATAAAGGTCACCCCTTTAGCTGTTCGAACTTGCTGAATTGATTTTTTTTTTTTTTACCGTGCCGCGCAACTACGTCGTTCGTCTTTCGTACTTTTGCCGTTCTACGACTCGCTCGAGAGTCCTGCGAGCGAGCGAATCCAGCGGGATTGCGTAAGTCGTCGCAATACCTAATAGATTTCCTACCGGGAGCAAGGCCGGAGCTGTGCTCGCTCCGCCGCGAATTTCAGATCCGTGTACTTTCAGCATTTAACAAACTACTTGTGAGGTAAAGTTCGCTTCGTTCGAAATTTAAGTGAGATTTTCAGTTTTTTCGATCGAAGTCTCAATTAATTGTTTTCATTTCTCATTCTCATTTTGTAAACAACTTAATTAATTTGTGGCCCGAGTCTCCCCTGCAGTTAGCTTACGCGTATACACGCGAGTCGGCAAGAACTACGGCGACGCGTCTCGTCCGCTTTCGACGAATTACCGGACAGTTAATCACGTTTTGTCTGTCGTTGATTGATATCGGCGGGTCTAATCGAGAAAAATAATTGTTTACGAGAATGCGAGAACCTCCGGCGTATATTGCACGTGGCCAGGAGCCTTTTCGGAACATTCCCGGTCGCGATTCGTCTCTGTTTTTCTCATTTTCCCCAAGGGCGGACGCGCTCGACCCCTATAATTACGCGACTCCTTCGCTCTACCTACGCAGTGTCTTCTCCGATCTCTTTCATCATCCCTTCGCTTACTCCTCGAGCATCCCCCGAGTCCTTTACCTTCGCCGCCAACCTACGCTCGCGTTTATCCTCTCGGAATAGATTCTCAGCTGTGACGCAGATTGGCGAGAGTGATGGCACTCGACAGGAGAGAGGGGGATGCAGAATATGAGAAACCGCAGAGTAGGGTGGATGAAAAATTAATATTGGTCGCTGAACTCGATATGCCCGATCGAAACAACGATTTATTGAATTTTCATTTATTTTTCGTTTCCATTTTTTTTTTTTTGTTTTTTTTCGAAGTCGACGAATGATCGATCTCACGGATACAGAAACAAATATTTGCAGCGTAAAACCCCGAGGGAGGCGATGTCCTCGTCGTTTTACTTGAACTTTTTTTTAAGGCGCGCTTTTTCTTTTAACACGGTTCTAGTTGGGGTCGGTTTGGAGTTCTCTGGGAAGGGTTCCAAAGATTTATGGTTCCCGTTTCTGGTGCTATCGGTGGCGACCCTCCTGCCTCGCCGGGCGAGCCCCGAAAGACAATTTTTAACTCGACCCGTCCGTCGCCGCTCGACGCTTTCGCCCTACGCACCGACTTCGCTAGCGTGTCAAGATTGAGTCACTCAGGCCAGTGCGTGCGCAACGCCGCGCATGCACGGTTACGCGAAATGCGGGACGAAGGGAATTTCTATTCGATGACACGAAAGCCCAGCCATCGATCGACACGAGCTTGAAAAAAACGCTACACAGCTGGCTTCCTAATCTATTAGCATAATTGAAATTCTTTCAAACTCCTGCAGGCAGAAGATTCTAATTAACCGATTTCGATGTAAATAAAGTTTTCATCGACGAATAACCCCCGGTCAATCTAATTTTCCAGCTAGGGTAATTTTTTTTTTTCTTGCTCCTGAATTTTATTATTATCGAGGCAAAGGCAAATTCGATATCGCTGATGTTCTTTTCCAGTGGATCTCCACTTTGCAGCTTCCTTTTTTATTCCCGCGCAGCTGCGCTAAAAAAGTTGAACAGAGTTTCCCCGAGACCTTTACATGCACCCAGGAGGCACGCGGCACCCAAGGGCGTTGACATGCCTTTGGCGGACTGTGATCGTACTCGGTAGTTAATTGGGTTAGTTTGTCCTTTTAATTTTCAACCCGTGTCGCATATATAGGCACGATAACGGAGACGAGCGAATGGAAGTGAGGAAAGCTGAGTGTACAACTAGTTTGAATACACGCGGAAACTTTACTACTTTCCGAAGTTTCGTCGAGACGAGAGAGGGAGAGACGAGGAAGGGGGCGCATGGAGAGAAAGCGTGGAGCCCTCATTGAGGAAGGGAGCTTGGGAGAGTAAAGACGAGAGCCCTATCGAACTACCGACATCAGAGAAGAGCGCCGCCCGCGCAGTGGCGTTGAATGTCTCTTCCCTCAGAATGGGGAAACTAGTACTATGGGGAAAGTGGGCGCAAAGTTTGTCCCTCCTCTCCTCTCCATCTCTCCGTTCCTTCGGCGGTTATACTCGTGAAACGGAATGCATCGTCGTCTGCAATATCAGTTCTCTTCGCTGCGGGAACAACTTTCCATGCGAATCTCCGCGCAACGCTTTGTCCTCACCGACTGAGCTTTCATTCCTCTCACTCCCTCGCCGGACTTTCAGGATTCCGGTCGAAATTACTCTGTCGCTAAATTTCGTACGTTACGCGGAATATTGTCATGTGCGCTCGATCATCGGCGGATTCATATCGGAGAGGGAGGGGAGGAACGTGCAAACAATTGCAACGTCGTCTCGGAAAATTTACGGGAAAAAGAAATATGACCGAAATCAATTTAATGTATTTTTTTTTATATTAATAGTCGCCTTATAACTTTTTCTTTGGTGAGGGGACGTTAAACTTTTTTATTAAATTACATTTTTGTGCTTCAAGGGAGCACTACGTTTGATTAAAATGCGTATTAGTTTTTGTCATTGAGTTGCATCCTCGTAGCGGAGAAATATGTTATATCGACTATCGAGGAAATATTTAATTGAAAAGTGTAATCAAGTAAAATGTCAATTTTTCTCAGAAGGTAACATTTTTTTTCGAAGATTCTTCTCTCCCCGCATGAACCACTTCATGCAATATTGTTTAATTAAATTGGTTTTTTCTCGTTGAAGGAGGTACTACGTTTGATTAAAATGTTTATGAATTTATTTTATTAAATTTTATCCTCGTAGCAGAGAAATATGTTCCATCGACTATTGAAGAAACATTTAATAGAAAAATGTAATCATGTAAAATGTTAATTTTTCTCAGGCGATAATTAAATTTTTATTTCGAAGTTCCTTCTCTCCCCGCATGAACTACAATCCATGCAATATTGTTTAATTAAATTAAATTTTTGTGTTTCAAGGACGACTACGTTTGATTATTATTTTATTTCCCTAAATTGTAATCTCGTAGCAGAGAACTATGTTGAATTAAGAGAAATAAATTGAAAAAAATTTATTAAAGTAAAATGTACATTTCTCTCAGGCGATAATAATTTTTTTTTCGAGGTTCCTTGTCTCCCCGCATGAACCGAACAATCAATCCCGAACACTTTTCCCCGTGAAAAACCTTGCTACATAAATCGTCGCATCTCGACATTATCCGCATACTTGCAACTCTGCTCGCGACCCCGACAATAATCATCAACGATCCCAGGATAAACCGAGATAATAATTAAATACGCGAGACTTAAAATTAATCCGTCCGAAACTTAAATTAATCCAGTAGATGAGGGTTCACTGTAAGCCCGTTAGTTTCCGTTGGATAAACGTATCTCTCGCTGATGCTACACTATGCGAGCAGTCATCCCTGAAAATAAGCTCCGTGGCGCTCGGCTCCTCCGTCCGTCCAGCCGTTTATGTTTTGTTCTCGCTACGTTTGACGATTTCGTGGAGTATCATCAGGGGGAATACGACTATGCGCTCTTCGGAGCGTTGTCTCGTTTTGGGCGGCTCGTAGTTTCACGTTTCCTCTTCCCACGCCGTGCTCGAGCGAACTGAATACGGTCGTTCCTCGCGCTCTCCCGCGCCCGACGAGAAAACGGAGTGGCGTCGAGAGGTGCCGAATTAGCCGTCGGATGCGCGTGTGCTTGCGTCCATGGACCCTCGGAAACGAGAGAAACACAAAACACGAAGGCAATCCAGCGAAACAGCATCAGCATCAGCAGCAGCAACAGCGGCATCATCAACGTTCCTCATCGCCGTCCCGCTCTACGGTTGCCGCGAGTCTTCCGAGACGGTTTACCCTCCCCTCAGCGTTTTCGGCTATAGTGTAGCGATATATTTCTGTACGCGGTGTGGGCAGAGAGAAACGAAAGAGGAGTGGAAACGAGACGGGGGAGTGCGGAGCGCGCGGCCTCCCTCGCTCCAACGTACGAAGACCACAACGAGAGGAACCGGGGAAAGCTTATAGCAGTCTCGGGAACTCTTCACTCGAAGTAATTTGGAAGCGTGTATTGCCCGGCTCGTCGGGTCCAGCCGCGATAAACGGGTTTACGGCGTTTCGCGGAAGCTCGAATTTCATCTTGGTCTCTAGGCCGCTGTGTTATGCCACCGTCGCCGTTGCCGCTGATGTTGCTGAAGCTGAGAGATCTGGCCGCCGGGCCCGGCCAACCCCCTCCGGAGGATAGCGGGCCAACGCTTCCGGTCACGATGACACAAGACGGCGTTAAACGAGCGAATTCTTGGCTTGCGAGAAATAAATTCAATTTTCAGAATACACTAGCGGTAAAACGCATGGAAATTCGCAAGGGTATTTATGGTAAGTTGTTGTAGAACAGGATATTATTGTCGGTCAGTGAAAATGACGATGAAAATGGAATAGGATGTGCCGGGCCTTGCCAACCCCTCTGGCCGGACGATGGCGGGCCAACGCTTCCGGTCACGATGACATAACACGGCGTTAAACGAGAGAATTCTTGGCTTGCGATAATCAAATTCAATTTTTAGAATACACTAAAAAAATTGAGTGGTGGAACGTATGGAAATTCGCAAGAGAATTTATGGTAAGTCGTTATAGAAGAGAATAATGAGATACAAAGGATATGCTTTCAGTGAAAATTACGATAAAAATGGGATAGGATGTGACGGGCCTGGCCAACCCCTCTGGCCGGACGATGGCGGGCCAACGCTTCCGGTCACGATGACACAACACGGCGTTAAACGAGCGAATTCTTGGCTTGAGAGAAAAAAATTGAATTTTTAGAATACACTACAAAATTGAGCGTCAAGACGTATGGAAATTCGGAAGTAAATTAATGACAAGTTGTTAAAGACCACAAAAATGCGATACGGGGGACATCATTGTCGGTCGGTGAAAATTACGGTAAAACTGGAATAGGACGAATGTACAATACGAGAGGCTGGAGACTCGCAGATGGTACGGAATAAGTGAAAGATTGAACAGAATGAGAATTTAATTATTCGAAGGTCGGCGAAGCGGTCAAGGTCCGTCGGCGGCGACGCGATCGGGCGGTACTTTGTTCCGCGTCTTTCCCGAGCCTCGCGAAATACTGGGCGGGTAACAGCGTCAAGGTATCACCGGTAGTCGAGGGTCAGTCCTCGCGGCAACAAAAATCGTGAGTTCGAATTTCGAGAAGGCGAATGACCTCGTCAGCCTCCATCCGTATCGTTGGCTTCGGGGGGGGGGGGGCCTCATTATTCGGCGAAAGAGAACAGCTAAATGAGGGACCTGAACGAGTTTCACACAACCCGGTAAAAAAAACGGTTCCCATGCGGGTCAAAATTACTTTCCGGTAAAAATCAGACAGTCACTGTTTTTGTTTCTTTTTTTACGCAAAAGGAAAAGAAAACTGCCAGTCGACTGGAAAACTTTGAAAGTTAAACGAAAATACGAAAAATGGAAACAAAAAAAATCAATAAAAAAATTGGCAGTTCGCCAGCTGCAGCGAGCCGCAATTTAGGCACACTATAGGCCAAAAAGCGGAAATAATTACAAGAGGAGCAGCCCCGGTGGGGGGAATTGAGCCGCGACATCGAGGCGAATGCGATTTAGCATACCGGAAAAGTGAGAAGAGGATACCGAGAGGGAGAGTCGACCGAGCGAGAGAGAAGAGATATATGAAACGCGGGCCGTGGGACGCACCGATAAGGTTTCCGTGTTATTGGCTAACCGAGTGCGACGCCGAGGACGACGACGCCGGGTTACCGTGTCAGACAGTCTGGAGTCCGGAGTCTAAAACGAGGCGCGAGTGCGCGCGTGCGATGATGGCCGTGGAAGACGATCGATCATCGAACACGCTCAACTCGGTTACCTATAAATAACATTTTCAACATCGCGCATCAATTAATCATCCTTATTATCGCATCGCATTACCTTCGGTACACAAGGTGTAATCGATTTATCGTAATTATCGCCGGCACGAGATATTTCAATTTTTTTGAAATTCACAACAAATATTTTATTTCGCTAAGTAGATATATACTCGGTGTTGTCACGTTCAACTCGCTTGAAAAATCTTTTTTTAAGTACTCGGCGCCGAGACGCTGCCGCGTCTCTTGATTATACTCCGCGGGTTGTTTTCACGCTCGCCTGGCGACATTGGCGCTCGAGAATTGTTAAAGGCTTACACGCGTTAAGCGACCGCAAGAACCTTCGATATTTCAAGATTTATAAATAAATAAAAATGTTTATTTTTTTATTTATCTTTTTATAGGATTTTGAAAATTTCAACTCGTAATAAAATGTATTGATATTAATGTTGAATGTTGTATCGATTTCAGGGATTTATCTTGACGCTACGATTATCTGCTCTCTTTTGTTTCCCGTGGACCCTCGTGGCCTCGACGCCGTCCAAACACACCTCCGATAGACGAGAGGAGCGAACGCGGCACGGGCCACAGAGCGCTGCACCTGTTGCTCGCGCGAAGGTCGCGGGCCGAAATATAAAGCGTTTCCCAACACCGACGATTCCGACCAGTGGAAACACGAGCAAAACGAGAAGGGCGATCCCCTGTCTACATCTCCCGATCCTAATGTAAATTTTTCTACTGCTCTCACGTCCGTTACAATTGTGTGAAGCGCGGGATTTTAAAACTTGCAGGTGGAAATGTATAGAAAAAAAGGCTGCCGAGAAATCACGGATAAACATTAAGCAATTAATTAAATGAGTGCAAATAAAAATGGATATACGGACACCCCCTCAAATGCAAGATTTTTTTTTTGGCACATCAACTTGTTGTTCGGATCGTTCGAAGGTTGGATCTTGGCAAATTCTAGGTCCTCGTCGAACAAGGAAACGGTACGTGATAATTGTCCTAAAATAAGACATGTACAACATCATCGCACTCACACTCTTCCCCTCAAATGAAGGCTCACAAGCAAACAAATAGGAGCTACACGGGCTGAAGGACTCCGGTCGATGGCCCATTGGGCAAAGGAAAACACAAACGAAACATTTGCAAATATTCGCTTACTCGTGTAAACATTCTGGCCAATAAAATTCTTGTACTACTACTACTAAAAATTTATAGTCGGCCCCAAGGCGAGTATTTTGTTTCGTGGAAATACAGCGATGTAACGTTATCGGCGGACGAATAATTTCTTTAATTGATTTTTCACTTCACAGGCAGCAAGTTCCTTGGATCGATTCGTCAGCGGGATGTGAAAATTTGGAGGTGAAAGCGTACTGAACATATACATATTCCGCGAAATATTCTACAGAAAAGGTATTTCGCAAAAAATAAAAAATTGGCAGCCGGCGCTGATTTTTGGTTTTGTAGAAATACACCGAACTGGTGTATTTCCACAGAAAAATTGGCAGTCGAATATTTGGTTTTGCTTTACCGCGAAATGTTCCGAGAAGGTATTTCAATTTTTTTTTTTTTTTTTTTAAGGAACATACATTTTTATACATATTCGCGAAATATTCTAGCGAGAAGGTATTTTGAAAAAAAATAAAAATTGGTCGCCGGCGCCTAATTGATTATTTTGTTTCGTGGAAATAGACACAGACAGATATAGCGTTATCGGCGGACGAAGAATTTTTTCTATTCATTTTTCACTTCACCGACAGTGAAGCCCACGGCTTGATTCATCGGGATGGTCGCAGGTATTTGGGTCTGCGACGGCTCTCGAGGAGTCCGCAGTCCAACGGTCGATAGAGCGTATCTCGACCACGGCCTCGCGGGGCGATCGCCCGATTACCCAGAAGACCGGAAGTGGCCGAACGGTGAATCCATGGACATTCGCGAAATCCCGATAAGCCCGTGCGCGATGTAATCCGCGAATGCGCGCGCAGGGCTTTATTATCGAAATCTAATCTTTGTTATACTGTTAGCGCCGATCCCGAAGTATCGTAGAAACAAATTGTCACTCGCACTTGACCGATCAGCGGCATTCCATCGTCGACCACCTCGCGATATTAATCAGGATCGTTATCACTCAACGTTTTTTTCCCCCAAGCCGAGGCACTCGAGCAACTATCGTTTCGAGTGTTTGAAAACGTCGCTGATAACCTCTGCGCAGCTTGGAGGACGAGACAAATTTACCCGGAAATTAGCAATTACACGATCATAGCAATATACATTTTTCAATACAAAAATATATATATTTTTTTTAAATCCCAATTCGTCAAAGAATCAATGTCCGATTTCATTTTTTTTCCATCGCGTCTGGGAAGTTCGTTCGTCACGCTGCAAAATAACAAGAGACCGTTGGCCCCTCGAGTCTCGGAGGCCTCTCGAGAGATAAGAAGAGTGTCAGGCATACCGTAGATTAAGCTCGCTGAATTCCCTTACGGCACGTCGAAAACATACCGCTCGGGCGTTCGCGTCTCTTATCGCCGACAGGACGTCAATATTATGATAGGTAGTCGGGAGGCAGGTAGGAGAGCGCGTACTATATCGATGCCGATTGGGGGTAGCGCGTGGGTGGCCCCGACCGGCCAAGGTTCGATTTCGGTACTCCGCAACATTGTCGAATTGCTACGTGGATCGAGCGAACGATATAAAACGATTCGTGCCTGCTGGCGAACGATCTCAGGAATTTTACCGTCCGTCGCGGTACGGAGGGGGGGGGGCGACTCGGTGCTCATTCTCAGATTTCATTCAAATTCCATAAGCGACGATCAGGCCGGTCCCGAGAAATCGCGTAAAAATTTAGTATCGCGGAAGAAACCGCCCCGCTCTACGTGACTGCACTTTTACGAGGGCCGAGAATATACGCTCCGGCTCCAGTCGTTTTTCTTCACGGCGGATCACGCGGGGCGCTGGCGGCATTTCCGTTTCGCCGAAGTATCCACTTGCCGAGTGCCGGAGCGGAGAACCAGATGGAAACATCAAAATGCGCGAGCGCCGGAGGAAACGTTGAGGTCGTAGAGTGACGACGTTTCCCTCACTCGGGGAATCTCTTTACGGTTCGCCCGTTGTGCCGTGGACTGCAGTAATCGTGGTGCTCGTCTGCGGGGGAAGTAACCGCCTCGGCGTGAGCCAAACGCCGTATCCTTATCCTTATCCCTGCATATCCTTAGCTCGTCCATTTTCGTTGGTGGCGCGTCGTATCCGCTACGTACAAGACCGACGAGTACCTCCATTGTACCTCCGCATCCAGTCCCAGCGAAAGCCTTATCTCCGTCGCTGGACGGGCTTTTAGCCGTTCTCCGGAATAGCGCGGGGTCGTCTTGTTCGCACCGGTAGTTTCTCCTGGATTGTTGTTATCTCTTGTACTATTGTGCCTTATTTATATTTTGGAAAGTCGTCTTTTGGCTTCTTTTTTTTGGCAGGCGATGCTCGACGGCCGTAACTATAGCGCATGCGCAACTAGGCTTGATCACGTTTATTAACGTAGTTAGTGCGTAGGACACTAGTCAAATGAGTGCTCAATTTATACAATTTTTTATCCGAAATAGTATGCATTTATTTATTTATTTAACAACTGGTAAATGCGAATTTCCTCGATCGTACGTTTTTGTTGGGTTTTTTCAAAGGGAAATTCGTATTTTTTAACGGATTTTAATGTACCACGGCAACATTCGATGAACAAAATGAGCCGCGGTGCATTAAAATCGGTTGAAAAATAAGGATTCTTTATTGAAAAAACTCAACGAAAATTTATCGTCATGGAAATTTGCATTTATCAGTTTGTGTTTGCAAAAACATCGTGATCAATAGTTTTCCTGATTGAGGACTCAAGCAGCAACGCAAATCGACTTCCGTTACTCTTAATAAATGCACAACATTTTGCATAAACAATCGTGAAAATTTAGCACTCGTTTGACTAGTAGTATTCCGTTAAAAAGCTACCTTAAGAGTATCTTGCATGATAAATTATTCTTTGAATTTTGCTTCCTCGTAGAGGAAGTTTTATTTTTGTTTTTTCCTCGTTCCGCACGGTCGTTAATTGTCTTTAAGCAATTTAAAAAGTTCCTCAATTTTCTTGACAATTTCTAAGTTCTTCAAGTTTTCCTTGTCCGGAATAGCACGGAGACGTCTGTTCGTACCATTGTGCAATATTTATGTTTTGAAAAGTTGTCTTGATTTCTTTTTTGGTAAGCGCCGCTCAATTTTCACGACCATAACGCATGCGCATACGCAGGGTGATTTTTCTCATCCAACGAACATTCAACTTTAAAGCTACTTGAATAATAAAAATGTTTAGCAACAATATCTAGCATGCTAAATTATTACTTGAACTTAGCTTATTCGTGGAAGAAGCTTCGTTGTTTTTTTCCTCGTTCCATAGTCACTAATTTTCCTTGAGCAATAAAAAAAATTCCCTCCATCTTCCCTGATTTCCCTGACAATTTCAAAGTTTATCGAGTATTCCCTGACCTGAATATAGCGTAGTGGAGGTCGGGGCAAAATGGAGAATTTTTACCAACTTTCCTCGTCCCGTCAATATTCGATCGTCTGAAATGGAGGCCACGGGTCTGTTTTGCCCCGTTCTCGCCTATGCACATACGTAACGACTATGGGCTCTCACCGGAGGAAAATGAACAGTGTGTGTTACACGAAGTCTCACATTATTCAGTAAATTTGCAAGTGCGGCATGTAGATAGAATGTATGTGATACATATTGCAGAGGGAAAAGGCGCCTGGCGGCGCCCCCGTCTGACAATAAGTAGACAGCTACCGTACACATAATATAGCTTCCCCTGCGCGCGCGGACCCAGCGTCCGACGGTAGCGTGTACATTTACATAATTGCGTACCAGGGTAATTTTCTTGTCGTAACTCATTTTTCATGGTATTTAGCGAGAGCGTATATACACGAGGCGGAGGAAGTAGAAAGAGGTATACGGCGGGCACTGTGTGGCGGTAGGAGATTATTTTATAATGGACGCTCGGCACGGTTCGCGCTCTATCGGGCTTTTGCACTTTTCGACGCTGGCACGTGGCGCGCTCGAGAATTCACTCTATCGCCCGGTATCAGGAAAAGCTCCGTGGCGCGCTCGGGAATTCACTCTATCGCCCGGTATCAGGAAAAGCTCGGGGCACCGAACCGACGGTTAAACAACGAAACAACTATAATTCATAAGTAACAAACTACGACCAGTTTCATTGCTCTTATCAACGCTATCGTGTACCCGGCGTGTACAATGATACTTAGCAATTACTTTGGCGAAAGCTCCGAGAAGTAAAATGAAAATAAAAATAAATGAAGTGCCAACATCGAAGCGAAGCGGTTTATCGTTACTCGCTGACGCCCTCGCGAACTCGACGATATTTCGTGTTACCGGCATAGCGCGCGCGTAACTCGATACAGGATCTGGTAGAGCACACAGAGGCGTTGTGCTCTGCTGACGCAGTGGCCGAACTTACTCGGCTAATCGCTCGGACCCAAGAATCTTAATTCGCGTCACGAAAAACAGCCGAAAGTTTTATCATCCGCGCGCATTTTGTCGCCCGGATAAATTTCGCTTTGAGTACAATAACTATTTTTTAAATATTTTTACATTTTGTTCTTGAAAAGTTTCGAAAATGTTCACGAAGAGCAGCGCAGCTAAAATAATAAATGTGCGATCATAATTTTATCATCCATATAAATTTCGACTTGCGTGAAATAGATATTTAGAATACTTTTAAATTTTGATTTTAAAAAGTTTTGGAAAATTTTCGCGAACAGCATCGGGCAGCGAAAATAAAAAAATTATCGATAATAATTTAATCATTTATTTTTATACTCGTATATAAAAATGGCGAAAGTGCAATTTTTTAAAATTTATTATTATCCTCTCGACAGGAAATTGGCTTCGGACTCGAGGGTTAAACAGGTGTGCTTGTCACACGGGCCTCGGTGTTTCCGTGTTCGCTTCTCAAGTTTCCACGGTAGGACGTTAAGATGTATATTCCATTAGGTATTATCGGGACGCAGTTATTTTTAATCGTGTATCGTGTTTTATCTCAGGACACGAGAAAAACATAAAAATAAATAGCCAGCCTCAATTCGATCTATGTTCGGCGCAACGATCCCCGCGCTGTATACACGATAGTAGATTATACTATTTTATAGGCAGACCCGGCTACAGGCAACTTCTCCTCGATCGATTTATTTTATTGCCACCACTAGGTCCGCGAGAGTTCGCGCTCCTGCAGCACCTCGGCCGTGCTCTTACTCCCCCCTCTCCCTTGCCGACTGTCGTTCTCTCTCGCGTTCGGGGATCGTTTTGTAACCCGATAATATGAGCCGGGGTCCGGTATCGGTCGAGCGGCTCGTCGTTGCCGAGCCGCCGACTGCGACGATTACCGCGCGCTTCGTACACGATCGTCGCCAATAATGTTTAATTATTCTATTTCAGAATCTTTATTATCATTATTATTTCACTCTTTAATCCGTCGATATACGCGTGTTCGCTCGGTGATCTATTTCACGATATTTATTAGTATTATTATTATTTTATTCTTTCATCCACCGATATAGGGAAGAGTGGGGCAAAACGGTACAGAAAATCCGACTGTATCGATGGTGCAAAATGAGGTATCCAAAAATTATTGGAAAATTCCCTTTTGCCCCACTGCTCCATATTGCCCCGCTCTCCCCTGTATTCGCTCGGTGGTCGCCACCAGGCGAAAGTGCGATAGTTTCGCCGAACTGAATTTATCGCCGAGGAAGGGGGGGGGGGGGGGGGGGGGGAGGGGGTGCGATTAACGATACAATTTCAAAATAGAGAGTGGCCGAGTGAAATCGCTCGACGATCGTGGCCTTTCTCCGGGACCTCGGGGCTCTCGCTAAAAATAAAAATAACAATTTTTTTTTTTTTTTTTTATGCAACGCACAGATCGGACAAACGCTCGTTATTGCGTCACAGGGACGAGCCACAGACGGAAAACAATACCGGGAAGCATTATCGTTGCGTTCGAAGCGCAACGAGCAAATCAAACGTTGTTTATGTCTGTCGGATTTATTGAGTTTAGTCTCGCGGGTGGCTGCCGCAGCGGGGCCCCGCCGAGACGTTAAACGAAACGGGCAGAGGGCGTGAGAGAAAGAGAACGCGAGGAGCGCGGCGGCGGAACGAGAGCCGCCCCGACGACGGGGAGGGAAAGGGATGCCGATAGGAGTTTGTACAAGGAAATTATATTAGCAGAGAGACGGGGCGGGGGAGCAACGGCTGCGGGGCGATGGAGAGGAGGGGGAGGACGTTAGACCACCGCGCTCGACTGTGCGTCTGACAACGCTCGGAACATTCCACTTGCACTTTGACACCGACGCAATTCGAATGCTCTCCCGCAGTCGTTATTGTTCTCGACTGTTCGAAAACCTTCTGGTTCTCCTTCCCTGTTCTCGTACTCGTATCGCTTCGGAGTGTTCTCCTTCGTTTCTTGCGTGACGAGACTGTCTATAAGAATTGTGAGAGCCAGAGTGCGCAGAGACATTTTCGAGGAAATAAAAAATGGCGTACAAAAAAAAAATGACAATTTTTTTTATTGAATTTTGTAGAAACATTGACCATTAACCACACATGCTGTGTGTGAAATTTCAGCTTGATCGGTCAAGGCAATCTCGAGTTATAAGGATTTGAATTTTTCGCGTCCGATTTACACACATCCGGACATTTTTTTCTAAATATTATTTTTCAATATTTTGGAACATTCTGAACACGTTTTCATTAAAATCTCGAATTTTTTTTTTCACTATAACAAAGCTTCCTCTATGAGGAAGCAAAAAAAAAAAATCTTAGACCGTTCGGTGTCAATGGCTGGATGCGAAGGCAAACAGGCGGCGAGAAATAGGATCAAGAAACACGAAAAAGGAGAGGAATGTGAATGGAGGAACGAACGACGACGTCGACCCATGCGTTAATAGGATTTATCCTTCATCCAGCTTGTGCCAGAGGCGATTCTCCCAACTGCCGAGTCGGCGCTGCCGCCAAGGCGGTCTGACGGAACGATGCGCTACCAGTCGTGAAAAATCCGACTTAAACTATGAGGGGGCGAATCGCGTGAGGAAAGATAAGGGGGTAAGAAATAGGAGAGTTCGTTCGATTCGAGGTTTCACAGATATTTCTCCTATCTCAGATTGGAACCCTCCGGACTTCCAATTATTATTGAGTCCATACCCCGATTGTGGGATGGGGCGGGGGGGTCCTGGGGATCGAACGTGCCCCGATGGAAATTCGAGGAGACCCTCGACCAATTTCTTCGCGAACGATAGTTTTCCTAATCGAAATCGATCGGTCCTCTGCCCCTTCGGGCATTTCGTTTTCCACCGAGTGGAGGCTGAAGTAAGGGGGGGGGGGAGAAGGGGTTTGAAGAGCCGATAGGGTTGAAAGGGAATTAGGGAATGACAAGAGGAGGTAGGTGTGTGCTCACGTGAACGAGCGATGTGCTGCCGCTGCCAGCAGCCGAAGCTGAAGCAACGAGGACGGGCTTAATCCGCGCATACGTGCGATGACAATCGGGTAACCACCTGTTGAACCGAAGGGGCTAAGGCCATACCCGGGCCATGGGACGGATGTGCTCTCTGCGAATTCGTCGTCCCGCGCCACGTCGAATATACTCCTCTCCCTGTGTAAAGTCGTGCCGTACTGTATCCTAGTCGGGAAGCTCCGATACTCATATAATAATATTTTTAATGGCAGTGATATGACGAACCACATTTTCTTTTGCATCCGAGGTGAGAGTAAAACACGTGGTGGATTTCTGATCGTCTGGAAGAGAAAAATCCGTTGGATATTGGTTTGGCCGACGACGAGGAAATTTCTTTTTTACCCGAATCTTTTGGCGAAAAATTGCCACTTTAGACACTTCGATAGTTATTTGTATGCCAAGGGCATAGAAAGGGAGTTCTTGACGAGTGTGAAAATGCCGCACGATCCTAAGGCAAGTGCGGCATTCACAAGAGTCAGAACTCCCTTTTCTACGTCCATGCCATTCACATAATTTTTCCTAAAAAATTCACGAAAATCACGCTTTCCGTTCCCATGAAGTGTGCGTAGAAAGGCACTTTTCCGCACTAGTGCGGGAAAAAATACCATATCGCACCCCTAGAACAACAGTGTAACATCTCTTATGGCATTATCATATAAGTTGTTACACTGTTGTTCTAAGGGTGCGATATTGCGTTTGTACGCATGCGCAGTATTTTTATCGCACGCGATGCGAAAAAGTGCCTTTCTGCGCACACTTCACAGGAACGGAAAGCAGGATTTCACGTACATGTGTTAGGAAAATAATTTTACATGTAAAAACATGTGTAACTTTCGCTGTGTAACATCGTGTCGTACCATAGTCGGGAAGCACCGACACTGTATAAAAATATTTGTAATGGCGGTGATATGGCCAACCACATTTTTATCGCATATACGAGGTAAGACTAAAACTCCTGCTGAATTCCCGATCGTCCGGACAAGAAAATTCATCGGATATTAATCTCGACAACGACGGATGGAATTTTTTTTGTTTATCCGAGCCCTTTGGCGAAAAATTTCAATGTTTAGGTCATTTAAATAGTTTCACATGTGAATACATGTGGGATACGAATTCCCACTCGGAATTAATTATCGCCGATTGATATTCCGTATGCGCACGTTAGTCCAGGTTTTTCCTTTCATTGTCCATTCACACTCACGCACGCCCTCGCGGTTGATGTATTCGAGACTCGATGACTCATTCTGCCCCCCCCCCCCTGCCCTACTCGGATCTTCTCGCTCAGAGCGAAGATTGTCGTTCGTTTAACGGATATGGAAACGTGAAAATTCTCGAACGTCCACGATCGGGTGTCGGCAGCGGTGACGAACGAGAGCTACGAAATCAGAATAGAAATGTTTAAACATTGACCGGCACGAAGTCACGTCAGAGGCCAGTCTAGACTGTGCCTTTGCACTTACACGCGCCAATCGAAACAGTTAATGAAGAGGAAGGAACAAGAAGGAATAGAAATGGTCTAATTGCGTTCGATACAATCCTCGTGTGCAAGACGTTGCTTAGCAAGTTCGACAACGAGCCAAGCGAATTAAAATTCCATGCGAACATGAGAGTCTCGATAGCTCCCCTCTTTACCCGTTGTGCCTTTACTGCTGAATTCACAAACGTGGAATTTACAGAAATAGTTTAGCCCCGAAACGTGCGTGTCTCGTCAATTTTTAGGCCAGACGGAGGAGGAGAGAACGTTAACGTTAATCCTTCGGAATCACACTCGATCAGTTTGACGCTATTTTTTAGTAATTTAAATAATTTTCGTTGTCGATGTATTCGTTAAATAGTTATAATTGCTTTTTTGGACAGTGGGTTTTTACTATAAGAATAAATAAAAAAAAAATAATATCGGTCAAACCGCAACGAAAAAAAATATTTTTTTGAAGCAAAGCTTCTTGCCAGGTCTCTGGGTTGACTCAGAACAGTTGATCGTGTCGTTTCCGAAACGATAGGAAAATTCCAACTCCACCGGGAACGATCCATATTTATACCCCTCTCCTTTTTCCCGGTTAACGTCTCGCGCACTCTTTGTCCTCTCGAAGCCCCGAGACAATCTTGCAACCAGTCGTTTAGAAATCCGACTTACCGAATAATAGGGTAGTGTCGTAAAAGTGTCGACGCACCGACGAAGAGTGTCCCGAGTGCCCCGCGAGCTCGTAAAATCGTGAAACGCGAACGATCGTCACTCATTCGTTTTCCACGTACCGCGATGAATATACACGATGAAAAGTCGCGGGGACCGAAGACCACCCGAGTGTGTTGGCTCGTAAATGACGTTTCTTCTACGACGCCGAATGGGAAGAAATAGACGAGGTGTTTTATTTTTTTAAATGTATTTCTTTTCAACGTTGACCCACGAGCTGTCCGAGGGTCGCGAGCTCAAACATCTTCTTGGTTAGAGTCCCAAATAAAATTCCATAAAATTAAATAGCAAATCTTGCGAAAGGCAAAAGTTCCAAATAAAATTCTCAAAAATTACATAGCCAATCTGGTGGCACACAAAAGTCGTCGGATAGTCGAGCGAAGTCTATTTTTCTCGAGGAAAAAATTTCAATGTTGTTGTTGACCAAAATGACACGCGCGTGTTATTCGTGCGTTGCGCCACGCGAGCTTGTTCGCTTTCTCGTTGCCTCTCGGACTATTCCGGGGGGGGGGGGGGGGGGGGGGAGAGATATGTGTGCTGTAACACTCAGCCAAGTGGCACATCGATCCGCATTCCGTTGTAACCCGCTGAACAATCATTGATAAATAATAACAGTTGTGTGCACAGATTTGGGATAATAATAAACGTGTAAAAATAGTCTCGGGATAACAAGTTTTTTTTTCTTCACATTTCTGGCGGAGGGAGGAGGTGTATTTTCTGCGTAGATGTTTTTTTGTTTTGTTCATCGTCTATTTTTATCGGCCATAAAAATATGTACACGTGGATCACGCACAGTATGGCTCGTGGATAACTCGATGTTATGTTGACGAGAAGAATGTAATGTACTATCCCAATCGGACGGTTGCGTGCGTCTGACAGTGTTAACGTTAAAAAAATAAATACTTGTTCTCCCACCTCCAAATAAAAAACGTTAAATATAAACGTAAAAAAAAACTATACGTAATTTTTCAAAATAGTAGATATACAGTAGAACCTCGATTAACCGGGATGCTCGAGACCGAAGAGTCCCTGGATAATCGAAATCCCGGTTAATCCGAACTAGACAGCGATCGTATATAAGTCAATAATGGCTAATTATACAACTTTATTTCGCCTAGTTACAATGACATTTCGTACAACTTGCACTTAATTGTTAAATAGTGTGAACTAGGATGTAAAGCTTTGGATATTTGTTTTCATTAATAGTACGTAGGCTAGTCATTTTTCTAGAAGTACTCAGTGTAACCTTCGCTGTGTAACTCTGTAAAAACATGTGTAACTTTCGCTGTGTAACATCGTGCCGTACCATAGTCGGGAAGTTCCGACACTGCATAAAAATATTTGTAATGGCGGTGATATGGCGAGCCACATTTTTATCGCATATACGAGGTGAGAGTAAAACTCGTGCTGGATTCCTGATCGTCCGTACAAGAAAATTCATCGGATATTAATCTCGACAACGACAGATGGAATTTTTTTGTTTTCATTAATTATATAATCGGATATTTGTTTTCATTAATAGTACATAGGCTAGTCTTTTTTCTGGAAGTACTCAGTGACTTTGGTTTGCTCAGAGCATAAAATAAAACCAAAAAACCTCGGAAGAGGTTTAACCTCGCACGGTTAATCCGCTTCCCGGTTAATCCGACCGCGGTTAATCGGGGTTCTACTGTACATATCTAATCGAGAACGAACTACAGACAGCAGTAGACGAAGAAGGTGGGGTCGTGTTTCTCCCGAAGATCGATAAACAACACGAAGCTACCGGTCGGTCTCAGTTGTGTCGTAGCTCGTACCGGCGAGATTTGCTTTGACTTTACAGGATTTAATATCGTGTGGAACAACCAGGTCGTTAGAGTGCACCGAAGCCAACGAAATGAGCGGCATCGAGCGTCACGAAACCCAGCGACGAAACACATCCATGTAAGCAAAAGTCTCCCTTTTCCCCGTTCGCCGTGGCTAATGCTCGTCGCGATAACGTTGCATCACGATTAACGCGAAGCACGTGTGATAACGGACTACAATTATCGGTGCGCCTTGATATTATAGTAACAGCGTAGCTCTCCCATGCGAGAGAACCCGTTCGCAGCATACGCGATCGCTTATCTTTGTAGATTACAGCAGCCGGGATTTCCCGTAGTTTCTGTGTACTTCGTACGCCTTTTCTTTTCTTCGTCTCGCTCGCGGACGAGTGTCTCCTTATCCACTTGGCGCCACGCATCGCGTCGCGCGGCGATGAAGCGTTTGCACAGTTGCAGCTATACCGAGAATCCGAGAGCCCCGATGAGACAAGCAAACGGCGTCGAGATAATAACCCCGGCCCATATATTCATTTAACTCCCTTTACTTCGTGTTTATTTTGTATCTGTAAAATACCGACACTGCCGGGTCGCTTCCGGCCTGCCTCGCCTGTTATTGGCGAGACAGCCGCACGAGCGTGACTGAGGGTTGACGGTCGCTTGCACGTTCCAATAAAGATGGAAATTTACAGGTTGACTTCGTTGGGGTTGTAACCGTATTTCAGCTGCGGGCGTCGGATAGCTTCGAGGCTTGGTCTTTTCAATGTGCAAGACGTGTTGTTATTGTTATTATTGTTATTGGCGAAAATGTAGGACAGTTTTGTAACTCGGAGCACTCGAGGGACGAACGGAAGTCGTGTTTACTCGAGAGTCAAGAATTAATGGACTCGATAGAGACATAAAGGGGAAGAGCGGGGCAAAACGGACCTGTTATCTATTTTTTTGTTCGCGATGGAACAAAAATTCTTGCAGAGGATGTGGGTCCGTTTTGCCCCCGTTAATCAGTAACTGTGTGGTTGAGAAGGAAAATTTTGCACATACGGGAGAAAAAAATAAGTATGTTTTTTTTTGTCTCCTTGTCTGTTTCTCCGTACTTATTTTCATCTTTTTCTTTTATCTCTTCCTGGTGTGTTTGTGAGCTCCAATTTCTCGTTTATTTTCGTTCCGAGTGCGGTATGCAAATAAGCGCACTCCTGGCGAGAAGCAATGAAAAGACGTGGCCATGAGGTGCGCGCGAATGTGACACGGGCACGTGGAACGTACGAATGTGAAGGGTGCGGAGTTTACTTTCCAAACCGGAAACCACGTGACCGCGAGCCCGCCGGTTATCACACCCGGCCGGGATAACCAGAGAATTAAGTGGTGAGTGTTTCTCAGCTCGGTAGTATCATTCAACAGCAATCAATTATTCTTTGCCAAATGCGAAAGACACTTTACGATTTTATTTTTAAGCTCGAAATTGTCGTTTCAACGGAAAAAAAAAAAACAAACTGTGAATCAAGTATGCACACGGAAATAAGCCTGATCGAACATAGACGATGGAATCTTGTACGATAAATTTAACGCAACAAGCATCTAGGAAAGAATACAGTGATCGGCGATACGCCTAATCCATTTCGATAGACGGTACGAAAGATATTCGTGTCTTTAAGATTGATGGTATAGGCGACGGAAGTACTTGCGGACTTAGAACCAATCTGAAAAGAGCTCGGTCGTACCTTATTTCTTTTTCTTCGTCCGCGTCGTCAACAAGCTCTTGTCTGCTTACGTAACTTGTTAATCTTTTATCGCACCTCTCGTCGCGGAGAATCGCCTCCGTTTACCAGATTTTTACACAGTTGGTAGATCCCAACGAACATCAAAGCCTCGAATAAAACGGTTATCCTGCAATTCTAAAAAGCTAAATGGAAAGCACCTCTGCACACACTGTCGTTGTCGTTGAAGCAGCCATTTTGAACCGAGCAACGGGAGCGCGGGAACGTCGGCCAGTGAATGGCGATCTACGACTCTACGCGGCTAGCATCCATTGGCGCGTGAGAACCAATCAAAGTACTTAACATTGTAATCTCTATGAAAAATAAAAATGATTCTACCTACGAACTATGATTTTTTTTTTTTTTCAATACTTTTTCCTACTGATATTCGTACATAATTTGATGTTACTTCGATTATTTATTTCTTATTCCTTTGTAAGATCATTCCAGAAACAAATGTGCCGAACTACTTGCGCTCGAGACATTATCAGCCTAGCATCTCACCGCCAACTCTCTCTGTAGCGAAATGAGTTTCGAACCTGACAAGGGCCCGTATACATACATATATATATCTGGCCTGTATCCATCCCCGTTGCACATTCGCCGAGCTGCCTCCGTCTGCGGGGATGAATAACGAGATATAGACGTCAACTTACGGTACATATAATAGTGGGTAGGCAATACCTCCGCTTTGCTTTTGCAAATTTATCTTTATCTGTATATATAACCATAGATTAATTACCTGCGATCCTACCAATGATACACCTTATCACGGCTTATTACCGAACTATGCATGCACAAGTTTTCCTCAATGCGTTTTACATTTGATTAATTGTTGCGTACGAGTGTCTCAGCGAGTCTACTAGGGTTTCGTCATTTATTTACCGATCCTCTCGTTATCGCACCCGGGAATCGAGCGGCCCAGAAGCGGGGATTCCCAAAATTTTCTCGTCTAAGCGAGACTATCTCGACCTTTTAAATATTTGTTTAATTCGCCAATAAAAATTTCGCGTCTGTTAAATCCGCGCGAAATACGGAAAAATGTCTCGGACGCGATCGAATGATAAGTTTCAAGGTGAACTTCATGCAACTCGCAAAAATAGTTTAATAAAATCGTCTTTTTCTTTTCTTCGTGGTCTATCGTGGGTTAACTTTGGCTGTTCGGGGGTCGATGTTCGGTGTTTCGGTCGATGTCCGTTAGAAAACTTTATGACAAACACACTGATTCCTTTCTTTGCGCGCCCTTCCAACAGCATTCAGTTTCCTCCGCTAGTATGCGGTTTCGGAAATAGCGTATTTCTTCTCTCGTACGATCGACGCATTTCGAGCGTGATTTATTTGCTAGATCAGCGCCAAAGGCCTTGAAGGAATCGCTCTGGATTTCCGCGGGACTTTCCTCCTGACGATACGGGACAACGGCCCGTACGAGGAAACGCGCGTCTGTTATTCGACCGTCTTAGCGTCGTCGTATAGCCTGCGGTCGCGGACTGGCGATTCTGAATGAACTTTTTGCGATTTCGACTAGTCGACCTCCGGTATAGTTTCACCGCTTCCGCCTTTTCGTGCTTCCTTTGGCTTTTCCTCCTTGTTCTCTCTCCGATATCCTCGACCGACAGTTTTGTAAATCCTCGACCGGCTAGCCGACGATAAGCGAATCTCGGGAAACGCTTCGCCAGCTGCTTTCTTGCGTCTTCTCTTGCGGCCGAGCAATCTGCGGGAATTCCCCCTGGCGATTCCTCGATGCAATCTTCGGCGCAGTACCCGCACACTGACTTCCTCCTTTTTTATTGATGCTGAATGACGACTGGGGAAACGTTGATGCAAAAACAAGGTGCTCGCCTAGTCTACCCGGAAAATAAAGGGTCGTCAGCAGAGGTCGAACTCGGATGTTTACAAGTATCCTGCATACATTGGAGTTTGAGGAAATTTATTAATGTACTTCTGGAATAATTTACAATCATGCTGTATGGAGCTGTATGGAATTTTGATGGAGATAAAACGGTGGGAGAAGAGCGGTGCAAAACGGACGGCGTTAAGAAATTTTTTGACGGAGATTTAAAAAAAAGCCTCGTATCAAACGGTGAATCCCGTTTTGCCTTGATCTTTTCTATAGAATCACGATTTTAAGGGAAACGACGACTAACTAGAGCTATTATAAGCGGCGTAGCTGGATTCATAGCGTTCCTTTCGAGGACCTCGAGTCTTCCTCTCGATTCGTTATCTCGACACTCTTAGCACTCTCTCTGCTCTCCTCTCGTTGCAATCGAGCTATGTATATGTGTATATATACACGTTCAACACAAGAGAAGCCAAATTGCACGATTGGTAGGTCCCAAAATTAGCACACAGCTATGTCGCGCTATCTCGCTAATAATAGCCCGCTTTCCTCGTTCTTACCGGGAAATAATAAAATAAATATGTGTATTACCACCGCGGTGAGATATACAAATGGGAGCCAACGCTTGATGCGCGAGTCAACTAGTCGAGGAAAAATGCATTTCTATTTTAAATTTTTCCACGAACTCTATGAATTTTCACACGTTGTAAGGTATTCCGGATTCTTATCGGTCCGAGTTGACGTTTGAGCCGGAAAATCGCAGCCCACCCTTAAATCTCTCACCCGACCGCGTATAATTTATTCTTTCGAGCTCTAAAATATCGCATCATCGATTAGGGTAACAGGGGCGAATATGGCCCAGCTCGATCAGTGCGCAAGTCATACACGTACCGGACGATGGTCACTATTTTTGGCCCCAATCAATGTCATTCGGAATTTATTTTTATATTTATAGCCGATTTTGATAAATCGAATTTCCGCGAGATCCAATTCAAGAATCGATGCCAAGGCGAGCGTCGAACTAGAAAATTCTACACAGGTGTTTATCGCAGCGTGGTCCCAATTATACAATTTACGATTATACATGTATATTTGCAAGAACGGCCCGAGCGTAGTTGGTTCGCTAATTAATCGCTCGCTAATTAATCGCTCGCTTCCTTAACGGTATGTGGGCCTTCGTTGGTTCGCCTCGGGCTCACCTGGACTTCGAGTTGTTTACGCTCTCGTGTCGCGGCAGGCGCATCGCAGGAATTCAAGACCAGCGAGCGCTAAGCACGCGTCGCACCGCCGATTCGCGATTCTCGTGACGTCAATGAGCGATCTCTATAGACAACCCCCACCCCCCCTCCCTGTCCTCGCGTGCGTCTTCGCGCAATGTATACATATTTACAGCACACGCAACTCTGTTATTGAATCGTTATCGATACCCCACGAACGCTTTGACACGAGTCACTGACGTTGTCGACACCCCCCTCCCCCCGCCCCGCCCCCTGGGACGTTCGTAAGCATCAATTGAACACATGTCCATCCGATGCTCCTCGTGTACAGCGAAAAATAAAACAAAAAAAAGAGAAAAAAGAACACCACAACAACTCGATCGTCGACCGAGGTGATCGGGGAGAGTTGGCTTTTATTTCAGAGGCTGATAAGAATGTTTATTCTTATTGTATTATTGCACAGTTTACGGTAAAAAATTTTATATACCATTGTAATAAAAAAAATATATATATAGTAACAATAATCGTTTGTTTTGGTGTTTTGCAGCGCGGAAGATTTACGACAATTTTTTTATTTTACTTTTCTATTTTTACTTTTGAAATATGTAATAATGTGTTTTATGGTACGATATGCGTACGACAATATTTGCCGGATACCGAAATAGATTATCCGATGCTACTTTTGTGCCGAACGGTGTCCGTGACATTTGGCGTGCGCACGCGACGATGTATCTGTTTGTAATGTAAATATGTATTTTTGACAATCCTTCGCGGGACACGAGAAGAAAAGGAGCGTAACCCCGTTTTGACCCGGGGTTACGCTTCTGTTCCGGCTTCAGAATCGCTCTCGAGGTGTACGCAAAATCTTCTTTCTTTTTTTCGCTGCACTACCGGAAACGGAAATCGGTTAGCTTTGCTGCTCCTCGGACGCGTTTCGGGGTCAAAGCGATTTTTGTCGTCTGCATAAGAATGACACTCCTCTCTGCCCCTCTCTCCGTTATCCCGCCGTGCGATCTTACGATCGTTCGCCAATAGTTCGATACTCTTATTCTCCGTCCGTAGTCGTTCCCGCGCAATTCGTATGTCGCGCGCTGCCTCGTCAAAGCGGAAAGCGGGAAGCTCATTGGACGCCAAGGCTCAACGGCTGGATCTACGGCGCATGAGCACATTTCGTTTTCAAGCGGGCAGAGGCTAATGTCCCGGTCAAACTATACACGACGCGGGAAATAAACTAAAATACAAAAAGAAAACGGAATTCGCACAGTCCGTCGACAAATGGAGACAAGAGTGTGTCCGTACATCGCGACGATCTACTCTATCGCGTGAAAGACCTCGGCTATTTCGCTGCGCGATTATTATAACATACGGGAGAATTAGCAGACGCGTCGGTTAACCCTGACTCGAGGCAGTAGGCGCGTTAACACGCTCGTATTATATACACTATTTTTAGTACATACAATGGTTAGCATCTATGTACAGTCGGTGAACGATTTGTGTGCGCCGGTGTGTGAGGGAGTCGGTGTGCGTTTTCGTTTCGAGTGCGTAACGAACGAAGAGTAGGATGGGAAGCCACGGAGGCCACCGAAGCTGTCGCACGTGCGGTTCCACTAATCGACGAAGCTATTAACTATTAGGCGCCAATTCGTGAAATGCGTACACCGACGACGATTTCCCCATTATGCAATACAAAAGCAATTTGTTTTCCAATTTAGACGCCGACTATCCTTCATCGGGTATAACAAACGTTTTTAAAAATTTTAATTAGGAATTAAAATTTTTTTTTATATGACTATAGATGTCTTTTCTATCGGGTGATATTCTGCTTGTTGGCACAATCAACATTGAGAAATCTAAAATCGATAAAGAAAAGTAATTAAAAAATTGAATAAACGTTAACGATCGACACGAGAAGCGAAAACGTGATCGTGTTGGCCCCTTTGCATCGCATCGAACAAACGACCGGGGTTTAACGATATTGTAGGTGTATTTACGAGGGGTTTCGGTATAACTAATAAGCGGTACGTTTCATCACTGGGGAAAACACACATTGCCCGTTGCAGTTTAAGCACCGAGAAAGTTCAGGTAGGCATAAGGACGATATACCGTCTGTCTCATAGCCAGTGGTAACCGTCCCGGCATGGCGAGGACCTCCCGCGGTGTCCAATTACCTGTCTAATTGCACGCCTAACGAGGCTCTCGCGGCTTTGAGCACCGGATATATACATATCGATCAGTCGGCCATCAGTCGTAATATATATATATATATATATATATATATTTATATATATACATATATACTGGTTCAGGTGTATTATAATAATGCCTGTGCACACACATCCTCTGCGCGGTAAGCGTACCTGAACTTCGAACGAAACACTCGAGGAGCATTCCTTTCGGTACCGGTCACTATCGCAAACAGACACAACGACGCGGACAAAGCGAACGGGAAGCACGAGTGAGTGCTCCATTGCAAACAACGATCAACGTATTTAGTGCCCTGGCACTGTTGATTTGTACGGATACACGGAAACGTGATTCGTAGTTTTGAAACTATGCTCCAACGAACGGACGACCTCCGTTCGTCGGTGAGATATTAGCGCACGCGGGGAGGAATAATTATTCGCCCCGACGTTTAACCGACCGCGCGGTTAAACGAGTCACGGGCGATTTGTCTTGTTCGGCCAAAAAAAAATTAATTCGTCGAGTCGACAATTTAATTGGCTGGCAACAAACTGCTTTGTTGACCTAACAAACACTAAGTTGCTGGCGCAACAAAGTTAATCGTCTGGAGCGGATGTAATGGTGCACTCAGATTGCATCTGTTTCGTGCATTGTGCACTTTTGTTCCACAGGAATGCATGTCCCATTTTTTTCTTTCTCGTTGGACCGTACTTCTTTTTGTTTTACCGCTACATTTTTCACCTTGTTAGCACGACAAGAAAATATAACGCTTGCCAAGCTCTATTTACCGCAGAGAATCGGTTGACAAAAGGAGACTCGACTTCACGCCTATCCGTTTTACAGCTCCGTGCATGCCTGCGTTTGTGTCACGAGACTTTCCGGGTTCTCCTCGACGCCGGCTACAATGACGGAGTCACCGGAATTGCTTATCTCGGTTGAACCGAGGAAAATCCGTCGAGGCCCGCCCCGGTGTCCCCTCGCAAAAGCGGGGCCGGGCGGTGAGCCGGGTGCGAGGATCGCAGGATCTCCCGACAAGTACACGGTAAGGCCTTCGAGGATTATCCTCCTTGGCGCGCCGTTCCCCTCGAGACTCGGGGTACACGTCCAACGGACTGATTTGCCATTCCCAACCTCTTGCTCAAAGTCCACGGTTTCCTGAACCTAACGCCCCTCACGACCCTCACGCCTTCCTGTTACACGCGGAGCCGGGAACAACACGATATTTCGCGACGGCGGCACCATCGAGGACGGTTCCGGGAAAGAACACACTCGCAGAATTCCATTCGGCTCCAGACACGACGATTATAGCACGCCCGGCAACCTGTCGATTTGTATTTATAATACATAGTACATACGCCAGTTCTGTATAGTGTAATTTATATTTATGTATTCCGTGGGGAGGGCCAAAGGCTAAGAGGCACGAGAGAGAAGCGGTCGGCGCGTTGTGTGCGTGCGCATGTGCAGTTGCATTCGAGACGAGCGCACACCGCACAGTCGACCGATTACACGAGGCCCAACTTGATCATTCCAAGCGCTCGCGGGCTAAAGGTTAAGAGGTAGAAGCGATTGCGGCGTGCACCTGGTGATTACTCATTTGCCGCGGCGCGCGGGCCCGACGACGAAGACGACGACCTGAAAGGAGAGACTTTTGCTACGACCACTATCCACCGGTCTCGAAGACCGTTCGACGAACGGGAGGCAGCCACTTTATCCCCGGTTATCGAGAGCACGTTAAACACCGCTAAAGTATACTCTTGACAAGACCGGGATATTTCAATTTACAAATTACCGAACGATTTGCATCAAATTGGTCCGCTTTGAATTTATAGAGGTTTCGCGATCGGATACCTGCGTTTGATAGGAAAGCGGACGAACGCCGCGGGGAAAAGCTGAGCGCACCGGTGGAAACGGGTTTGCAGATTTGAGAAACATTTCTTTCACCGAGGACAACTATTTTATCATTTTTTAAATATAAATATATTTTTTTTTTTTTGGGAAATAAGGTTCGTCGACGAAAAAGAGAAGTGCACTTTGTTGTACATTCATTGAACTGATTTCTTTCGAATGTGATAATATATTACAAGCAGCGAATTTGAAAACATAAACACGAAAAAAACATAAAACTACACAATCAAGAATTCGATAAATATTTAAGATTATTAAGATACGTTCGAAAGAATAAGAATTTGTTACGTATTTTTAATTACAAGAAAATAATGATGGACATTTTTTGCACAATAAACGTTTCTTAAATAAAAAAACTTTCTTTGTAGTATATAAACGAACTTCAGCTGTATTTTATACGGAGTAAATGAAAACGGGCATTTCGCATAAATGCACTTGACGCGACACGGAAATGTTTAATTCCGGTACTCAAGATAGAAGTTTCGGGCTTTGGAGTATCCGTTGCGAGAAGTCCGCTTCGCGATGCAGAGTCCGGGTAACTTTGTACCCCGTCACGGAAGGCGAAGCTCGCTCTACCTTCATTTCCCTAAGTGAGTACCAGGAGAGTTTCGTCCTGTCCGCTTCGTGTGTTCCGGGGAAGTGGGTATCCGGATGTGTCAAGTCATCCTCTTCCTGTTTTCCGTCCCAAACCGGGAAAAGGCTCTTCAGGACTATCCGATGCATAGATAAATTCGAAAGTACCCGCGGGCACGATAAGCGTATGCAAAATGCAGTTCCTCGAACCAGCCGATTGATGTGTTTGATGTGTTTTACGGTCCTGTACGTCCTGCACCTCCTTAAACTTCGAATAAACTTAGCCTCGCGGTTCTCGGTGAAAGTACGGTCGTCCACATCTCGGGTCAGAAACCCGTCACGTTAAAAACGGGAAGTTTGAACTTTAGAAAACCTGAACTTCAGACCACGTCGGCGCGTCGGCTGTACGTATATAATTATATATAGTTGAATGATAAAACTGCGGGACAGCTTTTGAACCTCGGCGACGCAAAACTGATGACTTCTTAATGGAATGTTCGTGTTTATGAAAATCATGATACAGTCAACGACGTTATATCCTCTAAGCGTTGCATGATCGTACAGTGTAGAGGGGGACACGGTGTGCAAATTTTTCTACAGAGTGGAATGTTCTGTTCCCGTTAAGGAGTCCCCACAGTTTTGTCGCGTAACGGTCGGTGCCTTTCGAACAAATTTTAAACATAATATCAGACGGGATCAAAGAGAGGACCGAGACTTCAGTCGCGTCAATGAAGATCACAAAAATGGCAGTGTGACATTTTGGAAATTCAAGGGAAAGCCAGGAAGTGAAGGGAAAGAACTTAAAAGAAGATGATGTGCGCACACTTCATCTTCTTCCTATATACAGTAAACAATAATGTCGTAAAATCGGAACTCGAAATTTCGTAAAAATAATTGCCAAACTCGTTTCTCACTTATTTGAATATACGAACCTGTACTTTTCTTTCCCGTCTCATTGTCAATTTTAGTTTGTGTTTTTGTTTGTAAAACTATAAAATTAACAAATAAAAAATTGTGGACGTTTGTGGACAATATGTCGTCAAAAGTACAAACTTTTTTAACTATCTAAGCTCTAATTTTAGCAGTTTCTTGTTCCCCCACCAACCACACGAGTCGACAGCAAATCGCAACTGAAAAGCCTCCTTCTCCTCCCCAGCCGAGATATCAAAGTTCTTCCCTGGGTCCCAGACATCTGCCGACTCCAGCCCCGCAGGTGTAGATCTCCGTGTCTGCAGCTCTAGCACGCGTGGTTGTTATCGTCACAAACAGCGAGACAATGGCCAAGCGGCACCCCAGTCACGGTGAAAGCGCGACAAGAGAGAGAGTCCGCATAGATCGTAAACAGGAAGACAATAACGAAGGCAACGTCCGACCGTCGGAGACGAAATCAGCAAAGCGTCCAAGAAACTCTTGCCACCTTTGTCGCCCACGCTCGCAGGACCGACGGACTAACGGAAGGTGAAAGATGGATGTACCGGAGCGGACCGTCTTCGTAAGGTCTATCGGATAGCCGGATAATTGTCTGTTGTTGAGTACAGATCCTTTATCTCGACGCTGCCATGAGGATCCTCCCTCCGGTCGCTTAACCGTCCTCGATCCGGCCTTCCCCGGCGGGCATCCCAATATGCCACGCCGCTCAGCCGGATTATCCGCGGAGCCTCGGACGGAAATCGTCGAGCGGCGTCGGAGAGATCGAGCCGCGAATTGTTTTCTCTCTGGATCATCGATCATGAATTTATGGCCGGCAAGAGCGTAACGCGACCGATAGAGCGCGCACACACAATCGGGAGCGCGCTTTCACGGAAACAATGTCGGGAGGATCACAGGGATCGTATGCGCAGCGAGAAACCGCTATCGGCGCTGGGGAATATCGCAGCTCGATCGATTGAACTCATTCGCGAGGGGGCGACGCACGACGATGGAATTCTTCGCGCCCGTACCGGGCCGTGTCGGGTGTAAACAAAATTCCTCGACGAAACACCTTGGCAAGTGGTGATGAGGCCCCGGTCGTCCACCGGTTGAATCTAGTGGAGGCGACGGTTGCATCGGCAGGCGAGCCGGAGACAGAAATAAAACACACCGACGAGAATCTTTCCGACGATCTATTTCTGAATTAATCCCCTCCGGTGACAAACAGACAGCGCTGATTCCTCGGGCTCGCAAAGAAAATTTATAAATCAAAACTAAAACCTTCGTCTGCTTATCTGACGGGAGATCCATGTGAGAGAAAAAAAATAAAGAAACAAAAAAAAATTATTCAGACAACAATGTATTATGTACGTGCGACGAGACGTGAATTTTGTTTTGTCAAGGCCGAATAGAAGAAAAAGGAGGAATGCGGAGCTTAATAGTCTCGTGGATAGCGAGATCGTCGTTTAAATACGAACAAATATTTTGTCAGACTTACGGTAGGGAACGACGGAAGATGAGAATGTGAAAGGCGCGGGGGACCTTTGTATTTCGTTTTTCCTCGGAGATATCTCTCTGGATTCCGTCTTTTTTTGCGGCGCAGCTCGGCGGATTGCCGGGACGGATAATCGGCTTTCTCGAGGAACAAAGAAGACTTAATAAAATCTGCACGGTGTGCGGGTTAACGAAACTCACCGGGTCTCGAATCTCCGCCATGCTCTCTCGCGTTCTTCCTTGGATTTAAAAAAAAGGAAAAAAAAGGTGCGGAAAGCAGCTGAGTGGGTGTGCTGAAAAGGGGGTCCGCGGAGGCAGTGAGCGCCGGAGGTGGACCAGGGATGAGAGGTGGATCGGGCCAAAATGGCTTGATCCTTAATCACCCCCGGTGAAAACGGTATTATCCGCCGTTTGAGGAAACCGTTGTTTACACCGGTAGCGGCGCAAGTCGGGAGGGGGAGGCACCTCGGGCTGTCGTCTGGGTAAGCAGCAATATCGGAGTTCACGCACGTAGACTCTGCTGGGGCCAGGAGAGAAAGAGAACGTACAGGTATACGTACAGTTCCCGCCGTTGTTCTCCACCTCGTTGCAGCCGACGTCGTCGTGCATATAGCTGGGCTACGACGCGAACGAGACTTTTACGACGTATTCCGAGCTTTCCGGTCATCCCCGAGGACGCGGCTGAGGGAGAGGTTTTTAAAAAAAACTGCTTAACGCGAGGAAGCGAGAACGGGCGCTGAACAGGATGAAATTACCTGGCAAAAAAAAAGAAAATTAAAAGAAAAGCGCCATTATTGTGTTATGAACCTTAGAGTGTCGTTCGGGTATTGTCCTCGTCGAGTAAAAAGATTCGGTGGGAAGTGTGCAGAGAGGGTATTCCGTGAAGCGCAGTTTTTCGGTCGTTTACGATTTTCCAAGATCGTACCCACGGGGACGATGCACACAGTTTAATGGTCGACAATGAGAAAGGCGAGAATTATATTGCCCGCGCTTATTGCGCTCGATGAGAAAAGTACCTCGGGGCTCCGCCTCTATAATAGCCAGTTGTAGTACCACCCTGAGAATTAGGACGGGGATTAGAAACGGTGTTTGGAGTGTAAAATTTTTCACCGTTATTGGATGCAGGTAGGACGAAGGATATCGATACGGGCGCTTCGTCGTCGGGTCTGCAAAGGTGCCGTTAAATGGCAAAGTTAAATGGCACTCACGCCGGCGCCGACGAAATTTAAATCACAATTCGGATACCCGAAGCTGTGAGAACATTCTTTAATTATAGCCGACAAAAAGAAAAAAAATATTAAATAAAATCGTCCTTCGGAATCGCTATCGGGAATTAAAGGCGAGAGACTGAAGATAACTCTTGGTATCTCACTAACGCATATTCGCTCTCGCCAATTAACTTTTACCTGCCTGATGAGCCAGCCCGAGTTCCTTATTCTACACCCTGTCTCTCGCCGGTGGTCCGCTTTTTCAGCCGGTCCGGTCATTACCGAACACTCGCATCGCGTGCGCGACCATATCGAAATGTATTTATATATATACATATGTATATATATATATATATATATACACAAAAATATATTTATGTCGATGGCGAAGAATGAACAGGGCGTAACCCATGCAGCAAAGAGGTTACGCCCTTTTAATTCTCGGCGACAGATATATATACTAGTAGGTTTTTGTAGCTCGGGCCGTTCGCGCCTTCACTATGGGCTATAGAATGTCGAAACCAGAAATTTCGATTTCCGGAGATTTACCGGGAATACATCACTATAGGTTCGGAAATCTAATTTTTCGCCCTAGACGGGTTCCCTGGATTTTTGAAAATTGAGACAAACAAACAAACATGTTTCCAAAATATATCTCTCTATCTATAATATAAAAAGATTTCGTTGCCGCCACCGTGTTCAAGAATTGGAGGGACATGTAGTTGGCCCATAATAGGCGCGTCGAGTTGTCTGACAATAGGGACGTGAAGTTTCCTAATAATAGGACCGTGAAGTTTTCTGGTAATATGAGCGTGAAGTTGAACGATAAATGGGGCGTGATGTTGGCTAATAGTAGGGACGTGAAGTCGATCAATTATAGACCTCCAGCTCGAAATATTCTACGTACCGTTATGGGAGGTGGGGCTGAAATATACAGAGTCTTTTTGGAGAGGGGGGATCGAGGAGGATGGCGTCGGATCCGGGGGGCAACGATGTGTCCCTCTAATTTAGTTTATCAATAAGTTTACGAAAAATTCTATGTCCCTTGTGGCCCCTGCCCCTGGCATTCATTACTCTAAGTCCCTATTCTAAGTAAGTTTTGGAGACACTCAAAGGGAGGTTGCGACCCAGCCTCAGTAGACCCAGAAACAATATTTATTTGACTGCCACCGTTTATTTGGTTTAAGTAAAAAATTTATTTGATTTAAATAAATATTTATTTAAATCAAATAAATATTTTACTACTAACCAAATAAACAGTGGCCATCAAATAAATTATTTTTCTGGGTGTACAACATGTATGTCTAGCTATATTTTTTAAACTTGACGTCGAGACACTACCGTGTCTCTTGATACAAGCGACTGCAAAATGCTGGTTCTCCGAACCGAAAACACTCAATCGTAACGACAGTCTAGAATTACAGTCGGTGAAACATCGTGTGGCGAACGTGACGAAATAATTTAGTGCCCGATGTGTGCTCGGCCGATCAAACAGGGAGGACGATTGCGGGACTGGATTTCGTCGGTCTCCTCGACTCGTTACCTCGTTGTCACGGTTTGCGCGAGAGATGTACTCGCTACATTGCAGAAGGATGTCGGAAACGGGCGGACAAGCTCGTCGGGACCGCGCACGACCCGAAATCCCGTATACGACCCCGACACGGCAGACGGTCGTCATTATCGAATTAATGCCGGCAGCTATAGGAAACACCATCACTCACGATGGATGATTAATACGTTCGGTGGAAGTATTTTACGCCCACCGCGACTACCGACGATAAATAATCCGTCTAATTCAATAACGGGTACAACGAGACTCCACGACAATGGCTGCAGTTCGAAAATTATCATTGGCTAATGATCGATTTTGGAGGGACTCGCCCCCCCCCCCCCCCCCCCTTTTCCCCCGAGGAGTACGGTCATTATCGCACCGCCGCATCTGCTGAGGGACCGTTCGGAAAAGTTTCCGCGAGCAAGACCGTTACCATTAGCATGACTAAACAAACAAAAATGAACATAAAAATAGCTATTCGGGTAATTGCAGTCCTTTTTCCGAAAAGAATGATTGATTGCCCCCTTAAGTTCTATATCTCTCTCACGGTAACTCGAAAAGAAAATTAAGTGCCCACCGGTTGGCTAAGCTTGTTGGTTTATCGTAGCTTCAAGCTGATTTACGGGAATGCCACGAGTACAATCGGTATATACAAATGAGCTCCACAATTATAGGAAAGAAACGGTTGAATTAATGGAGAAATAAGTAACACAGTGTACAAGGGTTGTTATATACCCGGACACCCGTGGAGGCGGGCGAGGGGGGTTATAATGGTGAGTGAGTAAACCGTAGAAGCGTGAGAATTTTCAGAGCAGCGACGCGACGAAACCGAGTGATAAATTCTGACCGATCGCTATTTAGTCAGCGCCGGCGGAGTGTGGGGTCCAGCTATGTTCCCTGTTCTCGACTTTCACCCGTTTGTCCTAGGGAGTCTATAACTTAGCTCGGTACGATATCCTCTCTTCTTCGCCGGAAAGGTCGAGGTTGGGTCGTGCGTAAGAGGGACGGAGTCGCGACGATCTTCCTCCACAATAAAGTCGAATAAGGAGTCCCAGGGTCCGGTAGTCCTCGGGATAATTATCGCGGAATTGTTGAAAAGGCATGGGAGCAAGCGAGGGCGAGAAGGTGGATTCAATGGCGGGGGAAATACGAGATGCTAATTTGGACGCGGAGCTGGATGGACCGCGGTCGGTGAGAAGCCCGAATATCAATGATGAAAAGAAGAAGGTAGGCGGCGGGTATAGAGAACCGTCCACCGACGCCGACGCTGGGACAGTAGAATCCGAAGAAGAATTCCCGGATGGATTTATGGACTCGTTTCGTGGAAAGGAGCGGCTGGTCCTTGGATATTTCGAAGAATCACCGACCTGGCTAATTCGAGATTTTCCTTTGGCGAACGCGCCGTCACTTGGGCGTTCGTTCGTTTCCATACTTTTTACGATTGCACGGTGAAAAGAAGGAACCGCGAAAGTCGCTTTTTATCGAGTTACGATTTTGGATTTTAAGAAATCACTTCTTGTGGGGGTAAAAATTACCGTTCGTTTCGACAGAGATCGAACGTTTGGATTAATTTTAAAACATGAACTTTTTTACACGGTATCGCAATTTTTGACGACTTCGTCGTAAAGATTTCATGGTTTTTTTTTTTTCAGTACTGGAAACAACGGTACACATCTATAACTTTTTTGTCTTGGTTGTATATTTTTATTTTTACTGCTGCATTTAATAAAGCGTCCGGTGCGTCTGCACGAATGGTGTTATAAATCAGTAGCCGTGTCGCTGCGGAGTTCGGGCTATAGTCAATAAAAACAAGAGAACCGAGTGTTGCTCCGGGTAATGGACCATTCGTGGCGTACACTTTGTTTTCACACTTCTCTCTAATTCGAGCCGCCCGCGATGTGGCTACAGGTAGGTAAAAAAAAAAAAGAAGGTATAAAAAAAAGGGAGGATGTGAAAAAGGAAGAGCCGCTAGATTCTCGTATGTTTTTTCAGTTTTTTTAAACCCCGGTCATTTTTTTGTTGTTGTTTTGTTTCTCCATCTCGTTCACGGTCGAATCTCTTCGACCAGTGTTGATGCTGGTATCTCTCGTTAGTCGTGTACGGTACCTTTATTATCGTGGGCGCGCGAGCTACACAGAAGAAGAAGACCACGAAGAAGAAGAAGAAGCAAAAGAAGAAGAGAAAGATAGTAACACACAGGCCGAAAACGTACTCCAGACTAAAAGAGCCGCCACTCGTTTAAGGAGTGGGCAGGTAGATTCATTCACAAGACCCCCACGGCTTCCACGAGGCGCACAGCACCTTCGGACCTCACTCCGAGAGCTCCACCGGGGCACATTCCACTCCCGGGACCACCAACCGACCGTTGAGAATTCTCTCTCGCTTTCGCTTCTTCTTCTTCTTCTTTATTTTTATTATTTTTTATTTTTATTATTATTCTTTTTCCATCCTTCTTATTCCCCCTTCATCTTTCATTCTTTTTCCCTTCCTCATACCTTCTCGCGGCCACTCGGACGCGTTCCTCTACCTAGAGCCGCTCTATCTCTTCGTTTTTTTTTTTTTTTTTTCAACTATCCTCTTCTTTTTCTCAACAGCCACATCGCCGCTTTGCACACGCCTTTCTTTCCTCCTATTCGCGTGTATACGATCCCGTCCGCGAGTTCTCGAACGACACAAAGAGCGTACCGCGCGTCCAGAATCCAGTGAACTCCGCGATCCGCGATTCTCTCAAGCCGCCCCTCCCTTCCCTTCCCTCCGGCGCTCATAATTTACCATTCGGCTTACCGGCAATAATTTCCGGAAGTTCCAGGAAGTTCCCCTATCGTCTTACCGTTTCGCGCCATGTAATCCATCGAATCGTATCTGCGTCCCCGGAAACTCAGCTTCATAGAGTCGTTTCGCACTTTGTACCTTACACGTGTACAGTGTCGCGAGTTAATCGTCCTTCCCCGTTCCCCCCGAACCCGTCCGGCATTGTTCTCGAACGCTTTCGTGTCTCGATTGCGTTACAAATAATACAAATTGCATACAAAAAAGGACGAAGAAAAGAAGGAAACAGACGCAAAACAGGGGAACATGGAGAAAAAAAAGGCTCGAGACAGAAAACATGCGGTCTCGCGGTCTCGGGCGTTGGTCCCTGTTTCACGCGAGCTCTTCGACGCCGCTTTACGATAGGACTCCGAGGGGAACTCTTTACGATCCTGTCCGGTACTATACGGTCGAACGTCCATCGATTTCTTAAGCGGGAACGTATCAGCAACGGCAGAAAGCGCTCGCGAGCCCGCGAGCTCCCGCTGGACCGGCCACCGTTGTCTCAGAGTCCAAGGCCCCTTCGATAGGAGACGAAGGAGAACGACGACCGAGACGATGGCTTTACGACGTGATTCAGTTGACAGATCCAGGCGGGGCGCACCGCCGACGGCACGTCGTCCATACTCCTCCTCTCCTCGTCCTCTCCCCGTCGCAGACTTTCAGAGAAACCTCGATGGACTTCCTTTCGCGATAGAGCACGTCGGGCAAGGCCCACGCGATTCTTTCCTCTTTTTTTTTTTTTCTTCACTCTCCTTTCCTCTTCCTTTCTTTCTTTCTTCGTGGAGCGTGAGAAGAGACTTCCGTAGTGAGACCCCTTGGGGACCGCGGAACAAGGGCCGGGGACTATTTTACGGATCGGAGAGAAACACGGAGAGGGAGAGGACTCCTCCTTTCGTCCAAAATGATTTAGGACCCTGTTTATAAGTCTCCCTCGCTGATGCTTGCTGCCCATCGTTCGCCGCCGTGTAACGTCGCACGACCGGGGCCCCGGGGCCGGCAACGATGGCCCACTGGAAGCCAACCCCTATCCGCCGCAAACCCCTGCACTCAGCGTTTACTTCTCTGACCGCGGACGTTTCTTTGTTTCCGTTCTCGGAAGAGAATGGACCGGCGAAGGATCGGCAAGGCGTACGGTGCGGGAGCGCTTCGGAGTGAGACTGCGAGTTTTTTTTTGTTCCGAGGGGACTCTCTCTTCGCCCAGTGCTAGGCGTGAGAGAGCTCGTTAAGGAACGAACTTTCTGACAAAGACTTTTAACTTCCCTCGCTTCGCTCATCCATCCCTCTCGATTGGTCCTTCGTTCATTCATTCGCGGGGGTGTTTCACGTTGTGCATTGTTTCACTTCTTTTCAATTTGCTCGAGGCGCACAATACCACAGTGTTGGGAAGTGTACGGCAGAGCGGGCGAATACCGGTTACTTGAGGGACGATCTAATATCTGAGTTGTAAGGTGCAGTTTTGGTAAACGAATAAATGAATAAATCTTGTGTAGATGTCCGTGAAAAAATGCACCTGTCAAAGTGCTGCAATTCTTGTGTTTAAGAAAAGGAACTCAATTTGTAAATAGAGGTGAGCTTTTTTTTGGACCACCTGGGACAATGAACATGATTGGTACTTGTTTGGTACTTCAAGTACATTTTTTTTACGATTTCAAGTACCAAGTACAAGTACTTTTTGAGCACACACTCGCATTACGGATACTCGGTGAGTAGCATGACATCCTGCTTCTATTAATATACTTATATTTTCAATAAGTATAATTTGAACGAATTTTTTTCTGATTTATTAACAAAAAATACCATAAATAATTAAGAAAGTTTCGTTTTTTTTCTTATTCTCTTTCCTTTTTTTTGTTTAAAAAAATATCTTAAAAAAAGGTGTTCAGGATTTTTTTATGGATTTTTTTAAAGTGAAAAAAGCGAAGAATACATTAAATTTTGCCGAAACATTTTGAGCGTTTAGATTTTATGAAACGTAAACATTTTTTGATGTTTCGAAAAAAGGCCCGACGTAATTTGCGAAACGTACTTGGAAAAAATTGTTGAGATATACTTCAAGTACTTCAAGTCCTTGGCACTGCAAATACTCGACATTTCAAGTCCTCGATACTTCAAGTTCTCAATATTTCAAGTTCTCGATAATTCAAGTACTCGATACGTCAAGTACTTATGATACTTTGTACTTCAAGTATACTTCGCCCAGCTCTGCTTAGCGTCAATAATTTTGTTTTTCTACGCACAATCGAACGAGTCACAACTCGGCAAGACATCGCTGCTCGATACTTTACAATTTTTAATTCAGCCATGCCCGATATTCGCCCGGACTCCCCTATACACGTGTCGGAGGTCAGGTATTATTCCGTTCTGCATTATGAATTTCTTTCATTTTCTTTTCACTCTCCGGTGCGATGTACCGTTGCGTCGATCACCGAGTCTTCCGTCACCGACGTTATTGTGTTTCCCGATGCCCGGCGAATATTTTTCCTTTCCCCCCCATGTTTGTTAAATTTCTCCCAAGCTTAACATCGCCTTCGGCATTCATGCCGTATACGTGATCGGCGCTGTCTGCTCGGATGTCAATGCAATTTTCGGGAGCGGGTCCCTTCCAGGAAGGCATCGTGGCCCGCCGTCGCCGCCGCCGCAGTGCGTACGTGATCGGGATCCATGAAAAACGCATGAACATAAAGAGAGACGAAGAAACGAATAACAAGGGACGACAGAGAAAAAGAAATGATCGCGACGCATGGCGTTACCGAATGCGTGCGTTCGCTCACGTAGAAGGACGAATTCCTACGCGCCGCGTTACATTTATGCGTGTTTCTCCTCGTCGGGCCCGTCGATACGGAAATTCTGAGTCTCCGAAGACAGTAAACAGAACGGTACATTCGTGGACACGACGGCCCTTCTCGGGAAGGGCCACCGTGAACCCGGAAAGAGGACTCATGGAAACCCGAACCAGCGAGGCTCCCTGGGAGGTCGGCTCTAACGAGCTATTCTCCTCGCTTTTCTCTCACTGCCGAGCCGTTGCGTATCGGTCCAAAAAAAGAAAAGAAAAAAAGTCATGCACTCGTCGCACTTGCAATTTTCGCCTCGCAAGGTCAAATCACAGATACAGCAATTACTTTTCCCCGTGCCCGACGTTCGCGACGCGATAAAACGTTGATTAATCCCGTACTTTTTTTTGCGGCATCGGCACATGCGAGGGTCGACACGGAGATCGTCCCCGTCGACATATTTACGAGGGTCGAGTGCTCGTTTTTCGGAGAAGCGTGCGAGAGAACCACGCAAGCCGTGTCGTGCCGATGGTGGAGAATCCGCGCTGAGAAATTCAGGCGCCGCGGTGCCGCGGCCGACCGATTGACCGGTCCGAGTTCTCGCGCCCGCAAAGAAGAACGTTCCCAGCGTCTCGTCGCTTCCACGATCCTCGTTCACGCCGGGACAAGAGATCCCACGAACACACGCAGCACACACGCACACGCGCACGCACACGCGCACGCGCACGCGCACGCGAACGAGCACGCGCACGCGCACGCGCACGCGCACACGCACGCGCACACGCACACGCGCACGCACACGCACACGCACACACACACACACACACACACACACACACACACACACACACACACACACACACACACACACACACACACACACACACACACACACACACATCCGTTCACGACCAGTATTACGGACCTACCCGACACCTACTCTCCTTGACGATCAGAAAATGAGATCGAAGAAAGTGAAACCGCGGGTATGCGAACTCCGTGTAGCTGAGAGCTGTTTTATAGGAAAGAACATAAAGTACACCTACGATCAGCCTACACGCGTTCCGCTCGTCGGGAGGCCGGAGAGCGCGACAGAGACATCGAGAAATGAGCTAGAGAAGGTTGGGCGAAAAAAAAAAAACAAAGAAGAAGAAAAGAAGAAACAACCGGCGAATGCTTCGGCAGCCTCGACAACGACCGCAGCTTTCTCGCAATCTCGTCTAGACGCCACAGTGAGACGTGGGTGAGAAGAGGAAGCGGAGAGGAGAGACCGGGAACAGCACATCAGGATAGGAATTCCTTTGCCTCGATTGCAGCGGCTGCTGCGGCGGCAACAGTAGCGAATATCTCTTATTTTGCTGAGCTGCGCACAGAGAGAGCGGCGAAGAAGGAAGATGCCAATTGCTAGTACGGAACACGATGATGGACGCTGGCCCCTGCGCGACGCTGGCTGGTCTCTCTCTCTCCGGTGATCTTTATTATGACTTCAAGGCCAGACGCAAAGCGAGATGGGATAATGCGGGATCGAGTGACGAGAATGAACGATGCCGTTGCTTTGCTGTTTTTTTTTTTTTTTTTTTTTTTGAGACGCGAGGCGCAGCAGAAATGTCTCGCTCCGACGTTAACACGTGCAGGGCGGAGCGGGGCAAAATGGGCGTCCTCCATTTAAGATGTAGATCAGATTTTTAAATAATTTTAACTTGGCTTGAGGCTTCCTTTATGTCCTGGGGGAAGTTCCTGATGTGCCCTGTTGGGAGATGTCTTATTATCCAGAAAGGTGATATTTGACAGCCGACCGATCGAATCTCACAGATCCGAGGGTAGAGTTTTCTCATCGGCAAAATTGATCTCGAAGAGACGCCCGCGGGAAAGAGCAGCTCTCGGACGTCATAGGAGAAACGTTTACGGACCGTTCGCCGTGAGCTCCGGGACATTGACGAAGCGATACCGTGAGAACGCTAGTTGGGCCACGTTCCAAGAAGAAGAAAAAAAAAAGAAAGATGGATTAGTCTTTCCTTCGACTCCAACGAAACGATTCTCAAGACGATCGACGTCCGATCTCTAATCGGATGACGAACAGGTGTCAGTTCTGGTCAAGCTGCATACGAGATGCTGCATGACGACGACGAGGGCTCGTCTGTCGTTCGAGCCTTCAGCCGGAGAGGAATTTTAATTCACCAATTACGAAATGGATATATAACTGGAAGATGAGGAGAAAGATGGAGGGTCGGATGGAGAGTGGGAACGAAAGATGGAAGAAATAACACTGCTGGATGAGAGAATTGACGTGTCACCGCGGAAGCGTGACGCCAGCCTCCTCCGAGACGCGCTGACGAACGGAACGAAGAATTCCAAGCACTCGGACAACAGTTCCATCAAGCAGCGTCCCGACGCTAGCTCGGATAACGTTGGCATTTTCTCGCCGGAGCTTCTTACGATGCCTTTTCTTTTTATTCCATTTCTTTCGCTCGTCCTCTGTCTCCCAGAAATAGCGGGAGCCGATTTTCCTGGCACATATCGTTTATAGAGGAACGATCGGAATGTTCTTATTATTCTTCGGCCATATACGGCCGGGACACCGACTCCACAGCAGCATCAGCGCGAGCATCGGCTAGAGCTGGCTGGAGAACTTTTGGATTACCGTCGGGACGAGACGAATTCCCACGACGATTGAACCCAGCCTCCGGGCTAATGATAGCCTTTCGATAGATTTCACTCGATCTGGACGTCTTCATCCCGGTGAATGTAACCACTTCTTTACTAGAAACTCTCTCACAGGATCCGAGACTCTTCTCCGCCATCGCTCATAGATCCGTAATAAATTCAGCTCCATTTTTTTTTTCTTCGGTCTATAGAGGTTCTTCTTCATTATACAATCATAGCCCAATACTGTGGTATAAGAATAGAAATAATTGGCAGTTCCGTAACGTGGGGTGAACAGACACTCACTGTGAGTGTCTGTGGCGAACTCCTATTGCACGATCTAAAATGTAACCATTAGAAAATTTCATTTCGCTAGCTGAAATTTCAAACACAATGCAAAAGTTCGTCGAGAAGATTTCTGTTGATTCTCGAATCTCCGAGTAACGTAACGCACTTGCGTTCCAATCGTCTCGGCGTTTTTAAATTGATCGTTATCGTCTAATCGCCTAATGACCCTGCACACTGTAATCAATTCACCTCCATTTTTTTCTTAGTCTTCAGTCTGTAGAGGTTCTTCATTATAAAATCATAATCCGATATACACTGTGGTATAAAAATAGAAATAATTTCCCGTTCGGTAACGTGTGGTAAAAAGACTCGCTGGGAGTGTCTGTGACGAATTCCCATTGCGCAAGTTAAAATCTACTCATTAAAAAATTTAGTCTATCGAATGGAACAAATTCCATTTCACGGGCTAAAATTTCAAACGCAATGCAAAAGTTTGTCAAGAAAATTTCCGTTGATTCTCGAATCTCCGATGTCCGGGCATTCGGAGTAACGTAACGCACTTACGTCTCAATCGTCTCGGCGATTTAAATTGATCGTTATCGTCTAATCGCCTAATGACCCTGCACACTGTAATCAATTCACCTCCATTTTTTTTCTTAGTCTTCAGTCTGTAGAGGTTCTTCATTATAAAATCATAATCCGATATACACTATGGTATAAAAATAGAAATAATTTCCCGTTCGGTAACGTGTGGTAAAAAGACTCGCTGGGAGTGTCTGTGACGAATTCCCATTGCGCAAGTTAAAATGTACTCATGAGAAAATTTTGCCCATCGAATGAAATAAATTCCATTCCACGATCTAAAATTTCAACCACAATGCAAAAGTTTGTCGCGAAGATTTCCGTTGATTCTCGAATCTCCGATGTCCGGGCATTCGGAGTAACGTAACGCACTTACGTCTCAATCGTCTCGGCGATTTAAATTGATCGTTATCGTCTAATCGCCTGATGACCCTGCACACTGCGTTTCAGAGCGTTCCGAGCTCGTTCCGCATATACGCAAGCAGATTTTCCTCCAGCGGATTCAGAATCCGGATAAAAATCGCGCCTTGCCAATCGTCGACAGAAAAAAATAACAAAACAAAAATACAAATCCGCTCCAACCTTTATCCTCGCGGATTGCGCTCGGAGTTTCTGTTTCCTCGAAAATTCGCGTGTACGGTTTTCCGCCCGGTGATTCCCGCTCTACCCACACCCGCGGATAGATTGAACTCTCTCGCGGCGTTCTATCGCCGGCGACAGTGGGAACCAGGCCAAGAGCATCGCCGCAGCCCGTGACATCAATCTTTCGCTTCTGTCGGTGGCGTGTACGCGCCTCGGCCACGCACAGTCCGAGCTACGGACGGTGTGCCGGGCTGCGTATGGATCGACACGCACTCGCGTACGCGGTAACGCGCTACGCAAGAGCGCTACTGCGCAGTTCGCCCGAGTACATCGTATCGTGCACAATTGCAGCTTACCTACCGGAAAATATCGATTACAATTTTGCACACGCTCGAAATTATAGATTCTGATCGATAATCCTCCACCGACAGGTCGATCGGCAAAACTCAATGACGAAAAAAAAAAAAAAAAAAAAAAATGATCAATCATAAAAAAAAAAAAAAAAAACATCCTGCAAGTATCGTCGACACTCCGAGATGGCGTCATGATTGACGGTAATTGGTCGCGCGCAGAGGTTGCGCAAAAAAAAAAGGCCTGTAATTACAGAAAATTCGAAAGAAAAAAAAGCAATAACAATCAAAGCCGCGAAGTAAACAAACTAGTGAACAGAAGGGGCACGTGCACGGATCGGGCCGGATTGCATCGGTGTCTGTGCAGTAATAAGCGCGGAGCGGCCAGGCACGGTAGGCCTCGTCGGCGTCGATCAACCTTCGACTCGCGGAAGCGCGAGCTCGTAGCTGTGTGTGCGACGCCGCCGCCGACTTATGCAAGGCTGCGGTCTGACTCCGATGTCGGGCCGTGTCTGCGTTTGTCTCTGCGAGTCGGAGAAGGCCGCGAGAGAGACGGGACAGCGCGGACCAGGTGAGCGAGGGAGATCGAGGATAGACGTCGAAGAAGACGCAAGAAAAAAAAAAAGGGAAAAAGGAAGAAAAGATGCAAAAAAAAGTAGACGTAATTGCGCCGACTGGCGCCTCCTAATTGCCCGTACATACGCCGGCGTTATTGCACAATGATAATAATTGTTTTGCCTCCCTGCGCAATTCCGTCCGGCTTGGCGGATGATCCCTGTGAGCGAGAACTCCTGCAATTACTCCTCCTGCGCCCAACTTTCTCGGCGCTCATCGTAATTCGAAATATTTTCATTTTGCGAAATGAAAAAAAAAAAAAAAAAAAAAACGAAGAAGAACGATACGCAAGTTTTACACGCATTGCACAATGATTGAGATATGACCGAGAAGAGAAGTAGAAGAAAAACAAGAGAGCACAGTGAGAAAGGAAGTGAGAAAAAAATTGGATTGGAGGAGCGAGCGTGTGCGAGGAATCCTTTGGTGTTTCTTTTTTTGTTGTATTTTTTTCCCCCCATTTAAAGCCCCCCACCCCCTTTCTCTTTCCTTTTCTTCGTCTTTTCATTCGCAAAGGCAGCTGCGCTTCGCGGCGACGAGCTCACCTGCCGGGGCCACGTGCTGCCCGGGATGAAGATGAGGGCATCGAAGAAAATAAGAAGACCTTTAGGGAGGAAGGAGAGAAAAGAGAAAGATCGGAAGGAGGGCATTGTGTAGCGTAAGGTACAAGTAAGTTGCATCGAGGGGGAGAAATTTCGTCCGGGATTCTATCTCGATGAAGAGAACGAGAAGAAGGCCCTCCGCTGAAAAGATGTCCGAAAATTGGAGCAGCTTCGTCACCTTCCATCGTACGAGTGTGACACGGTGCACGCGGTCTGAAACGTATAATAATCGCTATTATCGATCAAAGTGCCGTGGACGCTTCGACGAATTCATTTTTGTCGTGCAATAAAGAAACCGGCAGCTGCCGCTCTAAACGGGAGCGCGTCTTCGTGAAAAAAAAAAAAAAAAAAAACCGCGAGAACCGCGCGGAGGACCTGCGCAGTGGGGCAGGAGAGACTGCAGAATCGCTCCCTACTGTCGCCCAAAACGCACAGTTCTACGTTGCAGCGACGAACATACCTGTGTAACGAATCCAGGCCAGCTGCCTTCGCAGTTTGCCGACGGAGATTTATCTGCGTCGCAGACAGCGGGATGGACCGACGGAGAAGGGAATAATATCCTATACATAACGTAGGAAAAAAAAAGAAAAACTGTACACAAACTCTTATGTATCGAAGCGAAAGATCGGAAAGGTGCAGAGGAGTCGGTTTTTTTTTAGGGTGAGCTCGCCGCGGTATTATTAGGCCCATTAGGTCCCAGACAGGATCACTGCCCTGTGGCGAACAGTCATTTTTTTGCAAACGTCACACATTACAGTACGAGCCTATTCGCGCTGAGAGCTACGATGACAGCTGGTCCACGATAGACGTAGCGGGGGGACTTGGTTTGAAAAATCGCTCGGAAGCTCGAACGCACGTGCTCGAAGGGCCGAGGGAAATCGGCAGAACATTCGAGGTTGGACCAAAAAATAAAAAATAAATCGACAGCTGTGCACCATTTTTGTTGCCCCCATTTCCGCAATTCCAGTCGCATCGACACCTCCCTTCGGCTCTGCTCGATAGCATCGGAAACAGCGATAATCATTGCCTGTGCATCGAAAGATAAATACGAAAATGAATGCGGAGGAGAGTCATTAGGGGAGGTTCGCTGCACTCGCGTGTCTCTCGCACCTTCGTCTCGTTTAATTATGTCCTCTCCGCTAGCTCGCTCTATCTCTCCGCGCCTTATGTCGCATTATCCCTTCCTGCGCTTGGAACGTCGCGTATCGAGACTGACGCTGGCGAGCAATTAAGCGTACCCGAGTCACGTAAAAGAAGGGAGATGGGAAGGCTGGCAGGTGGCAGATCTCGTACCGTTGCAGTGGTTACTCGAGGGTCCGAAGAGGTCGAACTACTATTCGAATAAGAAAAACAACAAAAAAAAGCCTCGAGGGATATTTTTTTACTCTCTCATAACACACGAAGTATGTGCGGAGAGAAACGACTAAAATCCAATAAAATTGGTCTATCCGATTGTGGTCCAGAAACATTATTTACGTATCCCAGAATTTAAAAAAAAAATGCATTTTCCCATACCTCTCCGTCCGTCCGTCGGTCCTTGATTCCAACAAGCTTTCGAAGAGACTCAGGATCGCAGCGAAATTTGTCGTGTGTCTTCTCCATAAAAATATATGTTGATCTTCTAGACGCACGAAGTGTGTAAGGAGAGAATCTATCGAAATTAAAAAAAAAAAAAAAAAAAAAAAAAAAATCGACTGCTGGATTATGGTCCAGAAACATTGCTTACGTATCTCAAAGTTATAACCACAATTAATTTTCCCATGATTCCGTAGGGCAGCGAAATTTGCCGTCTCGAAAGAAAAAAATTAATTGTCTACTCGATAAAATTATATGTTGATCGAATGAGATAAAGGCAAGCTGTTACCTATTTAAAAAATACTGCATCGAGTGACATATGGATATCGTTCGATCTTAAAAAAGAACGATTCAATTCGCCACTTATTGATTCTGCCTGAAAATACGACGGCTCCGGTGGTTCGAGGGACAAATCGTATGTGCGTAAACTGCGTCGCGAGGAGTTCACCACAGCAGGTTGCATCTTGACACGCACTCGAACGATGGGACGCGAGTGCGAACGAAGGGGGCCCCTGGTGAACGAGTGCAACGCACGCCACAGAGGACGATGCACACACAAAGGTCTTCTCTCCGGTGCGGCCGCGGCGCGGTATCCCACCTGCTGCACGACGCACCGAATGCTGCTGCCGTTGGTGCAGCTTGCAACGCGTTCACGATGAATCGGCGCCAGAAGCAGCGGAGCAAGGGTGAGCCCAGCCGAGTGATGAGCGGGTCGAGAAAGAAATAAAAAATATCCTTACCTCCTCACACCGGCTGGCCACCACTTACTACGTACTCACTACGTAGTAAACGGGTGGCAAGATTTTTTAAATGTATTCTTACACGCAATACGGTTCATCATCTTATTTTTCACTGTGCTGTAATCGCTCGCACATGCTTTGAGTGCAATTATTATTCTTTTATCTTTTGTTTCTTTTTTTTTTCATTTTTGCAGCTTTTTCCTTTTTTTCTGGATCACCTTCGTCAGATGTGTAGCGGAACGAAATGTTCAATTATCGTGTGCATGAAACTATCGATATCACGGATACACCTGCCATTTCATTCATGCAGTTTTTATGTATAAAAATCCACTATTCATTTTTCCTCTTCTTCTTCTCAGTGTACCCAGCAATATCATAATCCTGCGCTACTAGTGCGAAATATTAATCCCGCTTATTACGTAAAAAGCCAGAGATTCTAAAGATAGCCGATAACGATGGGAATGGATTGGTCGAGAGGTCGCGATGCATCGTAACTCGCTGCTTTGCTACGTAACACCTGCTGCCTCATAATCGCCTCCTACCCTCTTCCGTTCCGATACGAATTCTCCGTTCTCCGCTCGGCGAAAAATCATATCGAGCTCCGAGCGGCTTTTTCATCGACGTTTATTTATAAATGTTGACAGGTGTGCATCGCTCTCTACGACCCGGTGCGATCCGTACGAGGGCTTCTGAGAGCGTTGCAGCCGGTGCCCGACGGCGGGTCCAATCACTGCTCATAAACTCCTCGGCTCTCGCTTCAAAGTGTATTTTTCTTCGGGACTTTTTTTTTTGCTTCCTCGTACATATAATCCGCGGACACCTTGTTGCGATAGTTATCGGCGAACAACGTGTGTGTCTCGGCGATGGTTCAACGCGGAGGAACTGGAGAGCGCGCGCAAGCTGCTCGCCAGTTTTTCTTTTTTCGTCTTCTTCCTCTACCGGGCAAGATATATATCTACGCGCGTCGCGTTCATCGACTTGTGTACAGGCAACAAGTAGATGATGCACGCCAAAGGAGGGGGAAGCCGCGTGCGGGCACAAAGGGCACAACGGGGCCCAGAAGGATCGAAAAGCGCGGAGGGGCCTCTCTCGGTCTCTCCGCGCCGGCGAGACCGGCCACCTGCCGACAGATGTTTGGGTCTAGCCGAGCACGAGAGAGAGGCGAGGAGGACCCGAAGGAACAGCCCGGAGGAGAAAACGCTTTTTGGGGCCCCTCCGAAACGGCTCAACGACTCATTCGTCTTTTCTTCTCTTACGCCGTCCTCTCCGCGCGCTCTCTTTCTCCGTCTCGTTATTTCCCTTCGCGAATTCCCCTCTTTTCTTTTTTGTGTTATACTCGACGCCGAATTTCTCGCCCGACGCGCAAAACCCCCACTATAATACCTCGGTGAATTGTGCGTACGCGTAACTGGTTTCACCTGCCTTTCTCAATTTCTTTCTCATTGTCCCCCTTCTTTTTTGTTCCCTTACCAAGGTGGCAATCGCGAGCCTCGTAGTCGCAAGATTGGAAGAAACGATTTTTTTAATCAAATGAACGCAATAATGCGCTGCACACCGCAACCGGAAGTGACAACATAACGAAAATACGTCGTTTCCGATCGAAAAGTGAGATTTTCAAATTGGAAGTGACGTATTTCGTGTATGACGCCACTTCCGGTAAAAAAAAATGAGATTTTCAATACGGAAATAGCCCATTTCCGGTATAAGGTCAGTTCTGGTCGAAAGATAAGATCAAACTGGAAGTGACGTATTTCCGGTAAATCTGCGGAAATAAAAATTTGCAATTTCTAAATTCCACAGTCCATAGCGAGGGCGCGAAACGGCTGCGCCACAACAACAGGGCGCGAAACGCCTGCGCCACACCAACAACACATTACGTGATCGGGATACCGGTACGAACGATCGATAGTGGGAGATTTTTTTATCGAATTTATTTATCATCGTGAAAAAAACATAATACACGGCTCATTGTTTATTTATTTTTCTATAAAAAAATAAAAGAAATCTTTCGCATGGATGCAGATGGATTGGTAACTGCCATTCCCCAAGATTCATGTTATCCACGTAATAACATCAGCTATTACCGTTTGTCAAAATTCGCGGAAATGTTTACGATTATTTCGTAAAAATTAGCAAAAAGTGCCTTAGCGGACGGCAGCCAGCACAAGGCGAAATTTAATGCCCCGACAAGTAATCGGTCGGGTCACGCGAGCTCCCGGCTTCCTCTCCCGTTTCCCTTTTGTTTCCTCCCTCCCTCCCCCCGAGTTGTACTCTTTAATCTTTTTTCTTCCGGGTAAAACCCGAAAAACATAACCCCCGCCGGTTGGCAAGGGAATGAGTTGGGATCGTCTGCAAGATGTCGCAATTTCCTCAGGGCTCCTACGCACTACACACAGTTCGGTGTACACCTGCCGTTCGAGACGAGCATACAGCCAGGGTTCGAGCATATGCGAACAGATTGAAATCGGGTCAGAAAATCACAATTTTTTTATTTCATTTTCAAAAAATAAAAAGAAACTTCCCCATCGATGTTCCAAGGAAGAAGAGGTTTCTCACCTGATGGCGCGCTTGTCCTTTTGTTTCAAATCTCGATACCGATATATCGATAATCTCATACTGGCATCACATCTCAACAGGCATCGGGACGAGCATGCAGCCAGGGTTCGAGCACATGCGAACGGATTGAAATCGGGTCAGAAAATCACAATTTTTTTATTTCATTTTCAAAAAATAAAAAGAAACTTCCCCATCGATGTTGCAAGGAAGAAGAGGTTTCTCACCTGTTGGCACGCTTGTCCTTTTGTTTCAAATGTCGATACCGATACATCGATAATCTCATACAGGTATCTCAGAATCGTTGCCCTCCATCGGTGTTACACTTTCACTTTCTCCGCCCGCGCTCTCGCGCCCGCGAGTTCGCCTTTCGCCGACGTCTCGTCGTCGGCACCGACGACGGAGAGGAGTGCGACAAAGTTGGATGCAACCGAGAGGCGAATGGAAAGAGGATACTCGTTCGCGAAGAGACCGACGCAGTCTCTTCGCAGTCTAGCCGTATCCATACGTTTTCCTCACGGGGGCAACCTCTATCGGCGAACGTGTACATAAACTGATACCCACGTGCCGCGGGTCTTGTCTCGCGCTCGGACTTTCACCTACCGGAAGTACGCCTACTACTCCGTCTCGTAACGCGTCTCTCGGGGCGATATCTCTCTCTTCGTGTCTGCGCTATTACACTACGTTCTATTCTATTGTGTATCCTACGCCTTTTATGCCCCGACCCAGACTATACGTGACTCTGGGCACGAGTCCGTCCGTCTGTCCGTCTGTCTGTTCCGAGCTGCAAGGAAGAAGAAACGAGGGGAAGAGGCCAGCCGGACGAACTCGACGAGGAACGCCGGTCTATGACCAACGCCGACTTATTTTTTCGATGCCCTCAGCGAAGATCCCGAGAGGGGGGTCAGGAAGCGAGACGAGAAAAAAAAAAAAAAAAACGCACGGAGAGAGACGAGGAGAGCGCAAGGGGCATCGAGCGCCAGGACTCCTTCGTCCATAAAGAGGCCCCGAAGAGCACGCGACTACCAGACGGCAGGTGTTCGAGCTTGTTGCACCCGCGGCAGATGTTGTCCGCGCGTCCTACCTCGCGAGCTCCTCTACATCCTTGTTCTCCTCGTATTTTGCGTCGTGGTAATCTCCTTTCCTCACCGCGTCCCGTCCTGCCTCGTTGCTCGATCGCACGGTCGGGCTCGAGAACTTCGCTGGAAGTGGAGCGACTTTTGAATTAGGTAGACGATTTTTGTCATCGACCGCGTATCGAGGATTTCAGGTAGTGTTAAAGTGGGGTGGGCAATTTTTGCCACTATTACCCTAGGCATTTTTATTTGAACGCGATAAAGGTCGACGAGAGACAGCGCCGTGGAGTTCGCGCACCTCCGAGAGCACGGCCGATTCGAAGGGGAGAGAAACTTACCCACGTAACGTGTCGGAAATCACGTAGCCAGCGTACGCATTCCCGACGGGTGAGTTGGCATGGCAGCACTGCGGGCACTCCGTATCTCGGATCCGAAAGCTCGCTCGTATCGTATTTGCGAGACGAATGAGACTCTAGCGTTTCTCTCGGTCTCTCTCTCTCTCTCTCTCTCTCTCTTTCTCTGTCTCTCTAAGCCCGTTGGTATTCTCGGCTTTATTATTCGGGCCAGGTAGAACCGATTTAGCTAGCCTCCTCTCTGCGTATCTCGTCGTTTCGAACGCATGCGCATCCGTGTGTGAGTGCATACGTCGTCACGGGTGTTGCATGATGGGCGCCGAGGAGACGAGAGGACGGGGACGATAAAACGAACGAGAAACAATTAGGGTTACCGGAACATTAAGTAACAACGTCATCGCGCATGCGCGTAAGATCATCCAACTTGGATCTCTGCTTAAAAATAAACAAATGTAAAAAAAAAAAAAAAACGGAAATGGCCACAGATCTTTTATATCGCCCTGCTCAGCCCGGGATCATCGATGGATGAGCAACAAAATATCCTTTTTCTCCTGTGCACTGCCCTTGATTAATGCCTGATCGGTTTTACTCTAGCATCGTCATTCGCATGGTCCAAACATCAATGAAGGACACGGGACTTTCGATCGTGAATTTTTGCGAAGATATCGGTCCGATAACGGGTTCAAAGTACTCGGATCAGCGGCGGAAATATCCGCGGAAGAAACGGATGGAGTTATGCATCCAGAGGAGAAAGAGACGCGCCGAGGCGTCCGATGAGCTCGGGCACGCGCCCGCACACGCCCGCACACGGCCGGTTTCTCGATCTATCTGTCCGTCCCTCTCTCGCTCTTTATTTCTATCTCTATATTTCTATCTCGTCCTCTCTCTCCCTACCTCTCGCTCACTCGGTTGCATTCTCGCGTCGACGGTTTTACAAGCCACGAAAGTGCCCGCGCGATGAGTCACTCCCATTCATGCCCAGCAGCAGAGGCAGCGGAGGAACGGTGCCGAACAACGGCAGCAACGCACTGCGGGGCCGCGGGCGTCGCACGATTACGTAATGCGAGACGCCCTGGGAATTCGCGGCCTCAAATAACCGACGATAACGGCGCTTCGACGACGAAGCCGACGATCCTCTTCTAGCCGGTGCCGCTGCTGGCTGACTGCTCGACTGGCGCGAGAGCCGATGCCGAGAAGAGGATCGAGGCGCCCTTTGATCGAGGGACCGAGGAAATTATCGATGAAGAGATCTACCGCGGTCTCACGAACTCTCGCAGACATTTTTGAGCGTCACGTCCCTGATGAGGCCCAGACGAACTAACGAGGTCCCGGCAAGGCCCCGATGTAATGGACCAAAATGTCTTCGAGCGAAGCGGAGGGAAGTGGCTTCGATAGGTATTGCGTTTCCCTACACTGAGAGAAGGATCTGATAGAAATTATCATAAATTTGGTAAATCGGACAGAACTTTCGGCTATGTCGCAACTGCAGCGGCGCCCTGACAAACAGTTGTATTAAACTCAATACGTTCTGCTAGAAAATTGGGTAATTTTTTCGCTATCGCATATGTTACCCGAATGTCCCGTAATTTTTTTCTAGAATATAAGTGCTTCTTAGTGGAAAATATAGCAATCGATGGCGTCGCGATCGCGAATTGTTTATCTTAGGTTTGTAGGTTATACTTGCATGTTATGTCGATCAATTTTTTTTTGTATGTATACATACATAAAAAAAATGTGGTCGACGAGATTCTCAGTTCTTGTCCACGGAATTCTCAGTTTTAATGCATGAAATTCTTTTTTTTCCACGAAATTCTTAGCCAGGTAAGCAAGATTTTACCGATCCAAATTTTTCGGGATTTTTTTTACCAGTTGCCTGGTCGAAATTTATCATATGATTTGGTAGTTTTCAGAGATCGTTCCCTCAGTGTATGAAGACAGAATAATGAGTGCGATGATTGAGGGGGGTGATTCGTAAAATCTGTGTAGTCTCTAATCGGTAAAACTACCGAAGATATTTTCGCATACAATTGCCAGCGAGTGCGGGCAGTTGTACCAGTTACTTTTATTTCGCTACCATGGGACCGGGAAGCCGACGAAGGGGGTTAACAATTACAAGGGAAAATTCAAGGTTCAATAAGGGTAACGAGATAATTGACTCGAAGAATAAACGAATAACGTGCGTGTCTCACAATTATAGGCGTAACTGTGGATTAACGTCGTGCGGAACGCGAGAGACTCGTGGGAATAACCGGTAGTGTGAAATTCCATAGGGATTATGAAGAATGTGGACTGAAAGCGTGCGCATAAGGGCGTTGTCATGAGTAAGCCGGTAACGTCGATAAGGGTACCTGCATACGTCAATTAAAAAATAAAGAAATAAAAATAATCGGCATCTTTGACTTCATTATACGAATGTTGCACAACGTCCGGCTTTGCCCACACGTTTCGTGCGGAAACCGGCTCACCCTCTCTAAAATAATTAGAGGCAATGGAAATTGATTACCGAACAGGCGAATGCATAGATTTAATTCGATTGAATGAAAATCTATTGGAAAATATTGCACATTTATGCAGCAATTTATCCCAGTTAATAATAGTCCGGTCCGCTCTGGGGGACTCGAAATCGGCGTGTGAATTATCGTTATTGGCCAATGCTCTTACACCGGACGAGTTTCATGAAACTATCTGACCGCTACCCACGTGCTCGGCATTAGCATTCCGATCTCGTAAAAACTATGTATTTATTACGTACGCTTTGAATTCTATCGACCTGAAAATGATTGGCGAAAGAAAAGGGAGGAGAGAGAGAAAAAAAAAAATCGTTCGTTGCTTCGGTCCCGATTTCGAGTTACGCTGTTATTTTGAAGACGATAGTCGGTAAATTCTATGTAATATGGGTGACACAAATTACCCACTGAATCGCTTTGTCCCCCGTTTGCCCTGGTCGAGCAAATCGAAACACATGTTCTGTATAGCATGACCGCGACGCGCCGTGACGGCCTCGTTCGGTTTAATTGGTCCTAATTCATCCGGTGGATTCCAGCGGATTTATTCCTGTGTTGTGCCGGTCGCTAAAAATAGCAACGGCCAACGGCGACGACACTGAATAAGCGAAGAGTCGACGAGTTCCCGCCGGCTCTCACTCTATCTCCCCGTATATCTCTGTATATCTCTGTATGTCTCTTTCCTATGCGATATACTCTACACCCGCAGCGAGGGAAATATCGCGCCGTTGCGGCCAATACTCCATGCCTCGCGGTACTCGCTCAACGCGCTCCACTAATCGTCCGGGTACTCCACTCGCGCTCGGGTTAGGGACCGTCCGAGATACTGCGCAAACTGCAGATGTATAATCGCTGCGGAGGGCATTCCAGCGATAAAACTCCACCGCTAACGAGACACAGACATGACAAATTTATCGAGCGAATAAGAATATTCGTGAGACCGCTCTTCGAGTACCTTATTAAAAAAAAAAAATATATATATATATATATATAAATTGTATATTCAACAAACGTTCGAGAGCCCCAATGGGTATTTTCCTTTCTAAAAGTACGAATCGTACTCTTAACTAAAAATATTTTTTAAGTGTAAAAGTGCAAAACCGTTAGGTCGTAAAATAGTGATATCGTAAAATAAGAAAATTGACTTCCGTTAACAAGCAACAGTATTCTTAGATGTAAAAAAAAAACGTTATCTCAACCGGGTAATTTTATTCGATGCATATATAGAATAAAGTTTTGAAAACTGTAACGCGAACGGAATGGAGGATAATAACGGAAAATGTAATCTGAAACCCACTCACGCTAGAGGAATTCGCGTATATAGGTACTATATACGATACTCTCGGCTGCAGTGGAAAGTATCTCCCCCATCCTCCCGTCCGTGTGCCATCATTGCCTCGGGTCCAGGTCACTACCATTCTATACGTGTAACGAGCTTCAGGTATCCTCTGACAACGAGAAGTACTTTTCCTTCTCTCTATCTTTTTCTCATCTTGTTCCTTTACCGCCTCTCGCAATACCGCCTTTTCTTCACGGTCCGCACGGAGAGAATTCTGCAACGCGCGATTCCACACAGCGAGAAGAGAGCCCGAGGACTCGTAAGCTCGCACGAAGCTCGTTCCGTCGTACTCGCTCGTTCGGTCCTGAGGCTCGGCTCGCTCTCTCGAGGTCCGGGGGGTTATCCGAGTTATGGCTCAGCGCGGAGAATCGTCTTGGTTCAAGGGTTACGTGTGAGCAGTATAGAGAGTATATATATACGCCAGTAGGGAGGGGAAGAAAGATGTCTCTTAAGGGCTTGGCATGCAAGCCCGCGCGAGAGAACGTTACTTCTCCGCTAGTGGGATGCACCGTTGCAATGCCATACAGCGATATATATACATCGGGGCTCCGAAGCGTGTCCAGGGTACTTTGATTTTACGATCCACCGAGTCAAGTCTTTCTGCCCTTTAGCTCCGCCCGGGAACCGAAGATATCACGCTTCAAAAGATTTTTTGTTTCCCCTTCACGAATTTCCACTCCTCCCCCGTACGGATGGGTATCGGTTTCTTTGTAATGCGACATTATTGCTAATAATGCATTCATAATTATACTATGAGAGACGCCCCCTTGAATTATGGTGGAGAAGAAAGAGAAAAATTATTCAAAATGAAAGGGAATTAGAAAAAAAATGTATCGAGTGTAGATACGCACGTGCGAACAAGTACGAAAGGAAAATGTGTCGAAAAATTAGATTTTCAAACCGAAAGTGACGTATTTCCGGCATGAAATCACTTCCGATCGAAAAATTAGATTTTCAAACCATGACTGACGTATTTTCGAACCGTTAGTGACGTTTGCCTGTACGACGTCACTTCTGGACAAAAAGCAAGATTTTCAAACCGGACGTGACGTTTTACCGTATGACGTCACTTCCGGTTAAAACCTGAAGTTTCGAAAGGGGAAGTGACGTTACAGAGAAATTACGTAATTTTTCTCCGAAATGTATCTCGAATGTAGCCAACGACAAAAACGGATGAATTAAGGATTTTTATAGCACTTAGCCGAGGTTAGATTGAACAAAGGTGATCGAAAATGGTACACATGCGAAAAATTCGGCAAATGTACTGATAAACAATAAAAACAATGACCGAACGTATATGCAAACCTGTTTAATTGGTATAAGTGTATAGTTGGATGGCTGATCTTAAAAGTTTGTCACTATATTACATGACTTCGCCAATTTTAGTTCGAATGGATAGAGCTGAAAGTGTAATAAAAAAAAGTGACACCCGCATGTTTTCTATCTCACGAATTAAAAAGTTGGATATATCATAATCTTGTGTGAAAAGTATACAGACACGAGAGGAGAGAGGTTGGGGTATCGCAAGGGTTCGGTGGGGCAAAAGAAACGGTGTGAAATATTTATAAAACCGCGAAAGTCGGTATGAGTAATATCTGAGAATAGAATAAAATAATCCCACGGATTGAAAAAGCAAACTGGTTCGCGGGAGTGTGACGGACGTACGAGCGGAAGTCGCGGTCCGTTATACGGTTATATACAATGTTGCCGAGATCGGAGAGCACGAGACGGACAGTCGTATAACCGGAGAAACTGTATATTATATGCAGAATGTGTACATACATACATACATCTCTTGTATCTGCGGCGCGCGACCAGAATCGGAATGGGCTTATGTCTCATGCGTAAGCACGCGAGATACGCCCTTCCGGTTCCGGTCCCAAGATTTATATCGCAAAGGACACGAGCTTCTGAGCGAGCGATATGAGAAAAAAAAAAAAAAAAAAAAAAAAAAAAATGTGTTTCACGAGCCGGTAAGCGTCGAGAGAGCGTAGGTATAAACCGAGCGACAAGATCCCAAGTCTCGGTACATATAAGGACCCGCGGACACCTACACGAAAACGGGGCGCGAACTCTCGGCGTACGTTAGACCTTATGCTTGCCGTACACCCACATACGTACATACGCTCGTCCGGGTACGAGACGACGAACGGCGACGAGAGAAAACACGCCCGGCCGACACTCAGACAGCTCTCCGTCTCTTTTTACACTACCAGTCGACTTCCTCTCGTGGATCACGCTGAATTCATGAATGGAACTGTGTGGGTATCAATGGGGCAGGCCCGACGACCCACGTTCGCTGTACGCGGCCCCAGCGTACACGCTCACCGAGCCTCCACGGCTGTCAATCCTTTCTTTCGGTCTTTGCGAAACGGCGTATCGTAACTGCGATTGTCGCGGATTAACAGCCATGGAATCTTGAAGAAAAAAAAAAAAATCGTAAAGATAAGATAATAAAACATTTATTATCCTGATGTGTTGAACACAATGACAGCCAAAAAATGGATAAAAATAGTCCATCTTGCCCCGCTGTCTGTACATGTGCATGGTAATAATTGTTCCCATCCCTGTAAGAACTACCCAATGGGTAGTTCTTACAGGGATGGGGTTTTTATTATATTTTAGTTATTTTTATTATAACTCAGCATATCTGCGTCGGAATTTGAACAAGCCCTTATTAAGTTATAAACAAATGGGTGGAGGAAGTAAAAAAAAAGGTTAAAAAAAAACTGGTATTGAAAGAGGAAAAATGTTATCGTATACCGATAAAAAGGTTTGGTAATATCAACTAAGCTGCGGTTGCGGGTGGCGAAGGAAATATTTGGATCGATTGAAAGAAATATTTTGTTGATTGAACGAATATTTAGTTGTGTGACCGAATATTTAGTTGTGTGACCGAATATTTAGTTGAATCGACTGTTCTGTTGTTGATTGTAAAAAACATTTTGTTCAATCGACCAAATATTTCCTTCGCCAGCCGCAACCGCAGCTTAGTTGATATTACCAAACCTTTTTATCGGTGTACAGCAATGTTATCGCGGCACTGTTTTATCGGTGAGAAGAAACCGGAGAATGTCTCTCGTCGCTTCACTGGGCACGGGGACGTTACCAGGAATTGTACTGGGCGGTCTTTCGAAAAATTCTCACGTTGGAAAACGTGACGGTTTCGTTTCGCCTTTTTTTTCCCTCCATGCGCCGTATCTGTACGGTCTTTTTTTTCCTTTATTTTTTCTCTCATGTGGGCCGACCGACAGTGCGGGAGAGTTCGGTGTGTCTGTGCCCCGCCAACAGGCTATTTATCATAGTCAAGAAGGAGCGAACGTCATTCTTTGGGAACGACGTGGCGATGCCCTATGGGATCCCGTATTGGAGCCGCAGCGAGGAGGGCGAGCGTTGATCCCGAGAAGGAGGACGACCACGGGAAGAGATAAGCCTTGGAGCGAAAGAGAGGTAATGGAGAAGTTAAAAAAAAAAAAAAAGTAAAAGTTATACAGTCGTGAAGAAGATGCAGGAGGAGAGGAGACGCCACGTGAATGGGCCATAACAATCTCCAAGACCGTCTCTCCCGCCTGTGTCAGTCTGGCTCACTCGAGGAGTTATGTCCAACAAATATTTTTTAATTGACTCCCTTTGGTAGTCAAGATATATGTATATCGGAGCTTGTCATAACAATTATTTCGTACAAGCCGTTCATCGTCGAAATAGATCCCAGATAAATCGTTCGTTGAAATTTCAATCACTGCCATTTCGGTATGAGGGATGGAGAAAGTTCGCTCCCGAAGGAAACGCCGGATCGTTTCTTGACTGGTCCTGTCACGGGTTTAAGAAGTAATTTTTTTTTTTTCAGCAATTTCTGCAAAATCGTGACAATTTTCACGTTACAAATTTAAGGTGGAGTGGGAAAAAATGAAGGTCCTCAAAGTGGGATGAAACTTTTTGTTAAATTTAATTTATGTGTCGCGAAGAATCGGCAAGAATGTCCGTTTTCCTTCGCTTTTTCGTGCGATGGCGCTGAAATATCCGAACGGGTTCCGGGCGATTGAAGGAAAAATCGCGACGAGGAAAAATTGCCAGTCGACAAATAGCGAATTTTTCTTCGCGATTTTCCTGCTCCTCTGGCTGCCCGACGAGGTATTTCACCCACGCAGGGGAGAGGTGAGAGGAGACGAGGAGAGCTACAAAAGAGACGAGAGTTACACGGTACGCGGTAGTCGCCGAGTGTCGACAATGCCACCGGAAATTGACGTTTCCATTGCATAATAGCGGACTTCCGGTTGACCGCTACACACGGCGCGATTAGGAATGAGACTTGCACAGCTCTCTCGTTGACTACAAACACACACACACACACACACATGGACACATCGGCAGACCGTGTAAAAACTATACACAGCCTCTTTCGCGTGTGCACGCCAAGTTCTCCCGCTACTCGACAAAGTGTACCTCGTCATCGTCACACTTTTCTCACATAATAGGCGGTTGTTGTCCGGCTTAAAAACTTGAATGGACCGACTCCGGCCGCTGGCGGGTCGGCATCCCGCAAATGAGAACGGAAGGAATTTACCGCAAAGGGAATTTTCGTTGAGTCATACGGTATACACGGAGAACCGAGCGCTCTTCTCTATTTCGACGTTATTATAGATCTCTGATTTATTACGTGCTAAGTGGGGGAGAATAACGATGAGGATATCTTTCCGTGGGAAACCGTACACTGTAAAAATAAATTGTAAATTTAATTTACTGGAACTTGAAGTTTGTTTACATTACCTACATTAATTGACCATTAATACACTTTTTTTGTAAAATAAAAATACCGGATATTTGATTTACAAATCTTTTGCCTGATTTACAAAAATGTGCATAAAAAAAAAAAACATTATTGTAAAATTTCACATGTGCTACGCAAAAAAGCTTAATTTTCAAACTAATTTTTTTGACAGTGTAGCACGAAGTCCTCTTATTCCACAAATATCCACAATTTATTGATAAAAACTGGAGGAGATATAAAGTAAAGAAAGTTGTTTCACTTAAATCTTCACCTAAACCTGTTTAGCTGAAGTTTGTTCTATGGGTCGAATTAACGAAGTATTTATAAAAAAAAAAAAAAAAATGGAAAAGTCATTTTTTGCTCGTTTTTGCAATTTAGCGTAGTCAACGGAAGTAGCGAATTGATGCTACCGGCCTGTGAGCGTTATTGTGCTCAGGGTCGCAGGAAGCTCCGAATCAATCGGCGAATCACGCGGTTTCTTGGTCTCTCGATCCTTCTCTTTCCCAGGCCGATCTTCGGCTCTGCTGAGACTGGTCGCGTACAAACAAATTTCTTTGACTATGGCGTGACTTCGTACAGGGTGTTACCGGTCTATTGAGAGTCGCTGTCTCGGTTAAATTGACACACAAAAGGCGACTGGCCAACGTCCGACTGTCCCTCTTACTGGCGCGCGGCCGTTTGTTCGTTCGACGGATGCATAGAACGCGTACATCACTACCGGTCTCTCCTTCATTTTTTTTTCTTTCTCTTTCCTTCTATCTCCCAACGTGCGCTCATAACAAGGAAGTTCGAACAATATGCGAGACTTGTTTTTATTTTCTTTTTCCTTTTACAACTCCGTTTCCCCGTCGCTGCGCAACGTGACGTATCTTTTCGCACTATCCACTTTCCTCGTACTTTTGTATATTTAGCAGAGTCAGCGGTAAAAGCGGCGAAAAACAAAACAACAACAACACACACACACACACGATTATACCGGAAAGTGTGTGAATGTGTGTCTGGTTGGGGCGGTGACGTTTTTTTACTCATCAATATTTAAGGATCGGTGCAGATAGGGAAGTCCGGGTCAAATACACGCCCGCTGAGTGATATGTCGAGGCGATAAATTTAATTTATATAGTAGAGATCGTGAACCTCGTCCACGCAATCGCTCGCCAATAGAGCTATAAAGATTATGTATTTACAGTATGGAACTCCTTTTACCGATTCTCATTGGCCTTTTCAATTTTCGTTCGCGTGTGCTCTTTTTTCTGGGGAGACGGGGGGGGGGGGGGGGGGGGGGAGAGAGGTGGATAGAGAACAGAGCTCTCATTGCGAGCGGGTTCTGTTCGACTCTTATCAAAGATTCAATTTATGGGATTTTACACGATTCGTCAAGTCGTCTCTACGAAACCGTTCGTAATCTTATCCTTCGTGAAGTCTATAAAATATTAAATCCCGAGGGTTCTTGTTCCTTCGCTCCGGCAGGTTTTCCCTTTATCTGGTGCCCTATCACAAGTCCATTTCTCTTCACATGAGGCTGTAAGATAAAACTATTCATGAGGAGCTTTAGTGGCGTTGAAGATGAGAAGAAAAATAGTTGTTCACCAATTGCCAAGACTTTCGGCAAAACTGATATCGGATTCGTGTTCAGCGCGAAAAACTCTATCAAGTATCTGGTCGTGTGGATTATTTTTCAATTTTGATTTTTACTAAAAAAAAATTGCAAAAATTTCATTACCCTGTTATTGCACGAAAAAACGCTTTCGCAACTCCGCAGAGTTACCTCTGAATTAAATACCTTGTGTATTTTTGCCCTAACAACCCGATGGATATCCGGGTTTTTCCGTAGTTCCATGGGAAACCGGAAATATCGTTGTTTGAAAAAAAAAATTCTAAAAAAAATGACAACAATTTGATTCTGGACCAAAATGTTGTCACGCGGCCTTCTAAGCCTGTCATCGATGCATTTTCCTCACTGATGACAAAATCCATAGCTTATCCTATTCCCACCGTACCATTTTTCGCATCAGAAGCGACCTTTTTTTAAGTTGGATTTCGATGCTGCTAGCTCCAGACTCTTAAGAATTTGCAGTATTCCTAAAAAATATGTAAAAAAACGTAAATTTTGTGGCAGCCATGTGCGCATCTATTATTTTAGGAATGGAAGAGGAATGAGAAGATCGCTCACGAGAGCACGATGTTTCCCGTTTCGAGGGCATGGACTGGCCTGTTGGCTCTTTGAGATTACGGGTTCTTTGGTTTACCTTACTCTACTACTACTTTACTTTACCTATGGCTGTTTACACACCTCTGTGTGAAGAGCCCGACGGGCGCTCTGGCCCTGCTATCCTCTGGCCAGACAGCCCGCCGCAGAGCTCGCCCTGTTGCCACAGTACACAAAGGTGTCGAGTAACCGATAGGGTGGCCCTTCACGAGATCAAAGCTCGTTACGGCTATATGGCATACTGCACGTACGGTACGTAGCCGTATAGACCACCAAGCTCATATATAGTACATGAACGGTGTGTCCACGTTGTTACATGTCACTGAAGCAGCATTGAGGGGTGTACGTTGTTACGCTTCCCCTGTCTGGACCGGATAGTGCCCGTTCACGTAAATCGGGCCAGTACCGCGTGGAGATTCTACTTTTAAAAGTGTGCACGCGTTCATTCTTCACCATACCAAACGCTCCTTTTTCATACTTTTCAACGAATATTTTACCACAGTCGATTATCGGATAGTTGTAAGATATGCGAGGATTTTAAATCGGAAGTGACGTATTTCCGGTATGACGTAACTTCCGGTCGAAAAAAATGTGATTCCCAAACCGGAAGTGACGTATTACCGATGTGCCTTCATTGTCATAACGGAGGTCAAATGTCTTTATCCCCTCTTATCGAATTTATCAGGTTGAAGAAAAAAAAAAGTCCTCCCTCTCGTGCCCGTTCTTGATTATCGCAATGGATCGGCGGATCATACGACGAACCCAGATGACATACACGTGCTGACCGAAGGTCTGCGCGGTCAATGAAAAAGCAGGAAGCAGTCGGAGAAAGACCGATCCGTCCTAGAGCTAAGGAACCGGATAGGGATCAAGCGACCCCGTGTCGTTTCGGGGCTAAGCTCTCCGACGCGTGAAGGATTCGCGACGGGCCTCGCGGAGCTTCCACCCATCGCGAGGGGTGTGCACGAGTTTAGATTCTAATCACGAATTGCTCTAGCTTTATCCAGCTTCAGCAGATGCGATTTATACGCATATACATATATATGGTGTTAGCTGTACGGCATCGGGGAATGGATAAGCAGATAGAGAAACACAGAAGGGCGGAAGAGTACGCGCGCGAGAGGGGGAGGAATTCGGAGAACTCGCAGGGTGGAAACTCGCAGCTTTACGTGATCTAAAGTGATCTATACGGGCTTCCGGGCTTTGTGGCAGCTCGGATTAGACAAGTTGGGCAGGATTACTCGGATTACATATCTCATTCGAGTTCAATGATATAAACTGTCCATGTATGCAGGGTAATAAAAATTCGTAAATTCAACGTAAAAGAAAATATCGTCGATCTATCGATCAATATCCCCCACCGTCGTACGACTCACGTTTACCAAGCTTGAAGCTGTTCGGTATAATTTCGGTTTCACGCCCCGTGATTTTAACGTCGCGCACCGACTGGATGCGTCAAGTAGCTTCGGTTGTTTTGCAGACACGGCGATACAGTGCTGACGTGCGTGAGGATGTTCCAGGCTGACGAGCTTGTTTACAGAACGCATAACATCGTGTATACGTTTACACGGGGCGCGCGGGGGGGAGCATTCATTCTTGGGACAATGGCCATTCACGGTGGTGTGGTGCTCGACGAACGGACAGACCGGCAACGCCTTCGGACATGAACGTGCAGTCGAAGGAACACGGAGGAGACACGCGGAGAGGTTTCAACTCTCCTCACGGTCATCTCATCTGCAATACCGGACCGTCACGAGCTCTGTTCGACGCGACGTGGTCGAAGTCCACAACAGCGTAAATATTTTTCGTTCGGAGAACTTGGTCGGGTTTTTCGTTTACAAAATAAAAAAAAATATACGTGTATATATATATATACATATTTAGGTATATATAGTCATGTCTGGGGGGACGTGCCGGACGCCACTAGCCTAATCGATAATACAAACAGCACTATTGAGGTAGTGTGAGCGTATAGGCTGACATCACGTAAGATTCAGAGAAAATTGCGAACACTTCTCGATGGGATACAAATCTGAAAAAATCAAGCGCGTGGAAGATGTTGAAAATATTGATTTTGCATAATAATAATTTCAAAATGTTATCAAATTTCAAAATGTTATCCGAAAAAATTCATACTTATCCGGAAAAGTTAACAAATCATTTTCATAAAAAAAAAAACTTGATTTGCCCGGTGATTCCGTGAACAATTTTTTTTTCTTTATTTTTTTATAACATTTTCAAATTATTATTATCCAAAATCAATATTTTCAACACCGCTCATATGCTTGATTTTTTTCGGATTCTTATTCCATCAAGAAGCGTTCGCAATTCTCTCACGACTCTCTCTAAATTTTACGTGGTGTCAGCCTATACGCTCATACTACGTTAACTGAGCCATGCATCGTCAATATCATCGAAAAATTAATAATAAATTTTCTCAGAAATTCACATTAATAATAATAATTATTATTATTATTCACGTATATAGTCATGTCTGGGGGGGGGGGGGGGGGGGGGGCGTGCCAGACGCCGCTAGCCTAATCGAGAATGCAAACAGCGCCATTAACCGAGCCGCGCACGCGGCACATCTTCGAAAAATGAACAATAAATTTGCTGAACAATTAATAATAATAATAGGTATTATTATTATATTGCTTCCTCATAGAGAAAGCTAAGTTTTATTATCGTTGTAATTCTGTGATGATTCCGTTCTATTTATTAGCGCACGTGTGCTTCCAAATAATAAAATTGACCGAGGGGATTCCCGTACTGCCCCACAATAGGCGCCCGTTCCGTAACATCCATCTCGCGATGAGAATTGTTCGACGAGCGCAATTGTTGAATGAGAGATTTATATCGTCTTCCGGCTGGAGGCTATTACATACTACGGTAATGGTTACCGAGACAGATAACACTTGTGTTTCGTTCCGCAGGGGCAATTTCTATCGTTGCGCAATGTTTTTGGCAGACGACCCCCCCCCCCCCCCCCCCCCCCCCCCCCCCTCGTTCGGCGAAGAAGTCTTTTCTCTCTCGGAAATTATTGCGAAAAAAAAAGAAAAGCAAAAAAGAATGATCAACAGCGGCAAGTGTAATTCAGAACAACAGATTGAAGACGCCGCCCGGGAACGGGAAACGCGTGGTTAATAATATTGTTGAGATCTCTCTTGGTTCGCTATGTCTTTCGCTTTCTTGCGGTATAAAAACCCGAGAGACGTCAATGGGCGTTTCGCATGTTTCGCATCTCCTCGCGAGAGGGATAAACGGCTACGCAGTCGTTCGCTTCGGGCAGTGTTTTTCCATGAGAGCTATTCAGGGTTCGATACAACGGGACTTCCGTAACAAACAACATTCGTCGGTGCAGAAAGAAATTCCTCTCGGATCGCTGATAACCGCACGAGAACTGAGGGAAAAAACATGTCTGATAATCCTGTAATTGCTGTGGGCTGTTGAACGATTAACGAACAAAAAAAAATAGGAAAAGAACAAAAATACATTGGTTCGAGAGGACATTGGACAAACAAGCCACTCAGAGGCGCATTGAAAGGAGTCGGGGTGTAGCGACGTATTCCATTATGTTCGAGGTATGACTCATCGTCCGCCTCCCATATTCCTGATGGGAAAACGTCGCCCACAGTCGACGATAAGTACAAGTCCGTAGCCCCCCCCCCCCCCCCCCCCTACCCCCACCCCCACCTTCAATCGTGCGAGCTGCGGAAGACGAATAATGGAGGAATACAAAGTATAAATGGCGAAGGTCGAAAGATGTGGGGAAGAATAAAAATACACGCGCACAAACGAGTCTGCCAATGGCAGGAGATAATGGATAGTTCTACGGGGGTAGTTATCGGCGCTTTGGGGGTCGGCGAATTTTTTCTGCCAATTCCGTAAGCTCGACCTCGAAGTGATGCAGATTAGATTTTATATATATATATTTATTTATTTTACCGATTTGATTCGATTGGCAACTAGTACATTTAGCTCTTTGGCGCAATTGACTCGATTGTAGTTAAACCTTGCACGTCAACGAGGCTAGCGATTATATGATTATCGCGCAGTTGCGAAGTGTCGATAGAAGCTGCACTGTCAATATAAATTGCAAATTTAATGTACTGGAATTTACTTGCATCACTTACATTAATTGAAGATTAATGTATTTATTTGTAAAATAAAAATACCAGATATTACTATAACAAATCTTTTGCCGGAAATTTATTTAAAAAATAAATATAAAATTTACTGTAAAATTGCAACGCACATGTGTTTGAAATTTCAGAAGCAATTTATATAAAGAAAAGCTTCCAACACCGATCATTAATTTTCAAACATTGTTTTAGAGTGTGCGCATTCTTAACGAGCCGGATGACGGAAGATCCCGTTGGAATTATGGGTATGAGAATCGGGAAACCCTCCCTGGTTTCCGGGAAGTCTTGCTCCGGGAATTTCTGTAACCTCGACCTCCTCGAAGCGATGCAGATTACATATTTACATATGTTTTTTTACCTACTTGATTCGATTGGAAACGAGTACATAACCCTTTGCCGAAATTGAATCGATTATAGTTAAACTTTGAGAGTCAACGAGGCTTACGACACCATCAAAGTCGCGTAGTTTCGAAGTGTCGATAGAAGCTGCGAATTCTTAACGAGCCGGAAACCGGAAGATCACGTTGGAATTATGAGTACGAGAATCGGGAGATCCTCCTTGTTTTCCGGGACGTCTTGTTCGGCGACGCTCGGCTCCGGGTCGCGGCCAAACTTAAACGCGCGCCAGTCTCGACTTCCGGTCCCCGTTCGGTCCCCCACCTCGATCGGTCGGATCAACACTCGGCATCGGGTCTTCGAGGCCCGGAGAACCCGCTGCACCCGAGCTATCCACGAGCTCGTCGCAACGATGCATTTCCATTATTGGCGAACAGCCCACCGGAAGTCGATGTTCTCGATCGGCGGCGCGTCCGCGCAAGCTCTTCTCCGCGAACGTAATACAAATACACATACAAAAAAAAAATAAAAGTAAACATTAATAACGCTTGTAATTCGTGAAAAAAAAAATTAACCCAAAATTCGTTGTAGAAAATTGAATTTGTTATTGGCGAACGGCCCACCGGAAGTCGATGTTCTCGATCGGCAGCGCGTCCGCCCGAGCTCTTCTCTGAGAGCGTAACACACACACGCACACACGAAATAATAAAATAAAAAATTAATAACGCTTGTAATTCATGAAAAAAAAGATTAAAGCAAGATTCGTTGCAGAAAATTGAATTTGTTGATTTTTCGATATCGCCGTAAGGACAAAGATTAAAATCCCCTGTTCCAATCTCAAGATAGCCCGTGTACTACATACGAGCATATAGTAAGAGGTGGAGTGAAGAATGAAAAAGAAAAGAAGAACAAAAAAAAAAGTTACGAGGTGCATGCACGCGAGCAACGCGCGCACGAAGTCGGATGCACGGATCGCGGGTACAACTTACGGAAGTCGGTCGGACGCGCGGCATCCGGCCGTACACAGTTGGCGAGAGAAAGAGGGACATAGAAGAGAGCGATGTTCTCGCAAGACGGGCACAAACTTCCATCAATCTATGCAAAATAAATAATAATATCGTATATATCGTATACATTGTATTACAATGGCCCGACTGTTTGCCGTCCGCAATATTTTTCCGTCCGACAATAACGGAGCGAAACTATCGCAGTAACGACGTACCATGTAAAAAGAAAGAAAAAAAAAAAAAAATTATGTTCCGCTGCCGCGCTGCATCCTCGACGAGGGGGACTTCTCCCCTGTACATTATATTTTTCAGCCGGTTGTAATAAAGTTGTAAATATACGTTGGTTTTTGCACGATTCTGCACGCTACGGAGAGTCACGGATTCGCATATTTCTTCGGTTAGTTCGCGCACGCGCGCGCGCGCGGGACCGCGCAATCCGGCACCGGAAGTCCGGCGCCGATGGAAATGCAAGCCAAATATCCTGAGCACGTCCGGGAGTTCGAGAGGAACGAACGAGCGAAAAAAAAAAGTAAAGAACGACGTTCAGCAGAGTCGAGTGGAGAAGTAGCGGCAAAGGGGGAGAGAAGATATAGAATACAAAATAAGAGGAATACGAGTAAGAGAAGTAATCCGGTGTGCATTATCGAGGCATGAGTCAGCGGGACATGCAGATTTTTTCGCCCCCCCCCCCCCCCCCCTTTTGTCGCCCGATTGTAAACCACGCGCGTATATATATCCACTCATCCGCAACGTGCTGCAAGATTTAGTGGGGGGAGAGGGAGAGAGTGTGTTCCTTTGGTGACGAGAGTAGCTCATATTAGTTATCTGTATATAGGTGTTCCAGTTTGCGAGTTTACGAGGACGAGCGTATACCGGAGCGGAGAGGGAGCAAGACACGTCGCAATGTGTTATTGCGTTCCACATTGCGCCCCGAGGGCCTCTCTTCATCTCTATCTCTCATAATACCGACGCATTTTTATTATTTTTATTTTTTATTCTCCCGTCTCGCGGTGTATGTGCGCGGATAAATATAGAAACGAATGGCAAACTGCTCGGGATCCATTATAAGGCACTTGTAAACAAATTAAATTATATTTAGCTCCCGATGAAGGTATGTCGTGTATGAGAGTTGCTGACGATGAGAAATCGTTGTAAACAGAAACTTTGAGCTATATACGATTTTTTGTTCGTTTGTAAATGTTTACGAGTATTATTTTTTTTACGGTGTTCAAGGAGAACAAGTGGACGCAACGGCGTTTCGCATGCATCATGCTATGTAGTATTATCTAAATTTAAATCAAAATATCCTTAGAATATTTATATTTAAAAAAAGATATCTACTTAATAATAAAGTACAAGCCTACTGGACGCTCTCAAAGACACTCTCATGGGGTCCTCACATAGACGTCATACCGGAAATACGTCGCTTCCAGTTTGAAAATCTCATTTTTCCGTAAATTTCCGTTTTCTAAGTTCCACAGTCCATAGTTAGCGAGGACGCGAAGCGCCCGAGCCACAAGAGCCTAAATAAAATAAAATAAGTAAACGCATATAAAAATTTCAAAAATCATACTATCTATTATTGTCTCTGTGCGGAGCATACACAGTAAAAAAATATTCTCGTAAAATCGGTATTCCAAGTCTCGTAAAAATAATTTTGTTAAATAAGTGTCAAACTCGTTTCGTTCAGGTTTGAATATTACAAACCTGCCCGTTTATTTCTCGTGCAATAAAGAATTTTAGTTTGTACTTTTTTTTGTAAAACTGAAAAATTAACAAATAAAAAACTGTGGACGTTTGTGTTGTAAAAAGTACAAACTAAAAAGTACAAAAAGCCGAGAACCAGAAGGCCCTGACCCGTGCGCTTTAACACGGGCCTTATGGGCTTCCGATTCTGAGCGATCGACGCGAGCGACCAGACGAACTTCTCTTCGGGCAACGAGACTCCGCCGGGAGTATACAATTTTCTTGCCTAGGGCAGGTGCCCCGGGGCTATCGAGTCAGAAGCGAGCGGACGATCGGCACACGTACAATGTCCGATGCACACCGTAACGCACGTTGCACCATCGCTCGTACCCGACAAAACAAAGTCGCGCTATTTTTCTCGCGCATCCGTGACACAGTCTGCAGTCCGCGTTGCATCGCACGCTTGCTAGGCTGCGCTCTATGCCGCGGTGCAGTCGGCGGCTGCAGCGGCGCGCTGCACTTTCACTAGTGCAGCGTCCCAGTTTGCAACAAACGAGCATAAGCCGTGAAACTCATTCAGGTATACCTGCACATTACACGCTCGTACGTAGTATCCTCGCGCGGTTTAAACGTAAAAAAAATACCCGCTCGCCCGTTCTGTGTGTGTGCTTACCTCTCGTTTCTCGGCTTCTTTATCTCCCCCCCCCCCCCCCCCCTTCGCTCTCCCGTACCCGCCTATTATCATCGGCGCGAGGATATTTTTAGCGCGAAAACTCACGCTCGGAAGTTTCTTGTACGGGAACGCCGCGAGAGAGAGTGACTCTCGGACGCTTAGTCGAACAACAATTTATTCCAAACACGGCTCGTATGCCATCAAGCGGAGATTTTTATTTTTTATTTCTTTAAATAACAACTGCGGACAACGGCATTGTATTTTGCACGTATTATTAGAATAGCGAGAGAGTTTGCGCTCCGAACACCTATGCGTATATCTCGCTCCTTCCTCCACGTTCAGTTGATACTTCTATACCGTACCCTCGCGCGGCGCGGCAACCCGGATGTTATTTATAAACGTCTGCGCACCGAACGGGCCAGACCCGGTTTAACGCGGCGTCAACCGGTACACTTAGGTGTGCTCAAAGTGTTAACGCGCGAAGGTTTATACGTATACACACATGCGTGGCCGCTAGCAACTCGCGTTTACCTTCGTTCCAGTTACTCCCCGGACTTTGTGTCACGGACGACCCTTTCCTTTACCGCGATCGATCCGGGCCATTCTTATGTCTGTATTATTCTTCCGAGTATTAGTCTTGTTTTATTTTATTTTTTTATAATTTTTATAATAACATTCTTTTTTTACGTTTACTTTAGACTTTGTGGCAGAAGTTACGATATTTGGTCGAATAATAATTGAATTTATAAAGTATAATTATTCCAAGTGACCGAAGATAAGACAATCATCATTTTTTTTTATGTATTTTTTTTTATTTACTTTATATTATTCATGGAGGACGGTTTGAAGTTTTTTCGTGAAAATTCGAGAGCGCGTCGCGTGTACCTTCGTTCCAGGTACTTTCTGGACTTTATGTCACGGACGACCCTTTCCTTTGACGCGATCGATCCGGGCCATTCTTATGTCTGTATTATTCTTCCGAGTATTAGTCTTGTTTTATTTTATTTTTTTATAATTTTTATAATACCATTTTTTTTGTTACAATTACTTTAGTCTTTATGGAAGAAGTTACGATAGTTGTTCGTGATAATTTCGAATAACCGCGTGATCCGGTGAATTTATAAACCAAAATTATTCCACATGAGCGTAGATAAGGCAATCATCTTTTTTATATATATTTATTTACTTTATTATTCATGGAGGACGGTTTAATGTTTTTTCGTGAAAATTTGGAAGCACATCGCGTGTACCTTTGTTCCAGGAATCTTTCCGGACTTGGTGTCACGGACGATCCTTTCCTTTACCGCCATCGATCCGGGCCATTCTTATGTTCGCACTATTATTCCGAGTATTATTTTTAATATTATTTTTAATTGTATTTTAAAAAACAATGTATATAATTATATATTTTGTCACATTTGCTTTAGTCTTCATGGAAGAAATTACGATATTTGTTCGTGAACATTTCGGATAACTGCGTGATCCAGTGAATTTATGTAGCAAAATTAATGCAAACAACCGTAGATAAGTAAATTGAAATTTTTTATATAAGTTTTTTCTTTATTTATTTTATTATTCATGGAGGATCGCGCGACCCGGTACATTGATCAGGCGTATAAACATAGACCTCTTGGAAATTGCCGAAAGGACCGAAGACTCGACGGCCCGTCTCGGAGACTCCGGCTCCGGTGTCTTATGCAATTTGTTGTCGTGCCCGAGAGTTCGCGACTTACACACGCTATGGCTGTGTCACTACACACGTTCGTTGCCTGCCGTTGTCGAGGAGACAGCCGCTTCGACACCTTGACCCGTTTGCGACTAGCCGCGCGCGCTGGTAGTGGATACACACCGGTAACAATGCGCTCCTCGGAACCTCGGGGGCTTCGAGAGACCGGAGATCGAGCACTCCGGTTTGCGCATCGCATCGGCCAAGTGGTATTCTTCGACTTTGGATGACGACATTGGACAGAAATGCGCTGGGTATCTCGCAATAATAATCTCGCACTCGTAATTCGAACGGTTACGCCGATCCGGTGAAAAATCGTAGCGGTCGGTAACGTAGATCGAATTATCGAGAATATTTTTTTGCTACGCATACATGAGAAGTGCTACTTATTGTGCCTGCCGAGGATGCCGTAAATGGCGCTTTATAGCAGGGCGTACTATAACGACACAGCGCATGCGTACATCGATCCGATTTTACTTCTCGCACGCTTCTGCAGTAGTTTACACACGGACATTAACTTCTCGCACGCTTCTGCAGTAGTTTACACACGCACATTTATTTCTCGCACGCTTCTGCCGTACTGTTCGTACGGCGAGTACTATATTACAATAGTTTGGTTGAAGTACTAGAAGTCCGGAAGTCACAAAATCTATCGTATCGGAGCGACAGAAACTCAATGATAATTAGAAATAAAAAAAATAAAAAGTTGAAAATTGACATTTTTATATCGCTTCTTCGTAAAAGTTGAAAATTACAATTATAATATCGCTTCTTCATAAAAGTTGAAATTTGAAATTTTGATATTGTTTTCTCAAAATGTTCCTTGCAAATACATTTAAAGAGTCAGCCTTGGGGAAAACTCTTCGGTACTGCATAGTACATACCTCAAGTACTATCTATGAATTATTTTAGAATTTTGTCGGCATGCTACTGGCCAGCCCGGATCTCTATGTGAGCGAACAAACTCGTTTAGAGCCTTAAGGCCCTTTAAAAATACATTTAAAGAGTCAGCCTTGGGGAAAACTCTTCGGTACTGCATAGTACATACCTCAAGTAGTAGCTATGAATTATTTCAGAATTTTCTCGGCATGCTACCGGCCAGCCCGGATCTCTATGCGAGCGAACAAACTCGTTTAGAGCCTTAAGGCCCTTTAAAAATACATTTAAAGAGTCAGCCTTGGGGAAAACTCTTCGGTACTGCATAGTACATACCTCAAGTAGTAGCTATGAATTATTTCAGAATTTTCTCGGCATGCTACCGGCCAGCCCGGATCTCTATGCGAGCGAACAAACTCGTTTAGAGCCTTAAGGCCCTTTAAAAATACATTTAAAGAGTCAGCCTTGGGGAAAACTCTTCGGTACTGCATAGTACATACCTCAAGTAGTAGCTATGAATTATTTCAGAATTTTCTCGGCATGCTACCGGCCAGCCCGGATCTCTATGCGAGCGAACAAACTCGTTTAGAGCCTTAAGGCCCTTTAAAAATACATTTAAAGAGTCAGCCTTGGGGAAAACTCTTCGGTACTGCATAGTACATACCTCAAGTAGTAGCTATGAATTATTTCAAAATTTTCTCGGCATGCTACCGGCCGGCCCGGATCTCTATGCGAACGAACAAACTCGTTTAGAGCCTTAAGGCCCTTTAAAAATACATTTAAAGAGTCAGCTTTGGTGAAAACTCTTCGGTACTGCATAGTACATACCTCAAGTAGTATCTATGAATTATTTCAAAATTTTCTCGGCATGCTACCGGCCGGCCCGGATCTCTATGCGAACGAACAAACTCGTTTAGAGCCTTAAGGCCCTTTAAAAAAAGCTTCGCAAATAAAGGAACATTATGAGAAGGCCATATGAAAATTTCAATTTGCAGCTTTTATGAGAAAGCCACATGAAAATTTAATTTTCAACTTGTTTTAACGTCAACGTCGCCTTTGCCTTTTATGCAAAACGACTGGCCGATTCAGGTTCAGCGCGAAAAAATACACCGATGTCTTCGTTTTGTTAGATCCGTGTACCTACTTCAATTAACGAAAATACAGGGTTTTGGAAAAATATTTTTTTTTTATTATTAAGTCAATTATCCAATATTCACCGTTTTGTGGCCACACGTCTAATGTATTTTTCCCCCACCGATGACGAGTCTCCGAATTATTGTACTCCTAGGGCGACACTTGATACATGAACTCGCGTCGGACAAAAAATACAACTTTGTTAAAAAAACAAAAAAATGCAAAATCTCATAAAACTGAAACGATTAGAACAATTTTCGCCAAATTTAATACCAAACATTGTACAGTATTAGTCCATTCCCGTTTCAAATTCAAGATCGATACCTCCAAGTTTACTCAAATTAGACCATTTTTAGTCATTTTTCAAAAAACTCAAAAAACTCAAAATCCCATGTAATCTTACCACTTTGATGGATTTTGACCAAGTTCAATACCAAAGGTCTTTGGTCAAAATAGTATATTTATGTGTAGTTTTAGGACGATTGCTCCAAATTTACGCAAGCTAGAGCTACGCCAGAGAATTTCCAAAAAATTGAAAATCGCATAAAATCTCCATTTGGGCCTCCACGTTCACAAAAATAGCACTGAACGAAGCGACGTGATCGCTCTCCTAGTGTACCAAATTTCAACTCGCTGTCTCAAGCCATTTCAGAGTTATAGTCATTTTCAACGATGCAACTCTGTCACATACACACACACATACATCCGGACGCCAGCTAAAAATCATATTTCTCGACGTTTTAGACTATTTTAAGTATTCTGACATTAAAATCTCAATTTTTTTTTTTTTTTACGAAAACAAAGCTTCCTCTACGAGGAAGCAAAAATGTATCTACGAATTGTATTTCGTCAATTTTGCAAAACAATAAAAAAAATTTGTTACAGATTTAAGATTTCTCGGAGTATCAATAAACCATGTCTCAGTCCAATAGAACAGACCTACTACTACGACCTGCGACCTACTATTTCATTAATTTTAGTAAAATATTTGACTCGCTGTTATTACAAAAAGAAAGAAAAGAAAAAAAAACATAACTCAGGGGGACGGGATCGTGGAACCCTCCGACAAAGTCCCGACGTTTATTACATTCGTTTGAAGCCGTAAAGTACGAGGAATTGATTGGCGGCGTTTGAACCCCCCAAAAAGTTTCGTATAAAATATGTATATACGGCGGGTCGTTCCTTTTATTCTTATATTTATTTTATTTTTTTTCTCTTCCTTCTCGTCCACGCTGTATTTGCATGTATATACACGGTGAGACACGTGGCACAGTTTTCACGGCACGTACGCCCATACCGTAATTTGCATTTAGTGCGCGGGCCAACGCACACGGTCACGCACCTCGCCGTCGGGGAGCGGGGAAACGCGTACGCGGTAACGTCGCAGAGTTCCCCAATGTGTACGTGTGAGTTTGAAGCTCGTTCAGTTCCTCCCTCGGGGGCTTCCTCCGACGATATTCTAATATCCACCAGCACTACCGGCCCTCCACAAATATATATACATAAATCGACATTTAAGAATCAAAATATCGTATCCCGTGTGCTTTACCATAGCCGGAACGCCCTTTTGATTCTCATTCGCCGACACATATGCATATACAATATGCATGTATATGTATACGAAACTCTGGTTTCGTTTCGTCGATGGCGCCAGGAAAGATAGGATTATACGTATCTCTTATGTACTGGTGCTTATATAACATGTCGTATGTACGAGCACTATCACTGAGTGTCCGCATTGCGAGTTGGGCTATCGTCCAGTGCCAGGACGTGCTAGGCGACGAGAGAGATAAATATCGAAGAGCACGGGAGAGCATCAGACCGCAACAAAAGCAGAGAGTCACACTGGCGCTTGTGTGTGTTTGCGCGTGTGTGTAGGTGTGTTATACTTTGCAGCTTCAATCGTCCGTCGGAGTTTCTCGTGTCACCCACAGAGAGATAGAGGAAGAGCGTTTGCAACGAGAGATTCACCTCGGTGCAGATGTGGTCCATCTTCCCCCCTCGGCGAATTGAGTGTTTGAGTGGCGTCCAAATGATGAAATTACGCGAAACATAACAACATCCTTGTGGGGTGCCACAGTCTGTGCAACGATTGTACAGCCGTGATTTATCGTTACTGTGTATGTATGTATAAAATATATGCATCGGGGAATAAAGTGGCGACGATTTGCCGCGTGTGAGTCGTTAATAGCGCGACATGCGCAGTACATGCGCAGTCTGAAGTATTGTTGACGATTTGTTGGTTGAAGGATTCAACGTCGCACCACGCCGAATATGGTAGATGCAAGGCAGGTCGGGATGAAGAGCGGATATTTTTTATTTTTTATTTTTCGAGAAAATTATTGCTCTTGGTTTTTGGCTTGAATTAGGGTTGAAAAGTGGTGAATTACGGACCGCTAATTAGGTGGGCTACATTCACCACTTTTACCCTTTTACCTTTTTAGGAGATAACAACAGGCGTTACGTACCGGGGCAAATAATCGTGTATGGCATAACGCTACCTCGACAATTCAAAGGAGAGAGGGGCGGGTAGATGAGAATTTGCTTCGAAGATATGCAATCCTTCTTACCGTCGCTAGAAGGTGGCGAGGCCACCAAGCGCACCGACCGGCTGTCCGTTGCCGTCGACTGTTCCGGACTCATGGACGTAATACAATTAGATAAAGAGCTCCATCCAACAACAAGAGACACGCTCCGATGCAAACAGAACCGAGAGAAAAAAAAAAAACCAACTCGGGAGCACGGTTATTAAATATTGATCGGCGAACGACAAGGGGGTAGAATAAACAGTGCAACGAAGATGACAGTGTGCAAAAATAAAACAATAAAAAAAGAAAAATTGCACAATAGTTCAAATAAAACCGCGATATGTTTTGAAGCTATCGAAACTTTAGTTTCGTCGTTGCTAAAGTTTTATACGTATTCCGTGATATCGGAGGCGAGATTATGGTAGAACGATGTATTCGTTCCGAAGGGAAGGAGGCACGATCTCCCGGATGCAATGGGGAGAGGGGTAGACAAAATGGGGCAAAATGGATACATTCGCGATAATATCTTTTTATATGTCGAGTGAAAACAAAATGATATAAATGGTCCGTTTTGCCCCGGGGCTTCTTTTACAGGTCGAGCGGACTGTAGGGGGTCCGATGACGTCAGTGGTAGAAGCTCTCGCTTCGCCTGTTGTTTAATTGGACCTCTCCTCGATGCTAATGGATATGGCGCGAAGGCACCACCGTGTCTTTCAATGCATTAAACGGCTCGAACTTCTCTCCCGCCGCTGGAAATGCATTTTTTATTTTATTTTTCTTCGTTATATTTTTTAAATTTGATCCGAAGCGGCTTTTGCTCCGGGGGTTGGTTCGCTCGGCCCGAGGACACGCCGTTACTGGATCTATCCGACCGATAGGAAACTGTACAGTACTCGCCGAGGATCGCCACTGAATAAGCCGAAGCTGAGCTGGGTACACAGAGAGAGAGTGAGGGGAGCGCGGACGGAGAACGAAATAACGATTCCTCGGCTATAGCCCGAAGAGAGTGAGAGCCTCTTCGATGGAAATTTCAGGTCGCTCGGGCCAAAGCAAATTGAATGGAAGAGAGAAGTGGAGAGAAGTGCCGAGAAGGAAGGGAAGGAATTCGATGGGAGAGGATGAGGAAACGTTGTGCCGCTGCCGAGCTATGGCTTCGAGGATATGCGGGGGGGGGGGGGGGGGGGGGGGGGGGGGTAGGAGCTGCGAAAAAGGATAAAAATCAACGAAATGAAACGAAACGAAACGGACTCGGGGCTGATTTATTCTTTGGATGTACCCCGAGGCTTTGCTTATAACGTTCGCCGCCCCCCCCCCCCCCCCCCCCCCCACCCATCTCCTTCGTCACCGCGCGCTCCTCTTTCTCTTTGTGAATCCTTGTATTCCCGAAGATCTCTCCGCCGCGGAAATCCTTTCGTTCCGATCTGTCCCCCCTCACCCCTTTCGAAGTAATCCGAGTGGATTTGCAATAAAAATAAAATATATTATATGTTTGTAAAGCGAGCTGCAGAATTGTTTTTTATTGAAGAATAATTGAAGCGGCGCGAGGGTATAATTGGCGGGAAATTAAAAAAATCCGGATGGGCTCGACATAATGATCTCGGTAACTGTGTCCAATCTCGACGATGTGTGCGATGCAAGGTAGGTGTGTATGAAACGAAAATTAAAAATATAAAATGTTCATACAGAGCGTACGTAATTTTTATTTTAATTGAGAAAGAACATAAGCAGCGCGGTAATAATTGGCGGGAAATTTTAAAAAATTTGGGACGCGCCCGACATAAAGGTGTCTCGGCAATTGTCTCCGATCTCGATTATGTGCGCAATGTGCGGTCGCAAACAACGTTAAAAATGTACAATGTTTGCGCATGGTGTACGTAATTTTTATTTCAATTGAGAAAGAACGAAAGCAGCGCAGGAATAATTGGCGGGAAAATTAAAACAATTTGAGACACGCCCGACATAAAGGTGTGTCGGTAATTGTCGCCAACCCCGATTATGTGCGCAATGTGAGGTTGGCTTTGCAAAGAACGTTGAAGTTTAACGTCAACCGGGCTTGCGGAAAGCATCGCTATTCATATGGAAGATATACGACAGCCGAGGTATTGCCTTGGTTCTGAATCACTCTGTACAGCTGCACGAGGAGGGAGCGAGGACGAAAGGATCCTCCGCGAGGAAATTCATCGAATATTACTCTATCCCGAAAACTCGTTGGAATTTAATTAACGGTAGAGGAAGGGGGCGGGGGTTTACGCGAGCTGCAGGGAGCGGGTGCAACCGAGCCCTTGCGATGTCTCGAGAGGGGTCTATTAATTTGCACAAAGTGGATAACGAGCGCCCGCGCGACTCGTGCGACCCGCAGCTGCTTTCTCTCGCTCTCCGTCTCTCTGCCTATCTGTCCTCTGACTCCGTGCGTACATTCGTCTGTCACCCTTCAGCGCTTTTTCGACTTCTCGCGATTTATATACACGCACACGCACCCGGGAGATCTACGTATTTTTCATCCGGTCATTAACCCTTTACTTTAAATCGAGATGATAAAAAAGCCATTTAAAAAAATGGAGATCATAAAAGATAATAACCGTAAATTCAAGAACATCAATCAATAGTATTGGGAAGGATTAAGGCTTCAAATGTTTTAACTTACATTTTTTTTTAAATGATCTTACCTATACGTCATGTTTACTTTCCAGAATTTTTGGATACAAGTTGTGAAGATATAAAAAAAAAAGATGATTTAAGATTTTTTTTTATGGGTGTACCGTTTTATGTAAATGTTATTCCATGACGCAGATACGTAATCCGTTATGACACGAATGTTTTCGATCAATTTTCGAGGGAGCTGTCCACATAGACAAAACAGCCATGCTTACGGAATAATATGAGAAGGATGTATATGACATCGGCAAGGCGCGTGTGCAACCTTGGGCTGCACGTTGCAAACGCCTGCGTAGGATAATACGCGAGCAAGTATAATCGAAGCTCAGTATTGTAACTTGTATGCGAGGAAATCCTCTGCTCGATGGAGTGTTGATCGGCGCTATGGGATACACGGATGAGCCACGTGTAACGTGTAAGGTCCCGACCTAGAAAGCGTCAGCGAGCCACGCAGAAAAGATGTGCCACGTGCCGTGGGACATGGCCTGGGCTCGGCTTACCTGGGCAATCCAGCTCATCGATTTACTACGGATCATACGAGAAAGTATGGCAGTCGGAAACTATTCGCAAAGATCCCTGAACCCTTCCGATAAATGTATTAGAAAAAAAGACACCGTCCTAAAATTCGATGTCCCGATTAAAAAGGCCCCGTATACCGACGACAAATTAACCCTTTAATGCCCAAACATATTCGACATATCTTATCTTCGAACTATTTTCTTAAATGTTGATTCAACAATGTTGGAAAAATTTTACTGATATTAACGCATAATGCAGTAAGTTTTTCGAATATAATTTCATTATTAAATATTTTAACATTTTAGTAAAATAATTGAAACAGTGAATCTTTCAAAAGGGACATTTTTCTTTAACATTTCAATTTAGGAAAGTGATGAGCAGTTGAGAATTTTTTTTTTCACCGGGGCAAGGTTTCTTCAAGGGGTTTTCAAGGGTTTGAGACCCGGAGTGTCCGTCAAAATGTGTCAGGGTTTTATGAGGCGGGAAGAAGTAAGATAAAATAAAATAAAAAATATGGTAACGGAGTACGCACTCGCCCATGGAGTACGTAATAGTCAAAGCGTATCTCGTGTTCCGCCACGTGTGTAGGGTAGATCGATCGTCCTTGGTCTCCAAATCTACTACAAAGCGGGGAGGTGGAAAAAGTAGCTTATGTCGGGACCGGAGGGAATGAGAGGCGAGGAGGATTTCGCCAGATAGAAGTTATCGTGCAAGCTCACTCGGCATATTAATAGAATCGAACTGAAACGCTCGGAACGCAATGTCGACGCTACCGGACATTGTGTGATCCAGCTCATTGTATTCTGTATTGTACGAATGTTTTTCATCAGGTACTTAAACACCCGCTCTTTCATTGAGCACCATGGAAATCCCCACGAAGAGCAGTCGTCGGGCGACCAATTAATTTACAAACAATAATTATTTAATTTGCAATCTTACCTTCGAATATTATTTGAAGAGCACGAATCTGCCTCTGGTCCGCTCCAAATACATTTGTGATGTGTTACGAACGTTATTTTCACCACTTTCTTGGGTTCCTTAATTTACACGTTACTGTTACCGGCTGCATTTGAAATATATTCCAGTGAAAAATACAAAATTGTCTCTGTAACGTCATCAGCGACGTTTGAAAATGTTAATTTTCGATCGGAAGTGACGTATATAAGGTATGACGTCACTTTCGGTGGAAAAATAATTTTTCCTGACCGGAAGTGACGTCAAAGCGAAATTTTTCGAATATTTCTGAGTGACGTAATTTCCAGTATAAAAATGAGATTTCCAAATCGAAAATGACGTCACAGAGAATATTTTTTTCTTTAGAATCTATTTCGAATGCAGCCAGTGATGGAAACTTATGAATTTAAGGAACCCGGGAAGGTGGGTAAAGTAACATGTGTTATACGTCTCAAATGTATTTGGAATTCATATCGAATGTAGCTAGCGACAGAAATGGATGAATTAGGGAAGGAATTACACGATTTCAAAAGTTGAAAAGATCTAGCGATGAGCGTAGAATAAAATTATTATACTAGATTCTAATATTTCTGTCTACTTCATTTGCAATTGCTTGTACATTTTTACTTTCTTTTCCGTTTTTTTGATAATTTTTCACCATTTTTTAAAATAGATTTTTCGGAACATGACCGGTTCGATATGGACTTTTGGTGCAAGGCAGCCAGTGCGGAGCCAGCGCCGTTTTTCCAGTTACGGCAGAATCCCACTAGGGAATCTTCGAAGCCCCCCTTGAAACGGTATTTATATGCAGGATATCAAGTTAATTATCTCTACGGGCTAGAGCCTCTTTCCCGAGAGGCCAGTGCAATTCTGTAGGCAGATGATAGAAGCCGAAGCTACGCGGAGGAACAGCTCTCAGGTGCTTGTGTGTCGAAGCTGTTAGAGTTAACACAGGTACGTGAAAAAAAAAGAGAGAAAGCACAAGGGAACTAGGAAGCTTTGTAAAACTACTCTTCATTTTTTTTTTTCCAACAATCTCCGTCCCGTCTCAAGGAACAAGGGCCCTTTAACAACGTCTATTGAAAGACCGTTTAGTCGTTTTCATAGGCTTTCAGGAAGCTTGCTATACCAGGCATATTGACACAGCTGACGTCACTCGGTCCCCATAAAAAAAAACAACGTGTATACCGAGAACATCGACTGTACTATGTTATTTAGGCTGTGAATACTGTCTTCAATTCTACGGGTGTATGTTGAGGAGATAAAAGGTAATGAGCGTACTTGCAATTGGTTAGTAATATTTATACTGTGCACATTGATATTTCGTACAGTATTCTCGACTAGGCGCAGTCTCGAATTACCCTTCACAGTATTATTATAAATCGGGTTTCTCTTTTTTTTCGAGCTGTTTAAGAAGCAATTGTTATGACCTTCTTCCAATGGCTTTTTTTGTCATTGCCTCCGGGGGATTTTGGAAAAGTTTAGAAACATACGTACCGTTAATATGATTAAGCTTGTCAAAATCCGTTTGGATTTATCCTTGTTATTTTAGCAATAAGCCGTGAAGGCGAGACAAATAGGTGTAAAATACGTCGATGAGAGTTGCTCGCGCGGTTTATAATTTTTTAAAATGAAAATTGCCTAATAAAATCCAGCAGCAGCAGCGGCACGAAACCGGATGTTCGTTCGACAGACGACGGGCGTCGAGTAAAACTGTGTGAGACGAGGCTGCTCTCTTTGCCCACAGTTCCTTCGCACGGCTACCCTTTCGTCTTTTCACTCATCACTTGCCGCGGCGGAGATGTATGCCGTCTTACCTGGTGATCCCTTAAAACCCGAGAGCACACTGCGACGAAGAGGCCTACCCGTGCTTCCTCCCGAAGAGATTGAAATAAAAAATTGTCCACGTGTTGGTTTAATTCTGAAGGGCATATTAATTTTTATATGAGTACGTGCGAGCTTCCTCAATGTGAGCTCTCTTGTTTCAACAACTCGGTCAAATTAGGTGGACAAACGATTCTACGTCGAGAGCAGCAGCGCAGCCTCTTATAAATCCTTAACATATATTTTCTCAATACCGAACCAGTAAACCGTCAGGAGGGGCAGCGCAGCCTTTTATAAATTCTTAATCTATTTTTTTTTCATCACCGAACTGGTAAATCGCATTAATGAATTTTGCATTAGCGAGCACTTTTCACCCCCACTGTTTATAGAGCTGTAAAAATAATTTTTAAAAAAGACCGGAGTAATAATTATTACATTGTGAAAGTAAATTTTTGTTTTTAAGTGTAAAAATATGATACCTTTTTTTCAAATAACGTAATGCAACTTAAATTGGCTGAAAGCCTGGAAATCCGTGGGGCTCGCCATGCTCAAGGGGACAAGGTGTTTTCTGTGACTGCGCAGTGGCGCGGTTCAGCGAGCTACGGTATTAATGTTATACCAATTTACCGTGAGGGTTATAATTGCCGTAGTAATTATCGCATCGCTAATTGACAACAACTTCCTCGAGATCCGCTCCGGTGAATTTACGTTGAGTGACGCGGGTAGTGAGAGGGGGAGTGGGGGGGGGGGGGGGCAGAAGGGTAGACTGACGCGTACAATATATTCCGGTGTACAAACGCTGATATAGCCGTTGAATCGAGCACATCGTCGCGCTCTCCCAACCGAATACCGTTTCGCTCGTCGATTGTCATAATTTAATTCGAATACACGAATGGCTATTCGGCCTCGTCGAACGGGATCGGCCTATCCGTATTTATTTTAGTCCGCCTCGTTCTATTCCACCCCGAAAACGTTTTCGCTCCTCGCTATTTATCGCATCGCGATCGTACCGAAAATAAACTGTTAATTGGATTTCATTGTTAAACGAACGTAGCCGACTCCACGGTTGGACTTTCAACGTCATGATTGGTATTTAGCACATTCTATTGGCGGAATTTCAGCGCGTCGCAACGGCAACCACGTTAATTGCTCCACCTCGTTTTGACTTTGTTGAACGGGGAAACGAAATAAACATATTTGCACGATGACGCGTGTCACGTTGGCACGTCACAAACATTTCTTCTCAATGAATCCACGATGTTTCTTTTTAATAATATAATAATTTCATACCACTTCGCATATTATAATTTCATAAGTTTTCATAGGCTTAGTTGAATAGAATTTTATTTTCATTTATTTTTAATTAATACAATAATTTCTTGATTTAATAAAACGATTTTTTTATTGTAAAATTACTAGGAAAGATGAGAAATTAAAATCGTCGACCTTTGTCAACAAAAAAATGTATGCTGAAGGCACGAATCTTTCTTACTGTCGAGTTAACAAGATCCTACGCCAATCTTTTTATGTTTCGAGTTTTTAAAAAATATTCTGATCCCCGCAGTTATTGAAGTATCGCCTCGTTTTCCATTTCTTCAAAAAGTTATTGACCGCGACAATTTTATAGTCTACCTACGGCTGATTATTAATCTTGCCTCTTCGCTTTTTTTCGCCCCCCTCGTCCTCGCATCCGCCCTATTATACTTCACTACCTCGAGCGCATCCTCTCCCGTTTCCTCGCACCTTGCGAGGACTAAGGCCGACCGGCATTCCCCGGTTTAATAAGTGTCGGGGCAAATGACGTGAATTAGTCCAATATGTCTGGAGGAGAACCGGCGCGACAAACCCGTGAGTGCAACAATTCAGGGAGCTTGAGGACCGGTCCCGGCGTGCATCCCGCGTAATTAAAATTACTCCCCGCGTCATACTTTACGTCGGGACCTCCTGGCGTTAGACAGGATTGTGTGTGCCCTGTGGAAGAGGCTGCAGCCCCGTCCTCGGCGCAAACCTTCCCTTCGACCCCCCCAAGCCCCGATCTCTCCTCAGACTCCGCCGTCGTGGACCCCACGAATGGAAACGGTGGATCGTCGTAATTTTCGCAGACACGCGTCCTCTCCCTGCTCGCCTGAGGCGATTTTACGACGCTCTCGATGACAATATTCGAAAGAATATACATATATGGCGCATGAAGAAGTATGCGGGGTTGAAACTTCTCCGATGAGAAAAACGGGCAATCGCTGTCTCTCTTGGCTTCTACCGTCCTCGAGTATGAATATCGGTGTTCGTTGAACCGGCGCTAACATTCATTCACCCCCCCTCGAGGGTGTGCCGATAGAAATTCCAATTTCAATGACAAACACGGTAGCACAGGGAGGATAAAAATTTGTGGAATTATTGAACCCGACCGTGCTCGGTCGGTAACGAAGTGGGAAGAGCATAAATGAGGAAAAATAAATCGCTCCTGGCTGAGGGACTTAGGTCGATGGCCAATTGGCAATATATATATGTTCTCACGACAATCTATGCTGTGTCATGCAATGTACGAAAAATTGTTCCATCTGACATATTGACAATAAATCCGCCACTACTACTACTACTACTAAATCGCTCCGGAGTCGCCAAAAAAAGTATATTATTTTTTCATGTCTCATCACGATGCTCACGGTTTCATGGGAGGTCGGGCGAAAAATGGAAGTTATTTTTTCAGATAATACGTTGTCGTTCGCAATCTTGCATTCAATTAAAAATATTGGTATTAGAGTTGAGAGAAAAATGTATTTTACTTCACTAGGTGCGAAAATCGCAGTTTTACGCACGCTTCGCGTAAATCTCCATTTTTCACACCGTGTGAAGTAACACCTTTTATCGCACTAGTATCGTGAATTACTATTTTTTTGGCAATTTAATTATTCTGGAATTATTTAATTTAAAAAAATGTTTGCAGTCTACGGATCGAAATGGTATTACTGTAGAGGTTCGAGCGACATAGGAGAGACCGGGGAAAAATTGCACAGCGGGACAAAACGGGACAGTGAGGGCAAAACTCAATTTTCCAATAATTTTTGGATGCCCCATTTTGTCCCAACGATACATCCGGATTTTCAAACCCGTTTTGCCCCACGTACCACCATCGCCACCATCCAACAGTTATTGGAGAATTGTGTTTTGTCTCAATTGTGCCATTTTGCCCCGCTCTCCCCTATCGAGGGAACTTCGAAATCGTCTTCAGGTACGCCGAGGCGTTCTAAAAGGCGGATTTTCTCATAGAGCGAATCGTCCTCTCGAAACCTCTAATTAGCGGCGATCCTGACGTTTCGCGGGTCCCTTTGACACGTTACGTTAACAGCTACGACCAGCTTCGATCAGCTACGACCTCTATGTTCTCCAGCGTTTCCACAGAAATTTGGGTAGTTAAATCGGTCACCGAATAAATGCCGAATGGGTTACCATTGGAGACGGGAGAGCGAGACTGTTGGAGACTTTAGGCGGAAGTAAGAGACCGGCCTAGTCTCTCTCGCCTGCTCGTGTACACTACCTTCCCTCTTTGACGAGAAATTCTCGAAACCTTCGGGGCTTCGTTCAGCCCCACGAACGTCGCTCGGCCAATCGTTCCCTAAAAGCTAACAACGTTAGCCTTTGCCTCATTCACCGGCGAATTTCCACGGGTGAACTTCGTTCGATCATCGTTAACCATGTCGACGAAGTTCACCATCCCTTTCAAATACGTATGCAAAGATCGCGAAGAAAAGAAGCAAAAAAAAAACCCAAACAACGAACGGCTCTTCAAATACTCCGTAAAAAAAAACAACAGAGAATCGAGAATTTCGATTGAGACGAATATTTCTTCCAATTTATAAGCGCAAAACCTCGGCGAAAGGAACGCTCGGGGGACTGCAAAAACTTTCTCAGCAGTTTGTTGTCGACGATCTTTTATTCAGACCCGTCGGCGTGAGCCATCCGGTATGAGATTCGCCGCCGTATTTTTCATCGCTCGAGAGCCCCAACAGTTCAGTAGGTATCCCTTACTCCTCTATCTTTCTTCATTCTTCTTTTTTTTCCTTTCTATCTCTACCTGCCTGCCTATCTCGAGTCGCCATTCTTTCGATCCTCATGCCCGAGCAACCCTCGAACTGAGCGCTAGTTTCGTACGAGGGTTGTATAGTGAGAGTACGCGTGTTCCACCGTCTCGATGTCTTTTATTCTCCTTCCTCCGGCTTTCCGCTTCTCCTCTATCGGCCTCGCCGACCGCGCTGTTGGGCGGCTCTTGCGGGGATATAAATTGTATCGGGGGTTGGCCTACTTTTTTTCCCCGCCGCATCACTTCCACGCGTACGACGCAGTTTCGCAAGGCGGTATCGGACGCGAACCCCGTTCAACATCACCGTCCTGCCGGCCGAGCGGCGAATCGATAACGCATATTGCAAGAACGCCGATGCGCAATTAGGATTGCTCGCTAGAGCTCGTAAACTTTCCTGTTATTATACCCCACATTGCGCGGCATACTGCGTGAAGAGCTCGATGAAATATTAATGTTTGTCTCGCGAATTTACGGGCGGGGCGCGATTCCGATTTGAAGCGAAGGAACTCGTTATCAATTTCCTTGTTAACAAAAATTGTGGCCAGAAAAACCCTCGCGACTCATACTATTGTTCCGATCGTGTTTAAACAATCCTCTGCGAAGAGTATACAAAATTGCAGGTGTTCAATTTTGTTTATTATTTTTTTAAGTAGAAAATATCTTCAAGAAATCATAATATTGAATATTGCAGATAGAAAAAATAAACGCGCTTTATTGCCGGAAATCGATGAATTCCAATTATCGAAGCCATTCCCAAATACTCGATTTTTCTGCACAATAGACCCAGTAAAATAATTTATCTGACGGGCACCTCGCAAATAAATATTTATTTGATTTAAATAACTATGTAATTAATTTAAATAACTATTTACATAATTAAAATAAATATTTATTTAAATCAAATAAATATTTTACTTAAACCAAATAAACATTTATTTGCGGCTATTATTACTAAGAGAAGTTAAAAAAAAAGATTTAAAAAAATACGTTAATCTAATTCGATCCACGCTATCATCGCACAGTACTCAATAGTTAATTACTGTCCTCCGAATATAGCAATAGTTCAAACAGTTCCTCAACACCTTCAGCATTAATAAATCGTCGTCACTTACCTCGATCAGAGCAACCTTCGTCGTACTGCAGTGCACGATCTGCAAAAAAAAAAAACAAAGAAACGTCAATAACGTTTAATCGAAAGATTTTGTAACTCGTCGCATTTTTTACGGAGAGCGTGAACGCCAGCGGTGCCCCCGGCGGGAGTCATCGAACTCTCTGACGAGTGCGTGAAATCCGACACTCCGCGGTGGCGTCGTATTTCCCCCATTTTTTATTCTTTCCCGCTATCCTTACGTTCGATTCTCGCGAGCGTTGACCAAGAGATGAGAATTTTTGCTCGACACTCGGACGACAATTATTGCAACGAAAGTGCGCCGTTACGTTTTACTGGAACGAGGAGTGGCGACGAGGGGGAACTTATGGGAGTGCATTTTCTTGTGAAAAGCGAGAAATTAGCAGAGCCCTTGACGACACGGTCACCGAGCGGCGACGACGATTTTCGCGAACGAGGTTTCCTCCGCAACGACGAAACCCAGGTACGCTGGGACAATCAGACTCGAGCGGCGCGTGGCATTTAGCCCAGACGGCTACGAGGCGACACGTCGAGGACGCTGACGATAACGACGGGGGAACAGGGAAGAGCACAACTCGCCCGGCAGTCACGTTTCGTCGTGACGAGCCACGGATAAAGATAAGAGAGCAGTGTAATGAAAAAGAATTCTTGTTTTTTTTACCCCCTTCCTCTAACATTCCATTAATTTTTTATTTTTTTTTTCGACTAAAAGGAAAGTCACAGTAGAGCGTAATTGCGGAAACTCGTGCCCACGTGCCGGTGTTAATGAACTCGGCTCTGAGTCGCCACGATTTTTATTTCTTTTATTTTTTTTTGCCTATCTTAAATTAGTCCTACGACTATCGTCGGCCTCTGTGCCCGATCGAGTCCTGAGAGTGTTTCAGGGGGAAAAAAAATTAATTACAACTCGCTGTATCGGCATTAAAAAAAAGAATAATAATTCTCGCTTCTGGCGAATTTTTCATGTATTTGATTAGGCTTATGGTAGAATGAGCGGAAGATTCGTGACGAAGAGAATCGCGCGTGGGGTTTGCGGGGTGCACCGTCCTGAGGTGCACGTGGAACAAAGCCGAGTGGATGAACGTCCGAACAGGGGAGGGCAGTGATCTCTCCGGATCATTTTTCCCTTCGGCGAGCGGCGAGGAAGTGGCATGAATAAATTTATTAAGCAGTACGAACCGAAAAAAGAAAAATAAGAAGAGTAATAATGAACGGTATTCGCGAGAGCGAAAAATAATCACTCGGTCGATTGGAATGAAATAAGAAGGTAGAGAAGAATCCCCACGGCGCGAGGTATCAATCATACACACTGCCCGGTCAGGCTCGGTTGTGAAAGCGAACTGAAATACTATATTCTACGTGTACCGGGGCGTGCGATTAATCAGCTGTCGCGGTGCGCCCCGATAATTAGAGGAATCACGTTCGAGACGTGGCAATTAATACGCCTCTTAAAAGAGATCGGTTATCGATCATCGAAGCATTATTGGCCGCGGCAACGGAGTTATACGCTCCGACGTAGAGAGAAGGATGAAAAAGAATCCACGTGGAAGCGTGTGTCGGTCAAAGCTCCTGCGCTGATCCACGAGCCCGGAATACATCTAGCAGAAGAAGCAGTTATCTTGAAACCGGAAGTGAAACTACCGCGAGCAGAAAAGTCCGATGTGCCGGTAAAAAAATAAGAAGAAAGCCTCGAAGAAAACACGAGAAAATTAATGGGTGGTGCACGGGAGCGTTTAAAGAGCGTTTTCTTCATCAAAAAGTTTAAAAGACCACCGCGAGGGACATAAAAGTTGGGTAAATTACCCAGGATATACGAGCCACAATCCCCTCGTCCTCTCATTCCGCATTCAGCACAATTGTCCTCGAATTATTAACAAGATTTTCTTTACCCTCCGCCTCCGAAAGTTATAACGTTAATCGTACATATAAGTAATGTTAGAATTAATAATATAATACTATTAATAAATAGTACTAAAAAAAATAAAAATAAATACTACTTCTACAATACTATTAATATTAATGTTGTATTAATAATATCATAATCATATTCAATAAGATATAGTATGTTCTTTTGAATACACTATTATTAAAATATGAATAATTTTTCATTTTATTTGCGTATTACATAAATGTTTTTAAAAAATGCCCTAATAAGGTTAAAAAAAAATCTCACATATAATATTGCCATATAACCCATTGCATTGTAAGGTCATTGGATTGTAATGTATAAAAAAAAAACAAAAACAAATTGAACTCGCATTGTAAGGGAGGTCAATAAATGTCTTTCACTACTATAATATTAATAATATTAATGCTCTGTTAATAATGACATAATCATACTGCTTATGGTATATAATGTTTCTTTGAATAAACTGTATTATGAAAATATGAATAATTTTTCATTTTTACGTATTCCGTTATAGGTCATAAATGTATTAAGAAAAGCCCTAATAGGGTGCAAAAGTATGGCGCAGATATAAATTTGAATCCCAGCTCCGTCTCGTGTCCTGAAGGGGTCATAAATCATCCCTTCGCGCATCTCTCGACTTTCATCGCTCTGTATCTCTCCAGCATTTGATACGAAACTCGGAAGCGTATCCACTGAGAAATAAAGATCCCGCGACAGAAAAAAAGGATATCTATATATACACATTGGATACACATACCGTATCGCTCAAGAATACTTATATATTTTATATAGAAGAGAGAAATAAGAAAAGTGGGTAAGGGGGGGGGGGGGGGGGGGGGGGTTAGGTTAAGAGTACCACAGACTTTAGCTCGTGGATCTCTCTGCTTCGCTCCTCGAAGCAGTTACCGATACGACCGAGACTATAGTTTTCCATTTTTATCGGTGGAGAAAAGAGTTGCGCCGGCAGCGATAGAGGCAGCAACCGGCGAGGTACCGTAATGGAGTCCAGGCACGTTTCCGTCGTGCACACGCCAGCAGAGCCCGCGGCTTTTCAACCCCCCTGCTTTACCGGAGCACGTCTGTCGCGCTCCGCCATCCCGTCCTGTTTCCCTCGGTAGCTCGCTACCGCAACCACTCTCCGGCCGCATCCCCGTTCCCCGCCCCACCCCGTTCGCTCCGTCTCATCCCCCTTGACGTGACAACTCGCTGCAGGTTGACAGACCGACGTTAAATCCCCTTCCAGAGGATAGCGGGGTAAGACGGACCGTTCGTGATAAGACCGGGATGAATTTGTGAGAAAGGTCCATTTTGCCCCGCCTAATATCGTATGCGCCGAAACCGGGCAAGCATTAAAAAAATGCTTATTTACCCACTTTCGACTCTCCCTATCCCAAGAAAAACGCGGTAGTAAGAATGGAGCCGAAACTATCGGCAATCGATCTTTCATTTTGAAAGGAATATAAAGAGGACAGAAAAAAATACATGAAACATATTTTATTCCGGGCTTATTGGTATACTGTTTGTTATGCGAAGACTGTTCGCTGCTGATGGAGAAGGGGTTTCGGGGATATAGAAGTGCCATGCCGAGACGTTATTTCTTTTTGAATCCTCTCTGTGCCCCGTATACCGCATATCGTATGTACTATATACAAACCGCAACCAATTTCGAATTCATAGTGCGAGCCACGAGAGTATTCTATTATCTATTTACGTTCGCGTGCGCCTCCTGCCCCCTGCTGGGTTTCAATGGGTTTTCGGTACACTACGGGTGTATGGAATAAAATTTCTCTCACCCCCCCCCCCCCCCCCCCCCCCCCCTCCTCCTCGGTCGTATTGTCTTTTCTATTTCTATCCCGGTGTTATATCCAGTTTTGTCCGTATCCCTCTATTTATATCTCTTTGCGGGCCCGATGCCGGGTGTCCCCTTCCGCCCCCCCCCCCCCCCACCCCACTCCTCTATCTTCTCGAGAAAGACGAGAATCCACGAGATTTACGAGGCGGTCGGGACAATAAATTTTTCGATGATAAGAAAATAGGTTCCATCGCCGATTTCTCATACACATCGGCGTGAAATGCACACGAGCTCGGAGTTCAGAGAATAGCACCGAAAGTGAGAGAAAAAAAATATGATAATTAAAACGAATTGCCAAATAATATAACCAAAACGCGAAAACCCTAACATTATGGACAAAAACAAATAATAACTAAGAATAATAAAAAATATGGTTAAACAAATGTTATATATGTAATAGTCATTTACCATACTAGTGCGATAAAATTTTTTCTGACGAGTGTGACTTTGCAGCACGAGCCGAAGGCGAGTGCTCCAAAGTTCAGAAAAAGTTTTTCGCACGAGTATCGTACCAAATTTTACTTCACAAGGTGTGAAAATTGGGGTTTTGTTCACGCGAAGCGTGCAGAAAACTGACATTTTCGCAGCGAGTGTATTAAAACAAATTAGGATAGACATAGCGCGACGCGAGTTCGAGGTTACACTACACGTTCAGTGAATTCAATGCACTCTAGCACACAGACTGCCGCATTTTTATAGCAGACGACCAATAATCGCAAAGGCAATACTAGACAATGGCGGCCGCTTTTCGACATATCCACTGAGAACAAAAATTGAATGGATTAACCAAAAGTCGCGGTGACATACGCTCAAAGCTGTTATTTGTTTGGTGCAAATAAAGCATTGTTTTGTTAAACGATTATTTGCTTCAATTTATGCAAAATTTGTCGATCGAAACAAACATTTTTGTTGTACCAACCAAATACACCTTCGAACGTATGTCGCCGCGCATTTGCTTAATCTAACAATTTCGTTTTCTCAGTGTCTGCATAGGTTTTTGGTCCGTTTTTTCAAAGTTAGTTATCTCTGCCATTTCACATTTATTTTCCTAATCTATCGCTACGAAACACACTCCCGCACCCACAGAACTGGTGTGCCAAATTCTGTCAAGAGACACCGAGCCGTTCCTACAAACACTGAAGACAACGAAAACGATAAAATCGGGGGGCCTCAGTGAAACGCATAACTTCCGTCTTTTTGCTCTAGCGGGCAGTCGAGAGTTGAAAATATCTGGTCCACCAAGTGGACGCTGTTCATAGATCTACCGCGAGTCTGACGTAGATCAGACTTTTTTGTTATTTTTAATTTTTTTTTTTCTTATTTTTTTTTTTACACGGGTCACATTATTATTGTCGCGGGTACTCGGCGTGTCGTTAGCAGTGTAGAGCAGCCCCAAAGCTCCACCCAACCCCGTCAGTTTCGAGCAACCCTCCTCGTTGACGTTGCGGCAAAGGCGACTCGTGAAGCCGGGAGAGAGCTCGTGAGGCCGCGATAGCAAACTATATGCGAGCGTTGCGGTTGCGAGCGTTAACTCGATGACAAGCCTCCTCGGCTCTCGCTCTCTCCCGAGAGATAGATGGTCTGTACGCGGTACCAAACTTAAATTTTTCGTCACCGCCTAGCGGCGAGCTTACGTAGTCGCCGCCGCGCCAGTCACGATGCGGAGATCCGGACGGAGGGGTATGAAGGGGGAGAGGTCGGAGAAAAAGAAGAAAAGTGTTTAAAGCCCCCGCGACTCACACTCTCTTGACTCTGGTGCAAAAGTGCCGAGAAAAAAACTAAAATAAACGAGAAGACGACGAAAAAGACAAAAAGAAAAACCACAAAAAGAAAGAGAGGGGCCGCGATGGGGGGTGGGACGGGTGAGGTCGAGGACGTGAAACGAAGGAAGAAAGTAAGAGGGCGAAGGGGTTGCCCGCGGACTTGCGGCAAGGGTTGACAGGGGGATGCTGGCTGGTACCACAGGCGAAGAACCTGGAGCGAAGAGGAGGAGGATGAAGAAGAAAACAAAATTAGAACTCGACGCGCTGAAGGAAAAAAAAGGGGCTGCAAGAAGCGGCCGGAGCCAATACGTGCGCGACATCGTGAGCTCGTTATAATGCTCCTCGGCTCCTTGGCTCGTTTTGTTTCCCTCCTGTACCTCCTGCGGCCCGGGGTTTCCTCCCTTACCAACTTCGAAGTCTCTCCTCCGATGCGCTCTCGAGGCGAGGCTGCAGCGCCGCAGCATCATCCTGTACAGGTGTATTAGTTACGTTATCCGGTATCGCGTGTAACCCACGTGATACTTCGATTAAGACTTCCGCATCGTCAGTCTCGTCGATACCATACGGAAGAGATAATGACTCATTTTTGGAAATGAATTAAGCTGGAGAGACTTTTGTCCGAAAACTCATCAGCTTTGTCGCTGATGGTGAACGATGGGGATGAGAGAAAGGCGGAGAGGATTTAAACGTGCCGGTTGAGGATCACGCGAAAGCAGCAAGTAGAATGCGCGCGCAGCTTGGCGGGAAAAGGATCGTAACTCTGGACATCTCGGCATCTTTCCCTTCTGGGCGGGAAGAAGAAGGAGTAGAAGCGGAAGAAATAACGAAGACGAAGAGGAAAGAGGCAGTCTACTACAACCACTACAACTACAGTCGTGGTACCCAACCCGGTGTACTTAATGAGGCTCCGATGGCGCGAGAACTTTTAATATAATCTCCCTTGGCAGCATCACCAGCAGAAGCTTCATTGTCGATGCTCCTGACGTCTTTTTCTACTCCGTCTCTGAGTCCCCTCCCACCATCACGCGTACGAAGACGCCGAAGCGCCATTCTGGTCCTTCTTTGCTGCTCATTGTTGTTGTTATTCCTTTTTTTTTACGCTTTCGATTTCGACGCTGGGATCGAACGTCGACGCGAACAAAAGCCGCCGAAGAAAGGAGAGAGATCCGTGTGGCGCGAGATAGCGAATCTATATCCCTCATTCCCGGCGACGACGCGCCTCCGCCCAAAGCCGAGAGCGAGCCGGCAGATTAAATCCCGACTTAACTGGACTCCTTGGTTCCGTCTCTTTCACCCTCGCGTCCGAAGACGGCGGGCCTCTTCAGGCACGTGGGCGTGGACGAGGAACGAGCGTTAAAGGGGATGATTCCCGAACGCCCCAAAGTGGTTCTGGTTAACGATGATCGTCCACTTTCGCCACACGGCGGTGGAGCGCCCGCGGGAGATCCGGTCAACATCCTGTTATCGACCCAGGACGAGTCGAGCTTCGTTTCTACAACCTTTACTACTTCACCACCATCTGTCTGAATCCGATGCTATATCCAGCGCGACGTGACGCACCGGCAAACCCGCCGAGCTGGTACATGTTTCGTTTAAATGAAAAGCAGCTTCTTCGAAACGATAAAACACACTAAGCACCGAGGAGAATTGAAGAGTGATTCGTTGTTCGTACTTCGGTCGGGAGCACGTTTTCTTGTCCCGGGCATTTCCAATAATCGACTGTCGGGGCTCGAGCGCACGGACAGTCTATTATCTGTACGCAGCCTCAATATTCTCAAGGACGGTTTGTGTCTGCGTAGACTCTTTTTCTCATTTGCGCGCAAAGAAATTCGACGGAACGAAGTAAAATTCCTTGACTCCGAGTTTCGCTGGTCTCGACGACTGCGGCGTCGGGAGGATAGAAGTGGGGTTGAAGGGGAAGCAGAAGGGAGGCCCGAGACGGCGAGGTATTTGAACTCATTCCCTAGGTGCCCTCCCTCCCGGTTTACTCTACGCGTTTTTGTCTGTGGAACGTCTATACGTCCCTCCGTGTCCCCACCACCACACGCAAAAACTTCTCCCTCCGGGTTTGAACTCTCCCGAGCGAAGTGAGAGTACCGAACCGCCCAAAGGGGGACCTGGAACACGAACTTTGTTACCCCCCCACTAGCAATGGACCGACACACACCGTTGACCGGTGGCACGGAGGATTCAGGGAGCAGCTCGGCGAGGTAGTAGTAAGGGAACGATAGCATTCACGCGGTCAGACAACCTCCGAAAGCGAATTCCCGTCTTGCCCCTTCACCCCTCCCCCTCCCCCTCGCCCCTTTCTCATTCTCGCCAGCTTCTCTCCTCCCGTGGAAGAGAACCGCGCGGTTTATTGCATGGCGGGAAACCAGACACGTGATTCTCATGGGGCGTCCGACCCGCGCCCCTTCCCGCGAAACAAAGGACCGGCTCTTCAACCTCTCTCTCCCTTTCTATTTTACTTTTTCTTCCCCACGAATTTTTATCCACGTCGAATATTATTGGTTCCACCGGTGGTATCGCGAACCGTCGAGAGCTGCGATCTTTCGCTCGCGCTGCGAGCCATCGTAGACGACCGTAACTCGATAGATGTTTGGCCTAGACGCATGTCGCGCTGTCGATGTCCGCTGGCGAGACGAATGGAGAGAAGATGATCCACTCGGCGGGTCGGATGGCACGTTGTTCTCGAGATGGCCTCTCCCACAGTCGAGGCAGACAGTGAGGCTGCGACCGGGACGCCAGCGCTAGACAGCGTCGACCACAGCCACGGGAGGCGTCGCATTACCTTACCGAAGATCCGGACCTACCGCAACGACCGGACGACCGAGGAGAGTCGCTCCGCTCCACGGGTATTCTCTCATCCTCGCCGTGCGCGGAGACAAATATTCGCACGTCGGTTATTCCACATCCCTCGTGCCGTTCGAACTCCCATTCCTGCGATCGCGTCGTGTTCGGCGAGAGCGAGATAAATCATTCATCGACATCGCGAGGTATCCATCGTGGTACGGTTTGCCGCCTGTTCAGAGTCGGCGGGGCTCCGATGATTGACACCAGCGGAAGGACCGTCTGCTGTCCTTGAACCTCCGACCAACGCCCAGAAACACAAACGCCCCGCCGAGCGAGCGACCGAGGGAGAGACGCGAGACTGGGACCTACCGCAACGAGCGAAATGTTTAGCGGAGAACCTGGCATGCGAGTCCATTCACACGCCACACCGTCCCACCATCTCCCTCCGACCAGTCGGCTCCTCGCGGGACGCAGACGTTCGCTAAATATCGTTTGACGGCCGACTCTGGTCTCGGTGGGGCTTGTAGTTTTCCAAGAAAAGCGCAAACCGCCACGAATTCTTCGGATAATTGGAGCAGCGGCGTGCGTGTCCTGGGGCGACTTCGGCGAAGCTCTTGGGACCCCGGTGGATAAATACCGTCGGCAAGACAATGCACCCTCCGACAGCCAGACACCGACACCCGGCCGACGCTCACACGGATCGGACCTTCAAAATCAAAATCGACCAATTTTCGTCGATCCGATCGACGGATCATCATCCTCACCGAATCTCAACTCTAACCTTCCATTATCGGCGTAAATGCGTTAAAAAAATCATCTAAACTCCAGAGAATTTTGGGGGGGTTTTGGGATATACTTTGCTACGAAAATTTCTTCGATATTCGGACGGGGCAAGATGGACGCAAAAAAATTAAGTCCCGTCTATCCTAGACATTTATTTCACCCTGGCCCGGTCTGCATCAGAGACAAGCCTTATCATTCTTCCTGTTTCTTCAAAAAAAAAATCTGCCGTTTTTTTCCCCGCCCTTTCCGGATGAGTATATTTCTCAAACGCGGACCTACCGCAAGGACCGAGGGCGAAACCTTCTCGTTCGCATGTCGGCCATGAACACGCCGCTCGAGTCTCTCGTCTCGGGTTCTCCGGGACGATGTTGTTAGCCACCTCACCGGGTATAAAGTCTGTTCGGCGTAGCAGTGGTAGTGGCCGGTGTGTGGACGGACCAGCGTTTTGCCTCTAAAACCACAGCACGACCGCGAGAGCGTCTTTACACGCACGTCTGCCGCGGCGAGCGAACCCACATGAGCCGCTCTGTCCACATGAACCTTCCTAGGAATATAATAATGATAATATCATTAAACGGACGGGCCGATCGAGAAACAACGGCGACGGAGAACCTTCTCTCTGCGCGGCGGCGAACCTTCGGAGCCCCCCCACCCTCCCCCCCCCTCCCCCCCCCCCCCCCATCCCTCACCATCCGAAACGGCGCGTCCGGTCGATTATCGCGTCGCGTACCGTCTAGCGTCCTTGAACCACCGAGCCGAGCAGAAGCAAAAGTGAGACCGAAGAAATCGAACGAGCAACGCGGTTTTGCACCGCGGTCTGTGTGTTGGCTCGAACGATGGCCTCCACCTCTTCCTCATCCTCCTCCTCGGCACTCTCGAGCCTCCTACTCGATTCCAGGAACGATTCACGAATAGCCATAAGAGTTCAGGCACACCGCACGCCGGAGGCCTGTCGGAGAGCTCGGTCGAGGAGCGAGTAGGGAAGGGCGTGACCGGTGAGAACGCCGCGATAACATGAATACAGAGAAACGCCGTGAAAGAAACTCCAAAGGCACAGGAATAATCCTCGGGAACTTAAAACACAAATTACCTACCGATAACATTTTCATATTTAAGAAAAAAAAAAAATGCATCTGCAGCGCGGGAAATAAGAGAGCCGGAGATTCTGGTGAGGTTTATGATTCTATTCCCGACCCGATTGAATTTGTCGGTGGGAAGAAGAGGGCACATGATGGGGGAGAGGGGGGAGTTCGGTGAATAGCGAGTTCAAGATCGTGGGCGAAGGTGAAGAGGAGGCCAGGGGAGCGGAGGCGACTCCTGCTAAATACGCGTTTGGTTACTCTTTTCCGTGCCCACTTTCATTCGGAGTGTTTATTTTTTGAAAATCTTGTTCCACACTCTTTCCGGTCACGGCGACGACGAAGCGACCGAGCAGACGGCGTCGTCGTCGAGCAACCGGTTCTCTCGTCACCTGCGACCTTCCGTCTTGCCGCGTACGGCGTCGCGGCGTGTATGTATATATAGCGTAAGAATCGTGTGCGTACGAGCTGGGCCAATGACACGGGACGCGTTGCGTTGCACCGGTTCAAAGGAAGCATCACCGCGCGGCAGCCGGCAGGCTGATGCTTTTGCTGTTCGCTCGCTGGCCGCGGCCGGCTTCTGCCTCGGTGCCGTTTAACGACTCGCGCGCGACGCCAAAGCGTTGTCCTCCATCGTCGCCGCTGAGGGAATGCCCGTCCCAGGGTCGTAGACCAGACGCGAGACGGTCGCGGAGAGGGCGAATCGACAGACACGCGAAAACTGCCCGAAGAGTGAGAGGACAGGACCAAAAAGTAAATAACAATAAAAGACAACAACATTAAGATCATGGACGGAGATCAGCGGCTTTGCGGCAAAAGTTCGCAAGGTACAGAGCCATAAAGGCGATGCAAAAACTTGATGTTGACGAGGTGGCGGCTGAGGGAGGGAGGGAGGTGGGGGGGGGGGGGGGGCGGAAAGTAAATTATATTTATAGTGCGAAGTAGAGAAAGCCGTGAGAGGGCAAGGAGAGCAGTATACGCGAATGGATCTCCCACCCGGGACTCCATTCTCGTCTGCGCGACTGCTTCCCCTTTTCTCTGCTCTTCCTCTGCCATCCACCGTCCCTCGTCGTCGTCGGACGGCGACCCCGGGCCGCCTAGCCCAACCCAGAGAGACCTCACGCCGTGCAGCAACGGCCGTCGCAACCTCGAGAGTACGAGTTTAGTGCCGAGTGCTTAAGAGAGACCCCGAGACGCTTTCGCGACGCATTACCGCCCGAGCTCGCCGTCGCCATGGGAAAGATGTTTCGACGCACCCGAAACTCCTGTCCCGAAGGGGGGGGGGGGGGGGGGGGGGCAGGGACGAAGGGAGCAAATATGAAAGCCCCTTGTCCTTCTCCGCATCGCCCTTCTTCTCGTCCTATTTCTTTATGGAGGTTTTATTAGGAGGCTGCGGTGCTCTGACTGAGTTTCGCGTTCGATAGGATTAACTGCCAGGGGAGGACGGGGCAGAATGGACCGGTGTTTGGGACGAGAGATTTTTTTTATTCGTGTTCCGGAAAAAAATGTAGGTATAGGGCTGGTCGCTTTTGCCTCGGAGTTCCGTTTTGCCCCGGGGTCTTCTTCTGGTACAATGTAAAGCACCTCGGAGCCCCACAGCTTCGTGGAACTATAATAGATCCTCAAATCTCTGTCTCCCAGTCCGTCTGGCCGTACGCGCCGTTAAACTCTCTTTATGTACTGTTTTTTTTTTTTTTTTTTTACCCTCTTGCTCCCTTCGGTCTATGAATCTCGAGCGTTATGGGTCTGAACAGTTGCTGGTAGATGCGAACGAGCTAGCTAAAAATTACCGAGCCTGTTGGCGGAGCTTTGAAGAATTTAGAGCCGTCCGATCGCGATAGGCAGTAGATACGGAGTTTTATTTTCGGACAATCGGCTGGTGGGTGTTTTTTTTTTCTTTCTTTTTTTTTTCTTTCTTTTTTTCGTTATCGCACAAAGCGCAGTAATTCAATCGGCCGAACGTCTCGCGCGTCCCTTACGATGTACCGGGTCTATTTTCATCGACTGCATCTTGGCGAAACTCGGATAGAATTCGTAACGACTTTACAGTCGGCATACCTCATTCCCGGTTTAACGTCACATACAACTGTCGCCCGCGTCGGGAGCGCGGCGCGTCGCGCAAGTTCGTCTGGCCGACCCGACTCTAAGTGGACTCTCTCGCTCTCTCGCTCCTCCTCGGCCACGCTAGGAATAGCTAGCCCGATTAGGACGACGGTCCACGCTCATTTTATTCCCGGTTCGCCGGTGGGCTATTAATAAAATCACGCTCTCTTTATCTTCCGTCTCGCCGCCGCGTCGACGTCGCACTCACTGCTCGTCATTGTTTGCCGTGTCATCGGCCAACTCCCCTACCGTTATCCATCGGGCATATTATTTACGTTGCTTCGAATCGTATTCTTACGATTAATACCATAACACCGTAAGAACAAGATAATTTCGTAATTTTATTTAAAAAAAAACAAAAAACAACAACAAAAACCAAAGAAAATTGTTAACCTCTTAATGCTCGATTTGTCATATTTGCCAGGTTCGTTGAACTATTTTGTAAGAATTATAGTATACAAAGTTATAAATAAATATTGCTATAGTAGAAATTATTACAAAAGTTATGTTTTTACTGTATACGACTGTCCGTTTTTTTTTTTTTTTTTTTGCAATCCCTTCCCCTCACTTTTCGCCCATGCTTTGACTTCTACCGAGCCGACTATATATCCATGGTGGGCACGAACGAGAACAGACTGCAAGGTAGTAAGGACAAAAAAAAACAAAAGAAAATTGTGAACTCCTTAATACTCGTTTTCGCATATTTGCCAGATTAGCTGAAGACCGACTTTGTAAAAATATATTTGACAATTAGAGTCCAGAAGATGATGAAAAAAAATATAGCGAATAGTAGCAATACTATAAAAGTTATTTTTTCACTGTGTACGACCGTCCTTTTTTTTGCCTTCCCTTTCCCTCACTTTGTGCCCATGTTTTGATTTCTACCGAGCCGACTATACATCCACGACGGACACGGACCACAACACAGTGAATCGTAGTAGTGGGAACCCAAAAAAAAAAAAAAAAAACACGAGTTCCACGCGAATGTTTGGCGTGCCAAGGAGAACGCGGTCGCCACCATCGCGGCGAGCTAGCGTTGGGGGGGGGGGGCAACAGATTATATTCTTTGTCCGTTGCTGACCGGCGTGCAGACCGGCGCGGAGAGCCGAGCAGGAGAGAGAGGAACAGGAAAGCGAACAGGCAGGAGGTCTCTCTGGCCGGACAGCCTATTCCGAGAATATACATCACATCAGCGGTGCCGCTCTCGCGAATTAAGGATATTTATTGGTCTGGCGCTACCCCTGGAATTTGAGACTTTTTAACGTAAAAAATGTCTCCTCCGTCCCTCTTTCGCCCGGTTCCCCTTAGTTCGTTTCGCAGAGTCTCTCGGTCTCTGCCCCCGCGTTGTACACACACACACACACACACACACACACACACACACACACCGTTCCTCACGCGCGTTCCCTCACCTCTTACCCCCTTCGTCCCTCCCTTTGTTCTACGGAAACGAGCCGACGGTTAGCCTGCTCGATCATAAAAGGGCCCGCGCGCCCTCGGCTTCTCTATTTTTGCTTCGGCGAAAGGAAAATAAAAGGAGAGGGAGAGCGAGGAGGGCCCCGGAGAGTAAATGGGCCGCCCATGCCTGCAAGATTCCTTGGGAATATTAAGCCAAGTAGGAGCTCAAGTGGGGGGGGGGAGGGGGGGAGGGGGAGAGAGCGGTTCTCTCGCGCAGTCGTTCTATCTCCTGAATTCGTTCAAGCCATCAGCATCAAACGGGGAATATTCCGGGTTCGTTCGGCGAACGCAAGCCCAGGTATAGAGTTTCAGTTTGACAGGATTAATTTAGGCCTCGGAACGCCGCAACATTGTTGTTTATTACTCGATAATTGGTACCCTCGCGGTATATTGTATAGTCGATATAAAACGGCCGAGGGCGGCGGCAATGTCCGCTGTGGAACAAAAATGTTTCTTATGTCCGGGCCAAATTTTTTTATATTAAATCTCCAACGATAATATCATCCCCTCTAGCGTATACTATAATTTCTCGTATAATATTATGATGATGCTGAAAGAAAAAAAAAAATTAAAAAAAAAATCGCGAGAGCCTTTTGCGTTCGGTACCGCATGTATATATGAAGAGAATATTTGGCCAAGGTAAAGAACAAAAAAAATAAATAAAAAATTTACAACAAGGCGTAGAGAGGTGAGGGAGGGAGTGAGTAAGAGACAGAGCAATTCTGAGGTGGGAAGGGGGGGGGGGAGTTAATTACCGCGATTTCTCATCGTGACAAGAATCAGGGTTGAAATCACAAGACGAGGGATCGGTAGACTCAGGACGACGGAAGGACAAGAAGTCCTCGCTGTGAGGGAAGAAAAAAAATATAAAAAAAGGAAGAAAGTGCGAGTCCTGCGAGAAGCGTCTGGGATAGTCTGGCCAAGCCGGGTGGAAGGAAACCGAGGGGAGGAAGGAGGCGAAGAGAGAGGACGGAGGGCTAGGCGATCTTGGCCGGGAGAGTGACGGAGAGAGAAGAATGAAGGGTGCGCGGGACGAGAAAGCGAGGTGGAGAACGAACAAGGGTAGCTGGGTAGGTTATATTCCTTAGTAGTCAGACGCAGGCGTCTGCTCTCCTTCCCCCCGAAAAGCCTGATGTGCCTGTGCTCACGGCCCCCCCCCCCCCCTCCCCCCAGCCGTACAGCCTTGCACCCTTCGCCCGTCTGTCTGGCCCCAAACCACCACGCACCCTCGACGAGTCTACATGAGCCTTCTGCTCTCCTTCCATAATTTTCCTTACTTCGTTCCATCCGATGCCACTATCGCATCTGCGTCTTCGACGAGAGTTCGAGGTATACTTTTTAAAAAAATAATAATAAATAAATGTTAAAAAATGAATTAATTATTTCTTATTTTTAAACGGAAGAGAAAAAAAATTTCTTCTGACGAAGACGAGAAGATAAACCGGGACTACTTTTAATGTCTGCGGTGAATTCTTCAAAATAGGCCTGACCGGTATTTGTCCACTTCCTCCTGAGGAGATCATGGCTATGCATTTTTATTTATTATTCTTTCGTTAAAATGGAAGCTGAGAAAGGTATTTGAAGAGGCCGATCGGCGAACAAACATTTTCTACGGGAAACCGGAAGTGCTGATCCGATCCTGAATTTCCTTACTTCGTTCCATCCGATACCACTATCGCATCTGCGTCTTCGACGACCGTTCGAGGTATCCTTTTATTTTTAGTTGGAAGAGACAAAAAAATGCTTCTAACGAAGACGACAAATTCTTTAAAACAGGCCTAACCGGTATTTGTCCCCTTCTCCCTAAGGAGATCATGGCCAAGTTTTTTTTTTTTTTTTTTACATAAAATGGAAGTTGTGAAAGTATTTTAAAGAGTCCGCTCCACGAACAAATATTTTCCACGGGAAACCGGAAGTGCTGATCCGATCCTGAATTTATTAGGTTAAATCGAGCGTGGGCGACGGGAGCTTTCCTGCGGTTGCAACAGGTATCGCGGAACAGGCGAAAGCCTGAGCCGTGTTCCCTCTTTCCTTTTTTTTCCTCCCCGTGTTTTTCGTTACTCCGTTTTCGCTGCCCCTTCTTCCAACCGTGTTCTCCGCGTTCACCTCGCGTAATTTCCTGTCGCGACTTCGACCGCGATTCCCCACCCGTCCCTCCGATAGCTTTTATTTTCCTTCATACGCTGAAAATGAGGGCAATAAAAATGATGAAAAACAAAGCTTGGCTCGAAGAAATGAGAAATAGAAAAAACTATTACAACAGGGTTTCGCCGTGTCTAGACGGGAGAGAGGTCCAAAGCCACCGAGCTTCGAGAGTAGAGCGGCGGCGTTCTGCAACCGGGAATTTATTATTTTTCCGCATGGCGGGAGCGGCGAGACCCTCCGCGCTCCAGCTCCGTCCCGGCGTTATTAATTTGTCTCGAATATTCATACGGGCTTAATTCCCGGGAGAGGGAGGTAGCCGGGGAAAGAGTCGAGGGTCCTGAGGGAAGGGCCGGGCGCCGACCGCACGCCGAGAAAATATTTGTCTGCGGCAGTGGCCGGCTAGAGGGGTTGGCCGCTCGAGCTGCACACTCGTACGAGAGGTACAGGAGCAGTTATAAAAGTGATGGTGGCAACCCCGACAGCTTTGCTGTTATTGTAGCCGGTACGGGCCACGCGGATCACGAAGAGGGTTCACTCCTCGGAGATTAGCGCCCCGTTATTAATTTTACGCCCGACACGCGGGAAAATCGAAGCGCCGGGCAAACTCGAGCGTTTAATGACCAACAGGTCTTTTCACCTTCTCTGCAATGGGAAAAAGAAATGGTTGGATTAACCAAGGCGCGGTGACATACGTTCAATGGTGTCATTTTGTTGGTAAAATAAACACAGTTTTTTGAATGTCCAAAGCTTGAATCGATTGTAGCAAATAATCGTTTAACAAAACAATGCTTTATTTGTAATAAACGTATCATTTGACAAAACAATGGTTTATTTGTGACAAACAAATCATTTAACAAAACAATGCTTTATTTGTACCAAAAAGCTTGGAACGTATATCACCGTAACTTTGTTTAACCCTGGCATGTTTTTCCTCAGTGTACCGACTTTAGGTTTGGCTCTTTTGACAGTCGAACTTCAATGAAATTCGGAAAAGATTTTTAAAAAGAAGGACAACTGTGTGTAGTCACCTAAATTGGATGGGAGATCTTCAGTAGATTTAGGGTCGGATGGGAATTCTTTAAATTTTTTCGAAAGGCATGTCACGATGGGTTTCACAGATCGACTCCCAGGTCGCTATTATCCTAAGTCTCCCTGAGAGGGGTACTCAGGATAATCTTAGAGGACTTGTGACGATATCTTTCCGACTATATCTTGCCGGTGAAGATTCTGCGCGTAATACTCTAAAATAAAATTTTCATTCGGAAGTCTCGCCGGAGATGGTTTTACATAAGCCGAAAACCCTACGTTTTTATTCCATCTCGGGGAACCCGAGATGTAAATTGTTCCCCATCAAAGAATTAAAAAATTAACGAGCGAGAACCCGCGCTCATTCCGACGCAAAACTTCACGCGTGACTCCGAGACCCCGGAGTCTTTATAGGGGCTAAGGGAGCAGGGGCCACCCCCCCCCCCCCCCCTCCCCCGCGCGTACGACGTCTCCGCACAACCCAGCCTTGCCGCACGGTAGCGGCGTACGAAGTCGGTGCGGGAAAAGCCGAGAAGCATTTATAAAAAACGCGGGTGAACAAACGCCGCAATTAAAACAAAGCCTGCGGCATTTGTTCGCGTTCTCCCAACCGCCCAATTCTTCTTTTCTCGCCTTTTTTCATCCATGTCGCTGTTCTCCACGCGCGAAACCACCCCCCGAGGCGCCAGGCTTCCTCTCGCCCATCCGGAGCTTTTCTCCTCGCAGAGCGTCTCCGTTCCAACGACGAAGAATGCTAACAAGGGGGAAACAACGCTTTTTTTCGGTGTACCGACAATCGCCCCCAAACCCACCCCACCATTTCTTTCGCCTCTCTCTCACCGCGTAATATCATTCGATATATAAGCGAAAAAAAAAACGCATAAAAGAGGCCCGATGGCGATTAAAAAAAAAATACTAACTTCGTGGAAGCTCTCGATGCTTTCTCGTCACCCTCGTCCGAAGTATCCGAATTTCCGCCCACAGCTGCCCCATTACGTCCCGCCACATTGATTAATCCTATTTTCATTCTCCCTCGCCGCGACGAATAAATTCTTGTAATGACGATCGATTCAAGACCGCCGTCTCATTCTCCCCCCAGATCATTACTTCTGTTTCAATGATTGATCCTCGTCCGACGGTAGCCCGCTAATCCAAATCCAATACCTCGCTCCGAATGACATCCCAACAGCCACGATCATGCAGCGTGAGTCCAACTCTTCCTCTTTCCCTCATTCTCTACCGGGCTCGTTTCTCATTTCTCCGTTTTAACAAACATATGTACCTCGGCTAAAGCCTTTCCTCCCTCACCGTCGGTCTTCCTGCTTCGGCTCTCTTGCACTTTCTCGGTCCTGACGGCTCTGTTGGGGCCGACGGTCTGATCGAGTTAGTACTCTGCCGCCAGTCTGCGGATTAAATAACCTTTGTGCAACGACTACGCGAACCCAACCCTCCCACCCTTCCCGACGTTTCCTCCCCATCTCGGGGGTTTGTCGCGTGCGCTGCATTATGTGCATCGACTTCGTGCACGATGTTGCCGCGCTCCGTCGTCACAATGGATGTTCCGCAGAAACGCGTATGCACGTTTATTCGCTGCGGCCGAGGACTAGGTGAATTATGGCGAACCGACTGTCGCCCGGGGGAGACGAACCACCCGTCCCGAAGCGCGTATTCCGGAAGGGGCGTGGAGGTAATCCAGTTGCGATATTGCAACGGGAGAGCCGCGGCGTCTCGACGACGACCCTACCGAGGCTCGGCGACAACGAAGCCGTGCGGGCGAGCCTCGAACAACCGGGAAATGGGAAACTCAGGGAACGTCGCCGACGCCGGGGCAAGAACAGGACGGAAAATCTCGACTCCTAAGATTCGCTCTCTCGACCTTTGGGCCTTTTGCTTTGCCACTCGAATCCCCGTGGATATCATGACCGGCAATAACATCCTATCCGACTCGAGAAAAACGCGGCAGCGTGTTTCGGAACGTAATTATGTTTGCGATGTCTCGCTCCGGCGAGCGAGGGCAAACTGTGCCCTCGTACGATTGGAAATTGATGGAAAATTTATTATTTAATTTTTTTTTTATCTACGAGAGGACATTTAACAAACTTTTCTCTTCCACTGCGGTGAAAAATAATTTTATTATTATTATTATTATTATTATTATTATTATTATTATTATTATTATTATTATTATTATTATTATTATTATTATTATTATTATTATTATTATTATTATTATTATTATTATTATTATTATTATTATTATTATTATTATTATTATTATTATTATTATTATTATTATTATTATTTGAAGTAACGCGAATGGAGATCAGCACGAAGATTTTCAATCCTGCAACTAATGGAGTTTTTTTTAATTTACATTTTATTTTCTTTCGACAAATCTCGTGAACATGTGAGACGCAGGGTATGGGAACTGTTATATGATATAGGCGAGAGTATTAATCCGGGCTTTTCCCTTCTCAACGTTGCGGGTCGTTCTATAGCTCTTCCTCCATTCTGCTCGGGCTTCAAAAGCTCGTAATTCGCAACTCCTGCCTCTCCCCCGTTTTCCCCAGGGGTGTGTGCGCGCGGGCGGAGAATACCGGCAATATTTTTCTATAAGACGGGAGCAGCGAGAGAGTCCCGAGTACCGGAAGAGGAAAAAAAATTGTACCTCTGCTCTGGATACCGCAGGGACTCTCGGCTCGGTTCGTCCGTACGACTCTCTCTCACTCGGTAACACGTTGTAATCCTTTCTCATCCGGTAATTAAGAGCAGACCCTCTCCGCCGAGCAAACTCTCGCCTCTGCGCTGTTTAGCCCCGCGTCGCTGTATAAAACGGGAAGAATTTTCCTTGCGACGTATCCTTTTCCTCCCCTATCTATATGCACGCAAGCATATACATATATATACATGCATATGCGACACACATATATACATGTACATGTGATACATATACACAGCTCATGCGAGTAACACATGACGCAAAGCTGGAAACCCCTCGTGGACAAGAAGGGTTTACATAAATACCTACACCGAGCTTACTTCTTACCGACCAACGATACAACGAGATATCGAGATAACGTAACAAAATAATTAACGTCTCGACCGAAAAAATAAAACAAAAAATTAACTCGAGGTAATTTAACACTATTCTTTGTTAAATTTGCAGGCAAAAATGAAATGTTAAATTGTCAGTGACACGAAAGACGCAATGCCTGGAAATAACTCCGATTCCGTAATATTATTTTAATTACTGTGCAGCAAACCCTACAGTGTACGCAGGCTCAAATTTATCCCAAACTATTATAACCCGCAGTCTTGAAGAGCAAAAAAAAAAATGCTGAGAAGTTTTTTTTTCCAGAAAATTTGCTCAACCTTAACGACGCGGTAGTCAGATTTAAAAAGGGGGAGGTTTCAGTTACCGTGAAAATGTGCCCGAAGCCGCGCGTTATTTTACTTCACAATTTTTTTGAAGACCTTGCAGAAGCTATTTCCCTATAATATATATATAACTTGGTGGGGAAAAAAATTGTAACTATAGTATTTCCTGAAAAGTGCCGACGGAACTTCGCGATGCCGGAGAGCTCGTTAGAAGCACTGTGGGGATGAAGAGACGAAAAGGACGGACGGCGAAGCGCAGCACGAGGGTGGAGGAGGAGGAGGAGGAGGAGGGGGGCGGGGGGGGGGGGGGGGAGGGGGTGGTCCAAAGTAAATTCGTGATGAAGCTTAAGGACGCCAGGGTTCGGAGGTCGTTGAAGGAGAGTATAACCAGGAGAGCTGTTTCTATCCTCTTTACATTCCCCCCGTTTCCGTTTGCCTGTGCACGGCCGATCTCGTCGACGAGAGATGAATTTAACGAAGGGTATGACGAGAGGAGGGTGGCCACGGCTTGTAAGTCGATCGGAGGCGTTCTCGTGTTCGCCTCATCCCTTCGGCGTGTATCAGGAGAGCTGCTGCTCTCTCCCGGTCCAGACCTGTTCTCTATTGCTCGCCCAGTGCCACTTCTGCTGCTGTTGCTAGTGCAATTTGTACCGAAACTTATACGCGCACACGAGTGTACATTGGATACACGCACCGTCGGTGTGTGTAGTCTGCCGTAGACGCCGGTGCAGAGTCGGCTGTTGCCCCGCTGCTCATGCCGCTTCATTATTAGAGAACGAACGGGGGAGCCTTTGGGGCCTCGATAGCTTAGGGCACGGATGCGAATTCTATCGCTACACCGTCGCGCTCAGGGCGGGGAGTCGAGAAAAAAACGTTCGACCCTAGACGAGGCCCGAATACTGATTACCTGACGATGCAAGCTCGGACGTCTTTGGAATACCGCAATGGAGCTCGGGTGATTAACTACTTCACCTCTCTTTTGGGAGGGTTTTTTTTTTGTTTCATTTTTTTTTTTTTTTTTTTTTTTTTGTCGTTTGAGAAAATAAGTTTGGGAAGAAAGTTCTTCGTGTGAAGTATCAAAAATGGCCATCGAAGGGTCGAAGATCGCGTGTCGAGGTCGAACGTACAGTGGATCAACATTGGCGCATGATCCTATCGCCGAAAGTAGGAAATAGCACTGCAGGTGCATTTTGCTACCGAAAGCTTTCGCGAGGTACCGTCTTATCGCCGAGCTTTAGGTGTAGGTGCTCGGTGTAGGTTTAATGCAAGATTTTCGTAACAATGATTCACATGAATATTTTCTCGGGGTTCTTCGTAATTTCGAGATACTCGCGAATCCGGTTATTGTATTTAAGAACATCGGTCATGTGTTCTTGAACCAACTGAAATTGAATTAAATAAAAAGTTTCCGCAGTAATTTTTTTTTTTTTTTTTTTTTGTGCGTATGAAGAATAATGATTATTTCATTGAGGCGATAAAAATTGAGTGCCGAAATCTCAACGCGAGGACAGTGGAAGGCCGTGTCGCTGTTTAATCCGTGCGCATTCGCGCCGGTATTTAACTACGTGCCATACATAAGCCGAAAGCGCATCAGCGGATACGAGAGAAATGTTTCGCGTGGCCTCGGCCCTCTCCGTGTAATTTGTATCCCATAAAATCTGCATTACTCGCAGTCGTCCCGGTGATAGTGCATCGGAGGATGTTTCGGGTTCGGGCGATAAATAACGTTCGGGCCAATTAACGCGATCGTAAACGCACTTGCCGCCGAACGATTCGGTAGAAGGGTCTCTCCTCCGCGTCTGTGGGTCTCGCCCGGCGAGATACAAGCTTTCGGCTCGAGACTCGCGGGAGACTCTCGATCACTCGTTAATCTCGCCGATCGTCGCGATCTCGATGACGATCGGGCGCCGGGCAGTTAACGCGTTTAATGCCGCAATCGCGAATACGATCGGTAGAGGTACGCGAATTAATGGAAGCCTGGCAAACTATGTAGAGAGACATGGCATTTGTTCCACACAAAGTAAAGCCGGTATTTCATTTGAAACAAAACAAAAAATTTACATGTTAAGAAAAATCAGGGAATATTCGAAGGATCTTGTTGGCTATTTATTCGTATGTCGCTTGGCTGCGGCACAGAGAGCGGAAGATGTACTCGAGGAACATCAGTCGCGCCGAAAAAAAGTGTACATATAGGGGAAATACATATAGGGGTGTATATATATATATAGGGGAAATGGGGGGCACAACGGGCACCTTCATAACTTTCTTATAAACGACTTGTTTAAGTTTTTTGATCTTCCTTGCCATTTTCGTTTCTTTGATTACCGGACCTTGTGAAATTTGTATCGTTTCGTTTTCTTGTATTGTTATTTATAGAAAAGACGTCGGCATATCATGAAAAATAAATGAAGACAAAATTATAATTTTTAGGCTTCTTGCCATATATAGGGGAGACCGGGGCAAAACGGGACAGTGAGGGCAAAACTCAATTTTCCAATAATTTTTGGATGCCCCATTTTGTCCCAATGATACAGCCGGATTTTCAAACCCGTTTTGCCCCACGTGACTTTTGGGTGATGGCGATGACCACCATCGCCATCATCCAAAAGTTATTGAAAAATTGCGTTTTGTCTCATTATCCCATTTTGCCCCGCTGTGCCATTTTGCCCCGGTCTCCCCTATGGCTTTTTGGAAATACAAAAAAAAAGCTAATTTTCCAAAATTGGTTTTAAAACGTTCTTTGTCTACATTTTTTCGCTTTACGGCTATGGTCGATGTGATTGGAGCTTGAAGGAGAAACAGACGCACGCTTGCACCGTCATGACTCATTGTTCGCTCACGGTTTCGTCCCTAGCCGTTTACTCGTTAGGGTACATTTTAATGGACGCGGCCCGTGTATTGAATTTGTCGGTGTTTAACTACAGACCCTCCCGACTCTGGAGTGCTCACTCCGACAAGCGCGTTGCGGCATTCTAAGTTTGACTCTTTACTTTCGGAACCGCCGACTGCCGAGAGAGAGAGAGAGATGTATTTTCCACCCAACAAAATGTATTTTTCTAGCGTAAAACTTGCAGCCTGCATGAAACATCGGCGGCGCAATTAATCGCTCGTTAAAACCGTACTTTCCCGCCTTATACGTTAAATCATCACCGGATCAAAATTCGATCTTTCAAGCGAACTAAAAACTTAAAAAAAGAAAAAATCAAAACAAAATAGATTTCGCTCAAAGTCCACCATAAGTTGCGTTTTTTGCATTCCAGGATTAGGTGCAATTTTTTTTCCGACTACAATAACTTCCCCCCTTACAAAGTTCGTATGTGACGAGAAAGTAAAGACACATTGACGCTAGAGATAGCGAAGGTACGGAGGGTCCAGGCAAACGGGATGAGCTAGAAAGGGCTTCGTCCTCGTAATGTGGGGTGAGCTCGGTAGGGATGTAGCAGTTTCCACTCCCCCATCCAGGTCCATCGGAGTGTCTCTGTTCCTCGGTCCCATCCGTCCGATCGCCGTTTCTCCCTCGCACTGCTTTCCGCGAAGGGAGAGCCGGATCCAAGGACGGAAGGGTGATTGCGGGGTGCGCACTTTCCCTCTCCACGAAAGAGGCCCAGGCGGGGGTAGCAGGGAAGGACGCGAAGGGTGTGAGTGTTGTGTCTGGACCCCCCTTGGGTGAACGCCCTGGAACCCCTGCGCACAGACGGTGCGTTTTTTTACTCTTCCTTCACCCCTCTCGCCAACCGACTCGCTCACCTCGCCCCCTTCTCACGTTTTTTTCTCTGATGGCGTCGGCAAGCGTGTCGCAAAGACTGCACAGGGTTTCTGCAGCCTGCCAACAACTTATTGCCATTAGCCTCCCAACTTGGAATAACTCATTTACGTTTTTTCATCTCTTTCTTCCTGCGAGAATAATTGTATTGTGAGATATCTTCTTTTTTTTCAATCCATCGGAAGTTTCCTTCCCAATGAGAAAAAATATTTAAAATGATCCCCAACGAAATTGTTAACGTACGACCTGCGCAGTTTTTACGCCTAACATTGAAAAATATTGTGAGGAAATTATGCCCATCGAAGAGTGCTCCAAAAAATGAACGTAACTTATTTTTACCAACGTGACGAATATGGCTCGGCGTTAAAGGCTCGAATACACCCGAACGTTGAATGGCACAATGTCCGAGGCTGAAACGCAGTTTTAGTTCGCAATGATCCCTCGTCCGGCAGAGAAACACTATACAAGGTACACGCAGAGAATAAACGAGGGGATCTTTTTTTCAAATTCCCAACGGCGTGTCTGCGACGTGGCTTAGGCCCCCTTGTCTCCTTTCGTCCCCCTTCGAATAAAAATCTTTCTTTTCGCTCGTTCCATTCAACCCCCCGCCCCCCCCCCCCCCCACGTACCCCCTGCGATCCGCTGTCTGCGATACGTTCGAGATTTATCATCGGCAGGGCGATGCCCGACGAATCGCGAATGCCCGTTTGCTCCTTTCTCTACGTGATTTTGTTAGCGGGTTACGCGCCGCGAATTTTACACGCGGGACCGTACTTGGAGAGGAGAAGGTATCAGGTGCTTTGTTTCCAGTCTTAGGCCTCACTTCCTCGATGTTAAGAACATGAGTCGCGGAAGAACAAAGAACAATAAAAAATAACTGAGAGAAAAAGAGCGAAGGGTGAAGTACGGGTGAGTTAACCGAGGACCATAGCCGTTGTCTGGCCGGGATGGTTGAGGGTTATTCCGTGGTCAGGAGCTTTACGAGGCGCTACAATTTTTATGCGGCGATATTCGACGCCCTCGCCTGGTGCTACCGAGTGACGAAAGGCGATTACATGACCGCAGACACACACGAACGTTTCGCCGAGAGATTATACTAGGAGAGAAAAAGTGTTTCGACGTAAGGTAACGTTTGGTGCTGGACTGTCTATAGGACTGAGTGGGGCAAAATGGACAATTTTTCACCAATTCCTTTCGCGGGAGATGAAGAGACATCATGTGCGGTCCATTTCGCTCCACTCTACGGTGGACTTGGCGCAACGGCAATGCGGAGCCGCACACTTCTACTTGGAATCCTGAAATGGCCTATCCAGCTCACCTACGAGCCTCGCCACTGTACGGTAGCACGACGCCTCTTCCCTCTTCGTAAAACTTCGAACGACGGCTCTTCCAACCCCCCCCCCCCCAACACCCCTCTTGAGATCGAGGTACTAAAATGTAAAGATTTTTCTCCCACTGACCTCCCCGCTGTACGTTACGAGAACCCGAGCCCGGTCGTCGTCGGGGTTAACTTTGTATCGGTGACATAAAACTCCCCCTCGCTTCTCCGGCTTCCGGGAGAAATAAAAAGTAACTAACCGACAGCGGTTGGCGCACGGCTCCGGTGGTCTCCCAAGTCAAGCAAGATCGGTCGCGGTCAGTGCTTGGATGGGTGACCGCTTAGCCGTGCGCTAGCGGGCGCATCAACCGTTGAGCGGGAGGCGATTTCTTCTGAAACTTTGGTGTTTCTGCACTTTACTCAAAGTGCAAAAATACCGGAGGATCAGTAGAATATGGCCGTCTGTACCGGCACGGGTTTTCCGTAGTTTCCCCGTGTCCCCGGCAAATGCGGTACAGTGTAGCAAAGTCGGCTACGGACGCACTGGAAGTTAGGTAGCTTAGCTGAGTGCGGGTAGGGAGTGCTAGGGAGGAATAGGGATGGGGTTCCGTAAAAACCCAGAAGGGTATACGGTGGAAAAAATGGAGCAAAATAACAAGTAACTAATTTACGCGACACCAAGCGTAACCCACCATGGTCGCATAGTTACAAATTCCATTAATTTTTGTCCACTACATTTTGAGAGTGAAAGAGCTATTGTACCAAAAAGATTGAGCGCGAGCTGCGTAAGAAGGTTCGCCCGAGTCGTTAGTCCGATTATTAAGTTTTCGCCATTCCTCGTCGCAGTGCGTCGCTTGCGTGCAAGTCTGTTTATTTTTGTTTTTCTAAAGTCCCATTTAGTTGGTAAATCGCCACGGTGTTGTGCGCAAGACGTTAGGGGGGTGGTTTTCCGCCCGCTTGCCTATTCCCCGCTCAGCTTTCTGCGGGGGGCGGAGAGGGGTTGTACGAGAAGCTGTAAATTTGAAAGTGTAATCGCGCAGAGGAACGAGAGAGGCTGCTAGGCTGCGAAATGTGGCGGCAACTAATTAACAGGAGGCATAACGAATGCCCGCATAACGGGGGTGGGTATATATATATATATATATATATATATATATAAGCGCGAAGGTGGTCTCGGACCGAGTGAGAGGGAAAAGCGAAAGGGGTTGGAAAGCCGAGTTACGAGCCACGAGAAGACCAGGATCCCTACGACGATCCAAGCCCCGCTGCCCCCCAACGTGCATACTCTTTCGTAGGCTTTAGAGGCGAGCAGGGCTGCTTGAGGAAAACTTTGCCCGTAAACGGGAGGACGGGAGGGGGCGATTTATGAAAACTCGGTGTAACGAGGTAAAGGCGAGGAATGCAACTCGAGGAGAGCGACGCATCGTGTACGCCAGTCAAGAGTCTGCGGAATCAGAGATATGGCCCGCAGGCTCGGGAAGGGTGTTGAAAAAAAAAAAATGAACGCCAGGGCGCGCTGAGACTAAGACAGAAATTTCATGAGTGCCGAAAGTTTCTCCGGTGAGCGAAACTGACGCCGCCATAATTATCTCGGAATTTCCGAGCAGGAGAGCAAGGGGGGCTGAGAGAGTGAGGAGTCAGCAACAGCTTCGCCACGCCAGTGGAGCGTGCACTGTATACGATGTGTCGGCCGACTTACGTGAAAGGGCTTCGAGCGCGAGGAGCTTTGTGCGAAAAAAAGCCTCGATTTATTGTATCGGCCCTCTCGCGCTGTCTGCATTCGCGCTCGGCCCCCCTCCCGACTTATCCACTTCTTGACCTTTTACGCACGCTTTTGTGGTCTTTTTGTTTTTTTTTTTTTTTCTTTATTTTCTACTCGGAAGCCGCGTGCGTCGAGGAACAAAGCGGAACACGACTTGGGGGAGGGGTTATGCGGACGTTATTCGGGATTCCGTACGGGTCGCGCCCTCGAGAGGTAGCGCGGCTAGCGGCTGGCGAGACTATTGCGGAAGGGTTGAATTTTCGGGAGTCGAGGGTGCGCGTCCTATGTTTCTCGAGCCGAATAAGAGAGCAATAACCGGCGCGCACACGGGGAGCTTTCAGGATACGCTTTCTCGTCTCTGTGCTCGGCAAACGCTCCGGGCTCCTGCACACCGACCCCTCTCAACCCTCCCCCCTGCGCCCCCGTAACCGAGGCTGTTTGTAAACACTACCATGCTACTTTGGCCCGAACCGTTGCAGCGTTTCCTTTGCACTCGCTGCACCGTGTGCAACCCGCGCTGTTTGCGCACTGGCAAAGTGCACGCGAAGTTAAATAACCGAGGCCCGCTCACCGTCTGTTATTAAATTTTTTTAAATATGTTGCCCTTGTCGCGATTTTTTTTTTTATTCGAGGAGGGGGCAGGCTCGATCGTCGGTTTCGGGACTCTTCGATTCGTAATATCAACGCGGCATACAAGAAAGCGTAAACTGTTTTTTGCTTCCTCATAGAGGAAGCTGTTTTCATTTTTTTTTTTTAGATCGAGGGTTTAGTGTCGGAGTATTGAAAATAGTCTGAAACGTCGGGAAATGTGATTTTAGCCTGGTATCCGGATGTGTGTGTGTGTGAGTGTAACAGACGTGAGTCGTTTAAAACGCCTATAATTCAGAAACGGGTTGAGATTGCCGTTTGAAATTTGGTACACTAGTAGAGTGGTCACGTCTCTTTATTCACTGCAATTTTTATAAACATTGGCCAGAAATATAAGAAATGCTTTCTCATAGAAGAAGCTTTGCGAATAAAGGAACGTTGTGAGAAAGCTATATGAAAATTTCAATTTGCAACTTTGAGGTGACAGCCATATAAAAATGGAAATTTTCAACTTTTAGGAGGAAGCAATATGAAAGGTTCAATTTTTTTTTCTTCTATGATTGGGGTTTCACAGTCAGCGTTCTGATATTCGTCGATAAGTCTCAGCCTCTCGTTCCGTTAGTTTAAAATAATAATAATAATAATAATAATAACAATGAGGCAAAGAATCGCAGATTCTTCTCTCGGCGGCGTTATTATTCAGCGTCAAAGTTTGCTGGCTCGAGAAGTTTTTCTTCATCGCCGCGGTTATATTTCTCATTCCGGGTCTCATCGGAGGTCATTTATCGCGCGTTACAACCGTGGGAGCGGGGCGTTCGGAGACAAAAACTCTGAATGATTCTCGACCTCGGGCGAAGAGGCTGTGTGTCTCTGTGACGGTGGCCAAGGGAGATCCACCTCGTGAAGCATCGAGAGGGAGAGAACGGTAGAGAGGCAGAGAGCGAGGAAGAGTTGAACATGGTAGCTTCCGACGAGCTCGCGCTTCGCCTACCTCGAGGTTAATTATTTCCTCGCTTCCTCGGGCTCGCGCTCCGGCGCTCGGACTAATTAAAAAGTTTGGCAATTGGAATGGCCGCGAGCGAGCGGTGGGGATTGGCAACGGGGCACGGTGTTATACCTCGGAAAACCCGGGGACCGAAGCCTGAAGGCTCCCTGACGGGGCAAGGCTAGTTGTACAATTCCCCATACTGGGAGGGTATAATCACGGGCGGGACGGTCGGACCGGCGGCGCTCGCGATAAGCCGAAGCGCTTTCACAGAGCTTAACGAACGAGGAGTCACGCCTAGGGATTTATAGGATTTCTCGAATCTCCGCGACTCAAACAATTACTGTGATCAGTTATCGCCGATTTAGCCTCTGCCCCCCCCCCCCCCACCCTCCCCCTCTTGAAACCCTCTATCCCGAGTCATTTCCACCATTTGAGCTTTTGGACAAAAAAATAAATAAACAAATTACTACTGGCCGTTACTCCTTACAGGCGGGGATTTTTGTTTGGCACCGAGTATAATAATGAGTTGGAGAAATCAATGGATAGTTGGTACGAAAAATGCAAAAATATGTTTTTCAAATAAGCGCTCACGATAAGCCGAAGCGCCTTCACAGACCTTACGGAACGAGGAGTCATGCCTGGCGATTTATAGAATTTCTCGGATCTCTGCGACTCAAATAATTACTGCGATCAGTTATCACCGATTTAGCCTCTGCCCCCCCCCCCCCCCCCCCCCCCTCCCCCTTGAAACCCTCTATCCCAAGTCATTTTCACCATTTGAGCTTTTGCACAAAAAAAATAAATAAACAAATTACTACTGGCCGTTACTGCTCACAGGCAGTGATTTTTGTTTCGCACACAGTATAATAATGTGTTGGGAAAATCAATAGATAGATGGTACGAAAAATAAAAAATAAATGTCTTTTAAATAACGATGAATTCACCAAACTCATGATATATTTTGAAATTCTATCGAGTGAGATCCACCGAGAAAGAATAATTAAATTCGAAGAAGAGTTGAGGGAGACCGCAACTATTTACGACCGAAAACGGCGCATGTGTCCAGCGACCGCTGTTAATTTTAAAACCGAACCCGGATCCCGAGAACTAACCTACGCCAATGTTTCGACGCTTCGGCAGACAAAAAAAAAAAAAGGGAGAAGATCGACAAAGTCCGGAGGGTGTTCGAAGAGCGCGAGTCCCGTATATTCCTACTTCCAACCCTCGGGCTGCAGCGCCGGTAACCCCTCGCGGTCGTCGAGCCCGAGCTTCCGTCCCCTCTAACCCGTCGGCCTATCGTCGCGAATTCACTCGGCCACGAGAATCGTGAATCTCGAGCACGGGAACGCGGCGAGAGTTACGCCTACGCGCAGGAGAACAGTGCAGAACCGTATAACCCCAAGAGAGACAGGTGATAAACCCGCCCGGAAAGACGGGGAGAGAGAGAGAGAGAGAGAGAGCTCTGACGAGAAAAGGGGAGAAGTCGCGCGAATCCCCAAGCGTGTATCGAGCGTCCCGTCGTAGTAACGGTGACGTCGAGGTATGCGCCGCGTGTATGTGCGGATGGATGCAGAGGTCATGAGAAAGGAAGAAGGGGAAAACGTATGTATGTGCGCGTGTGTCGGTGCCATGCAATGGAGGGAAATTGCCAGTAGGTACAGAAAGCAACGTAAAGACGGAAGGAAGAAACGGCGCAAAGGGCCGACTATACGAGTAGGGATTGCGAACGGGTGGGGGAGCGGACGAGGAGAAGGGGAGCGGCGGAGCAAAGTGGGGGACGGAAGAGTGGGGAGGGCAGGAGTGCTCGGTAGTGACGGGGTGGAGAGTACGGGAGCGAAGGGGTGGGGAGGAAAGAGAGGAGGGTGCGGTATGGCACTGTAGTGGAGGAAGAAATGCGTGTTGGCCTACGGGGTGGGAGGTAATATACGGCGAGGGTGGAGAGGGAGATCGACGGGCGCGGGAGAGGGGGCGTTGAGACGAAGAGGTGGAAGAGGGGAGGCTAGGGATCAATGGACGCTACCCCGCAGGGCACTATACCCGGTCCAACTACGCAGCAACGAGAATTCCACAGGCAGGCGGGCTGCAAACTGCGTGGTTCTATAGTATCATGCACGAGGAGCGAGTACGCAGCGTACTAATACGTCGGGGCTCGAGAGCGGAGTGTACTATGTCCTTGTACGTAGTATACTACGATAGTACTACGCTCATCTCCGGCTCGTCACGACGAAGCCTTAGTAGTCACCACCCTCGCACCCTCGCCAACCATCCCGGTCTCATTCTCCTCTCTTCCACCGCCGCTTTCCCTTCATCCAGTGATTCCTCATTTTTTTTTCATCCACTTTTTTTTCTTCCTTTTCCTTCCTATTTCCATCCAGCTTTCAGCTTTTTCTCTCCGCCTGGTGCCAAGCTACCTCTATTCTTTCATTCGGAGAGTGTGTTTTTTTTTTCTACTTTTCATTTCTCTACCTTGCGTTCTAGTTACGGTTTTTTTTTTTTTTTTCTATCTCCTTTATTTCCCTGCGGATGAAACTCGCCCATAGACCCACCTACCTTTGCACTACGTTCGCGCGGAGACCCGCAGCCCGGGCGAAACTTCTCCCCGCGCTCTCGGCTCGCTTCCATTATCCCGGCGGCGTCTTCGAGCCGAGGAACCAATGAGGAGCTTCGAGCCGTTGGCGCGCGCGGGAAAACCGGCGATCCCGCCGCGGCACGTATAACTCACGGTACCGGGGCGCTTCGACCGTACGACGGACGGCCGGCCACGTAGGAAGACAGGAGGAAGCGTGGATGCGAGAGAAACACCGAAAACGAACGGCGAGCTTTGCCAGTGAACGGGCGACTATTATGCGCTTCGCCACCACTTTCGGATAGTCCTTAAAAATAAATACATAAAAATATCAATTTTTATTTATTTATTTATTTTCGTTGTCGTTATTATGTTCTCCCCTCCTGTTTTGATTTATGATTTCTTTATTTTTTTTAGGTACCTAGAAAAATATAAATAAATAAGAGCAGAGAACGTTTCGATGCAGGTCGCATAACGAATTTGCTTCCGGTTAATGGTGGCTTTTTTTGCGGTTTTGTGGTAGCGAATTACGCGACGCGAAAGGCCGGAAATATCAGGAGACCGGATCTGTACGTAGTGGAAGGAAAATTCCCCGCGCTCTCGATATCGCGCCGTTTTACCGTTGTCCACCGCCCCTGTTGTACGAAACGGAAAGCTTTAATCCGACATCGATTTCCTGGGAGAATAGGCAATCAGAGAAGAAGGCGACTCTCTCGTCTCACTTACTCGATCGCTGTCTCTGGTGGGCGAAGACGCCGGCCTCCCTTCCTCTCCCAACCGACCCTCTTTTCATCATTCTGTCTTTCGTTTTTTTTTTTTTTTCCATTTTATTTTTTTCTATTTCCTTCTCTTCCTCTTTTCTCTAAATCGCGCGTTTCCACTTGATTTTACGCCGGCTCCGGTGTGTCTCCGACTCGGCGGGATCTCCGACCTCCGAGATCGGCCTCGCCCCGTTCCCGTAGCCATCAACCCTCGCCAACCACTTATCGATACCGAAGACTCGGGGGCCACTTCCGGTCGGGCGATTTCAACGTTTGTGAGAGGAGCGAGACCGAGACGGCCCGCCGAAGCTGGGTCCTCGCCAGGCACACACAGACACACACACACACATAGAGACCTCTCGATGAAATTTTCTTTCGGCTCGGCAAAATCTCGTTTCGATTCTTTCCACGAGATTTCTATCTACAGATACATGAATACCGGGTCAAAATGGACCGCCGTATGGGACGAGAAACTTTCTTTTCAAGCACCGTAAAAAAAGACCTGGCAAAATAATTCATTTGACGGACGCCCCGCAAATAAATATTTATTTGGTTTAAATAAATATTCATTTGAACCAAATAGATATTTATTTGCGAATGCCCGTCGAATAAATTATTTTGTCTCGATGACTTCTCAAAAGTGGTCCCCCTTGCCCCGATCAGCCTTCGGGGCTTCAGGACGGCTTTTCCCTCAAGTTAGAAATCATGATTATTTTTATTTATTTATTTTACTACGGTATAATCGATTTTAATCCAAGAGATTCACACGTCCCGAGAACATCGTCGGCCGATGCAAAACCGCGGTCGGACAAGCGATATGGGTAAAAAAAAGCTCGCTGGTCGGAAGACCACTAGAAGGAGCGCGGCGCATAAATTTCATTTCAATATCCCTTAAAAATGCTCTTAGATAAAAGGCGAGCTGGCGCCAGCGTGGGCCTTGTCAGATCGAATGCGCGATCGGTGTTATGATAATGAGACCGGTGCGGCTTTCGTCGAGGGGGAAGGGGGGGGGGGGGGGGGGGAGACCTTCTCGTACCTACTCCTCGTCCTGCTCCCCGCGATGTGCTCGATGGGGTAGACGAGCCACTTTTCGAGAGCTCTGTCTCTCTCTGTCGCCAACCTAACGCGTTGGGCTTCTCACTTGAACTTGGCTCTTCCCTCCCCGTTCCGTCTTAGACTCCTTTTTTTCACCTTCCTCTCCTCCGCCTTCGCTCGCTCCCAATTGTCGATTCAAAGCGTCTTAACGGTTTATGTACTCTCCGCGCGGATAAATAATTTATAACTACCTTGCTTTTAAATCTCTTTCCCTCAACGCTTGTATAAAATGTAGAGACCCTGGCTTAACCTCCCCGAGCTCCTTGCAGAGTTGATGTATTTTTTTTTTGAATTTTTATTCTCTCAAATCTCGTTCAAAACAATGAATAATTGCTGATACCGCGACTCGCGGCTCGAACGGCGGCTCGGGAAAATAATTATAACATAAGTACGCCGTAATAGTCAATTTCGTTCGAACGACAGAGTCTCATGTATTAAATATAAAAAAAGAACGTTATGTCGGGAGATGAGTGCATAGAAACGAAGAATAGACGGCTCGGAGCCTCGACTTCCTTCATTATCAATTCATGAACCAATATATTCAGGTATTGCTCGAAACGAGGACGGAGGATACGACGAGGAAGCGAGATGAAAAGCTCCCTCATTGTGTCGGCGTCTTTCCTGCGTCCATGCTCCATGTTTTTTTTTCCTTTCGTGCCTATCTTTCTCGCATCGTCTCTCGCCGACTATGGACCGGAGGTAGAGAGAGGTGCATTACTCCGGAGAGGAGAGCTTCGAGATCGAGCGGAGAGCGTCTGTATGGAAAAAAAAAGAGGACGAGCGAGAAGATATCGGCGGAAGAGAGGGGGGGGGGGGGGGGAGAATGGAAAGAGAGACTCTATGATTGAGAGGACCAAAGAAATTGAGGGATGCAGACCGGCGAACAAGCCGAACGATCGGGAACGAAGCGAACGAGAGGAGAGTGGAAGGCCCGAGAGGCGGATAGCGAAACTGACGATGGAAGGCGGAGAGGGAGTGATATGAGAACCCGACGGTTATATAGCCAGTTACGAGGTCTTTGAATAGGGCGAGAAACGATGCGGCAAAAGGCGGAATCGGTGGGCAGACACGAGACTTCGGAGGAAAGGGGCAAATTGAAAAAGAGTGGAAAAAATGGCCTGAAGATAGAGATGCGTATTCGCGGTGGGGTAATCGAAGGAAGAATTGGAGAGTGGCAATGGAGAGAAAAAAAGAAGGAAGCATTCGATAGGGGAGAGTGGGCGAATGCCGGCCACGAGAGGGAAAAGGTTTAACGTTGTGAAGTGGAGTTTCGATTTAAAAATAGAGAGTGGATACAAACTTTGGGATGTTCATTAGCAGGAACTAGCATTTTATGATAACGAAATTTCTGAGTATTGACGATTATAGAAAAATAACGAGAGGGTATTTGTCCGGGATTAATCGACGTCCATTGTTGTCAAATATTTAACGATAATAACAAGTCATCTAACCATTCTTATTTAGTTCTGATTCTAATATTTACACGATAAATCGGACCAAATCTATAAATCGTACTAACTTTTCTGGAGCACGTAAAGCGATGAAATTAGATTCGAACGTTTAGTTTTTACGTGGCAAGCTGGCTGGTATCAGGTCACTCTGCCCTAGATTACAGCTGGTCCTTATCATTAAAAACTACCCTTCATGTATCCGTCTATCTTTTTTTACTTATTCCTTTTCACATCCTTCCGTCCTCCTCCTCTCCGTTTCCCTCGAGATACGAGAATGTATATCGCAGACCGAGGGAGCTTGAGAAGGCAATACCAGACGCCCATTTGAAAAAATATTTAACGATAATAACAAATCATCTAAAACCATTCTTATTTAGTTCTAGTTCTGATATTTACACGATATAACGGACCAAATCTATAACTCGTATGAACTTTTCTGGAGCACATAAAGTGATGAAATTAGGTTCGAAAGTTTAGTTTTTATGTGACAAGCAGGCTGATATCGGGCCAGTCTGCCCTAGAGTACAGCTGGTCCTTATCATTAGAAACAATCTTTTTTACCTATTTCTTTTTGCATACTTCCGTCCTCCTCATCTCCGTTTCCCTCGAGATATGAGAATGTTTAGCGCAGACCGAGGGAGCTTGAGAAGGAAGCTTACAATAATAGAAGTCGGACGAGCGAGTCATTTTAATCAGTGTGAAACAAGAGAATCTCCGAGTGAGTGAAGGGAGCACAATTGCAGGAGCATCAAGTTTGCACACACTGTAGCACAGTGGCGAGATCGGAGACGCGAACGGCGACGGGCGCGTCGTAATGTTTCACGCCCAAAATTTTGCAAAGGCGGTCGTCTCTCGAAAACCGAATGGAATCATCGTGTGGAAGCTGCGATGCGTCGCCCGAGTAGAAGCACCAAAACTGACGTCTCGAGGTGCTGTGCCTTCAACGAACTCGGAGCGCCACACGCCAGCCGCGTAACCAGTCAACGGCGGTCTGACACAAAAGGAACGAGATACCCGAGGGAGAATGAGAAAGAGAGAAAAGTGAAGCGGGCCAGAGAGACGCGCAGCCCGCGAAACGTGAATCAGTGGGTCTAGACACCGAGGGTCATGAACCCGACGCAACTCATCCCAAATGTCCGTCCGGACACGTAGTATTTTTCCTCGCCGAAAATATCGTACGAACTCGGTGCATAATCGCGTGACTCATCGAATACTAAACAATACTTCTTTGTTCGGCTTATAACTAAATTTTTTTAACACCCAAAAACCATCGATCTTCTTCTTCCACGAATCGATGATTTATTATCGTGGGAATTGTTACATTTTTTTCCGGTTTCGGGCTTATCGTACACTCATTCGAGGATACTATTCGTATAGTACGGAATTGACTAGAATTGTTTATCGGCGTCGTAGGGTAAAGTACCCTGAAAACACCGTGCGAAAAATCAGTAGGTATGTCGAATATTTAAAAAAAATGAAACAGAGGAAAATGATGAATTACAGAATTTCCATTAAGGGGTCAACAAAATAAATAAAAATACACAACGATATTATCCCCACTTATTAAAAAAGGAATTAGTTAAACTTATATAAATTTTTTTTAAGATCCCGAAACCATTGATCTACTTGTTCGACGAATCACGAATCGATGATTTATTATCGTGGAGATTATTATGTTCGAGTATATTTTTTTCCGGTTTCGTGATTATCGCAAACTCATGTGGGGATACGATTCGTGTATAGTACGGTATAGAATTGAATAGAATTGTTTATCGCGCATCCAAGGGAAAAATATTCTGATAGCCTGCAGAAAATAAGTAAATATGCCGAATATAAAAAAGAAAATGAAACGCAGGGAAATGATGAATTACTAGAAGAAAATAAGAAAAACTGTTCAACTTGGCATTGAGAGGTTAACAAAGTAAATAAAAATAAAAGACAACGATATTATTCGCAATAATGAAAAAAATGAGTATAATCAACAATATTTTTTAAAGATCGGGGAAAGGTATTTGATAAGTCAGGACAGAGTCGGTGAAACTGGTCGCCCAATTATGGCCCTGGATGCGGCATGTTCACCCTCGGAAATCACGACATCGAGACGGAGCACAGTGAAGCAAAGCAATATAGAGACGCGCGATTCCACGAGTACGAGAAGAACGACGAAGCTGCAACAGAACCAGAGTGTGCGGCTATCGTCGGGAAATTGTTGCAACCCCCTCTCGAAACTGCATATACAGGAACGAGCTCGAACATTACAGAGTTTCTCTCTCTCTGCTCGCTCGCTATAAACTCTCCGATCCTCGTTCAACAAAGCCGAGAGAAATTACAATGCTACTATAATTTCCGTTCAACGTCGACAACGCTACTCTGTTGGGCAACGTTTCGACTCACATACGTACATTTATACAATAACATATTCGCAGACATATATATGTATATATCTATATATAAACATATGTATACATGTATCTATTGTCATGAGCTTTTATATTGCGCGCGCGTTGATCCAAGCAGTAGGAAAGCGTAGGCGCACGAGGTTTGTACGATGTCCTCGCATCCCTTCGTGCAGACATTTACGTTTCGCTCACTGCGATTCGAGGGGGATGAATCGTCCGGCAAAGTACACGATATCCTCGTTTTCCTCGAGAATTTAACAGCGTTATACCCGGGAATAGAGGCGAGAAAATATTATACTTGGCCGGCGTGAAACGCTGCATATAGATGAAAAAAGAAATGAAAAGAGGACATTCAAAGCGGAGAAGAAGACATCAGCGTAACGGAGATAACGGGGAGAGAAAAAAAAACGAAACGCAACTACGAGCCACAAGTTTGACGGCAGGCTGGAACGGATAGGAAGGAAGAAGGCAAAAAACGATATTTCCCGGTCTTAAGCGTCACCCCTCGACGGCGCCACGCGACGCGAATACGACGTGCTTTACCCCCGAGACGAATCCGTTTTGAGTGGCATTTCCGGGTCCGGGAGGAAGACGATGAAGTGAGCAGTTACACGTGAGACGCCTGCTCCCTCGACCCATTTACTATTATTAAGACTTTTCTCGCTTTTACCTACAGCTTCTCTATTTTTTAGACAATCTTTTTTTATCTCTCACGGCTGCGACTTTCCAGTGCTTCTTACATGATCTCTTTTATTATTTTATGTTATTGAGATTAATTCATCGTAATTCGTCGAAATTCCTCACTGCAATCTGAATATCCATGACTATTCTATAGTGTTTTTATTTTATATTTTATATTTTATATTATATAATATTATATAATAATATAATATCTATATTATTATTTTTTAATTTTTTATAGATTCAAAAAAAAAAAATTATATACATGCAAAGTGTAGAGAAGGCAACAGGTTGCCCAAAGTTCGCACGGTAAGAAGATTGGTACGTTGCAGATAAGTGATATAATTCGAGCCTGTGCTTTCGTGTCGCTTACAAGAGCCACGTGTGTTACCGGCGCACACGTAATATTTCCACCGTGACATCTCACTCGGTTTCTCTGACACGCGAATGCACAGTACCGGGTACCTACACGTGCGGGGTTAAAAGATATAGGCAGAGGGTGGCAATAGTGAGAGAGGCCGGAGTAAGCGAGAGTACTGGAAACAGGTGCGTTGAATTCTGTTTACCTACGGAAATCCTTGCTCCCGAGTGTACTACACACACATACAACACGATCTCGCTCTTGTTCTCGCTGGGATATCGAGTAGCGCATTGCACGTCAGCGGTGCATAAATTTAACTCCTACGACCTCCACGTGCCGAACACCCAGGGAGCAAGAGTTCGCCTACGCGTACCGTTCGGCGAAGCTTCTGACGGACGAGGAAACAAGGGCGTAAAGCACGAGTGACCACCCTCCGGCGACCTAGGGCGGACCGAAAAGAATAATCGGCGCATGGTTCCTATGAGATTTTTTTTATGCTCATACATGGGAGACGTAAGTTTGAATGCGGTAGAAAAAAATAGATAGTCCCGCGCCCTCGAGGCGAAATGTCAAGGAGGATTCAAAAAGGGGTCGGCCCCACGACTGAATCGTTTATGCTCCGTGTCGAATATTTAGCCGGGAGCTAAATAAATGGCAGATTCGTGATCAGCCGAAAAAATATATATCGGGGTTGTGGCCTCGAAGAAACGACGAATGAAAAGAATAAAATTTCCACCTCTCAATCGCCTAAAATCAACCTCTACAATGTTGAATTGCCAGCTGCACTCCGCGCAAAATCCCTAGAAATTAAAATATCGACCCTAAACGAAATTCTAACGACTTACGACAATGTTAAAATAAAATCACACAAAGCGCCTCGCACTTCAGGAAAATCATATCCAAGCAACGTGTTATACACGTAAAACCCTTAGAAAAAATGTATAAATCTAATTTGTCGACCAATTATAGAATACAGCCATCCTGATCTTCATAAATTGCAAAGAAACCGCAATCAAGGCAGTAAAAACTGCTGAAACATGCGCTATTCGGCGTCTGACACGTATCCGTCATCCCGATAATTCGCTTCACAACCCTCGCAATATTCTGCTATATGAAGGTACGGAAATTACATCCTTAAGAACGAGAATCAGAGAACTTTCCAAACGATTTGCTGCGACCCAAATAGAAAATATCAAGCCATTATGCATGCAACCCACACTAAACACAATACATACATTCAAATACCCGCACATAGAACTTACCAGCAACTCGAAAGAATAATCAACGAAGAAATAAACTGATAAAATTAACTTTAAGTATTAATACTTCAAACAATATTTTTTTAAACGAAGAAAAAACGTGACTGACGTACTTCGGTCGATGGACAATTGACAGTACATATGTGATTTAAGTTTGTGTATCAAAAACTGTTCCATGTTATGTATTGTCCATAAATTTACTACTACAACAAAAATTTCGGCACCTTCTTGCAAAAAGTTGGGATTTTGTTTAAGGAGGTTTTATTAAAGGAGGTTGGAGCGCTTCGCAGTAGTCAAATGGGTGCTACATTTTAAAAGAATTTTGCGGAAAATACTATCGAATATCTAGATGGTGAATTTGTAGAGGATCTTTCAAGGAAGAGAATGAGCCGTAATACATCAAAATCGAGAAAAAATTGCGGATTATTCTTTGAAAAAAGTGAACGAATATAAACCTTTCCGAAAATCAGCACAAACCAGTTAATATTTTTGTCCATTGAAATTAATGTTCTTCTAGGTTACGGACATCTGTTGTAATACAAACAACCATCTACTATAATCAATAGAAGCGTAAGAGTTTGTATAAACGACTTTAAAAATATCGCACTTATTTGCCTACTGTGAAGCGCTTCAACCTTCTTAACGGCGATATCGTCACTTACCGATCTTCTCATATACCGGTCTACGGGAATGCTTGGTTGATTCATAAAATTATTTCTTCGCACCGTTACTGGCCGATAAAAAATCTGATAAAAGCGCGGTAAAGGGTAACCTCTTGTGATTTTTTATATAGCGACGAGTTTGCGCGGTTTATGACGAACGCGGGAATCGAAAGCTGGATGGAAAAAAATTCGCATGATGTTTAACCACGAGGATCTCGTGGCATCCGGTCACACAAGGCGACTCGATTTTTTTTATTGCATTTTTTTTTTTACATTTTTTATCTCGACGATTCGCATCAGCTGCACGCCAGAAACGACCCGCGACTATAATTGTAGAACTTCGCTCTCTCATTCTCGATTTCGCCTCCTGCACTCAGCGACTACACAAGCGACGCAGTATTTACGAGCGTTCCCGCATCCGACCGTATTTTTTATTAATCTCGACAGACTTTCCGGACGGGACCATATTATCGCGTACGAAAGCGTACTCGCGAGGGTTCTTCATTGACTGGCGGTGGCGGCGAGGACGTCGAGGTTTCGCCGCCGATAAAACTTACGACGCATCCGTAACCTTATTTTCTTTTTGTTTTTATTATTATGTTTTTTTTTTCTCGGTATGGTAACAAGGCGAGCGCAACGTCGTTGAGAAACGAGAATGAACGAGGCGCGAAGTAATTCATGAATGAAGCGCCGAAATTTATTCATTTATTCATGGAGTCACTGCCGATTTTATAGAGTATGGCATTTGATTTTTATTTTATTCATTTTTTTTTTTCTACTTTTTGTCGTTTAGCCCTCAGGCGGTTCGTATCTGCGGTTAAAGTGCGCCATATTCGAAAGAAAACACGCGTGTGTACATTTTTGGTATTTTTTTTTTTTTATATGCCTGCCCTCATTTCGTGGCCCGGATTGCGCGCGGACGTTACGATTTATGGTATAGCCGACTCCGAACGAGCATCGATACGTTCGATGATAGCTAAAAGTTTATATCGTCGATTGTAGAGAAAAGCCTGATCGGATTTTTTTTTCTTCATCCCCCTCGTTTGCCACTCGAGGGTTTTTATATATATTTTTCACGTTTATTTTGTTCGAGTGCCGACTCGGTAGCTCCAGTACGAGCCCCGTCGATGCTGCTGGCCTCTCGCTGGTTGTTGGACCATCGTGCGCAATTCGATTCGCAGCTCGTGCGTGAATGCATTCCCAATGCCCACAGTCGCACTACCTCCGAGCAAATATGTACCTCGAACTTTTTTATTTATTTATTTTTTATTTTCTTTTAGCCACAATTTTTATTTTATCTCTGTATTTTGTTTCGACGAACCTCTCGATAGTGTTTATTTCATAATTTTTTCTGCCCGAGGCATTTCATCGGTATTTGTGGTAACGAGTCGATACAGTTTGCTCGTTCGGTATAAAGCATTTTTTTTATAACTTTAATATCAGCACAGAGAAATGTCGATAAAAAAAAATCTTTAAGTCCAAATTCCGGGATGTTCGTTAGCAAAAAACTAGCGTGTTACGCCATAAAATTATTGACAACTGACAATTATTAAGAATGAAAAAAAATGGATCTGTCCGTATTCACCCCCTCCACCTTACAACTCTATCTCTGTACGCATCCACGCACCGTCTCCCATCGATTTTTCTCTACATATGGATAAGTGTACGCACGCTCGACGCCCATGCACGCATGAATGATCAAAGGGGGGAGCGCATAAATATGTATGCGACGCGTGCCGACCTTAGATATTGAATCTCGTGTTCGAAGGGTGGAGAAGACGAGAATCTCAAAACTTATTCAGTACAGCTTCAATCCCTCAGTGCCCGAGGAATGGGTAATTTTTCACATTTTTTTATTTTTATTTTTTTCTAAACTCGAGCAAGTCATAATGTTTATAAAAATGAGGCATTACTAGTACTCCAACGTGTCCTAAATCACCGGATCACCTGCTGCCGCCGAGTCGAAGTATGAAGAGGAGAAAAAAAGGGCCAGCGGCAGTGGATAAGTCCAGAGAGCGCGATGGGAAGAGACCCGATTTGATCGATGGTTCGGCGATATTGGTAGCGACATATGGAGTCCGCAGAGCACCAGCTTGGCCCTCCTCGATCACGGAGCCCCCGTCTCCCCTTATTCCGGATAATGGCGATTTCTGATGCCTCGGGTACACGCGAACAGTAGAGGAGGAACTCTTCCTAGTATAGAAGCGATGTCACGCTTCGTTCTCACCCCATAATGTCATCCCTCCAAGGATCAATCTGGATAGAGAAGCTGGATAGAGAAGGACTTTTAGTTTCCCTTTTTTTTTTTTTTTCTTCTTTTCTCTATCTCATCTCCAACCCCCTTATTTCGAGCGAGAAATCTCAATTTCACGGTAAAAAGGAAAAACAGACGAAAGCGGAGGAATAAATTTATCTTGAAGTGACGGCTGTCCAGTTCGTGAGTAACATGACGATCATTATTAAGGCTCTACAATTGATTCTCTTGGTTTTCATAAAAGAAACGAAAGACAAAGACGAAAAACGTTTCATTCTTTTTTTTCCTTCTTTCTTATCAATGTTCTGCTTTTTTTCTTTTCTTTTTGCAATAATTTCTCCTTTTGCGCAGGACTCTCGATGCTCGCGCGATCCAGTGGAATCCGATTCAATTAATTTTTTCTTCCCTCGTCGCTCGGGGAGAATGCCCTCCCTTTTTCGCAGCGAAATTTGTACGTATAGACACGGCCGAAGGATCGACAATGGCGAACAGTAGCGAGAGAGAGGAGACTAGAAGGGAAAACGTTAAATCCAACGGTACCGATTCGTTTTGCAAAATTGATGGCTCTCCGGCTCCCCCTTCCAGGGTACTCATTCTAATTTCGAAGTTCCATTCGAAGAATCCTACCCGGGTAAATGAAGTGGGACGCCGAGTCGAAAGACAACCCACGCGCTTTGTAATACGCAGATCCTCGGCAGCCCAGCCCCATTCTGCAGGCCAAGGGCGCATTCAATTTGGGCGAAGTGGGCAAATGCTCTCGAGCGAAAGGGGTTGCGAACGAGAGAAGAATTCGTGTACCGCGAAATGGACAAAAAATTAAATGCATTCGATTACATCGGCGGAAATATTGATGATGCTCAAAGGGTAAAAGCGGTCAATATCGCTCATTCCGAATTTGTACGTAGATCCATTATATATGCACCGGATAATATTTATAACTTTCACACACACTATATCTGCCATTATAGAAAAAAAAAATTAAATAAATAAACAAAGATTCCTACTTTTTATTTTAACCCTACAACTCACATATGGGGTACAAAAGTGCCCTACACGACATTCAATCTGCGCCCCTCCAGTAGCAATTGAAATTATCTACTCGAGACCTCCACGATAATTTAGGAATTTCGATGTCAAAGACTTCAAAAAAATTCACCAATTTTGATTGTCTTGAAACAAATATTTAATACTCGTTATTTGAATCCGAACTTTTAGCCGTATTAGCCGTACCTCCTTAATCCAGGCTATTCCATCTTCGCTCCTGCACCGACAATATAAACGACGAGATCTGGAGAACAAGCTACTACCCCGTTGGTCCCACTTCCAAAGGGGCAGAGGCTCGACCGCGATCCCCGAAGCATTCTATATACCCCAGCTAAAAAAAAGCGGGTTGGAGAAAGATTTTTGGCGCTGATAAAAAAGTGGGGCGCACAGTAGCGAGGCAGCCGAGACAGAGAGGCTGAATCTTCGTCCGAGATTCGGGAGCTCCTCGGCACTGCCGTAAATCACGGGCCGATCATTCATGAGATTTCGCCTACGGATCCGACGATTCTCTGCCAAAGTTTTTTCTCTTTTTTTTTTTTGTCACGGAAAACTCGGCTCCCGCGGAAGGCTGCCTGTGTTTGCAGGACCCGAGCACACTTCCTCCGTCGCAGCTAGCGTTGATCCTCTTTCCGGCCTTTATCTTCGCGCCGGAGAGTCGACCCACGGGGCCGCCGCACCGAGAACGGAAGGAAAGTGTTTCCCTGTCGGTTCGAAAGCACTGCCTGCTGTGGGCAATAAAACGTCGAAGGCAACGTTTCTTGACTTTTTTTTAAATATCGGCCGGTTGAAGTAGGGCGCCAGTGGATACGTTCCGTGCGAGGTCGGACGTACCGGGAGACGGTAAGGGGGGAGGGGGGGATGAGGGTGCGAAGTGAGAAAAACGGGTTGAGGGTAGGATCACAACAAATCATTCGATATCTGAAGACACCCATACTCGGTCTCCACCGAGGAGCCAAATCGGCCCTACCAGCATGCCTCTTCCTACTAGGAATGACACGCAGGAGCGGCACTGGCCGACGCCGTACCAATACTGGCCCCGTGTGGCATTTCCGCTAGTATCGCATAAGCATACACTTTCCTGATTTACCGTCCGGCCGAATGGCATTCAAGCCGACTCCTCCGTGATGTTGATTTATTTACGAAACATAACAAGTTTAATGGCCGGGGGGGGGGGAGGATTTGTAACGAGGTGAAAAATGTATTCGGCCCGGGTTAAAGTTTCGCGTCGCCGTTCTCGTTAATCCAGACTGAGAGTCGCGGAAAATTTAGGAACTGGAGGAAGACGAGACGGAGGCCTGTCTCGCCGGGTTCCTGGACTGATTAGGCTTTTCAAAGTTGGTCTCCTTAGAGCCGGGTGGAAGAGGCGCGGGCGCCGGAAGGATCGAACCCGAGAGAATTGGAAACATCCCCGTGTGGGGGTCGATTCGCGTCGTTAGCCGTCGTTAGTTTCGGCGAAATCAACTCTTAGCGTAGGGAAGGGCGAGGCTAGACGCTCCAGACGAGTTTCGGGTCTGGCGGATCGTGCATCGAAATATCCCGGGTCCGATTCCGAGACGCTCCACATTGTGGGCGGGGGGTGATAAGATGGGACGCTGCTAAAGAAAGGCCTTTAAATAAAGTTTAAAAAAAGTTACATACAAAAAACTTTACTTAAAAAAAGAGTTAAATTCGAAAAGCTTTACAGCAGAACCTCGATTATCCGAGCCAATTGGGACCGGAGCTAGTTCGGATTAGCGAAAATTCGGATAACAGAACAGTGAAGCTGTGTTAAACGATATAGCGCGATACATATCGAAAAAATTACAGTACCCGTATATTTGAAATAATTATGATATATGTTTGAGGAATAACGTGATACATGTATTTTTATGATATTCAACGGTAACATCGAATCTTCATCACGAAATCCACAATTTTCGTTTGGCGCAAGAGAGTTGTACGTTTTTCGCAGCCAATTTTTTTTAAATGTCAGAGATCGTTGACTTGCAAAGATCATACGAGCGCGCTAACGATGTGCTGATCTCTCCCTTATCGAGTTTCGAAAGGGTTTCTAATTTTTTTCCACCGTAAGCACATTATGCTTACGCTTAGAAGTCGAAGGACTGGACGTTGAATCCGTAATGCACTAAACTACTAGACGAGTATATTAACGAAAATAAATGATGAATACGTGTCCATTTGCTTGACTAAGAAACTAATAACTACTGCGCATACGACTGACGTGCATTTACGGTAGTGCTGTCTAAGTTTATGCGAGTTCGAGTGTTCTTGAATTGGCTTGTTTGTAGCGCGCAACAATGTAAGGATACGAGAATTTCGCACAATAGTTCAGATAGTAGAAACTTTATCCGAACCATCGGCGGTTCGGATAACAGAGGGTTTCGGATAATGGTTGTTCGGATAATCGAGGTTCTCTACTGTACTTAAAAAAAAAGTTAAATTTAAGAAGCCACATAGAGGAAAGACATGCCCTCCGACCCGAGTTATCGAATCGTCTCATCGATCCACACAAAGTATATATATTCCTCGCGGTTTCTCTGGTCCAAGTGAGAATATATCCTTTGCAAGGATATCCGTAAAGGGATAAAGCGCCGTTACAGCCGGAGAAATAGGTCGTACGGAAAACGGAGCGTGGGAATGGGGCGTAGGGCGAGAGGGGAGGGTTACGAAAGAAAATCCAAAACGAACCGACTCACTGATTCTCCTCTTGGACATTACCATTTAGATTGTTATCGATAAGCCGTCAAGCGAGCTGCACGAAAGGCACCGCGGCAGCCTCTGCGTGCGTCCCTTCTCGCCCCCGAGCCCGAAGGGTTTGTCCGCGGGCCCGACCTTATGGACCCCGCTACGGAAAAATAAAAGCGAACAAAAAAAGAACGAAACACGAAACACCTAACACGCGACAGGCATATTTACATATTTACGGATCAGAGATTTATCCACGAGTGCGGTACGAAAGTAAGTGTAGCCAATGAGGGTGGTATGGTAAAGGGTACTTGTCGAGCCGCAAATTTCCGTATCTCTCTGATCGGCCTGTGCCTTTTTACACGGAAATATGTAATGCGAGACACACGTTCGATTATCTCGATATTATTTCCCTTCCCGCCAACGTCAGAAACGATCGTGGGCTGAATATTCGGGAAGGGGTGGGGGGTGGGTTTTTTCTGCTGCAGTAGCTCGGAAGGGCCGCTGATGGTAAGTCTCGCCCGTTTCTCGCTCCCGGTGTACTTCCACCCTCTCTCAGAACGAATTCCAATCTGTCACTCGGGAAAACATCGCGGCAGGAACGCCGGTGAAGACGACAGGACGAGGGTTGAAAAGAGAGCGGAAAGAGTGGTCGGTTGAGCGGGAAAAAAAGTATATATATATGAGTGGAAAGAAGATGGGGGTAAAGAAAAATTGCGGGAGCTTCTGACAATGAGCCATAGCGGCAGAGAAAGAGGAGTTTGAGTGGTGGAGCTGAAGAGGAGGCGTGAAAGGATGTTGAAAGAGAATGGAGGAGAATAGAAGGCTCCGGAACAGAAAGGTCAGGTGGGTGTGGCTAAGTGCTAACCGTTTTCCGAAACTTTCGGCCAAATAATTAATTAACCCTTGAGGATCGTTGAACGAATGAAGGGTGAAAAAAAAATGAGCTCGGAACAGTTTTTCGGTGCGTGCGATGTCGGACAAAGCTAGGGTAGCAGCGCGAAGTGGAAGAGGACCGCGTGCGGTCAGACGGCTAGTCGGGCGGAAGAAACCGGCCGATCTCCCAGTGGAAAATGAGCCGTTACCGATCCGACAACTTACAATCTGTTATCGGTACGATCTGTTAGAATCCATTAGTGTAAAGAAAAAAAAAAAAAAAATAGAAGTAAAATTCTTTAATGTTCCGGGGTTCGGAAAGCTTCCGGTACTGAAAAAGATATCAGGGTTAAAAAACGGTACATTAACGCGAGGGTATAAAAGAAAACGAGTTGCGTTAAAAGGTACGGAGAGGACCATTTAACGCCCGGAGAGACCATATTCGTGGCGATAACCATTCAAACGAATCAGAGGTGGAGCGGGAAGCTTTGAGCGCTGGCACATTCTCCCGTGGCACATCTCGGTGGTGTGGCAATAAGAGCTTCGATTAAGAACGCGTGTTCCGCTCGTTCAACCATTCGGCTGATTACCATCATTTCCCATGGGAGAATTAAATAATGTATCGTTAAAGCACCTCCGCGGATTCGCGATGCCATCAATTAATCAAGAGGGTGAGCGAGCCTTTATCTTGAAAAAAAGGAAAAGAAGAAAGTCAACTTTGTCTCGGAGAGGAAAATGTCGAGTCTGCATTCCCGAAGATATAATTATGAAATGCGATCGATCGTCGCGAGTCGGACGGCTCCGCGAATAATCCCAAGATGTAATTACTCGACGGGCAAAACAGCAGCAGATGGTGCTCGGAGGGTGGCAAAAAAAAAAACTCGACAGCGAATTCGTAAGAGAGAATGCGTTTACTTGTACTCGAGGAATATCCTCAAGGTTCTATCCCTAGGCCTGCGGGAAGCTCGTCGTCGGCGGCGCGATGGAGGAATCCCGGCGCGACCCTTCGGGTGAAAAAGCAACGAGCTCTCTAATAGTCCGGAGGCTTCGCTCGCGTACACGCGAAAGGCAACCCCATCCCCGTTAAACTCGCTCGAAGAGTTCTCGCGACTCCTTTGCCTCGTTCTTCCTCATTTCCTCTCCCTTCGCAACACCCCCCTGTGTACACTCCCGGGCTTTTACCTACATGGCTCGACGTTACACTACCTACATACCAACTCAATTACGCGAACAGCTTCTGAACTTCATCCTGTTTGTTCATTCAATTTTGCAATCTGCACGTCGGAAGCTTCTGCGCGGCGTTGTATTTTTTTTTTTTGTTAAAATTTTCTATCTCCACTTTTCTACAAAGGCTTGTCAGGCGCTGGCAGACTTTGCCACCCCCTCCCCTCACCCCGGCCTCTGCAGCAATTATTCGACGATAATAAGCGAGAGTAAGGAAACTCTGGGAAGAATGAATGTATACCGAAACGAGAAAGAAACTTTTCTCTGACTGATTAAATCGTTATTCGCGATTGTCGATTCCAGTCACGATCGGGCAAATTTCTTACCGGGACTCTTAACGAAGGTCTAAAAGAACCGGAAGAGGGAACGAAACAAAGGCAAAAGAGACAAATGAGAGAGAGACTGAGGAGGATGAGGAAGTAAGAGGAGCGGGTTCCCCGGGGTTAATCCTGGGGTGAGATTGGCGCGTGACCGACTTCCGGTTACCTCCTCCGGAAATGGTACCCCTTTCACCCCCCCCCCCCCGGCCCCGGGGTTCTTTTTTTATCGATAATTTCTACTTGTTCCAGCGCTCGCTCTCTCGACCACGTCAGTCTTCGAGCCTCCTTGCTGGCCGGTGGAAAACCGCGAGATAGAGAACCGACACCAACGTCGAACTATAACGAACAAGTGGAAGTAGCACGAGGCGCGAAAGGTGGGAGACATAGAGAGTTCAGCGGCAGCAGCTCCCCGAAAAGTTTCCTGCGAGCGAAAGAAGAAGGAACGAGTGAGAAAGGGCGACCGAGATGAGGCGAAGCCTCGCTAATTAATTCGAGTGGCGAGAGAGGTGCGCCCGTGCAATTAATTTGTTTCGGACTGCGGATGCCGCTCGTAAAACGTGCAGATAAAATTAATGAAACAGGGAATGCTGCCGCCGCTGCTGGGACTCTCCACTTGCGGTGCGATGTTTCCGGCTTTAACGCCGGAACTCGGCTCGACAGCGCTCTTCTCTTGTTGGAGGAGAAAGAGTCGTTAGCTACGCTGCGATATATGGCCTTCAAGAAATCAGGGTTAAGGGACTTGTAGCGGCCGTAACTTTTATTCTCTAAGGCGCATTCGGACGATTTAGATGAAAAACTTCCTGAAGTTACGAGATCGTCGTTTCGTCAACTTGATAAAAATTATAAACAGCATGAAAATCGAGATTTTGACAAAGTTTACTCATCCAATCTACTCTTGTGTTTGAATCTTCTATGAAAAATCATTTCCCGTGATTATTTGGCTTACTCAGAGAAAAAGTTTTTCGGTCAAAGAAAATAATCGTGATAGGAAAATATGGCTGTTTGAAAAAATAAAAAATCACCAATTTTTGCAGTATGCACCACAAAGATTCCGTATTAAAATTGTAGTTTTTCGGCCTTTTAGGGCCAGATTTGATCTATTTTTTTCCAACCGATTACGAATCTGCCACTTATGTTAGTCTTAACTCAATGTCTGTATCCGATACTCGCGTCAGAAAAAAAATACTTATTTTTCGTCAAATTCAAAAAATTCAAAATCTCATAATATCTAAATCGGTTAGATCGATCATCGCAAAATGAAATAGGAATCATCGGTCGATAATAGTCGGCTTGTGTACAAATTTTAGCTCGATAGCTCAAAAATTGTAAGAGCGTGCGCACAAACTTTTTTAGAAAATTTCAAAATCGCGTAACATTTTTATGACTGAAAGCATTTTGCTAAAATTTTAACCAAACCTTAAAGGTCGACCCCTCTACCTACCTTAGAAATTCCAGCTTGAAAGCTCAAACCGTTCCCGAGTTATAAGAGTTTCAATTTTTTGGGTCTGAGACACGCGCACATCCAGAAATTTTACCAAAATATAATTTTCCGATGTTTTCGAACATTCTGAATACGCTTACAAAGCTTCCTCCATGAGGAAGCAAAATTGGTAAAAATGGGCGCGAGGGACAATTTTTACCACTTTTTTTTGTGTACCTCTAACATTTTTTTTTGCGTTACATAAAAAATTGTAAAAATGCCTAAAAAGATTCCCAACCTCATAGAAATCGGAGGAAACGTGTCCGTTGTCCATTACGCTCCCGTTTGGCGCCGGTCGCCCAGCAAGGGGAAAACCGGTACCCACACGAGTCAGCGATCTGTAATGGAGTGGAACTTAAGTCGAGTTTAAAGGCTCCGCCAGTACCGAGGCGAGCAATATTACGAAACGGGCCAGTTTTACAGCCAGTTAAATGTTGATTGGAATCCGGGGGGGGGGGGGGGGGGGGGGCGATCGTGCCCGTGCCATCCTCGTTTTTCCTCGCCGATCGTTCGGTGCCCCCTCTCTCGCGTTCTCCACTTTCTCTGCTCTCCGCTCCGCCATGCCCTTTTCATAATAAACTTTTGTCTCTCGCTTTATCTAGCCTACCCTTTCGCCTCCGCGTCTACGATGGAACTGCTGGCACGCGGATGTACCCTCGCGCCGGATTCACAACCCTTGCCCGGGCCGCACGGAGGCGAACCGGCAGCCGGTATGCAGCACCGTGCACTCTGCACCTTGCCGCAGTGCTCGAAGCGTTCGCGCTGCTAAACTCCTCCATCCACCCTGCTTCGCCCTCGATCGGCCAGCTCTCTATATCCGCTCTGCCTCTCACTCGTACCCCTCTCCGTGTTCTCGATCCTCGCTCAATGCATGCCAAACATCCGCGGCTAGTGCGACGAGGGGGGGGGGGGGGGGGGGGGGGGGCAGATCGTATATGATATCTCGGCTATTTCTATCACCCCGACTCCGTTCAATCAATCGTCCAACTATGAAAAATTCATTTGTTGGCAACTACCGGAGCTAAAAAAAAAAGAGAAAAATCCTCCCGAGGTGGAAACTCTAAAAATGGAGACTTCCGGGAACGGGGACAAAAATCGTGAAATTTTTATTCACTCTCGGTGAGGTTGGAAGAAAAGCGCCGATGAACGGTCCGATGCAACACACCGCCCGCTCCGATATGCAACCCGATCGGGGCTTCGAACGAGACTGACGGAATTCTCTGGAGGTCTGATTAAAAAAAAAAGGAAGGGACCAAAAATCTTTGGTCTCTCGGCTTTCCGTGGTCTCCATCATCGAGCATCGCGCACAACGCGTCTCTCGTTTGTGAACCGCGGACTGAAACGTTACGATCGCGTGTACGACAACTGTTCGCGAATCGTGCCGCACGCTCTCGTACGAAAGATTTTCGGACCTTAATAAACCACCGGGGCGGTTCAGTGGGTCGTATAAAAAAATTATAAAAAAAAAAAACAAAAATATGATGAAATCTGCATAGTGCGGGATCGGGAACACGAGACAAGGCTCCCGCAAGCCGCTCACTATCGGGGTCTCTGAAAATTATGGTTTCCGACTTACGACTTAATAAGCGAGGCTTTTAGTCCACTAATACTTCTAAATTATTCATCCACGATTTTTCTATATTCACGCGATCGGCAGTTCCTCTGGAATCGATTGGCCCATGTCCCTACTTTGCCTAAATATAATATAAAAATATAAAAATATTTCTGATGTGTTTTTTATTATATTGAGGTAAACGGCCCAGTTTGTGACCCCGTCAATGTTGTGACGGGTCAATAAGTCCATCACATAATTAAGGTTATGCCGCGGTTTCTGACCCTCAATTTTTCCACTCATCTAATGGAATTATAATACCTTTAAGCCAATTACATCTTTTTCATTGTTTCCACCTGAAATTTGATACTAACGTTACATAAGAAATGAAATTAGATCCGTTTCACTCGTACACTGCGAAATTTTAGAAACTGGGTAAGTAACTGCTGCGTGAGTGTCAGAAACCGGGTACACGCGAGGGTCACAAACTGGGACATGGGTGGGTCCACAGTGTCAGAAACCCCGGCAGCAGACAAGCATTATTAAATCAATATTATTATAAAAATGCTCGATTTATTTGACTTGTAATAATAGGTGAATTTCATTCAGAAGGTTTTAATGCACGTGTTGAGACAGTTTATTTTCAGCTTGACAATGTTAGGCGTTCGTAATTGATAAAAAAAAACCCACACCGCTGCTCTAAAAGTGCCACACACTGTGCCGTTTACCTTATATGCAATTTATGTTATATAAAAAAAATCTACATATATCTACATCCACAATAGCAGCAATATCAGCTCGGTCCCTCCCATCGTACCCGAAAATATCTATACGGTAACTATTTTGATAGGCTCGAGCGCGACGAAGCAGAGTTACCGGGCGCCGTCGAACGCTGAGCATAGGCGAAACCGCGACGAGCGCGGTCGTCTATAACTAATAGGCGCAGTCTATACGCAACACTCTGCACATGCACGATGCGAGCATGTATATTCGTGCATATAACCAATATCATCCATATCCATACATACCACGGCTGTATCGACCACCGAGAAGCGAAAGGTCGTAACTCGTGCGCTTCGACGCGCTCAGTTACGCCCTTCTGTCTCCAATCGGTCGCTACACGCGTGCGTCGCTCGCTCGCCGTGGGGTTTCGCCCCGGCGGATATTCGCGCGTTCCTGTGCAACCAGGAATTCGCTCGATACGAAACGCGAACGCGCCTCTCTCGTACAATGTTGATCCTCCGCGGCTCATCCTCCTCGTCGTTGCATCGTTCGTCCCCCTCCGCGCTATCTCGGGCCTCACCCTTTCGAGAGATTCACCCGCGCAGCTCGCGATCCTCACCCGCCGCTCCGGTACACTGCATTGTTCGCGTTATGGCCCACTGTTATTGCCGCGGTTATCATTGCGACTCCCACGCAAGTTTTACGAGATAATCGTACCGGGAGAGCAAACGGGGAATCCCCGCAACGCTGTTCCTTCCGCGTAAAAAAAAAGAAATCTGTTTTGCCATCTGCGATGGATCTGCCAGGCGGACGGGAAGCTCGCCTTAGAGGCGATTGTTGATTTACGATATAGATTTCGGAAACAACTATTGTCTTGTTAAGGTAGTAGATAAAGCTCCACCTTAAGTAGAGTATTGTCTAGTTAAGGTAGTAGACAAAGCTCCACCTTAAGTAGAGTATTGTCTACTTAAGGTGGGGCTAAAGATCAACATAAGCTCAAAGACTTCCGAACACGTTTTTCATTTTATAGAAAAGTTTCGGTGAAAAATGTATTTATAATTTTAACCCCCCTTAAGGAGGTTGTAGCGCTTCACTCCAGTCAAATGAGTGCTAGATTTTTAGAGTCGTTTATACAAACTTTACGCATCTATTGATTATAGTGGATAGTTATTTGTATTACAGCAGATGTCCTTAACCTGGAAAAATATTCATTGCGATGCATTTGCAAAAATATTAACTGGTTTGTGCTAATTTTTAAAAAGGTACATAATCGTTTAGTTTTGTTCAAAGAATAATCCGTAATTTTCGCTCGATTTTGATGTATAGCGACTCATTCTCTTCCTTGAACGATGCTCTACGAATTCACCGTCTAGATATTCGTTAGTATTTTCTGTTTAAAAATGACGACCTTTTGTTTATCCATCGACGAAATTTCTTCATGAACAAACAGCTATCATTGTTAAACGAAAAATACTATCGTAATAAATCACAATCGAGCGAAAATTACGGATTATTCTGTGAAAAAACTAAACGAATGTGCACCTTTTCGAAAATGAGCACAAACCATTTAATATTTTTGCAAATCCATTGCAATTAACGTTTTTCTACGTTAAGGACATCTAATGTAATACAAATAACTAACCACTATAATCAATGGATGCGAAAAATGTGTACACGCAATTTTTTTAATGTAGCATTCAATTGTCTACTGTGAAGCGCTGCAACCTCTTTAAATATAATCTCTACGCCCAAGATTTCTTAAATTCGATGCTTCAATTATATTGAGCGATATTTAAACAAAATTTCCATTGGCCTTATCACTCTGAATCATGCTGATTCTGATTCTGATGCATGAAAATATTATAGGGTCATAAAAATAATAATTCGCAGACGCTTAGCGAAGATCGTTATCGTCACAATATCTTTCCTTTTTAATTCCAACGTATCCGAGAAATTTACAATCTGGTTTGAGCGATTAATTTGGCCTAAAATACAATCCTGCAATTTTAATACCCATCCGGCTCAAAACCGTAGCAGTGCCCGTTTAGCCTACTACACTGTCATTTCACCGGGGGCAGAGAGTGGGAAGAAGGGGGTGTACTGCATGCAGTCGAGAACTCGTACTCGACTTCTTGAGACTGTCGTACTTATTCTCTCTCCCCGTCTCAGTGGAATATTTAACGAAGTGGGTCTATCGTGCGGGAAATGTACTCACTAGGGGAGGGTGGGGGGTGAAGGGGGTTGTATACACGCCGAGGGGATTCGCAGAGTGGCGTGCGAGAGTGCGCTCCCGCGGTTTCGCTGGAGAGCGACGGATAAAACAGGTGAAACGGTGAGGGCAAAAAAAAAAATTGAAAAAATGGGTCACCCCGTCGTCTGCGCCTCGACGTCGGGGAGTGTGCCATGAGCCACACACACGAGCAAAAAAAAAAACGAAAAAAAGGACGAGTTTCGCATTATATCCGGTCGATGTGTCGAGTTAAATACATACTTATGGGAGTGTGCATTGGAACGAGGTGTGCGATAGGCACCGAGAGAGAATCATGCATGTGGATAAAATTGTCGAAGACAATGTTGGACCCTCGACACATTCGCGCCCGCACACATTTTCAGTTCGACTTCCACGGAGAGTCCACGTAAGCTCACCGGCACTAACAAACTTTCTCCGTACTGTGTGTTACTGTGTGTGTGTGCGCGTGGGTGGGTGTGTGTGTGTGGACCGTTGTACGGGGGCAGGCGAACGAGGGGGGCTTCGGCAAGTGCTGGTGGGAGTTCGAGTTTCTAGTCGAGTCGGCCGGCGAATGAGGGCAACTGAGGTTGGAACTCGGAGGGTGAGGCCAGACAGAGACTATTGATCCACTAGGATCCACCCTCGTGCTTCCTCTCTCACCCCTTCCTCCCCGTCCGGCCTTCTCGCCCTCGAATCCTCTCCCCGCTGCCTTAGTGGGATAGGCTCGGTTCGAAGCCTTCGAATACGGAATGATAGTACGCACACATGAATAGACCGAGAGAGCACGGAGAAAAGAAACTCGTTGAGATATCGTCGGAGTTGAATTTCAACATTTTTCTTCCAAAGCCCCCCCTTCCACTCCCCCTCCTCGGAAGATTGGGAATATATATTTTTTAATATGGAATCTTATGTTCATGTTATTGAATTTAAAAAAAAAAAATCATTTTTTTTAGTGGATGTATAGCGCAAAATTTATTTTTGAAAAATGCGACAGCGTCCCGTTTGTGATTATTGTAATGCGATTTTTTTAATCCACGGGTCACGTGATTGTAGAGCCTGACAAATGATTTAACTGAATCGAGTGGAATTTGAATGCAAATAATTCGTGTAATAATTTACAGATGAATCGGGCATTACATATGTGTATCTTTTTTCATACAGAATATTTTGTTATTGAATTTTATTATCTCATTTATGCTCCCAGATATTTAAAACGCGAAATGAAAAAAAATTGCCTCGGCATTCCGTTCAGCTTGTATCGTAGCCGACGATATTTTTTTTTAATCGGCATAACAATTAATATAATAGAAAATAACATAACAATTAATAACAATTTAATCGGAATAACGAGAAATCGGATTTCAGCGATTTTTAGTGAACATTGAATGGCGCAACGAGAATAATTCGTAAACAGGGTAACAACAAGTTATGTATGAATTCGAGAATACGGTGCGTCGGAAACACGAGGAGAATATCTGCCGTGTGCGATCGAGGACTATAATTTTCGTCGAACGTGGTAAACCACCGGATTAGCAACCTGTGGGTCGTGGCCCGGAGAGGCTCGCTCTGACCAATGCGCTTCCCATTGCGTGGCCCACCATTGGACCGGCAGTGGTCATTCCCGGTAATTATAGCAGTTCCACGGATTATAGTTGGCAATTGGTCACTCCGCCTACGTACGTACACGTTCGCGCGCGCACACGAACGGAAAACGAGTGAGGGTGCACGCCAAAAACCAGCTGGAACAGCAGAATTCTCGGGTAAATCGAGGCTGGCGCGTAGTACAGGGAGCATACGCGAGCGGAATCAAGCGATTCGACAAATCAGGCGCCCCGGCACTCGTACGCATTTCCACGGTTAACGCCCAAATAATGAACGGATACTCGTTATTATCTCCCTCGATCGTGCATTCGCACTTGTTCGACTATCCAAACTGTCGACGGAGCGGATTTTCAACTACACGTTTATCTGTCTAATTATTCCTCAATGGTGTTTCCACGGATCCAATAAAAGGACAGGTCGATAGACGGGGAAAGATTATCAGTTGGGACAACTAATAGTTCGTCGAGACAATCAATTTTTCGAAATATACGGTTTTTAATATCACTTGTAACTAATAGTTGTCTTTACTGTTAATCACAGTAAGTTACTGATAGTTTCAATTAGTTGCAGCCAACTATACATTTTTCCGACCCACGATTCCCTTCAGTGCAGATTGTGATTCAAACTTCAAGCAAAGTTGGAATTTTTTTATTTTTACAGTCATTCTGGCCAAAAAATGGGACGCAAGTTAGGTCCACGCGCTGTGCAGAGCCCGGCCGGGCGGAAAATTCCCTCCATACAGGACACGAGAAGCCTGTACGCGAGGAGTGAACAGCGACTGCGTCCTCTCCAGCTTCCATAATGGCGCCCTTACGAACGATGGAGAGTCAGGATCGTTTTCCCTTCCTTCTTTTATTTTTCCCTTCGTTCCTTCCTCGTCCCCCTACCCGGCGTGGGCGACGCCCAAGGAGTCCGGACGACGATGCTCGGGAGTGCTCGCGCTCGAAGTAAACGGGCGGCTTCTTCGCCCGGTGCAGAAGAGCTGGTATAGAGAGGGTCGGAGGCACTCAAGGTGGCGAAATGAAATTTGCATCGCGAACGCTACGGCTACATATCTATCCGTCCAGCATCCTCCGACTCTACTGCATATACATATATATACCTATATTATATACGTATATAATATATGTGTATATATGTATAGTTATTTCCTTCTTTATCTCATATATTACGTCGGCTCGGCCTTCCAGTTATCTCCTCGCTTCTCTAATATCCCGTCGGCCATCTCGTACTCTCGGTATTTCCTTCCGTTATTTAGGAGGCTCAACGAAATATATAACGGCGGACGGGCGTTTTGCCGGGCATATTTTTTTCAAACTTCCTCACCCCCATCCCAACCCCCTCAACCCCTCGGTGAGCTTCGCGGACCAACCGAGTACAGACTGTAGGGGATGTAACGAGCACCTACCCTTCCGGCTGTCCGGGCCGGTTTGCCTGTTCGACGATATTACCCTCGTTTCGTCGGATGTCCCGACCGTTCCCCGCAATCCCCCGCACCCCCCACCCGTCCACCCTCGCAGTCTAAGATGAAACGATTCAATTTTCTCTAGGTAATCGTAGTACAGCTTGTTCTCGAATGTCCCGTCGCTCGGGGCGCCTTCTCGCGTGTAACTAACACCGTGGGGTAATGAGGGTCACCCCCATTACGATCCGGCGATAATATCGGGACGGGAGTTGCTCTCGCTGTGGCCCAACAACGAAACGAAGGCACTCAGTGTTGTTTCCTCTTTGCATATGACGCGGTAATTACCCTGAGAGAAGGATCCAGTAAATATGACTATGTCGCTGGAGAGATATTATACATACAGCCATACAGCCATAGTACATGGTACATATCATAGCACATAGTACATAGTACATATCATAGCACATCGTAGTAGGGAACCAGGGCGCCACCTATGGTACGAAGTACCTGATTTATAAGAATTTTTAGCAGATACTATGGTCAAAATTCTTGGAAAATCTGAAACTTTCCGCACATGAGGGGCACTCTAGTGCCCTACTACCATATGCTATGGTAATTTTTCTTAGATGATCGGTCATTTTTACTAGATCCTTCTCTCAGTGTAGTAAATATGACTATGTCGCTTGAAAGATATTCCCATAGCACATAGTAGTAGGGAACTAGAGCGCCACCTATGGTAGGAAGTACCGGATTTATACGAATTTTTCGTAAATATCATGATAAAAATTCTTGGAAAATCTGAGACTTTCCGCCATAGGTGGCACTCTAGTGCTCTACTATGTACGATGGTAATTTTTCTTAGATGATCGGTAATTTTTACTGAATCGTTCTCTCAGTGTAACAAACAAAAATGTACGGAAACATAATTCATATTTTTATAAGCACCGAGGCTCTCCTGAGCTTCGAGATCCCAAAGTGTTCTATCCGAGGTAATTAAACGATAAATTTTTTTTTTTAAATATAAAATAAAAATAGAGACAAACGAACGACTTTAATAGTTTCGTAAAATACAGTAAACGCTCGGTATCTGTGCGGAGTGGGGTTGCGCCGTTTGTAAAAAGTTTTATTCTCCGTGCGCTCCTACGGGCCCAACGAGCCGTTATCTCTCGTGGAGAAGAAAATAAAAAATAAATAAAGAAAATATAAAAAAAAAATAAAGGACCATCGAGCGGGAAGTAAAAGAGAACGAACGAGTGCGAGGGGTGGAGAAAGCGGCGTGAAAACAAAAGAGCGGGAACTGGCGGAGCGTGCCAGTATATACCTCCGCAACGGTATTTTGTACAGCACAGCATAATACCGCTGTAGGATATTGCCCGTGGTATCCAACGCCGAGTTGATCTCTTTTCGAGCGAAACTTTTCGCGTAATAAAGTTTCGCGTAAACGCTTATGTTGCGTCGGTGCGACGAGCTCTCGCGTTGCCGCGTTGTTTTAAATTGGCGATCGCGCCCGGACGCTCGATAGCCGGGCACAGTTCCAACGTCTCAAAAGTCTCGGAGATCGCGACCCTAATTTTCTCGATTTATGGTCTAGGTGAGAAAATTCAAAAAAAAAAATAAACATAAAAATAAAAGAAAAATCCAGCGAGGGAAGATTGAATAAGTGAAAAGGGAATTGCCGAGAGTATGATCCGTCACTGCTCGATTAATACGATTTTTCTTTTGTTTTTTAATTTTTTTTTTTTTTTTTTTTTTTTTTTCGCGCGCGCGAATGACGCTTCGATTAACGCGAGAGTCCGTTTATCGAGAGCCGCGAAGAGATGGAGCCTGGAGATATAGAGGCAGCGCGATGGGGGAGGAGAAGGGGGTAGCTTAATGGAATGAAAAAGAGAGGAAAATAAAAATTGAAAACGAGGAACCACCTCACCCTCTCTATCCCTCTCTCTCATCCATTCCATTAATATTCATTAGCGGTTTCAATTTCGAGCGGGCTCATTTATCACGATGGAGAGTCGCGACGAGAACGAACAAAGAGGAGGACGAACGCGGGTAGATGTGCAGTTTCTCCATTATCGGCACGTACTTTATGCAGGAAAAACGGCGACGGATCCAGTATGTTTTCATTTCTGACGCGGGAACGAGTGAAAAAAAATAGAAAAAAAATGTAAAAAAACGAAGACTGAAACTGGAATATTTCACTTACTTCCGTGCACGCTCTCCGGCAAACATTTGTATTCTCAAGTTCTTCTCGACGCGCAGCCACCTTTACCGCGGGAATAATGAGACACGGGGTCAATTAAAAGTAATTATCATAGAAAACGGCTGCGAAGTGGCCGCAGTGGCGTGATAGTGGAATGGAGCTTGGAGAAGCTTTGGTGGAAACACGGGGAGTGGAGCAGCGGTGGAAAACGAGTACGAGGAGCAGCGGTGGACATGTATGCGAGTAAGCAAAGGTTGAGGCAAAAACAGAAAAATTAGATTTATTATTATTATTATTATTATTATTATTATTATTATTATTATTATTATTATTATTATTATTATTATTATTATTATTATTATTATTATTATTATTATTATTATTATTATTATTTCACTCGGTGGTAAAACCCAATTTTTACAGCTTATAAAATAAAATTTTGTACGACACTCGTGCGAAAAGGTTTTCTTAACTCGTGTGATTGCAACACTCGCCTTCGGCTCGTGCTGCAAACTCACACTCGTCAGGAAAAGTTTTTTCACACTAGTATCGTAATGTACTATTTCCTAACGCATGCACGTAAAATTCCGCTTTCCATTCCTGTGAAGTGAGCGCAGAGAGGCCTGCGTACAAAGGCAATATGGTGTTTTTTCTCACGTTAGTGCGAGAAAGTGCCATTCCTCGCACACTTCCCAAAAACGAAAAGCGTGATTTTCATGAATTTATTAGAAAAAATTATGTACATGGCAGGGGCGTAGAAAGGGGAGCCCTGGCTCGTCTGAATGCCGTACTAGCCCTCGGCTCGAGCGGCGTTTTTCAGACTCGTCAAGAACTCCCTGTCTAGGCCCTTACCATACAAATAACCATTTATTTTTATATATTTTATTATTATATCGAATAATAATTATTATTATTGAAGAAGATGGTGGCATACGGTCGAACATCCCGTAAGATGAAACTGTATGCATTTGTTAATTTGATGGAACTTGTCCCTATAGGAATGACAAAGCAAAAACTGTTGGGGGGGGGGGGGGGGGGGAATTTAATTGGATTGTTTGTTCGCAGGTCATGTCTCTCTCGATTATTGGAATGAAACGCGTTATCCGTCTCTTCTTGTTTATTTTTCCTGCTCCACAGATCCCCGTGCTGTTTTTCCACTTGAAAAAAAAAAAAAAAAAAATCCGCTCTCCCTCCCTTCTATTATTATTTATTTATTTCTTCGTACGCGTTCCTCGCCCCACTCGTTCGGCGAACGAGGATGAGAGTACACATTTTCCACTGCGGATCTTTACTCGCGCTGTATCCTCTCGAGGGGCTCGCGCAGCCCCGAGAATCCGCCAGCCTGCCGAGATTTATCGCCAGTGAGATCGCGTCTTTGATTCCACGACGAGAATCTCCTAATCGAACGACGATTCGATTCGGCAAGCGCGCGCGCGCTCTTCTTGACTCTCAGACAGTTCGAGCTCATGGGCTAAATAAATCGGTGTGGCGGCGGGTGCACACACGGATATCCAAAATCTACATCCTCGAGGATGATGGTGTATTTCTTTTTTTTTTTTCTTTCGACGACACTCTTAAAAATACATTTGACGAACCTGACGTGGCTCGGGCAAGTGCTCGTTATTATTTCGAGAGCTGCGCTCAATCTGCAACCCTCTGCGGAGGTTTTCTTGTTTTCGGCTCGAGGGGCACTCGTCGAGGTTTAATTATAAATCGTTTCTAATCCCCCTTCGACGATACCGAATCTTGCCGAAAGAAGCGCTCCCCCGTTTTTTTTTCTTTTTTTTTTTAATGTTCATCGTTTCCTTTTTCGCATTGAACTCTCGTCCTTTGAAATTCATATCTGGATAAATTATAGCGAAACGGGTAATTTCGATTGGCCCGTTCCCCTTAATCCTGGCATGTTCGGCGGTTCGGCTTTCGACCGAGTCGACGTTGAATGCGGGCGCTAATAAAGGCAGAGCGGGGACGACGAACCCCATCTTCATCATCCTCCGCGCAACCGTTTCTCGCGTTTCGGATATACAATACCCAGCCCCAGTAGTCGAGCTAGAGATAAGAGGTGTTTGTTTCCGTACTCCAGAGCGCCGTGCATAAAATGGGACGTTACGATACTAGTGCGAAAATACTTTCTCTGACGTGTGTCCGTCTCGTAATCACCCGAGTTACAAAAAACGTTTTTCGCGCGAGTATCGCATAACATTTTATTTCGCAAGATGTGAAAATGGGCCATTTTCCCACCGAGTGAAATCCATAGACGAACGGTATGGCAAAAATCAAAACGGTATATAAAAAAAAATCTCGCTCCGACACTGCGCGACACACTCTGCGCAACCTTCTGCGCAAGTCTCCGCACAACCGCCTAAGTCGCCGCATCCTGTCCTCACACACAGAAAAAAAATCAATTGAATCAACAAAACGTGCGCTTACAGGTGACAAAACAAATGTTTGGTTGATCGAAAGTAACACCTCGTTGATCGAACTAACAGGCCGTCGAATCAAATGTTTCTTTACTTACTGCGACAATTATTTCGTTCAAACAATCAAACATTTATTTCCCTACCCGTAAGCGCTCATTTTGTTGACTCAATTGATTTTTTTTTCTCAGTGCATATGTCTGCGCCTTCAAGAGAGCATTCGGGAAACTTTCTTCCATACCGACTGTGGTAAATTTCTCACACATGCCCAATCATTTTACCCTCACTGGCCACGGCACATTGGAGTAAACATAAATAATCTCGGAATATTTCGGATCACGATTACCATATGGCCGAACAGCTATAATCGTAACTGGTGTAACTCGCAAACCTTGTTTCCGAGTTACACCACGAAAATGCATTCAAGATTCCAAACCAATGATTCGTTATCACATAACATCGATTCCAAGATTCCACTTCTGGCATATTGGAGTATAACTATACTTAGTACACAGTAAAAAAAAGTTTGTACTTTTTACAACTTATTGTCCACAAACGTCTCAATTTTTTATTCCTTAATTTTCTAGTTTTCGGAACAAAAGTACAAACTAAAAGTGTCAATGACACGGGCAATAAAAGGACAGATTTGTATATTCAAATACTCGTTTGTCACTTATTTGACTCGTCTTTCACTTATTTAACAGAATAATTTTTACGAAGTATCGCATTCCGGTTTTACGAAAATATATTTTACTGTGTTCTCTTTAATTTTTTTAAGCTACCGCGTCTCGATCCTCATCGGTAACGTATCCGCCGATCGTTCATGGCATATCGAGAAGATGCTATTGTAAGAGGTCTAACGTGTCGTGTGCTCGTAAGTACGCATAGACGATACGCACCCCTAAGTGCAGTCCGTTAAAGCCCGTACCCTTGGGTGTTATTTCCTGGAGTCTACGCGTAACCGACACACGCGTATCGTTTACCCGAGCCAATAAGTACCTCTGGGGTAGGTCGGACAGGGGATGGAAGGGGAGGGTTGGGAGGGGAGTTCGGGCCAGTCGCACACACGTGTATTTCCGGCACGCGTAAATTGTCAGCCGGTTCGACGAACTGACGTTAACCATGAGAAGCGGAGTAGAATTGAGGGATAGGTGGACTGGCGTACACACGAGCCGCGTAGAGACATTACGGAGACAATCCACGAGAGGGTAAGAGAGAAACGTTCTCTCGCGTCACCGCTCACCGCGCTCCTGTCACCGCGGAAATTGCCCTGTCGTCGAACGACCGCAGGTACGTTTCCCTTCGACTGGCAGCGAGAGAGAGTAGCTACCGCGAAACGTACCAACGAGAGCCCGTGCCTCGGCGTCGTCGCCACCGAGCCAGCTCCCGGTCACCCTTCGACCGGCGTGTACGAGCCGAAGGGACAGGTTTCATGGTGCAGGTAACTATCAGCGCACTCGCCTCCAAACCTCCTCTATATTTCCTCGCGGCATGTGTGCCGTTCGATCCATCGGGTGTACGTACGGTACACTCCATCGCGCAACCGACCACCAGGCGGAAAGCTCTCTCGCCGTTATTACCGACGGCGAAACGATAAATCAAATATTCATCGAGGTCTTTCCCGATGAGTTAAAGTGGCCGGGTGCGTCGGATGCACAAGCGAATAGGGATGAGAGACCGTGAAAAATATAGAAAACCGTACACGGGAGAGAGTCAAAGGTACTTCCGAGGAACGTCCCCTTTTTCTCGCCTCAAAGGAAAGAAAACGAGTAGAAAGAAAAGATACATCCATTGCGTGGCTTCCGGAGAGGCGGAAAAATTCGCTTCCACACCGAGGTCGGGCTTCGTTTAGGCCACGGACTCGAAGGGATGGGAGAAAGAGGAAAGATCGGGAAACTCGGAATTCGATGCAAAACCGCCTTGAACCGCATTGATGGACGAGTGGAACGTAGCATTTTTTTTTTTTTCTCACTGGCTCGATCGCTGTAGGAGAGACGTTGGGGCAACAGGGACCACCGCTTCCGGATGAGTCATTAGTGTTTTCTTTCCGTCCCGAGGGAAATTGGTGACGGTCCGTTTCGCCCCGGCCTCTCTGCCACGCTCTCCCAATTAATCGTCGGATAATACCAGAGTGGAGTTGATGTAGTTGAGAGGGAACTGAGTAGAAAAATGAAGGTAATCTTTGACGCAAAAAAAAAAAAGGAAAAAGCATGCGACCCTTAGGGAAGATTCCATCGGGCACCCTCCCCAGCTCCGCGTGACACGAGTCCGAGTATATATATATATATATATATATAATACATATATATATTTTTTTATATTGTTAATCCGCGGTGATTTATGTCGTGGCATGCCAGAAAAGACTGACTCTCCCGATGCTCTCGGAATATGAGGGGAAAAAAAGGGAGGCAGCAAGATTCCATGAACCACCTCGTGGAAAGTGCGTGCCGCCACATATTGACCCATAGCGCGGTACACACGCGCTTTCTCCATGCCTACGGAAGATAGGTAAAAGTATGTGGTTCCACGGTGCGTGGCGGGGAAACACATGTATATATAACTTCGTGACGACGCGGGGAGTGAGAAAGCCGAGCACACCCCGAGGAGAACGTCATAAAACGCAAATGGAAGCGAGGGGGACGAAGAAGGGACGGAGAGGCCGAAGAATCGGAAGGGATGGGGATGTACGGCGGTGCGTGGAAAGCAGCGGTCTAAGCGGCCTTTTATATGCGCTCGCACGAGCGATGCGAGAAAGAAGAAAGGTATAGGAAATTAGGGCACGTACGCGATCGTCCCACCCCCCCCCCCCCCCCCCGCCCTCCCCCTCCGCCGGGGTGGCTTACGTGCAAGAATCTATTATCCATATGGATGGAATGGCGGAACTTTTATTGGTTATTCATTGACTCGTAGGTAAAAAGCATATGAAAAGATAAATAAAATAGGCAAATACTTCTATATACACCCAGAAAAAAGATTTATTAAAATTAAATAAATTTCTTATTAGATTCCAAATAACGGCAATTCTTTAGTGTAAGTAAAAAAAATGTATTCAAAGATTTGTACTTTAAAATAAATGTTTATTCGCGCCGAAGAAATCATATACTTGACGTCAAAACAAACGCGGCTATTATCCGGTACCGCGTCAGTCCTGTGGAAACATCTCTCGCTGATCATACAAGACTATGTTTATTCCTTACAGGGAACCGCTGCATTGTAATAAAGAGGCAACCCATCGGTTTGTTTTTATGAAACTTTGGTTACTTCAAGCTGCGTACCTCGATCGAATTGTGGTTGTGGAATGAGTCCTCGAAGAACCATCTTCGAGATTGGTTATGTTAAGAGTATAACCAATGTGCGACGCACGCAATAATGAAACGTTGCTTATTGATACTCCGTTGATAATAAAAATGACTTATTCAACAAAAAAAATTAATTTCTGCATCATTCATATATCACATCATTCCCATACGTTCTAAAGTAGCATAAATATTATATTACAAACATAAATATCTGGTTATTAGATCCAAATAAACATTATTAAATTACAAGAATAATACTAGCAAACAAATAAATATATTAGAAATTAATAAACACTCTATTAGGTTATGAAGCAAATAAAAAATTTTCTTCGTCCTTAATAAATTTTCTTTGATTGAAATAAAGATTTTTCTGGGTGTATATAAATAAGAATATAGAAGAGGAGGTATTATGGTCGTGGGATTATTTTTTTGGCGGCACCGAGAAGCGGCCAAGGTCGGGGCAAAATGGGCACGGTTCTCCAATTGGGATGAGACTTTTATTTCATGGTACGCGAAAAATTGAAGAAAATTGTCCTTTCTGACTCGCAAAGAAAATATTCGGACGTTTGAGAAACATGTGATTTCTATAATCATAAAAAAAAAATCCGCTAATTTTATAATAATTTTCCAATCAATGAAACGTTTCGCTGACGATCGAAAAATTGTAAAATTGACATGACAAGAAAATAGTGAATCTACGTTCTCAAGAAGTGTTTGTTGTTACAAACTCTTTTATTACCGCGCAAAATCGGGCTTCGTTTCTTGAATCAAATCTGGGGACCGAGTAGCCGATTTCTGGCAAACCCGGACAAAACTATCTATTTTTTTTTTCATGCCTCCCCTCTCGATCTCGTAGATAAGCCAAGAAAATTCACGGATCGTGAGATCCTCGACTCGCCCACTCATCGCTCGCTCGCCCCCGGTTTCCCTCAACCCCCGTCCATCTTCCTGAATTAAAGGAATCCCAGAGAATTCGGGTGTCCCTCCCCTATACTTCCCGAGTTCCCGACAACGTTTTTCCTCCCTCTCTCCACCCGGGTAAATTAGAGGAAACCGAGACGCCGAGTCTCTATCCGTTTCCGCTCGCACGAATGGCCACGTTCGACGCAGCTATCTAATCTGCGTTTCACCCCATCCCACTCAACGTCCCTGGAACGCAACGAAGTCCTTAACTCACTGGCACCTTCCGCCCGACCGCCCCCGATTTCTCGAGTCTTGTTCTCCGTTCCGGGGCTGAGAGCAGCGGAGAAAAGAACAGCGGAGGGCAGAGGTTTCGGTACATAAAACGATCTCCGTTACGTCCGAATTTTCTTTCGCCCGGGGAGGGAAAAATCCCCCAGCGAGTACAGTCGCGGCGTCGCGCAGACGTCGTCCTGCCTAACACATTCGCGGCGACGACATACCTACAGCCTTGTATACCCAGTAAGAGCCCGCGGGTCTCGCGAACCTCGAGGAGTTTATGCGTCGAGCGGGAAAACGCGCCGAGCCACCGAGAGCCCCACTGCACGGCGAAAACAGTAGGCATCTTTACGAGGGTCCGCGCGTCGTGAGCGTAACTCCCGAGTCCACCGCACTCCAGTTTTCTTCGCCTTTTCCCTTGCCGACCCCTCCCCGGCCCCCTCGCAGGCGGGCCGCCCTTTCCCCTCATAGACGGTTACGTAAATGCTCTCAGTCCCGCTAAGGTACGACTTTAATCTACTAACAGCAGCAACACAGCAGCCAGCGACGAAACCTCGTTCGCGAACGGTTCGTTTGCGTTCCCGGTGATTTAATAGAGGGCGAATAACGAAAAATCTCTCCCGCCCCGCACTCCGCCGAACTCCACCGAGGGGGCTCTTTCTACCAACTTTTGTTAAATTTATGATAGAAAAAATAAATTTGGGAACATAAAATTAAATATTGTCGAGTCGGGGATGTGACACGATTTTTTTTAAGACTCTGAGGGGGGCGCGTCGAGGGGAGGGGGTGTTTGCGTATTCGTGAAATTCGCGAGAATCGTCGGGGGCGGAGGGGCAAGTTGGAAGGGTTGAAATAACTCGAATTTCCCGTTGTGCGACGAGCGGTGTGGAGCTACGGGTGTATATGTATACGTTCCTGGGGGATGACGCCCCCCCCCCCCCCGCCGAGGGTCTCTCGCTCGCCAGCCATCATCCCGTACCCTCGCGAGAGCGCATTCGACGGCTCGTCGAAGATCGGAAGGGACGCTGGCGTGCCAGTCGGAAGTTATGTGGATATTAAATGACGATCCATCATACCGATCCCTCGGACGAGTAGATAGGGTTCTCTCTCTCCCGTCCGGTTACATTCGGTCCGCGCGCTGCTTCGACTCTCGACAAGCGGAGGCTGCGACGAGGTCCTAATGCCGTATTAAATCAGTACGCTCGACGAGAAGTTTGCGAGGGCGCCGCGCCGACAGACAATTTTAATGAAAATCGACGACACGCGATGAGCTTGGGACTTGTACCCGCTCTTTTTTTTATCTAACCATGGGTACGAAAAACTTATGGATAGTAAAACTTTGAGTTTTTTTTTATACTCGATCGTCGAGTCGGTCTTAGCTCGTTCGAGGGACTACGTGAGATAACGAAGGGCTACTTGGATGTAAACTTTTATCCTATGTTCGCTTTCTCAGGGAGCAGGATATGTTCTCGTAGAAGAAAAATTGAAATTTTAGTGTCGGAGTACTTAAGACAATTTGAAACGTAGAGAAATGGAATTTTTACCTGGCGTCTGGAAGTATGTGTGTATCTGTCGGTGTGTATATTTATAACAAACTTGCGTCGTTTAAAACGGCTATAAGTCGGAAAGGGTTTGAGATAGCCAGTTGAAGTTGAGTACACTGGTATCGTGGTCACGACTCTTCATTCGGAGCAATTTTTATTTATATTGCGGCCGAAATGAAAATTTCACGCGATTTTTAATTTTTTGAGAAGTGCCTGTGCCATCTCCAACTTGCGTAAATTTTGAGCCAACGTCTTAAAACTGTATAGGAATATAATATTTTTTTCAAAGACCTTTGCTATTGGATTCGGTCAAAATCTATCCAAACGGTCAGATTTTATGGAAATTTGATTTTTTAAAAATTATTACTAAAAAAGCATCTAATTCGAGTGAAAATGAAGGTATCGAGCTTAAATTTGATACGAGAATAGAGAAACATTGTACAATGTTTGATACTGAATATAGCGAAAATTTATCTGACCGTTATATTTTACGGGATTAAAAATTTTCGATCAACGAACTTTCTCGTAAAGAAGTTATGCGCAAAATTGTAAAAAATAAAGAAGCAATGTGCAAATGACTTTGCACCTTTTTGCAATTTTAAACAAAATCTGATTTAAGGTAAAGCGGCAGCAAGAATTTTACCCTTTTCGGATGGCACAGACAGACGGACGGGTTTTACGTATTCTGGGGTATGTGAAATATGTTTCCGAACCGTAATGTTATAGTCGAATTTTTTGTGATTCAATGCGAGATGTAAAAAAAAAAGAAAAAAAAAAGGATACCGATTCGTTCGAAATACGACTGGAATAAATCTCGGTAAGCAATACCAATTCCATTCCGCTACGGGCAGACAGTGACGTACTTTATTTTCTTTTTTTTCAAATCCGTGAAAATAGTTTCGCATAAACTGTGCGGTTCTCTATTATCTCGGGATGTTGGTCGAGCCGAAGCAAAGAGACGCGGGGAGATGGGAACAATAGAATCAGCCACTTCAACGGCCAACCGAAGATGCCTCAAATCGAACTCTTTTACCTCGAAATTCACGAAACTCCTCGGGTCTCTTTTATTTTCCGAAGAAGAAATTTTACAACCAGCTCCCCAATCTCGACTGCTACGAGCTCGACGAACCAAAAACCAGGGTCTCCAAGAAAAGAAGGAAAATCTCTAGAAATTCAGGAACTTCACACGCTTCGCTCGTATAAGTAAAACGGCAGCGAAAAGGAACGACAGAAGCCAGAATAAACTGTAAACTGATTGGCTCGCGAGAACGAGGCCAATCAGCGGTCTAGCGAAGTCTCCTGGTCTCGAAAATAGTCAAATAAATTTGGTCTCTCCATAAACTAATAAAACCTACTAACCGGTTCGGTTGAACTCACCAATTCCCCGTCTATGCCGAGACCGGTAACAAAGGTAAGAAAAAAAATCTAAATAAAAATTCACGTCTGCGGCCTCCGAGGCTGCGGTCCCGAGAGCCTCGCACATCAGAAACTGTACAGTTTGGAAAATGCCTCGCACGGCCTTGCGGTCTCGTTGTCGTGCCGAGAGCAAACCCTTTGCGCTATCAAAGCTCGCACGGAACTCCCCGACGTGCGGTGCCATTTTTCCCTCCTCCGAGGCTCGCGGTTTCCGACGAGAATTCGGCAAAGCATGCGTGAAAGACTGCTCTTTGGAGGCGCTGAAAGGTCACAGGAGTTTTGGACGCGTAAACGATGAAACGAGAATTTCTAAAAAAAAAAAGAAATAAACAGAAGAAATAAAATGTCTGTTGCATAGCGAAAATAAATATATCGGCGCAGGGCGACGTTACATTTGATCCAAAATGTTGCACGCAAAGGAAAGAAAAAGGAAGTACATGTGGTCTCGGGCATGGTACACGTGTAACGTATACGTGAGACTACGAACCCCACGATCGAGACAAGCCGCGATCGAGACAAGCACGTACTGCTGACACCAGTAGTTGATCAGCATCAACTGGTCAACGAGAGCAAATAAAACTACCGCCTCTGCCACGTCGGACGAGAGAAGACTTATCGTCCCGGGCTTTCCGAGTTTCGCCGGGCGTGACGGAGTCACGTGGAGGCGCTGAGCTTAAGATGTAATAATTTAAGGCGCCTTCGTGCTCGATTTTAAAGATCCGATATTAAACTTTTTTTTTCTCTCTAGTGACTATATCGTTTCGTTCCTAAGTCGTATTTCATGAGTTATGAATTATTGAATAATGCCATCCCTACATTATCCTTATATTGCTCGGTTGTACGATAGTTATGGATCGTTGAAAAGCTCACGAGGGAAAAATATCCTGTATCAGATAAGGCATCCGAGGAGCTTGCCGTGCGGCACTTGTGTGTCGTATACTCCGGGATGTACCGTAGGACTTAGAGGCATGGGAGGGACGCCCGAGTCTCCGAGATGGAATCATCCTTTATTTCTCAGGAACTATATCGAGGGATAATCCGCCATAAACCGCTCCCCGCCGCTTAGATCGCCGGGCCCGTGACGCGGGACCAGAGACAGAGTCGAATGAGCAAGAGTAATCCGTCCGGAAGATTCCTCGTTAAATTATACAGATGTGCCGGGAGAATGGGTAAATAAAGAAAAAAAATACCGTCTCCGGACGGTAAGCGGTGAAATAAGGTCGGTACATTTGCACTGAGAAAAGGATCTGACAGAAGTTACCATAAATCTGGTAAAAACTGACGAGCTCTTAATTACATGGGAACTACAGCGACAATCTGGTAAGCATTCGTATTAAGTTTAACACATTCTGCTAGAAAATATCATAATGGTTAAAAATTGATCGCTGTAAATTGATAAATAGTCGGAGTATCGCGAGTGTGTGGGAGTTGTTCTTTTTAGAATTTTGATTTGGTTGTTTTCTGATAGAGTTGTTATCTGGTTCTTCTGTTTACTGAAAAATATAGTAATCGGTGGCCTCGCGAGCGCGTTCCGCTTGTGTTAGGTTTTTAGGTTTTGCCGACATATTATGTCGATCAAATTTTATTTATTTATAAATACATATCAAAAATTGATCGTCGAAATTGTTTTTATCCACGGAATTCTGAATTTCGATCCACGAAACTCTTAGTTTAATCGACGAACTTCTCAGCCAAATGCGCAAAATTTTGCGAACCCGCCTTCTGGAAAAAATTATCCCATGGGTTGGGTAAAAATTGTTGTGGCCCATGTGAAAATTTCACACTTCGGTAATAGTGGCGCTGGTGCACCATATTGGCTGGTCGAAATTGTTGTGCATTTCACTGAGGCCCCGCAATTTTGCTGTTTTCGTTGTCTTCAGTGTTCATCGAAATGGCTCCAATGTCTCTTAACAGAACTTGGCACATTAGTTCTGTGGACTTGAGAGTGTGTTTGTAGCGATAGATCAGCAAAATAAATGTGAAGCAGCAGAGATAAGTAACTACGAAAAAACGGGCAAAAGCCTATTCAGCCATTCTCACAATTAATTATATTAATTTATTGATCATTTTCGCTACAGTCGGGAGACGTCGTCCAAATCCGTCCGGTCTTCCCAATGAATACAGAATAACTGTGTATTCGGAAGTCGTCTCTCGACGGTAGCGAAAACTACTAAATTAATATAATTAATTGCAAAAACAATGTTAATTATTGTTATATAATGAATTATTTCATCCTTTTTGAAATTACTTTCTCACGCTTATCGTTTATCGTCGATGTTTTTTACAAATAAGAAGTAATTTTTTTTTTTTTTTGCGAGATTCTTCTCATTGTACAGAAAGCCAAAAACGCCCACAATTTTGTATTATTCTTATTCCTATTATTGTTCTAATAATTACTATCTTTAAAAAAAATGTAACCAAAAATAAAATATTGCGAAATGTCTCCTAGATGTACTTATTGTTGTCTCATAGTTATAAATAATCTACGACCGTGACAAGTATATCCGGTCACTCGTCGTGAAGAATCGACGCAAAAATGTCGTCACGTTCACGGACGAGTGGGAGAGTAAGACAGCACCCGAGCCGGAAAAATGAAATTGAACAAAGGGTAAGAGAGGGTGGTTCAACGTTGAACCGTATTTTCCACTCGAGTGCCAAAGCCCCGAATGATCGTGCGAGAGAAGAGCTCACGTGTGGGAAGAAATTTCGTCCCATCTGCGTCGAAAGTAATCCGCAGGAGTGCCGGGTGGGAAGTCCCGACGCTGACCTTTACCCACTGCGTGGGGTAGCCATATTGTGTGTGTCCTGGGTACTCCAGTATGTCCCCACAACGTCCCAGAAGAGCTTCCCGGCTGCACCGCCAACACCTTCCGCGAAATCCTGCACCATCCGCAGGATGCGCTCAGTTGCAACTCGACGGCGAATACGTCATTGCCAAAGAACAACACCCGCAGCCTGAACGCCCCCGAATCCCTGGGCGACAGATTCTCCAAAATAGTATATTTATTTGCATGGAAGTTTCGCATGGCAAGATCCTGGCCATTATCACACCGCCAACGCGCGTAAAGCTCCGTTTCGCCGATTCCGCGATGCAATGCACTCCTACGGATCGCAACCTACGCGCGCGCGGACAATGGTTCGGACAATGTTATTCGGTTAGGCAAGTAGGGCGGAAAAATGGGAAATGACTACGGGGGCGAGGATAACCGCGTCGAGGACTCGAAGCCGCGGAACGAAGGGTTGAAAAGCGGAAAACAAGTTGGAGACTCTGTTACGTAGGGCGGGGAGGGAAAAAGAAGCTGGCGCGAGAGTCTACGGTACATAAAAGGGGACTTAGGAGGTGCGCGTAGGAAGAGAGAAGAGCCAATGGATGGCCGGTCGCGCTGGTTCACCCCGTCCCACGGGTAATATTGAATCGACGGGCTTTGAAACCTCATCGCAGTAATTTTCCACGGCTTTGCCACTTTGATGTAGCCAGGAATGACGAGGGGGCGGGAGAGCTCTTGTCCAGTCTCGACCACCGCTACTCCAAATGACCAGGACACAAGAATGGTACGGCGGCCCCGTACGTGGCGGCCACAGTGAGATTACGTTTCGCGAGCCGTGTACTCCGTTGTGTGTGCTCTAAGGCGAGGACAACAACCGAGATAACGTACGTTTCATGAGAGGAAGACAAAAGGGGTTCAGACGAAGGAATGAAGAAAATAAAAATGAAACTCGGATCTCTTGGGTCGATTTTTTTTTTATTCTTATTTTAGTTATCTAACTCGAAAATTTGGAGACCCAAGGGATACAATTAGTCGTAATAAAAAAAAATAAAAAATAAACTAGAAATCCGGCTCTAGGATCTACTTTTTTATTTGAATCATAATCTCCAAGATTTTAGGGCCCTAGGGATGAAATTAGTTATGATTATAGTTAAAAAAATAATAGTAAAACAGAAACATCAACAGCGCCTTTTTGAAAATATATCGTGTTACTTCGTAGCGAGCCATTTCTCGTTCCCTATAAACTACCCATGTTACAAAAGCCCCGGTGCACGAAATTCTATTAGCTAACCGGGCATTCATCCGTCTTGATCCAATTATCCTTTAGGTATACGCCATACTATATACGATATACGATGCAGCGCATACAACCCACCGGTCAATATCGCCCGCTCTCGCTCCCGAGGACGCGACGATGGATGCTGGGTGCATGAAACCCGACGAGAATCAAGGGACTACATGAATCTTCACTCCACCAGATTTCCGCAAAACTCTCAAAAAGTTATTAATTTTTTATTTATTTATTAATTTTGTCTATAGAAAAAAAATATTGATAACGATATCGACAATATCAGTCAATTAATCGTTAAAATTACACCGGCATTTTGTATGTTCACATAGACGTTGTTATTATAACAGATTGAAGGGAGCGAATATCGCTGCTTGTTATGAATTAATATTCATTAGCTAATTGATTGCTCCAAAGTGTGTACAGTACAGAGGAGAGAGTGCATCGGTGCACGAGAGAATTTGTGGGCTGCCTATGTGGACCGAATAGTTTACCTCTCCTCGTCGTTGTCGTCCCGTCGTCGAAACGCGCAAATATTTGCCGTGCATAATCTCAACGAGTCACTCGGTGTCTCTTCTCCGTCGTCCCCGAAATACCGATTTATATTATTATCGGTCGAGTCACGAGGCTCCGCGCTCCGCGACCTTTAATCGATTGTGGTCAATTGATTCGCGGTAATTAAATCATACATTCCATCAAATTCGGACGTAACAATTTGAAGAAATTAATTTTTCAAAAATGTTCATTTGTCTATCTCCATTTTCGGCTAAAAAAGAGATAACGCCATTTCAACCGGAATTAGCCTACAATTTATTTAACGCGAACTTCTGGCATACAACAGAATAAGCCTCGTTCGATCAAGGCGAGCTTTTTTTTTTTTTAAAAAAATCCTTTTTTTCACCGATGACATTTTATAAAGGTGCTTTCCGCGCGACCGATGCAATTCGGGAAATTGAGAAAGGTGAGCGACTGAAGTGCAAGTCATAGGGCAACTGTGTGCATACTTTCGTTGGTTCTATATATATGTGTGTATAAAGGCGCCGCACGCCTTTGAGACTGCTTCCAATAACGTGGCAATGCCAGCGAGCATACAACTGCATACAGCTGCACTATATATAGATATAGATAGTATTATGTACGTGAGAATCGTCATGCACCGACGTTGAACTCTGAACTTCGACGGCGCAGATAGATAGGTTCTCTAGGTTCTCCACCATTTTGCCTCGTACCTCGGTGACCCGTGAACTTTCGTCGAATTCGCCCATGGCCGGCCACAGTGGGGTTTGCACCCACGTGCAACATCCCCGCGACCGAAACCGGAGCCAAAATGGTGCAGGTACAACTCCCAGATGCAACCATCTCGATCCAGATCCAAACCCTCGAGGCTTTCGAGAACGCATCTGAATTCAATGCCTAAAGCATTTCCGTATGATAACGCAGTTCCAAATACGAGATAAATTTATCGAACCTCTGCCCTATGCCATCTCTATACTTAGCCGAACGTAACAACTCCCAGATGCAACCATCTCGATCCAGATCCAAATCCTCGAGGCTTTCGAGAACGCAACTGAATTTGATGCCTAAAGAACTTCCGTATAATATCGCAGTTCCGAATACGAGATAAATTTATCGAAACCGCTGCCCTATGCTATCCCTAACTTAGCCGAACGGCCTCGGACTTCCAGCGATACGTCCATCTAACCAGTAAACCACTCAATTTAATCCCAATATTTCATCGATCATATTACCCGAAGCGGGGAAAACTTCGGACGAGATAAATCGTATAAGAATATATATTTTGGGAATGAAGCTTCCTCGGGTAACAATAGCTCGGAGCAAAGGTCGTCGAAATAGACAGAGTTATTTTTTAACGCGGTGAGAGTTCAAACCGAATGTAAAGTTGTATTAAGGGTAGTGGCCTTCTTGTTATAACGTAAATAGCTACCGTTGGTACAACTTCATACGAATAAAAAAAGAGTGTCAAACGGTGAGAACGAATACCGAGAAGCCAAACTATTTTTAAATTTCCCGATAACGACTCTATTATTACAATTCCCTTTGTTAACCAGAAGTGGAAGAACCGTATTTTTTTTATTCGATGCTCGCCGCTCTAGTGTATGACGCGTGGGAAATATGTAATTGAAAGGAAATGTGTCAAACGACCGGGAAATAAATTCTATGTTCTATTTTCGTTACCGGACCCTAGCCCTGCTCCGAGTGCAGCCGGCAGCGTCACCTGTAGATGTACCCATAGCTGCGGGTTTCAGGCATCCTGCCACCGGAAATAGTTGATTCTCCGCTAATATTTTATTTTATTTTATTTTATTTTATTTTATTTTATTTTATTTTATTTTATTTTATTTTATTTTATTTTATTTTATTTTATTTTATTTTATTTTATTTTATTTCATTTTATTTTATTTTATTTTATTTTAATTTATTTGTGAAACGTTCATGTGGTCGTTGAATGCCATTTTGCAAGGGCGTCCATAGTTGTCGTCGCGCGAGTTACTGGAAACTCTGTCTCGCTAAACGTGACGACTGCGAGGAGGAACGGCGGCGAGTATCGTTGTCGCCGCAAACGTCGTTATTCCGAGGCGATGGGATATTTAAACTCGCCCTACCGGCATCACACCGTCCTATTTCTATAAACGTGTAATGCTCTTAGGGGAAAGGGTGGGGGAGTTGTATTGATATTATGTATGACTGCGTCAGCTACAACTATACGTGTTTCACCGGGTTGGCGCTGGCCAGGGAGAAAGAGAAAGCAGCTTCGTGGCTGAGAGGGCGACACGCGATGACCCAGACAGGGTGGCGACTGCCAGGGGTAGCGGCGAGCGACTCTACTCTCTTTCTCGTCTTCTTCGCCCTCCCGATATTTCTCCCTTCTGTTGCCATTCTCGCTCACACTTCTCTCGGCTAACGATCAAACCTCCGTACGATCGGAAACCGAGAAACTTTAACAAGTTTTGCATCGCGGAACGTCGAATTTCTCGGATGTCGGATTTCGCCGACCCGCCAGACTGTTATTGACGATTTTATTGAAAATAGACATCAAAATATATTTTTTAAAGACAACTGAAAAAAACTATGAAAAATGTAATTTTACCGAGAAATATATCGAGGCAGATATGCCCTTTAAATTCGAAGGGGTAAATAAACAAATTAATATTTTTAAATCTTTGGCTGACTTAATAAAGCATTTGGGGTCTCGAAGGCCCCACCTGGACCGTTGAAGGGTCGAACTTGCTAGCGAATTTTTGGTTACTTTCCTACGTCGCGTTAACCCTTCGACACGAAAGCGAGGAAAATTTCTCGTGTCTTTACGAGGACATGGATTACAAGAAACGACAAATTTGCGCCTAGGAAGATCAATTTTCTGTTTCGCAAGAACAATTCCCCAGCTCGACTTATGACTACAATGTACTGTAATGTCTTTCTATGAATTGTGCCTCGACCCTTTTGCCTTCCCACCCGGTTAAGCGAAGTTCGTCAGCTCTACCATCGTGCGCTTTACCCATCGGTCGCCCAGTTAAGCTCGGAAAAGTTCTACGTTTACGGTTAATATTGAAAACACGTGGTTGTCGCGTACTGCCCCAGCAACTACAGCGCAACTACAGCCCAGCGTAGTTACCCTGTATAGTCGACTAAACACGTATCGCCGCGTTTACAGGACTATAATTTATCGCCGATATTGTCGAAGAAAGTTTCACCCACTACATGTGGGTCATGAGAGATTTTTTTTCCAAGGAAACAACTTGAAATTTTCTCCGTTTCGCTCGCGGCTGTCGGATAACAAGTCGGCACGATATTCGATTGTCAAAAAAAGAAGGGGGAAAAAAACAAAAATAAACCTTTCCCCGTAGCGGTAAGTGAGGAAGACGAAAAATTAATTTTATCACTATCGGGGAAGTTTCGTCGCAAGTTTTTCCGGCCCACTCGACGGGCGCGCTCGACGTTCCTACGCCACCGCCGGGACTGTTACAGTTTGGCTTCGCGAAAGTTGGGCCATTAGCGAGCTATAAGGCGAATCGTTGAAGCGATTCTCGAAGGAGCCTTCGGAACGAGCCCCGAAGTGGACATACGACGAGGAGAAGAGCCTCTTGGCTGTGTGTCGGGAGCCGAGAGGCGCCGTCCAGACCTCGCACTTATTGCGGCTGCCCTAAACTCCGGCAACAACTCGCCACCGACCAGAAGTCACGAAGTCGTTAACGTCTCTTGCGACGACGGTGGCAAGTACGCTGCCCCAATTTCGGGGCTGTGAAGCACCCTATTCTGCTGGACCTATTTCCTATTTCTTTTCTTCGAGCACCAAATATAACTTCAATTCGGTGGAATCGATCAGCTGGATGTACACTACAGGAGTTTCAGAAAAAATCATTGAAAGACAAATTCGGGAACATACTTTTAAAGGCACGATAAAGGTGTGGCTATTTTTGTTTGGAAAAAACTGAAATTAATTTTCTTTAGGTTGTCGATTCTATATTACCATTTATATGTCCGGACCGAACCACTGCAGGAGTTTCAGAAAAATTCATTGAAAGAAAAATTCGGAAAAATATTTCTAAAAGCCCGATAAGGGGTTTGCTATTTTTTGGACAATTTTTTTAATGAATTTTCTTTAAGTTGTCAATCCTATATTACAATGTGAATTTTCTGGCTGAACACGAGTCCGGTGTAAAATTTGGCCCAAACTCGAGCGGACGTTGGTAATCGACAAGAACAATTTTTTTCAAAGATTGTTGCCGTTCTACCCTGAACAATATCGCTGTGAAAATAATTCGACGAACAGCAGCGAAGCGAAAATAATAAATTTGTTTTATCTCCGAGTCCACTGGGTGCGCTAGCTCTTCTCTGAATATTCCTGATTCTCGTGCCGTCGAGAAGGCGAAAGCAAACGCAAAGGCGGGGGGGATCGGATAGAGCACCCGGAAATTCATTAAGTCGTAAGAATGTCGGTTCGTGGCCAAAGTAAACCGAATAATCCGCGCGTACGTTCCTCTCCCTCTCGGTGAAACTCGACGGAAGTCTCGGCTCAGTTTACTGCATCTATATATATATATATACACACTATAATGATACATTATACATATAGTGTACCTTACGCTCCTTATACCGTACCAACTATCAAATAGTATATATCTGTGTGTAACAGCCCGAGCTCGGAGACCGGAAATGCTAGGGCGGGTTTTCGCAATAATTTCGAACTTACGTCGACGATTTCACGAAATCGTATCGCAACATCTGCAGAGGGGGAGGTTTGGATGACGGCGGATTTCACCCGAAATCTCATCGGTGCTGCGGAGATCCCGTTAAGATTATTGGATCATAGGACGACGAACTGGACGACCTTAACTTCTATCCAACATACATTGCACGTACTTACGTGCCTAACTTTATACGGTCGTGTATGCTCAATAGAATTCGACCTATTTAACTATAGCCAAGAATTCCCTACGATATTATCAAATTCTCGATCCCGCTGCATTTTCCGGCTTACCCGGTAGAGGCGATCTGCACATTTAACAAAACTTGACCGTAAACGACCACAGTTATTTTTTATGTTAATTTTATATTTTCTTTATAACTAAAAGAGAAAAATGTAAAATCAACAGGAACAACATTGCGGACGTTCATGGGCATGAAAAGTTAGTTAAATGTTCAAACTTTTTAACCTATATGTATTATACATTTTAATCCCTACATTGCTATATTGCTGTAGCTATTTTTATTTTTGCCTCGTACATTTTTTCTTATTTTTTGGGAGGCAGTCTGTTTTTCTATTCTCGGAAAAAAATCGCTTTCATCGTCCGATAATTAGATCGAGGCCTGCGGGCGGCACAATCGAGATTGATTTACCCAACTGTCCGCCGCGTGATCCATCGAGATCGTTACAGGTATCAATCATTGGGCGGAAAGAAAGAAACGGAGTGCGTGCCTGTACAGTATATACCGTTGACTCGAAGGGGCCGGGAGGGGGGGGGGGCTTGCGAAGATGAATCGTGTGTGTAGATTTTTCAGGCTTTCCCGAGATGCCAGGTGCCCGATGGCGATGCCCGACGGTACAGTCGTATACGTGCAGAATTCGCCGTAGTTTGGGTGCAAGGGCCATCGGAAATAAGGGGGGTCGCGTAGATTGCGGGACTGGGCCATTCGTCTCCCGGCTTATCCTCCGACCCGCTCGGGATAAGAACCTTCGCCCCCTTGCTTTCTTGCCTCGCGGCTACGAGCGCTTTTTATTTACTTTATTTCTTTTTTTTTCCTCGCGATTTCACAACTTCGAGTTTTAGCTCCCTTATCTGGCGGCGCACGCACCGAGCGCCCGTCTAGCGCGGGGATGATAAAAATTACACGCACTTTCTAAAAAAAAATAAAGTTTTTGAAAAAACGTCTGCCTTCCCTTAAGGTAGTTCTTTCGTTATACTGTAAAAAAAATGTTGTTTGAAAATTAATGAATGGTATTGGAAGCTTTTTTTACATAAACTGTTTCTGAAATTTCAAACACATGTGCGTTGCAATTTTACAGTGAAATTCTCATTTTTAATAAACATTTTTGTAAACTTCAGACAAAAGATTTGTAGTTTTAATATCTGGTATTTTAATTTTGCAAAAGAAGGACATTAATGTTCAATTAATGTAAGTTATGTGAGCAAATTTCAAGTTCCAGTCCATTAAATTTACAATTTATTTTTACAGTGTATGTCTGACGCCGCCTAAGTTTGAGAGAAGAATAAGTGAGAATTACAGACACTTCCCGATCGGCCAAAAATCTGAAAAAGATCAAGCATATGGAAGGTGCTGATAAGATTGTTTGTGCATAATAATAATTCCAAAATGTTATTAACAAATTAGTGAAATAAAAAATTATGCAACATATTACCCGGCAACCTAATTGTTTTCTCATGAAAATAAATTGTTACTTCTTTTGAATACGTATAATTTTTTTCAGAATTTTATGTAATTTTTCAGCATTGCGTTTACTTAACGCTAAAATTTGTTCAAAATCGCAATATTCAAACATTACATACAATTCTGAGAAGCTTCATTCGTGCTCAGAAAAATGCACAAATCATTTTTGTGACAAAAAAAAAATTAGTTTTCTGGGTAATTTGTTGTAAAATTTTTATGTTTCAGCGATTTGTTAAGAACATTTTAGTATTATTATCATGCAAAAACAATCTTTTCAGCACCTTCCATGTGCTCGATTTTTTTCAGATTTTTATTCCACCGAGAAGTGTGTTAATCTCGTTCCTCTCTCGAAATTAGGCAGCGTCAGACATAACGAAAGGACTACCTTAAAATAATGAAAAAAGGTGCGAAGCAATCGACAAGGCGGGACTCGCCGTCGCCGCGAGAAAGTAAATCGAGGCGCGAAATTCAGGGGTTGGTTTTTGGGACTGCGGGGTGGAATCGAGCGGAGGTCGGAAGGGGTGTGAGATCGCGAGGGTGCGATCACGGGTAACCCGACAAAACATTAGGAATCGCCCGGGCTACGGGCCAAGGGAGAGAATACGAGTGAAAGCCAGTCGAACCGGGAAAGGAGAGAGGGGGACGGGGCGGGGGGTTGAAATCGAATTTGCTTATGAATGGCCGCGATTAGGGTTAATGCCCCCGCGTTAGGCCTCGCCATTGTGAGCCCGAACGTACATCCAGTCGGGGCACTGTGATTGGCTCGCCCAAATAAGCATTCTATAGTTCAAGAACTCTCGCTGATTTCCTCAACCTTACACTACATACATATATATATTCTATCGTCTACCCGGAAAATTTCAAAGTTCGTCTTTGCACGTCCGTGCGGCAAAAGAAACGACTTTCCAGATTATTCTATCGAATGGACATTTTTTTCGGAAAATAAACAAAATGGATAAATAAATTCGAGAGAAAAATATCGTGCCTGTTAGCAGGTTTTCAGCTTCGAGGCCTCTAGGTGTCTCGGGTCAATCGACCCATTTTTAAGAGGGCCTTCGGCGACCTACAATGCTCGATCGGCTATCGAGGTTATCTCATTTTTCTTGCATCGCACCGTCCTCCCCACTAGCTTTGACCCGGAGCCCTGCGTCACCTTACAGCGGGGATTCTTTTTCCTCGGATTCGTCCCTGACCGAAGTTGAAGTCTGGGAATCCCGAGAGTTACACGAAAGAGTGGGGTCCGACGAACGGAGGGAGAGAGCGAGGCCATTCGCAAGCTCACGTGCTCGCACGAAAGCAGAGGGGCAGGGACGAATCTTCTTCGAGTGGATTTTCTCGCCTTCCATGCAAGTTCTGTGCAAGCCGGAAAGGGCCGAACGGCAAAAGTACCGGCGATTTTAACGTAAGAATAGAATATTTGGGTCACCGACGATCAATTCTCACCTCTATTGCATCCAACGGAACTATAGAGTATATATAGGGAAGAGCGGGGCAATATGGGACAGTGGGTAAAACAGGATAGAAAGTCCGCATGTATCGATGGGGCAAAATGGGGCACCCAAAAATTATTGAAAAATTGCGTTTTGCGCCTCTGTCCCATTTTGACCCAATCTCCCCTATCTGTATATATATTTATATATAACTGTACCCATATATAGCTATAAGTAACTATAATGTCTTCAGGGAACTATCGGGGAGCCAGGAATAAAACATCGCTATAACTCAGACAAATGTCTTGCCAGTCAGCTGACAATTAAGCTCGCCGCTCGCACAAAAACAACCCCCCATAGAATCAAAACAGTCGAGAAACGTCAACATGGTTGCCGCGAAATTCTTCAATGGGAATTCCCTGACTTTTCCCGGCTTTCCAGAGCCAAAATGTAATTTTTCCAGTCTGTCGATCAGGGTAAAAAAGGACAATTACGAATAACGCAAAATATAATATACAATGATTGTTAATATATTAAACTCATTTCACGATATTAAAAGTTCCCAACGAAAATAATATCACTACATAGTCATATATATTCTGTATATAGACGACAAGTTTGCTGAAACGAAAAATGTAGATGTCGTGCAGCACAGAATTAGACGAAAACCATCAGATTCAAAAAAACTTCCAGGGTTAAAAGAAAATTCCATGACTTTTCCCTGACTTTTCCAGCTCCCAATCAATCCTCCGGCTTTTCCCGGTTTTCCAAGTCCGTGGCAACAATGGATAAACACAATTTCTTCCCAAACGTGCGATGTGGAAGTGTTCTTGCTTTATGGCAAGACACATTTTCCTTCTTTCGCATCATCACAGAAAAAGGTGAGAAAAAACTGCCCGACGAAGTGTCGACGAGGATCAGAAGATATTATCTAGGTGACTAAGTGAGAAAACGGGGCAGGAGATAGATAGATTGGCGAGAAATACGGATAAAAGCTTTGTGAGGAAAGTAGGTTGCAAAGAAGGCGAAAGGAGTAACGTGCGAACAAAAGCACGTGCTTTCTCACCTTTTCTACTCTTGATCACAGAAGCTTCCACTTCGCTTCGGTACGGAGCCAAGCTGCGATCGTCCGACGCTGCACTTTTTGTTTCTCGGTTGTATACAGAGCTAGTTTTGCCAATGGCACGGACAAGCCAGCTCAGCTATCTGAGGGTGTCGACGTATATTGTGTGAAACTACTAGAGAAAACACGTAATACAAGTGAGAGACGACAGGTACAAGAGGCGCGGAGTGTCGGGCGAGAAACGGGGTGAAGATGATGGACCCGGATGAAGGTTGGCCCGGAAACACAGGGCACACGAAGCGTTGGGCTAGGCATGACAGAAAGTACAGTGAAACCCCGTTTACGTAGAACGTCGCTCTGCAGAATTATTCGATCGAAGGCGATTTTCTCATCTTTCCCGTAAAAACAACCGTTGCGAATAACTTTTTGTTACACTTTTTGTTACTGACCGAGCAACAGTACCGAATCTTAAGAAAATGTACTGCGCAGACGCGTTTGTTGTTAACAAAAATCGTAAATTTAATATGCCGGACTGGAAGTTTTAGTACAAAAATTGTGCATTAAATTTAATGTAAAATTGTCGTGAAAAATGAATGGACTTTTAGAGTGAAATTTAAGGTTATTAGAATTGAAATAGGCATTCAATTAGGTAGGAATTGGCGTAGGCTCAGTGTAGGCATTTTACTCTAGTACTCTTATAATAAAATTTAAGTAAATTATTAAAATTGAAATATTTCTAAATTTTTAATGTATTGTGTCGACCCAAGCAATAGTTGGGCTACACTGAGAAAAAGGATGGTGTTTTCTACTGTAAGCAATAGTTCTCAGGAGGAACCTCTATATAGATAGTTTCTGATAGTATATTTTCAATTGGTTAAATTATAATTATGGTTGCGACCATAATTTTTTGGCATTGCCGTAACTATAAAACATAGACGTTCCCCTTGGGAACTAATTTTATGGTAAAAAGTCAGTATTGTTTTTACTATGTAATTTTTTTTTCGGTGTCGGCATTTTTACAACTTATTGTGAACAAAAGTCCACCATTTTTCATTTGTTAATTTTCCGATCGTACGATCCGTCTCTATTTTTACAAACAAAAGTACAAACTAAAAATGTTAATGTCACAGGAAATAAAGGCACAAGTTTGCATTTTCGAACCTGAAGACACTAGCTTGTCACTCATTTAACAAACTTATTTTTACCCATCTTCGTAATCCGATATTACGCAATTATTATTTTACTGTTTACCATTAAATTTCAGACGATTTTTTTGTAGTGTTCATTAACAGTCTGATGACACGTAAAAAAAATGCGGGAGAATAATAACGACAGCACGTAAGTCTGGAAACGAACCTTCGAAAGTGTCTATCGACGGTTTGATGCCAGAAGGGCGTACGAGGATAGCTTGTGCACAGTTCGTACGCCCTTTTCACTTTCGACCATCGATATTATATCGTAAAATTTTCCGTCTCCCCGACATTTTTTCCCATCACGCTGGTTATAAGTATCCCTGTACGCTCATATAAGTATGTCGACGCGAAGCTTCCTCTCCGGATTGGGCGCTGGAACGAAAACGGCGCTGAAACGAAAAATCGTCAAAAACAGATTTTATCGCGCATCAAAAGAGTACGCGTAATCGAGTATATACTCGCGCCTCGTCGACCAACTGATCCCTCCTCTTGACCATACCCGCGGTTTCACCGATCGTAAAAGTGCCAATTTATATTTTATCGGGCTCTTAGCTTCCGGACGAAATCCTCTCCGGGTACGTAAGAAGAAGACCCGTAACAGGGTATCCAATAAAAATTTACAAAAAATAAAAGAAAAAAGCAGGAAATTGCGGTACCGATAAGCCTCCGTTTCGCAGAGATCCTCGGGGTGCAAGTCGATCTGACAAACGACCCATAAAATCCGCAAGTCAGTCGCTCATCCCGCGACCCAAAATCGAGACAGCCATTATTATTACTAAGGCAAACGGCCCGGTTTCCGCCGCTGTCTTATATTTATCATTTATAATAATAAATACAGTTTCTGTTTAATACAAAATAAATTGACGGCATGTTGAAGAGCGCATTGTACTCTTGATTACAACAAAAAAAAAATTTATTTCCCGGCCACCGTTTATTTGGTTTAAGTAAAATATTTATTTGATTCAAATAAATATTTATTTCATTTAAGTAACTATTTACTTAATTCAAATAAATATTTATTTAAATCAAATAATTATTTTACATAAACCAAATAAACGGTGGGCGTGAAATTTTTTTTGTTTTCTGGATGTAATGCCGCAATACGTATATTTTTTAAATTAAATGTTCCATTTAACAATTGAAAATGGCGGTAACTGGGCCGTTTACCTTATTACCCTTCTTGAAAAAAAATAAAATTGGTATTCACGCTCGAACTTAAAATTTTCCAGCGGTCCAGATATTTGAGACCAGGAGAGTTTGGGAAAAAAAAGTGACTCCTCATTCACGTTCCTCGCGGCTGAAACGGCAACAGTATTCTCGGCAGGAGAACGAGAGAGACGGTTACTCGGCCGAGGGATGCGGAAGTGCAACGCGCTGTAGTACTACCACGAGCAAAACTACCCCCTTCGTTCGGCGACCGCTGCTCGCGACGGAGAAGCATCCCCAGCCGCAGCGCACAGCGTGCAGCCGCCGTGGAATGCCCTCGGTGGTATTGACGGAGGGTGGTCGGGGGGAGGGGGGGACGGTGGGGTTGCGTAGTACTCGAAGAGGAGGCGACGGAGGCGGAGGTTGAGAGAACCCGCGGAGTTTATCGACCAGTGACGTCATTCTGCGGGGAATATCCCCCCCCCCCCCCCCCCTACTGGACTACTACGTCACATTAAAAGCGCGGCGTGTGTGAGAGACGGGTAGCGGCGCCAGCGATGTCGTGGTGCGACGACGCCAGGCGGAGAAGAGAAGCGAGATGGACAGAGGCGGCTCGCGGAGGGTGAGACGGAAAGAAAAAAAAAGAAAAATGGGGTTGAAGATTTGCGGGCCAGGCTCGTGCGCTCTGCAGTAAGGCCCGCTCGGCCTCGATTCGGCCAAGTTTCGTTACAGGGTGTTTCTAATATTAAAACGACAAAATATAAAAACGTATATTTAAAAAATTTGAATAATTGAGATAAAAGCTATGAATGATAGGCGAATCGGTGATGCACGGTCCGGGCCATGTTCACGAAACGGACAATTTTCGTTACAGGGTGTTTCGATACTAAAACGACAACATACAAAAATGTATTAAAAAAAAAATTTATAATGGAGATGAAAGCTATGAATGATAGGCGAATCGATGATGCGCGGTCCGGGCCATGTTCACGAATCAGCTAATTTTCGTTGCAGAGTGTTTCGATACTAAAACTCAACATATAAAAATGTATATTTAAAAAGTGTTAATAATTGAGATAAAAGCTATCAATTATAGGCGAATCGATGATGCACGGTCCGGGCCATATTCACGAGTCGGCCAATTTTCTTTGCAGAGTGTTTCAATACCACGTCCAAAAGATATTAAAAATGTATATCTAAAAAGTTTGAATAATTGAGATAAAAGCTATGAACGATAGGCGAATCGGTGATACACGGTCCGGACCATGTTCACGATTCGACCAAGTTTCGTTACAGGGTTTTTCAATACTAAAACTCAAAATATAAGAATTTACATTAAAAAATGTTAATAATTGAGATAAAAGCTATGAATTATAGGAAAATCAATGATATACGGCCGGATTCACCACTTTTACCCACTCATTCGATAAATGTTTTGGAACGGATAGACGACGGCGAGCACGATCTTGACAACCGTTGGAGCTTTAAATTCCCGAACGAAGAAAATCGAAGAAACAACCGAGTAATTTTCACTGCTTCGTACGATAAATCTGGCGTTTTGACCGTAAATCGTCTGTCCCGTTTGGTCACTGATTTATCGTGTGTACCCCGGTAAACACACGAGTACACGGGATATTGGCGCCGGTGGAAAGTTAAACAATTCTCGCGGGATGAACTTTAATTGATTTTAACTCCGTTTGGTAGGTGGACTTCGCATACATATGTGTGTATAGGTAAAATAGACGATAGGTAAATATATATATAGATATATATACTAAACTCATCTAGATAGTATATATCTAGTGATAGGTGATAGATATATTCACCTATCGTCTATTTTACCAATGAAGAACCAGATGCTACATTTAATATCCTGTTTAAACTGTTTCGCCGTCTAATGGAAAATCAAGGCGGGAGCGGGGGGGGGGGGGGGGGGGGGGGACATTTTGCAAGGTAGCCCCTGTCTGTGCGCCTCTGTGTACTTAAACTCGGAGTTGTACGATTCGAGAGCCCCCCGCCCGCCCCCCTCCCCCCGAAAGATGGACGATCCTGAACCGCGGCCAAGCCAACGGTTTTAACCGAGTGCACGAGTATTGATCGTATTCTCGATGCGCGCGCGAACGAGCTAGTATTCCAACGCCCTATCATCGTACAAACTTCGCCGCGCGCACACACGACAACCCCCCCCCCCCCCCCCCCCCCCCCCCCCCGCCCTGCGCCACTACTAGTTAGCAGCAGAAACGGCGCGAAGCAACCCTCCGCGGCTTCTCTCGTCGTGCCATTTCTCCCTCTCTGTTCCTATAACACCCGGAGAACTTGCTCGCTGGAATATATTTATATATACTTAAGGGGCGAGAAGGGAGGTGAGGGGAGTGCGCGAGGCTGCTTTCCCTCGCCGAGGCTTCTCGGGCTTTCCCGCCCTTTCTAGGATCCCGGCGAACGCGGGAAAAGCTCAACCCCTCATTTTTCTCTCGTGGAAGAACACCCCCACGAGTACCCACCCGGACTTGTAGTATCCCCTACGTCAACCCATCACGGGAGGGAAAAAAAGGCAAAAAAAAACACCCCCCCCCCCCCTTTCTCTACGAGAGTAATGTCGCTTGTAACCCGCTCTCGGAGGAGTGTGAAAAAGAGTTAAAAGGGGGGAGGGGCTCGGAGGTGAAGAAATGAGGATGAATGAACGCCGAAGTATGGCGATGAAGATTTTTCCCTCATTTTTTTTTTTTTTTTCTTTTCAGAGTTTGCTTTGCTCATTATCCGTCGAGAGTATGGATATCGGTACCATTTCGCCTTCGAGACGTTTCACGGACCCAAAATGACTTTTGCCCAGTGAGGAATCGAATTTGCCCAGTGAGGAATCGAAATGAATTCTCGCAGAGCTCCGACGTGCCGTACTGCGCATAGCTGCGACCTACAAAGGTCGGGCCCGCCTATGTATATATATATATATATATAAACATATAATATATCCGAAGAGTCACTGATTCACTCCGGAACATTAGTCCGTCATTGCATTATTTATGGATCAAATACACACAAAATATCCTCATCCCTCCCCCCCCCCCCCTCTCGCACCCGCCGGCCGGCTGGCGGTGCAAGTATAGAAAATGTAGGGCAATTAGCGAAATTCACGCGCGACCGCGATTCGTGTCACGCGAGTCCACTCTCCCCTATCACGATTATTACCAACTATACAATTATTCCAAGCTAGTGCTGTACCTGTCGCCAACTACCGGTTAATGCAAACTTACTCGCAGGTGCGTGTAACAATTTATATGCATATATATAGCTTTTTTAATTTTTTTTTCACCCCCCCCCCCCCCCCCCTCCTCCCTCACTAACAGGTACGGAGAGGTACATACACTCAGCGATCGTCGACGAGAACGAGAGTGCGTGCACCTGCTCTCGTACCGCCTCGCGCTTTGATGCCGATGCACGCGCTGACCCGGACGGATTCAACGACCGGAAACTCGCACGTCGGATTACAGC